>OX465421.1:1098276-1698276 GCA_950005045.1 Agrotis exclamationis | reverse complement strand
GTCGACGAATTTGGTAACACCATTTACGTAAAGAACTAAACTATTGATGCGAATTGGATTAATTCGCCCTAAAAGTGTAAAAAACATTGTAACAAAAACTAATAAAACACCATTAAGGTCATAGCACACTTAAACGACTCTGCTCCAACACCGCTCCCACCCAACACCGCCCTAAACTAAGACGACTGCTCGCAGTCCACGCGGTGACAGCTAGCAGGCACCCAGCAGTCCACGCGGCGACAGCTAGCAGACGGCCAGCTGTCCACCCGCCGACCGCTATCGCTTTTCGCGATAAACACAGTGACTGAGCGACGACGGCGCGGCGACTGCTAGCAGTGAGCGCGCGGACACCGCACCGACCGCTCGTCTACGACGTGCGGTCAGCGAGGCGTCAACTACCGAGCAGTCTGACGGCGGTAAGCTCGCTGACAGCGAGCTGTCTGCTTATTTATGATACTAATGTAAAAAATATCTAAAGAGCAATATTTAAAGCCCATATTTAAATGATATTCTTTTTGCCGGGTGGGAGCAGAGTCGTGTAAGTAGGCTATAACCTTTATCCTTCGTTTCAGTATCACATGTAACTTCAGTAACTCGACAACGCGTTTTCGTGAAAATCGTGAAATGAGTCTCGTGGGCGATACCCAGTGACGGAACGGACTGTATTACTGACTAAAATCCACGATGCTCTTTCAATAGCCCTTTACGTTCCAGGGTCACGGTTAGGATAAGACATTCCTCGACACCGTGATTGAATTTCGCTTTTCGTACATGGGACATACATACAGGGGGCGGGTCTCTCATGACGTCATAAAAAGAGAGTAGTTAAACTGCGGGAAAGAGACAGCTATGCAAATCGTCTAGCGCCATCTCGTTCCCACATGGTTATCGTTGGCCACCTTATCTTTCTCTTCGTTAACAAGTTCGATCACTTTAGTATAGAATTTTTAATAACGTTTCACCACAATTAAAAATCAAAAATTATACAAAAGGATTTTTGTAAGTATATTATTTAGCAAGAAGCTTGAATTTTCCAAGCTATTAACATAATTGCAGTTCCAGTCGCGATGATAAACAATTATAATTATTCATTATAATATTAAAGCTACGATCAACAATTTCTTAAGTACCTTAAAGCGATGATCACCTCCTTAATTTTCTGGAACAAAAGGAAAGGAAATTAAATATTTCTATTAAATGATAGACAATAAACACATCCATATTTTTTAATTCAATTAGGTAACTGTACATTAAAAAACTTAATTAACAAACCTAAAAATAATTACTAAAACTAACAAAGAGCATCAAAAAATTCATCCACATCGCTGTCAACGGGATAAGTGCCCAGAACGCTGGCAGCATTGCCACGTTGGATGGCAATGCTAATTCTTTGACCAAGAAATAGGCCAGCCTTCTGGTCTCGCGAAGAGTCGACTATTCGTTTAGCAAGCTCTTTAAAAACTTGGTGAGCACTCGGACCCCATGGCCCTAGTGTTTCAACCCCAAACGGCTCAAATACATAGCTGCTAGTCAAGCCATTGTATTTACGCCGTTTGAGGTTTTCAGCACTTGCAGCAGCCGCACCAGCACGGCACGCCGTACCGCGAAGATGGGATGGCGCAAGGGTTTCGACACATTTTGCATCCCACACCAAAGGTCTACCCAACTTCCATGGCATTATAGTCATCCCATCTGGTCTCTTCCCATCGTCGCGTGCCAAGCCATTGGGTTCTAAAACAGCTGGCACCCCGGCGATGACAAGAGCACGACGGATAATGTCATTTAAGCTGGCGTGCCGTGCTAACCGACCCGCACTTTTGCTGCAGGAAAGGCCATGGTGCCCGAGGCAGTCGACTGCTTCGCCACACTGACAGCGATGTGGAGCACCGCAAGGAGCGCCCAAACGCAGACATGTAGCGATCCGGAAAGTAGTGTCACTCAGCATGGTACCTATGTTGAGTGACGGTAGTGCCTGAAGCCATAGACCCGACTCCCATTCGCCCACAGCCAGCAGGCGAGCACGCTCTACAGAATTGGTTGACGTATTAACAAGATTATACCGTACCAACCTGCAGAGCGGCTCATCCCACTGCCTCTGGGAAGATGGGTTCACGGGTCGATCTGAATCCGGGCAAGTCATTTTCCAGGCGTTCTCCGCATCGGTCAAGCACGGCACTTCAGAGTCAACCAGGGAGAGACTTAATATCTTCACTTCTATTAAATTGTTCTACTTACCTGTATATTTTTTTTTTTTTTTTTTTGTTGAGGCAGGAGTGGGAAATCCCCACGGACACCTCGGCTGTCTCACCGTCTCACAGAGACCGTGAGACAGTCGAGGTAGTGCGGGACTCGAACCCGCTAAAACCCACTCCTGCCCTGCCAGTGTCCCTCTGCTATAAGCTTGCAGAGACCTTAGGTTTCTGGGATCTGCAGCTTCTTTGCGTTTTTGTTTGTTGTCGGCCGAAGAGACCATTTTATGTGGTTTCCGATCTTAAAGTTTTATTTCTCATCGTCTACGAGTATATCTTATTTTATCTTAATTTTTGATTAAACTTTCTTTGTTTTATTTAGTTTACTTTCTTGTTTCGGTTTTTTATAAATATTTCCTAAAAATGTTAACTGTTTAATTTTGTACTTTAATTTCTTTACCCTATTTTCATTTAACTATTTTACGCTTCTTGTTATTTCCCATATTTTTCGGCTTCTATTTGACTGCCCGCTGTTAATTTTGTCTTGTGTCGTCCTTCCAGCTGTCAATATCCGCAGTATATACTTCAATATATGAGTCGGATTTGTACGACTTTCGGGACAGGCACAAAGCAGCCACCAGTCAAACAGGAGTTCCAACTCGACACAACTCGGCGATTCAATCAGATTTTGCCCCCTGCACAACATAATTCCCGACACTTTCCCACGAAGGTGACCGCAATTAATGCTTGTTTCTGGGCCAACCCTGATGACTCGCTCCGTGCGTCTGCTTTTCTGAGGTGCCGAGTTGGTCTTTTCTCTATACGCGGAAGTGGGGGCATCGACGCCTTTAGCAATAAGATATTGCAGCTCTCGCGAACGCGTCCCACTTCCGACGTACTGGGCACTCGCTACTAAAAGCATTGTGCGAGTGTTCCCCCCGCTTGGCTCTAGTGCAGTTTACGCACACCGCTGCTTTACCGACCTGTTTTTCCGGGCAGTCCACTCCAAGGTGCGGGCCGCCACAGTGACTGCACAGATCGGCAGGCTCCGTGCACAGGCGTTTCCCGTGCCCGTAAGCCAGGCAGCGGGTGCACTGCACCAGAGGCGTCTGGTCTTCGACGCGCACCCTCTGGAGGTCAATCCGAAGCTTGCCTCCTTCGAGTGCCCGCCCCCAGATCGCGGGGGACACACTCAACACAATGCTATTTACATGAGGGTTTCTGTTTTTCTTTCGGTATCGGACACACATTCGCTGGTCCTCGTCCCCGAGGCCGTGAAAGACCTCCCGGTTCTGGTTCCTAAGGGCTTGAAGCACTTCGTCGTCGCTGTGGACCGAAAGCACGTCCCTAAGAACCAGAAGCGGGTCCCGATTCTTCACCTCCTCGACGACGAGGTTCTCTCCAGCCTCACAAAGCCGCTTTCGGAGTTTTGCCCTCTCCTCCGTTGTCTCGCACCCCAGTATCACCTTTCTGTCCTTGGCTTTCCGGACTCTATCCACCCGTACCCAGCCTTCCTTTGCGTCCACTGCTTTCCTGACTTTCTCGAGGATCTCGTCCCCCGTTTCCATCTCGACTGTCGAGGAGACAATCACCGAGTGCAGCGCCGTTCGCTCCGGGACGTGCGCCCCAGTATGGCTCTTTATGTGGGCTGCTACACCCGCGTAGGTTTTCTCCCCCACATTCATCCTGCTGGTCAGACTGTCTCAGAGTGAGTCCAATTTCTTGGAGTTGTCTTTTAGCTCCGAGATATGCTCCTTGATGGCGTTTAGGAGCTCAGTCTGACCAGTATGAACGTTACTCGAAACGGGGTCCGGACTATGGTTGGCAGTGGAGGCAAGTACCGGTATGGCCGTAGAGGTGGAGGGAGCCCGGTCAAGCTCCGACTCTTTAACAAGCTCAAAGAGCCTGTTTATGGCCTCGAGCACCGCAGCCTTAATGTCGGTTTTAAGGTTGCGAGAGTTGCCCAAATTGACCTTTGCCTTATTTAGGCAAGCTCTCGCCTCCGCAACACGACTGCGGTGCCCGGCGACAGACTCCTTGGGTGTTTTGGCAGCTACTACAGCAGCTCGCCGCGTCGCCGGAACTACGGGGCCGACCTGAGACGCAGGAGGACTGTCTTCTCCAAACGAGATTCTCCTCCTAGCCTCCGTGGGAGGCGGCCCCGCCTTTTCCACCGATCGCGGCGAGCCCCCGGAGCTCTGAGCCTTGGTGACAACGACCGGGGTGCGGAACATAGTTGGTGTTATGGTGCAGATACTTATATGGACCCCTGTAAAGAGGGGGTCAGATACAGGTTGGATTATCCGCTCAGAAGAGAGGGGGACACTGGTCAAAACTGGAAATCCTGTAAAGGGGGAAATATAAAAATCAATAAGGCTGAATCCCTGTAAAGGGGGGAACCAGTCAGAATACAATTAAAATATGATTGAAAAACAAAAAAATTTAAAAGTTAAAGGTCAAATAAAATACGTTCAAAAGGAGTCCCTGTAAAGGAGGAACAAACTTTGTGTATTGTATCAAAGAAAATTTTAAAAATACTAAAATGTGTAGTTTGCTTGAAATCAAACCCTGTCCGCGCTATAAGCGACAGTCTACCTTCTAAAAGGATAACAAAGATAAATCTGTAAAGAAAATTTTTTGCCAAAATCCTAGTTTACCCTCCCAGCTATAGGCCAGTGGGCGGGTGGGTGGGGAAATTTTTTGCGAGCTAGACGCACGTGCGGGGTATCGTTGGATAGGGCTCCGCGGGCTAGCCGAATCTATATATATAAAAGCAAAAGGTCACTCACTCATAGGACACGAAATCTCGGAAACTACCAGTGCTAGGTGTTTAAAATTTTGCATAAGGGTTCTTTTTAGGACGTAGGTGCTCGCTAAGACGGGATTTTGCGAAATTCCACCTCTAAGGGGTTGTTTTTGGGGTTAATAGTGTGTATGAAACTTTGTTACTCCAAGTACTAGGAGTTTCAAATTTTGCATGCGGGTTCTTTTCAGGACATACGCGCTGCCTAAGACGGGGTTTTTCGAAATTTGACCCCTAAGGGGTTGTTTCAGGTGTTGATAATTTGTATGAAACTTTCGTTACTACAAGTGCTAGGAGTTTAAAATTTTGCATAGGGATTCTTTTTAGGACGTAAGTGCTCACTAAGACCGGATTTTGCGAAATTTGACCCCTAAGGGGTTGTTTCAGGTGTTGATAATTTGTATGAAACTTTCGTTACTACAAGTGCTAGGAGTTTAAAATTTTGCATAGGGATTCTTTTTAGGACGTACGCGCTGCCTAAGACGGGGTTTTTTGTAATTTGACCCCTAAGGGGTTGTTTTTGGGGTTGACAGTTTGTAGGAAACTTTGTTGCAACAAGTACTAGGAGTTTTAAATTTTGCGTGCGGGTTCTTTATAGGAAGTAGGTGCTACTTACAAAAGGGGTTTTTCGAAATTCGACCCCTAAGGGGTTGTTTATGGTGTTCATAGTTTGTTTGAAACTTCGTTATTGTAAGTCTCAAATTTTGCATGTGGATTCTTTTAAGGACAAAAAAGCTCATTAAGACGGGATGTTGTGTAATTCGACCCCTAAGGGGTTGTTTTTCGACATGGATAGTTTGTATGAAACTTTGTTACTACAAGTACTAAGAGTTTCAAATGTTACATGAGAGTTCTTTTTAGGACGTAGTCGATAATAAAGACGGGATGTTGGGAAATTCGACCCCTAAGGGGTTGTTTTTGGTGTTTTTAGATAGAGGTCTCAAATTTTTCATGGGGATTCTTTTAAGGATAAATATGTTCACTAAGACGGGATGTTGTGAAATTCGACCCCTAAGGGGTTGTTTTTCTACATGGATAGTTTGTATGAAACTTTGTTACTACAAGTAGGTACTAAGAGTTTCAAATGTTACATGAGGGTTCTTTTTAGGACGTAAGTGGTACTTAAGACGGGATGTTGGGAAATTCGAGCCCTGAGGGGTTGTTTTTAGGGTTGATAGTTAGGGAGTTTCAAATTTTGCAAGGGGGTACTATTTAAGAAGAAATTGCTACCTAAGACGGGATATTGCAAAATTCAATCCCTAAGGGGTTGTTTTCACACGTAAGTCTCGCGAGGTTCCTGAGTCTGATTGAGAGGGATGAAACACCTGGGTGTCACCACTGCGAGGATCGCCCGGATCGCCTGGAGCATACGGTGCAGGACTGATACGCTTGGACAGAGCACTGTCGTGTCCTCACGGAAGCGAAAGGCGGCGACCTCTTCACCCGACATTTGTCGAGGCCTTGCTGCTGAGCGGTCGCTTCCTTCTGCGAAGCAGTCATGCTAGCGAAGGAGGAGGCGGGTCGCGTGAGGGAGAGGACAGCGTCCACCTCACGACCCAATCGCCGTGGGAGACGCTTACGGCAACAGACGTCGCGAGGCGATTTCTGGCCACTGTAGGCGCGGGCATGCGGATGGCGTGTAATGGTGACTCGCCGTCCGATCACGGACCTTGCCCGTGTTGACGGCGCATCGTGTTCCATGCGCGCCTCAAAGAGCTGTCAATAAAATAACGCGGGCCCCCTCTTAGACGGCCAAAGCTTGCCGAGGACGCGGGACTGTCTGATAAGGTAACCGTGACCCTGGAACGTAAAGGGATATTGAAGGATCACCGTGGATTTTACTCAGTACATGTCTGACAGTCCCTCCGTCCAGCTCTGGGTGGGAGGAGTCATTTGGTGATTTTAGCACGATAAAAAAGGGGTTGTTTTGAGATAGTTAGGAGTCACAAATTTTACATAGGTTTGTTCTTTTTAAGACTTTTTGTTTTTGGGGTTGATAAACCTTTTTTGGATATTGATTTTGATTTTCCAAATAGTTTTCAAGAAAGAATGGCCGGGAGTAGAAAATCACAGAGGCAAAGTTCGAAATAAGCGCGGACGAAGTCGCGGGCGAAGTGCTAGTATGTAATAAAATTGAAAACGACAAGAGACAAAATTTTGAGTTTGGGCCGAAAAACCAGTTTTTTAAGTGAAAATTGGTGTTTTTCACCCCCACTCCGAAACTCGGGCCACGGATCGCGGACCTGATCACGGGATTAATTGAGGGCGGTCACTGAGACTAATATAAAATTTAAACGGTTGTAATAGGTCGAAAAATGGCGTTGTAAATGAATTAAATATTGTAAAATTTTGAGAAAATGCAAAATTCGGTTAAGGGTTGATTTTTAGGGGTTGCGATTTGTGTCAAACGATAGGCGTCCGCCTTTTTAGGTCTATTGAGCTGAAAACAGCTTCAAAATCGCACCTATAACAAAGAAAATATCGATTTACCTGTATATTTTAATGTATAACAGTCATCTCAACTCCCTGAAGCCCTGCGGGGCGGGGCTCCATTGACAGTGGTATTCTTGGATTAACAAGGGCCAATTCGTTTGATAAAAAATATTCCACCATTAGATTATAAAATGCCCAGATTCCGTGTTCGAAACAAAACGTTACTTAAATTATTACTGTGTGAGTGAGCGCCACATCTAAATGTTTTCCTTGGACATGTTCACTTGTTTTACATAGGAATCAAACGACGGGGGTAATTTTTGTACCGTGTTTTTGGCTTCGATTCTCAGTAAGCCTACTAGGAATCTGGATATTCTATAATCTACGATTCCATCATTCTATCATGTGTTGGGTTTTAAACAGATATTGGCTTTAAGCTGCCCGGTTAAGACAATAAGGTCCCTATTACATGAGACGTAAACATAACTGGCAAAATGTGGGTGTACTATCAGGTACATTCTGCTTCATCATCATCATCAGCCGGAAGACGTCCACTGCTGAACATAGGCCTCCCCCTTAGACCGCCACGCCGAACGACAATTCGCCACTTGCATCCGTCAGTTGCCCGCGACCCTCACGATGTCGTCGGTCCACCTAGTGGGAGGTCTTCGCTGCGTCTTCCGGTCCGTGGTCGCCATGCGAGAACTATTCTTCCCCATCGGTTATCAGTTCTACGAGCGATCACACTTCGAAAGTCCGGTCGGAAAGCAGGCGGAATTCGTACATTGCCCTATTATTACCCGTCTCTGTCACTCCTGCGTAATTATAATGGGTATCGCTTGCACAGATGCAATGGCCGCTATCTGTGCAATCGTACTATAACTGTAGAAATTACGGGCATAATTGCTTTCAGGCTCTGTAGTATGACATACCTGTTCAAAGGCTTCTCCTTATATGTGACGGCCTTGCGCACGCGCCGCGTCCGTCCCTCGGCGCAGTCTCCCGCGCCGCCACTGCCGCTGTCACTGTCGCGACTGTCGTGACTGCTTGCACGACTGCGCTGACGACTGACCTGGCTAATGTCGTGTGTGTCTTGGCTTGTCAGACGACCTCGGTTGTGACTGAAATCGTTACAATGTGGTTTTTATTAACGACTTTAAGAAAAGAGGGAATCTTGTATCAAAGTACGATTTTAGTGTGTTAAACAGCATCTTCTGTCTTACCACACAAAGTTAAACACCTGTTGACAGTTGTCTAGAAAGTGTAACTGCAAAACGACCCGTATATCAACGTGAAATCTCGTTTTGACGTTGACAGTTTTTTCAGACAAGTGTTCAACAAATGTTTATCATTCTTGCGGTAAGACGGCGTGTGTCTGAGAGGTGTAGTCATATTTACAGTTGTGGGTACTTTTTCGTGTGTGAATGAGGTCAACCTTAAGTTTCAAAACTAATTATACTCTAGGAGCCACATATGCCTCTGAAAAAGCCTTCAACAAGTCCAAGTTGAGGGTCAGAAACGTCAAACGGAACAACTCTTTATGGGGTCGACATTGTAGTCCTTCTAGGTTCTTTTTGAGGTGCGAAGCCCTACAAAGCCACTTCATTATGTAGGCATTTGAGTCTATTAAGTAGGTGTTATATACTTATGTGATAATCCACATAAGTTAAATGGTCCCTGAATCGCAAAAATAATGAAAAAAAATTGTAGATCAACCAATACTGGTCGTTTAGTTACCAAGACTGTAAGTACTGAACAAAAAAGCCCCATGACGAATTCATACTAGTTTTTGATTTTTCTAACGAAATAGAGACTCCACTCTCTTGATATAAATTGATGTAGCACTAAAAAGATATTTATAATAATTTTGACATTATGCCAACCTGACAAGCCCATCTTGACTATTATGCCTCCGTTCGTATTCGCTCGGCACTCTTCGCGAGTGCTCGTGTTCCCGACTGAGACGGTTCCTACGCGTCTGTTGTATCTCTCTCTCTAGGCTGTTCGTTCTCGCTCGCTGAGTGACGAAGCTTTCGCGAAGAGTTCGGGATTGTTCGGCTATTTCCGTTTCTAACCTCGGTCTGGATTCGCTGTGAATGTTGTGTTTTTTTTGGTAAGCATGCAGGTTTTATCGAAGGAAGAAGCGGGACGCGTGAGGGAGAGGACAGCGTCTCCCTTACACCCCAGCCGCAGTGGTAGACGCCCACGGCGACGGACGTCGACAGACGATCTCTGGCCACCGTAGGCGCGGGCATGCAGGCGGCGAGTAATGGGCAACTCGCTGTCCGACCATGGACCATGCCCGGGTGGACGGCGCGTTGTGTTCCACGCGCGCCTCAAAGAGTGTCAGCACAATGACAGGGCCCCCATTTAGAGGGCCAAAGCCTGCAGGGGTCGCGGGACTAACGAATTATTGTGTCCCCGGAATGAAAAGGGCTATTGAAGGACACTGTGGATTTTAGTAAGTACAAGTCGTCAGACTCCCTCCCGCCCTGCCCGCGGTGGGAGGACGCATTTGATGATTTTACCACTCTAGAAAAAAAAAGCCACATTGCCCCATTTTTCAATCTTGGGAAGTTAAATTTATCCTTATATTTTTTTATTTTTCCTCTTTTTTAAAGAAACGTTGCCCCACATTAGGAATTTCTCCTGTATCGAAACATAAAAAGTCACGAATATTTAATCACGAATACGAATATTTGTTCGGTGCGGGAATCGAACCCGCGACACGTTGCAGCAGTCGATCACTCAACCACTGCGCCAACTAAGCCGAAAAACTAAATTACCCCCATTATGCTATGCCTAGTTGTCCATCCCTCTCCTCAATGTTGTGCTGAACCAAAGTTCTTCCCTCCTTAATCTTGTTACTCGCGCTACTCGTGGAATCCACTTGACATGCCCTCCCTTAGGCTGGCAGCACATATATGGATTCCGTATTCGTTTTCTTAATAAGGAATTCCGTAAAAATAGCACCGATATAATACTTGTTTCCATTTGGAAAAAATCCAAACATGTGGCACGTTACGGCACGTAGAACACTTTATATGAAAATTGTGCAGTCAGGTTTCCGAATTTTAATTATTGCTGGTCAGAAAACATAACTAGAAAATCGTACATGTGCGGCAAGCCTTAGCGGACTTGCCCGATGTTCGATTTGAAATTTCTACTAACCCAAATTAAAATCGTCCTTCCTACTACGTTATAATGATATTATTCGACTGACTTACGTCATCGCGGCGAGCGTGTTTTGTTTTTCACCGTAGACGCACGTTTTATGTCATATGTCGTAGTGGTAAGGATGATTTTCACTTGTATTAGAAATCTGTCGAATTGCGTCGCAACGCGTCATCAAACTATGTTAATCGTAGAAACACAAATTCAACAACATTCATACTCACGACACGATAACCCTGGAGTCAGTAGCGCCGTTAGGACTGGGCGCGTCGAACACCACCGGGGAGTCGAACGGACGAGCGGGGGACCGGGGACGTTTGGGAGGAGACGACTGGGACGTAGGGGACCCGTCCAGGCGGAGCTTGGCTACCAGCACCTTGAGGACACGTCCACTCGTGCTGGGGACACAATATCGAAAATATAAACGTTGTTTTAGTTTTTTTCTTTATAGGCACCGGCTTATTTTTTATTACTAGCCTGTATTGTCCCACGGCTGGGCAAAGGCCTTAATACCTACCTTCCAACGGTCACGTTTTTCTTTTTTTTTCTTCTTAAATAAACACTTTGCCCCACACTAGAAATTTCTTCTGTGTCGTGGGTGCGTTTACAAATATTGAAACTCAAATACACAGACCTGGAACAATTACTTGTAGATCATACAAATAAATTTGTTCCGTGCGGGAATCGAACCCGCGACACGCAGCGCAGCAGTCCAATTTCTAAGCCACTGCGCTTACCGTGCCGTCAAACCGTCGTGGTTGTACGCTTGTTCCTTCTAATTCTGAAGCAAGATACATTTATGGTCTGCCGCGACCCCATGTCGCTGTCGCTGGTTCATGCACCAATCCTGAGCTTTTCAGGACCACAGCTAGTTCGGCATGCGACAGACACGTCCTGTACAGTCCCATTTATTTTGGGCAGCGTTTTGAGCAAGACTAAAGATTTTTGTTTCGAACATGATCTAGTAATTTAACACCTAAGATTCTGAGCAATATAGCACGTTGGCAAACCTTGAGTTTAAATTTTTGGATTTTATATACTTATACACAATAACTCCTGCGTCACGTTTTCGTAAAGATTATTGAGGAATTTTCCTTCTCCAAAATCCATGGCTTAATTGGTAATTTAAGGCGTCTGGTGTTCTTACCCACAAGACGGGGGTTCGAGTCCCACTCGCAGCTGAATTTTTCTTTCCTCAAAAATCTTTATAAATCTTTGGATGTTTGTCAAAGAAGTTTTTGAAACATAGACATCGTAAAGCAGCATCTCTGCCGTTCGAGCGACAATCATAAATTAGTAGTACAATTCGAATACGAAGATTATCGAAATGCAAAACTGTTTCTAATTAATACCTGTTCCGTCGCGAGGAGTTGGGTCTAGGCGAGTAGTGCGTCTGTCGCGGCGTGGCCACGGGCGGCGGGGACGACGTGCGCTTGCGACGACGGACGGTCGGGGAGAACGCGCGGGCGACTGAGGGACTGCTCTCTACCTGCACACATGAATTACACTATTGCACGAACAATCAACATAAAATTTACTAGAAAATAATAAGAAAACCTTAGATTATAAAATGAAATAATTTATTTCAAGTAGGCCAAAAACAGGCACTTTTGAAATGTCAAAAGACAAAAGTAAAAATAATAGTTTAAAAATAGTTATGGTGCTACAAACGGTGCTACAGTCCCAGTCACAAGACATAAAAACTGTGAAAGGTGACCATTCCAAAGCATTGATCTCTATGGAGAAGAACGGGCAAGAAACTCCATGGACACTCTTTTTAAATCGCCAAAATTATAACAGAAACTTTGTTACATCACTCAACTTGAGATGGTACATTATGTTAAAACAATTGTAGCAAGTAAAAAGTGTCCCTAGGATATCTAAAAAACGATAATTCAATAAAATTATACAGGGTGATTTGTAATTGGATGCGGTCCTTGAAATGGGTGATACTAGACCTTATTTGCAACAATTTTAACCCCAACAACATGGGGTCCAAAAATTTACTGGTTTTGGAGATATTGTGTTACTTGTTTTACGTAGGAATGGAACGACTGTGGAACGAATTTCTACCATGTTTTTGGCTTCAATTCTCAGTGTTTTATTATAAAATGGAATCTGGATATTCTATAATCTAAGAACAAACACATTTATTTGTCACAGCTACGAAAGGACAAATTGAATTTAATCTAGAAATTAGTTAGTGTTGATAATTGGACAATGTGAGAACTGGAGTCATACATTCTGGTACACACATGTAAATCTTGAGGAAATGATTACGTCAGTTACAAATACCGGCATGGATCTTGAGCGCTGACCTTCACCTGCGCAGAAGTGAGTTATTAGGTCCCTTTGGTAGATGAAGTGAGGCGCGGGGGCGGGGAAAGTGTAGTGATTGGCCCGCGTAGCGTGCCGTAGCACATCGCGTCATAGCCGCCACTCGGGATTCGTTGTTTTGTGCGTTTCATTCGTCGATAAGTGTACGATGCGCAAAGCGATCCCCACTCTTACGCCGAGCGCTCAAGAACCGTGCCGGTATCTGTACAAGGTTATGAATTAGTAAACACTTCACAAATACAAGAAAAGAATTCAGTACCTCAGTATTTTCTCCAGTCCTCCGGCACGATGTATTAGGAGTTCTATCCACCTCCGTGGTAGAATCTGGCTCTAGATTTCTACCACTCTTTGATGCAGGTCCCTGAATATAATCACAGGTTTTGAAAACTGTTGGACTATTGACTCAGTGGTCAAATGTTCGCAAGCTCGTCGTTCCCCAATAGGGCAATGTTATTAATGACTTGTGTTTAAACGCCTACCAGAAAAGTACCTATTTTAAAATAAAAAAATCGAAATACCTGCCAGAATGGATAAAAAATGCTCATCAAATTGTGTATTATAAAGGTATTGTAGAATTTAACCAATTTATTGTAATAATAAAAAATTCCCCACAGAAATAGAAGCTTCTATTTCTTTTTACAATGTTTAAAAGAACCTGACCAAACCGAACTTCGGGGTGTCCCTGAAATCTTGCTATAATAAGGGAGAGTTTTAGATTTCGTGAGCATTTAAATTGTAGCAGTTTTTAATTAAATATTTCATTAAAAATGATGTGATATTTTTAAGTAACTATATCTGCAAAGGAACGTCCACAACAAGAGTCATAATTCCAAGTTTTCATCATTCCTAACCTCGCTAATATTATCAATACGAAAGTTTGGATAAATGGATGGCTGTTAGTAACTCAATCACTTCAGAATAGCTGAACGTATTTTAATGAAACTTGGCACAGGTGTGGCACCTAGATTATACTCTAGTAGATACACGATAGGCTGTCGCTACACCCTCATTTGGGGTGCGGCAAGCGGCCCCAGACCTTTGCCCCCTAACCGTGGCCCCTAAAAATGAGCCAGTTGTTAGATTGGTACGACCATGGCCTGTAATACTCTAGACTATTTTTAGGCGAAGCCCCTGGCAATAGCTAGTTTTTTCATGGTAAAATCATCAAATGAGTCCTCCCACCCAGGGCAGAACGGGAGGGACTGTCAGACTTGTACTGACTAAAATCCACGGTGCCCTTCAATAGCCCTTTACGTTCTGGCTTTGGCCCTCTAAGGGGGCCCTGTCATTATGCTGACAGCTCTTTGAGGCACGCGTGGAACACAACGCGATGTCGACCCGCGCATGGTCCATGGTCGGACAACGAGTCGCCCATTACTCGCCGTCCGTATGCCCGCGCCTACGACCGGAGATCGTCTAGCGACGTCGGTCGCCGTGGGCGTCTACGACCGTCTGCGGCTGGGTTGTGAGGTGGACGCTGTCCTCTCCCCCACGCGTCCCGCCTCCTCCTTCGCTAGCAATGTAACATCTCTAGATTAAATACATAGGACTATTTTTACGTCCGAGGGCAAAACCGCTGGCTTCTCTACCATACATACCATAGAATTTAAAGCAGCATTTGAGATGGCGGGTGCATCATCTAGCAGCCAGCTGGGACCCTCGAGGGGGTTCTCGTGCGACCGAACCCCCTGTGGGGGGGCCGGCTGCTTGTCTTTAGGAGGCTCCGGATGCTTATCTCTGGGCGGATCTGATCTGTGCCAGCGATCTTCTACAGGACTGAGATGTAGCCTTAAACTGTAATGAAAAACACAACTTGGAACATGATGTTTTCATCATGAAACCCCTGTAAGAGAATTACTTAATGATACAATTCCACCAGAACAGTGTGCGGCACTTTATTCGCGTACAACTGTTAGCGCACTGCAATAGTACGCGTACTAAACTGATATCGCGTCTAGCCTCCTTGTCCACTGGTTGGGATGTAGGTACGTTACTTTTGTACGCGCACAGTGCAGGACATTCGTTGCGGAAATAAGTTTAATCATTTGTGCGCACAAATAACGAGTCTACTGCTCAAGTGTGCGCGTACAAAGTATCCAGATGCGCACGAATAATTTTAGAATGTTCGCGCACAATTTGTTCCTTGTTTGCTGGAGTGAGTCGACAAGAATGAACATTTGTGCCGCACACATTATTTCACAACTTTTTTTTCATTATTTATCGATGGTGGAAATATTGCGAAAAAATTAAAACCGGGAGTTGAAAAGAGTTAATCGGCTAGTTTCGGCTTCATAGAGCCTTATCTCTGTCACACCACACACTACCTATATGACGTTTGTCACTGCTTAGTCGTTTTCGTTAGTTAGTGCTTCGTGTGAAGCTGAAACTAGCCTTCATTTGACGAAGACGCGTGTGGATCTGTACGTAAATAGCAAAAATATTTTTCACACCACCTGCTCGAAAATGTCAAATTATATGTCAAGCAACCTTAACCTAAAGTGAGTCATTAGTGGCCGAGGGCACAGCCGGTCAATAATGTTGTACTGGATTTCATTATTACCCGCTGGTCAATAATGTGATTTGAATTTGGAATATGTTTATAAACAACAAACACCCTTTGGTGCCAGAAAGATTTTTTTTTTTAATTTTCTTTTCCCTTTTGGGAAGACAAAGGGATCTATCTAGCCCATGCAGCCTAGATTTTTTTTTTTGGTTCTTTTCGTCCCTCTTTGGGGCAGGCAAAGGGAGCTGAGCCCATACAGCCAAGTCTGATTTAGTGTGCCAGAAAGAGGAAAGCTATTCTCGAAACCCTTACTACGCGTGGATGATATTCTCGATTTCCTAAAAAATCATAACGATTGCTTCTTCATATCGTTGCCATGTTTTCGAAGACATAATATTGTAAGAATAATTAGATAACTACCTACGAACCATTTTTTAAAAGGAATGAAATAACATTAAAACTGGCATTAATAATAACAAATACCGTACCGCGCCGTAATACCGTAGGTAATAGTAATTGGCTGTAACATTAGTTAATTTATTTTAAATAAACTGCACTAAGATTGCTGTGGATTTTGTAAATAAATAAATAAATAATAAAACCTATCTATAATATAGTCGATTTATCACATTTTATCAAAAATACTCTATTTTCACGAGCGTCTCCAATGACGTTCTAAATTCAAAATGCATACAGTCAATCATCCAAAACCATTCTACCAGCCCTGTATAAAACTTAGTTTACACAAACGCCACATCCATGAGAGTGATATCATTAGGACAAACACGACAAAACCATAGAAGATACTTTTTTTTTCGAAAATCGAATTGATCGTGTCTTGGCTACTTATTGGTAGACGCAATAAAGGCGCGAATTTTTGGCATTTAAATTTTAAATTTATCAACAAAGTATTATAAAATGTCGAGTGATGAAAGTGATTGTACTCCTGAATTCATTACAACCGAAGCTAATAATATTTCCAATGATTTACTGCCGGAAAAGTCAAAGGAAACTTATATAAAAGCCTATGACAATTTCCAAAAATGGAAAAGTACGAAAGGCGTCAAGTCCATTTCGGAACCAGTTCTAGTGTATTTTCAGCATTTATCTTGTACTCAGAAGTCAAGTAGCCTATGGTGTACTTATTCAATGCTTAGGTCAACAATAAGCATGAAACACAATATAAATATCAAGACATACGCTAAGCTATTAGCATTTCTAAAGAGGAAATCGGAAGGTCACCAATCAAAGAAATCGAAAGTTTTCACACCTATGAATATTGAAACTTTTTTAAATGAAGCTCCTGATCATAGCTATCTTGCCGTAAAAGTAAGTCATCATCATCATCATCATCTCAGCCATAGGACGTCCACTGCTGAACATAGGCCTCCCCTTTAGATCTCCACATATACCGGTTGGAAGCGACCTGCATCCAGCGTCTTCCGGCGACCTTTATAAGGTCGTCTGTCCACCTCGTTGGTGGACGTCCTACGCTGCGCTTGCTGGTCCGCGGTCTCCACTCTAGCACTTTTCGACCCCATCGGCCATCTGCTCTGCGAGCAATATGGCCTGCCCATTGCCACTTCAGCTTGCTAATCCGGTGGGCTATTTCGTTGACTTTAGTTCGTCTACGGATCTCCTCATTTCGGATTCGATCACGTAGAGACACACCGAGCATAGCCCTCTCCATAGCTCGTTGAGCGACTTTGAGCTTTGAGATGAGGCCGATAGTGAAAGACCACGTTTCGGTGCCGTGTGTCATCACTGGTAACACACATTGGTTGAAGACTTTCGTCTTGAGGCACTGAGGTATGTCGGACGAAAAGACATTGCGTAGCTTCCCGAACGCTGCCCAACCGAGTTGGATTCGGCGGTTGACCTCTTTCTCGAAGTTGGACCTACCTAATTGGACTACTTGTCCTAAATAGATATATGAGTCAACAACTTCGAGTACCGAGTTTCCAACAGAGACTGGGGTGGGCACAACATTGGCATTTGACATAATTTTCGTCTTGTCCATGTTCATTTTCAAGCCCACCCGTTGTGAAACTCGGTCGAGGCCATCGAGCATCATGCTGAGTTCCTCTATCGACTTTGCCATGACTACGATGTCGTCGGCAAACCGAAGGTGAGTGATGTATTCGCCGTTGATGTTGATGCCAAGTCCTTGCCATTCCAGGAGTTTGAAGGCGTCTTCCATTGCGGCAGTAAACAGTTTCGGGGAGATAACGTCCCCCTGTCTTACGCCTCTTCTCAATGGAATCGCCTTCGTGCTCTGCTCCTGTACTCGGACCGACATGGTGGCGTTATTATACAAACAACACCTCGATGTACCGATAGTCAATACGGCATCGCTGGAGTGACTCAAGTACCGCCCATGTTTCCACCGAATCGAAGGCTTTCTCATAGTCCACAAACGCTAAGCATAATGGCAAGTTATACTCTTCGGTCTTCTGTATAACTTGCCGCAGCGTATGGATGTGGTCTATGGTACTATAGCCTCTTCGGAAACCGGCTTGTTCGGGAGGCTGGAAGTCATCAAGTCTGTGTTCGAGACGGTTCGTGATAACCCTTGAAAACAGCTTATAAACATGACTCAGAAGCGTGATAGGTCTGTAGTTCTTCAATAGGCTGTTATCACCTTTTTTGAAGAACAACACCACCTCACCCCTGCTCCACGTTTGAGGCGTTTTGCCCTCGGACAGGACGGAATTAAAGAGTTTCTGGAGGACTTTAAGTACCGGTGTTCCACCCGCTCTCAGAAGCTCTGAAGTGATTCCGTCCTCGCCCGGCGCCTTGTTGTTCTTAAGCTGCTTCAGGGCCATCCTAATCTCGTACAGACTGATGTCCGGGATATCTTCGGTATAATGTCGGGATAGCTTGGCTCTTGGATCTCCTACCAAGCTGTCAGCGGTCAAAAGTAAGTACATCATTTTATTTATAACTAAATAAAATACCACATGGTAGCAAATAGCAACAAGAACACATAAGTATACTTACTGAATTTACGTATGTTGTTAGTAAAATTTATTTTTATTTTTGTTACAGGTGGCTTTAATTATTGGAGTGAATGGGGCTTGTCGTTGTCAAGAAATGGTAAACATGAAGGTCCAAGATATAGAAAAACACTCAGAAGAGTTGTTATTGATTAAGTTGCCAGACACTAAAACCAAAAAGGAAAGGTCATTTGTCATCCGCGGAGCATATGTAAAGGTTGTGGAAAAGTATCAAGCTCTGCGGCCTCCTAACATAAACACTAACCGATTTTTTGTAGCGTTCAGTAGTGGAAAATGCACCCGTCAAGTGATTGGGAAGAACAAAATGAGTGCCATGCCGAAGGAAATTGCCAAATACTTAGGATTACCAAATATCGAGCTCTATACGGGTCATTCTTTTCGTCGAACGTCAGCTACACTGTTGGCGGATGCGGGAGCAGATATAACCCAAATAAAACGACATGGTGGCTGGAAATCGGATACAGTAGCAGAAGGATACATTGAAAATTCTGTACAAAACAAAAATAAAATAAGCTGTCAAATTGGTAACAGCATCACTTTAAAAACGTCATCTGATTCTTTTTCACCACAACCTTCAACATCACACCATCACATTCCATCTTTCCCTGAGCCTCATTCACCACCTTCACCAACTTTCACCACCCAAAATGCTTCTCTGCAAATACAAGATTCTGAAGCATTGACGAGCAATACTCAAATAAATTCCACATCAACATCTACAGGGTGATTTGTAATTCGATGCGGTCCTTGAAATGGGTGATACTAGACCTTATTTGCAACAATTTTAACCCCGACAACATGGGGTCTAAACTGACTGGTTTTGGAGATATCGAACTGTAAAGGTTTTTCGAAAAATTTCTACCTCTCCATCATTAAGTGCTTATTGTTAGAAAGTAACGATGGTCACCACTTAGAATTTATACTTTTCCGATAGAATATGAACGACTGAATCTAGTGAATACAAGTTTGTTATAAAACTAATCATATCTTGGGAAATTAAGTGTCATAGAGTTTCTGTTTTGAAGTTTTCTGAAAACTTCCCTTGTCTTTCAAAGCATATTTAAAAAAATAAATGTATGACACTTGGTTTACAAATTACAGGAAAAACTTTCTTGTCTCATTACCTTTCTAAACTGGTGCCACAGTACCCACTTTTAGTTAGTGTCTGACCAGAAAATTAGGGTTGTTACGGACAAGATAGTAAATCAACGAAAATTAGTTGTAAAGTTTTTTCAACCCAACATTTTTTTTCGGTGGTTTTTGTCCAAACTGTTACCTGATATTAGCTTTTTGAGTCAATATGCTTAATCCTGGCCGTAATCACATAATCATATCAGGCAAAGTCGGTTTTTATTTTTAGTATTTTACCTATGGACCAGATAGCCAAACCATCAATTCTCTTCCATTTAAAACAGCTACTTGAAACATAAGTACAATGACGGAATGTTTGTAAACTCTGGTTTCATAAAAAAAACTAAACTGGTGTGCATAAAAGTTAGGTCACCCTACTGATAGGACAGGTAAAAATACTCCAGATAAAGCGCGATTTTGCCTAATGTCATCGACCAGGGTTTAGCGCATTGACTCAAAAAGCTAATATCAGGTAACAGTTTGGACAAAAACCACAGAAAAAATAAAATGTTGGGTCGAAAAAACTTTACAACCAATTTTCGTTGATTTACTACCTTGTCAGTAACAACCCTAATTTTCTAGTCAGACACTAACTAAAAGTGGGTACTGTGGCACCATTTTAGAAAGGTAATGAGACAAGAAAGTTTTTCCTGTAATTTGTAAACCAAGTGTCATACATTTATTTTTTTAAATATGCTTTGAAAGACAAGGGAAGTTTTCAGAAAACTTCAAAACAGAAACTCTATGACACTTAATTTCCCAAGATATGATTAGTTTTATAACAAACTTGTATTCACTAGATTCAGTCGTTCATATTCTATCGGAAAAGTATAAATTCTAAGTGGTGACCATCGTTACTTTCTAACAATAAGCACTTAATGATGGAGAGGTAGAAAATTTTCGAAAAACCTTTACAGTTCGATATCTCCAAAACCAGTCAGTTTAGACCCCATGTTGTCGGGGTTAAAATTGTTGCAAATAAGGTCTAGTATCACCCATTTCAAGGACCGCAACGAATAACCAATCACCCTGTATAAACGTACCAAATAAAAACATAACTATATCTTTGCACAACTGGACTAATGTCTCAAATGTTACAATTAACTTGAATTAATATATAAGTGTACCTATATAACTAGTTCTAAATGTTATTCTTACTGTTTTTTTATTTAATAAATATTTTGTTTTTCGTACTATGGCTATTATTTTCTCACAGTAGGTGTAAAAAGTAGAGTATCCTCCTCTGGGCTAAAGGTGTCTTTGCCTTGGGCTAGCTTGAATCCCTCGCTGCATTCAGGATTCTTGTATTAACTCCCTCGCTTCGCTCGTGAGTTAAATCCCGAATCCTTCATTGCGCTCGAGATTCAATATGACGCCCGTGACATAAGACACAACTTTAGCCCCTCGGTGCATAATCTACTTTTAAATATTACATACCTTACTGGCTCCACAGATGGGTCGGTAATTTCCTCTTCGTTTACCGTCTCCAGTTTACTGCAATAGTAACAATAAAGTTACTATAATAAAAAGATGTAAAAGACTGAAGGCACATGCTTTTTTTTTTTGTCCTAACTTTGAAACATTCTAGTTAAATGCAAAGGGCATTAATTGGTGATGTTAATGATGAAAGCTATGGCAGTGATAATAAAATTCAACTTACACATCAAATTCATCAACATCCGATAAGTCTGAACTGCTGACATCACCTGTGAAAAAGTATTCGAGATTTATAACTGTCTTATTAAATTTTAATCTTCAAATTATATATTTTTTGTAAAAAAGAAAAACCTTTCACATTCACTCTTCAGGGGTGTTCTCGGGGTTTCTCACCGTGAGTCTGTTTTGGGCTTTAGATTTTTGAGTAATAATTGTAATGGGGAAGGCCGGTCAAAGCTAATTGTAGATGGCGCCACCCTAGGTAAGTCCTAATCCGACCAATGAGGTAGTACTATTTTGAAGTACCTATAAGATTTGAGCCAATGACGATGCTTGGAACAAGCTATGCTAGCGCCATTAGTTCCCCAGTTGCCATCCCCATTAAGACACCAAATGTGCGCATTTTAAAATTACCATTATGGCTATTTTGATGTAAATACTTTGTTGTTTGGATTAATGAATTTTACTGGTTGGACAGGGTTTTTTTTTAATGTATTCAGCACTACTAAATGAATAAAAATTACTATGTTCTCCGAAATCCTCGGAATCCGGACTCTCCTCAGGGTTATTGGCATCTAAGTCAGCATCAATCTCCATTTCAATGTTGTTGTTGGGCAGATCTGATACGTCTATCCTTGTTAACGGTATGTACACATCTGAAATTCAAGAAATTCACTTGGTAATAGAGAGAATCGCTTATTACTTAAAATATGTATGTTCTACTTATAGATCATAGAAATATTTGATCCATGTGGGGATCGAACCCCCGACACGCTGCGCAGCAGTCGATCGCTCAGCCACTGTGCCAACCATGCCGTCAAACACAAATATTTTTATTAATCGTTGTCTCGTTCATATGCAGAAAAAGACAATACAATAAAAACTGCAACATTATCTGATAGCTATAATTAGCATACGAATACTCTTACAAAAAATCTGCTAAAGGCATATGATTACGATTGCAAGCATTATGAACTACTAAGAAATAAAACTGTTGGTAATACAAACATTTGTGCTACACCAAACTATCAATTTCTACTTAAATTTTTCAAGCTCAAGCAAGTCATCATCATAATTTTTCTGTCTTTATCCTATCTTTAGATAACATATTTTGTGCTTCCACTCTGTTTTTTCAACCATCATATATCTCGCTTTATACATCCTTTTCAGTGGCGTGCCTAGAGTTTCAAAATAAGGCAAGCCCAATAAAATTTCAACCGATTTTTATATACAAATACACTGATCTATTAAATTTTCGTTTATGCGATTTACTATTCTGAGAAATACATAGATTAGGCGTCGGTTTTAATGAAGAAATTAACTGTTTTTTCTGAGAAAAGTTTAAAGATTTTACCTTATCTTCGCCAATCAAAACTTGAACGCATTTTAAATCCTCACAAGGTACAATTACCTCCATTGTTGTAGGTAAGTCACCAAAACAATTGTATCACTGAGATAATCTAATAAAACTCTTAAAAAACTTTAACACCAAAACTTTTCCCCATCAAGCAAATGAGACTGAAGTTAGTTGCACAAATACCGGCACGGTTCTTGAGCGCTCGGCGTAAGAGTGGGGATCGC
This sequence comes from Agrotis exclamationis, assembly GCA_950005045.1. Lineage (NCBI taxonomy): Eukaryota > Metazoa > Arthropoda > Insecta > Lepidoptera > Noctuidae > Agrotis > Agrotis exclamationis. The sequence continues at coordinate 1,675,452 of OX465421.1, read as the reverse complement.
TTTGCGCATTGTACACTTATCGACAAATGAAATGCACAATAAAACAAATAAAACGCACAAAACAACGAATCCCGAGTGGCGGCTATGACGCGATGCGCTACGGCACGCTACGCGGGCTAATCACTACACTTTCCCCGCCCCCTTCCTCACTTCATCTACCAAAGGGACCTAATAACTCACTTCTGCGCAGGTGAAGGTTAGCGCTCAAGATCCATGCCGGTAACTTGTACGCAGAGTTGCAGTGTTGTCATTTAGGCAAAAAAAAGTCGCCAGGTATATGAAAATTCTAGATAGATGTCGCAATTTTTTTTTATTTTTAAGATATTTTATTGTATTGTACAGTTCCTCAATTTTTAATATTACCCGAACAATGTTAAATTACCCACAAAAATATTATTTTCTGTGTTCATTGTTCAAAGTGTAAACATGTTTTTGAGATAAATTACGATTATTACATTGCTTGAATATTTAATTTCGTTATTTTAAAAAGTCGCTAGTTTTTATTGTTGCTAAATCTTAAAAAAAGTTTCCAAACACGTTAAAAATTTCCAAGATCTCACAACGTCGCTATAAAACAGCAACACTGCGTTGGCAAGGCGACACAAGAGGCATAAGGACCTGTATCCATTGCCGTTAATAAATTAAAAAAAAAGGCGACACAAGGTCACGCATACGCGTCCTTAAACAAGACTAGGCTGTATGGCTTTGTTCCTTTGCCTGCCTTTTGGCGAATTTTATAAACAACAACAGCATACGCGTCCAACTTCAGACGCATCAAGCCTGGCTTAAATGTTCCATACTGATCGATTTGTAGACGCACAAGGTTCTAACTCGTTATACGGCACATCGCTTTAGGTGCGAAAGAGACAGAGATAGTATTTGAAAGCCCGGTATAAGCCGGTACGTGTAAGCGAGATAGCTATATGTAGACGATGGCGACGCGATGTGTAGTAGTGTGCGTGACAGTGCGTGTGGCATAGGTACTAGGTAGATATTTTGTGTTATTTTGATAAGAATTAAGCGCGCGAACTTTTAAATAGTTCGGGTTTGATATTGAATCTCTATCGAGCATTTTAATTAAGGCATGCCGGGCTTTTGGGCTTATATGAAGGTACCGCCACTGATCCTTTTTTACTTTACTTCTCTCCTCAGCAATATTTATAAACTAAATGAATGCATACAAAATAAATAAAATATCAGCAACATTTACTGAATCTTTCAAGTTTGGTATATTGTATGTATTAAAAAGCTACAATGTCAGTAAGACAACAGACACATATTATTTAATTTACCTTGTAACATGTGCATGGGCACAGCCCTCTCGGTCAAACTACGATTCTGATTTGGACTTCTTGTTGTTGATCCTGGAACAATGTTTACGAAACTTTGAAAATAGCAACATAATTATTATAAAAGAAGAAAAACAGCATGATAATACAACAAACAAAATACTGGGTACCCCTTTTACAACATTTAATTCATTTCGATTCCCCATCCATGATGTTATTAGCTAAAAAAAAACTTGTTACTATACTGCTACTTGACTCCTCGCAACTGAAGGCACCTCACTTCAATGCCCAGAGTGTAACAATAAGTCCCAGCTTCATACAAAAATCATTTATTTTTTCTTTACTACAGCAGTCGTAAAATATATCATAACTTACTTGGGTTACTAGTATTCAACATAGTCCTGCTGAGAGCCACTACGGGCTGTATGGACTGTCCTCCCATCATCATGGGAGGCACTCTATGCACTCTCCCAGTTTTCTCCCTACTCTTCTCATCCTTGGGAGTCCCACCAATATTACTCCAACGAGGGGACTGAGCATCCACCTCTTGACGCTCACTCATGTATGCTTTAGCTATTTCCATGCTTTTAGCTATTTCTGCTGAAGCTTTCACAAGGTGGGAGATGGCCTTTTCGCTACATTCTTGTAATGAAGCATCCAGTTTCCTAGCTTGATAACTGCCATTGTTTCTGATCCTCTATTGGACAAAAATAAATATTTGTTCGAAGAAATATTAACTCATGTGAATTTTTATTGTTTTGTTCTTTGAATTCTAGCAACAGGCATTACATAATAGGAGCTGCTGAACGCTAAACTGTTAGTTACAATGTATCTATTGAGGATTTCTCATTTTTTTTTATCTGTATTTATTAACTGTTAGTCGTATGCCGAATAACATCATAAGAGTGTGATTTACAAAACTACATTAACATAATTTTCATCAAGGCGTAAGATTTTTATGGCGTTTTAGCAAGTGTGCAGCGTCGACAATTAAATATACACTTACGCTCAATTTTAGTCTTAAGTCATTGATTTCCTTCATTAGTTCAAGCTTCTCATCATCCTTCTGTGCAGCCGTCATCTTCCAATACTGAACCTTCTGCGCCAATTCATTGTTTTTCTCCTTCAAATCTTTTAATTCGTCTTCGAGCGTCGCCATTACACAAAACACTTACGTATGAATTAAAACAATTCGTATTTACGTATACTCAAGGTACAAATCAGTGAGATCACAATGTTTGCACTAATACAATCACCAAGAAAATATTTTTAACCATCCACATAAAAAATTAATAACAATCATGAAATCGATAGACGGTAAAATTAAATTCTTCGACAAATTTTGAAATTGACAGAGGCAAATTAATGTCAACGATGAATGTCATTGACATTGGCATTGATCATTTTTAAGGCATTGCTTCCAAGCTTTTGGGCCATTCGATCCTCATTATTAATGATGTCGCAATAGAATATTACAATTGTAAATTATAACAAAACGGCTGGACCGGTTTTGGTACACTCTACACTCTGGTATGTGATTGTGTTATACAGAAACAGATGGAACGAATTATAACCCTATGGACGATTACGGGACCCTTCATGGGCGAGTCCAACTCGCACTTGGCTGGTTTTTTTTAGTCAGCCTACACTGTCCCACTGCTGGATAAAGGCCTCCCCCAAGTCTTTCCAAGTATCCTTGTCCAGAACTCCAGACTAACTGCCTGTAGACTCCAAAAATCTATTTTGTAATATTTTTGATCCCACATTTCCACGCTTTATACACCCATGTGACTAAGAAAGTGATGAGTATGAATGTTGATGGATGGAGAGGAAGAGGAAGGCCAAAGAAAAGATGGATGGATTGTCTAAGGAATGATATGAAAGAAAAAGGAGTAAATGATACTGTGACGTCTGATAGGGGAGAATGGAAAAAGAAAACGTGTTGCGCCGACCCCAAGTAGAATGGGATAAGGGCAGGAAGAAGAAGAAGAAGATTTCCACGCTTTATAGTGTATTGACTGTCCAACATTGGTAGATGAAACTAATAAATAAAGATGACGAAGACACAAAAGCCTAGAAGCTATACCAGAAATCATAAAAACCATTACTGTCATTAGTGTCATTATTACGTCATTACGACAAGCGTGCATGGGAAAAGGAAAAGGATTCTGGCGGGAATTTGAAAAAAGCGCGGTTCAAATTTTTTTTTTGAAAATTCATTTTAAACAAATTGCTGGGTTTTTTGAGTATAAAAGTGGTAACAAACTGTCAATTTATATAAAGTAATCCGTCCAAATGGTGGGTAACGAGGGGGGCGGGGATAACCCGCCCACCCCTCTTAAGCGTCCTTGGACTGAGACGCTGCGAGGAACGGGAGAAACTGACTGTGGCGATGGCGGCGGTGGTGAGCGTATTGACTCTTTTTCGCCTTTCGTTAAGCCAAATTATAAAAGACTATATCCAGAAAATTCGCACAACATAGACTTTAAAGTTTTCATTGAATCTAATGGAAAGGACAAAATAGGCAACAAGAGCCCAATATATTTAAACCATATTTTCTCAACTGAAATTAAAGGTGTGACGGCAATTCAACGAGTAAATGCCAATAAAATAGCCATTTTATTCAAGCAATATAATACGGCAAATAATTTCATAATGAATACATCTTTTCTAAATAAACACAATATGAAGGCCTTCATACCAGCTGCACAAATAGAAAAAACTGGCATTATAAGATTTGTTCCTGCTAATATATCCAATAAAGAACTATATACAAAGCTATCATCTATTTATGAAATAATCGCAATAAGAAGATTCACAAAAAAAGTTGGTCAAGAGCGTGTCCCATTACAAACAGTGAGCATTACTTTCCTTTCCAACATTCTTCCAGACAATGTACAATATGATTTATTTTCCTATAGAGTTTTCGAATATGTATCCCCTTTACAACAATGTTTTAGATGTTTTAAATTTAATCACTCTGCAAGAATTTGTAATAGTAAGCAAAGATGTTCAATTTGTGGAGGTGAGCACTTATATAAAGAATGCGATAAACCAACTGAGGTCTGTTGTATAAACTGCAGTGGGCCCCATCTTGCAATTTCAAAATTATGTCCTATTAAAATGAATAAAATCATTGAAAAGAAAAATAAAATAACTTATGCTAGTGCTACCCTTACTAAAAACTTAACTAACAAGACTGAATTCCCTCCGCTATCGCCGCCAAAAAGGCAACTTGTACATAATCCTGTAATTAAGTCTATAAATAAGAATAATAAAACTGTAAATAATAGTGTAAGTGATGTTGTAAATAATAGTGTAAATGATGTTGTAAATAGTAGTGTAAATGATGTTGTAAATAATGTCAATGACCTTAAAACTCAAATAATTGCCAACAATGATGTACTTATGGCCCTAGTACAGACATTAGTGGAGTTGGGCAATAAGGGGGATAAAACCCCTACTACCATTAAAACGATTACAGATACATTAGTTAAAAACCTCAAATAATGGATCCAAATTTCACTCAACTTAAATTACGAATTGCTCAGTTTAATATTCAAAGTGCAAATAGTAAAAAACCCCTACTGATACAATTTTTAAAAGAACAAAATATTGATATTTGTCTACTTAATGAAACATGGTTTAAAAACAATATCTTTAGAATACCTGGATATAATATTTATAGTAAAAATTCCAACAATACTCATAATGGTGTAGCAATTTTAATTAAACCATATTTAAGGTATAAAGTTTTAAACACTAGATTTTATGAAGACATTCAAACTGTTGCTCTGTCCTTGTCTACTGTGCATGGTAGTTTGACTATTCTTTGTGTATACTGTCCTCCTTCTAGTGGGCATATACGAATTAATAGACTACGTAATATTATTAATGATCTTCCAAAGCCTATATTCGTCAGTGGTGACTTTAATGCGCACCACATTGCATTTGGTTGTCTATCCACTAAAAGCAGAGGTCAGGATTTATTTAATATCATTGATGACTTGGATTTATGTATTTTAAATGACGGTCGTTTTACAACTGTTAACAACCCAAGACGAAATCCGTCTGCAATTGATGTTAGCTTTATTAGTGCTAACCTCGCATCATTATGCGAGTGGTCTGTACATGATGACGCCATGGGCAGCTATCACTACCCAACAATAACAGAGATTTCATTACATATAGATAAATATCATATTAATCCCCCTATTGATAGGTTTACATACAAAAAAGCAGATTGGGAGAAGTATAAAACTATTTCCAAAACAATATTTAATGATTTAGTCCTAAAATTATATGATCCTATTTCAACCTATAATGATTTTTGTTCTCGATTGGATACTTTAAAAGATATGACAATTCCTAAATTTTATAAACCAAATCATTTTAAAACCAGACCTCCAACTCCTTGGTGGAATGACATTTGTGAGAAAAGTGTAATTGCCTCCTACAATGCATTGAAACTTTATAGAACTGAACCTACTATGGAGAACTATTTAGCTTATAAAAGAAAAGATGCACTTAAAAAAAGAACCATATCGGAACAAAAAAGAAAAGGTTGGGATAACTTATGTAACACTTTTAATAGAACTACTCCTATTAGTAAGATTTGGAATCTTCTTAAAATGTTCAAAGGTATAAGAGCTGGCAATAAATCATATAAAGATGAGTTTATTTCCCAATTTCTAGATAAATTAACCGATAATAGCAACTTAATTGATGTTAATAGTTTAGGCAATATTTTCGAATTAAATAATGATAATCTAAATTCAAAATTTTTGTTAGATCCTTTCACATGGACCGAATTTAAAATGAGCTTGTTATCTCGGAAAGACACAACACCTGGTTTAGATGATTACCCTTATTGTATTATTAAAAATTTAGATGAATCTGCACAAAAAATATTTCTTAATGTTCTTAATTTACTTTGGCATTGTAAATGTATTCCACAATCATGGAAAACACAATGTGTCATTCCGATTCTCAAACCAGATAAACCTTCAGAGCTTGCCAGCTCTTATAGACCAATATCACTGTCTTCATGTCTAGGTAAATTATTTGAGAACATGATTAAAAATCGTTTGGATTGGTATATGGAATCTAATGGCATCATTCCACATGTACAATATGGATTTCGTCGAGGGCGAAGTTGTGCAGACAGCTTCACTTGCTTAGTTTCAGACCTGAAACATGCAAAAGAGAGAAAGTTACACACTGTTTGTGTATTTTTAGATGTTCAAGGTGCTTTTGACAGTCTAGATCCAGCTATACTTGTACAAGTTATGTCTAGGTTAGGTGTGCCTGGTCAACTATGTAAATGGATATACAATTTTTTGAATACAAGAACACTCTATGTAAGACACAATAATATATTACATGGTCCAAAATGTGCATCTAAGGGTACAATGCAGGGTGCCACACTATCTCCTTTGCTTTATAATATATACACAAGTGAGATTTGTAAATTTGTAAATAGTAATGTAGATATTTTGCAGTTTGCAGATGATATTGTTTTGTACAGTAGCAATTATAATTTAGAATGTGCAATAGACAATGTTAATAGAGCCTTATCCCAACTATTTCACTATTATAATGATGTGCTTCATTTAAAAATTAATCCCTCTAAAAGCAGTGTTATGATATTTGGAAAAGATAACACTAATTCAAAAATAGTTTATAATGGAGAATTTATAAATCCAGTAGATTCAAAGAAATTTTTAGGAGTAGTAATAGACAGAAAATTAACTTTTGACGAACATATTAAATATATATCAAAGAATGCTCTCAAAGGATTAAATATAATTAAATGTCTTGCAGGTGTCTCATGGGGAGCTGACCCCAAAATTTTGTCAATGCTTTATAAAAGTATAGTGAGAAGTCATTTTGACTATAGTTCACTAGTGTATATAAATAGTACTCATGTAAATAAACTAGATTTATTGCAGAACAGGGCTTTGAGAACAATTTCTGGTGCAATGTGCTCTACTCCCATAAGGGCCATGGAAGTGGAGACTAAAATTATGCCCCTAATTTTGAGACGTATTCTACTTGCAGAGAGATTCTGTCTTAAATTAATTGCAGGAAATAACAGGAAAATAATTAACAAAATTATACCTTTTGCAAGTGGAACTCCTGGGCCTCTAACAACAGGAGAGGATCTCTTGAACGGCAAATCCCCAACATTGTCCAAAATATTGTCTGAAATAATAAGTAATTTTACTAGTATTAGAAAACAGTGTCCATGGCCATGTTACTCCTTCTCTTATCATTGTATTACACATCCTGTAAAACAATTGCAGAATTCCATTAATAATAATTTAGATATGTTACAGTTTTTGGCAGATAACACAAATTATTATGTTATTTACACTGATGGCAGTAAGGGGAATGATCATGTGCACGCTGCTATATATGATACACAAAAGAAAATCTCTCGAAGCTTTGTTCTGCACAATACATGTACCATATTCACTGCAGAGGCATATGCGGTTTATCAGGCATTATTACATATTCGCCAAATTAATAATTGTAAATACTTTTTGATAGTTTCTGATTCATTAAGTTTGATAAAAGCCTTAACTAATCTTACAGTATCATTTAAGTCAAATCACATTCTGTATTTTATCAAGGAAATAATTCATCAATATTACCGTAAGGACATCCAAATAGCTTTCCTGTGGGTTCCTTCTCACCGAGGTATCTCTGGCAATGAAGCAGTCGATAAAACCGCATATGAAGGTAGTAATGCTGTTGATATTAGAAATTTAATGGACATTCCTATGACTGACTTCCTGCAATGTATAAATGAAAATATATGTAAGTTATGGTTAGAAATGTGGAAGAAAGACCAAGACGTCAAAGGAAAGTGGTATGGAAGTATTCAAGAAAGATTACCTGTTAAGCCCTGGTACAATAAATTGAAGGAAGCAAGCCGAGACTTTATCACTACGATAAATAGATTGCGCTTTGGCCATAATACTGCACCGTCACACCTTGCTAGACTTGGTATTATTAGAAGTAATACATGCACACATTGTGAATCCCAAGAAGGAACCATGGAGCATCTTATCTTTGACTGTCAAAACTTCATACTGGACAGATTAGTGTTGGCTAGTGGTGGTTAATATATCATAAAGCAAAATAAAGCACCGTGCTTAATACACATAACATAAAGCAAATGCTTTCGTGGCTCTCACAAGTTGCTATTTGCTTATTGCTTTTACATCGAACTCTCTGTCTCTGTCCATCGCGCGAAAAGCAACAAGCAATGAATAAGCATTAAGCAGGGGATTCCGGTCGGTTGTGTGCGTAATCGTTATAAGCACCGTGGACGATTTTGGCTCTCATAAACATACCTACGCTATTTTGATTCGTGTTTTATAGTGTTAAACTAAACAGTGACAGTGATAGGACACGCAATATATGTATATTGACTATCTATAATTTTCGACCTTATTGACATTTTTAATTTGGTTTGTTTTTTCTCACATTCTCGTTCGCTAACATTGCTCCTTCATTAAAGTTAGGTGTTTGCAGAAATGTCAATAAGGTCGAAAATCGCTTGAAGTTGTTTTTTTTAACTTGCTATCGTTAAGCAATTGAAAAAACAGGTTCAAGCGATTTTCGACCTTATTGACATTTTTAATTTGGTTTGTTTTTTCTCACATTCTCGTTCGCTAACATTGCTCCTTCATTAAAATCAGGTGTTTGCATAAATGTCAATAAGGTCGAAAATCGCTTGAAGCTGTTTTTTGACTTGCTATCGTTAAGCAATTAAAAAAACAGGTTCAAACGATTTTCGACCTTATTGACATTTAAAATTTGGTTTGTTTTTTCTCCAATTCTCGTTCGCTAACATTGCTCCTTCATTAAATCCGGTGTTTGCATAAATGACAATAAGGTCGAAAATCGCTTGAACCTGTTTTTTTAATTGCTTAACGATAGCAAGTTAAAAAAACAGATTCAAGCCATTTTCGACCGTATTAAGACACGAAATATTGATATTATAAACATAAAATTGTGTAAATAAGGACGATTGATTGAGATATTGTATTGTTGTTTTGTGATTGATGAAGGAAAGTTCATTGTATTTTTAACGGTTCTGTTTTATCGTAATTCATAAACGCGATGTAATATTCTTTTATAGCATGCTGCCACTCACCGCGCTTGCTTTAAGTCAAGTGACTTAAAGCAAGCGCGGTAAGTGGCAGCATGCTTTGGCTACGCGTTTAAAAAAGCATGCTTTAATAAAGCATATAAAAAAGCGTGTTTAAAATACAAAGCATTAAGCATTAAGCAGGTGATTGCCTTAAAGCAACTTTGAACACCACTAGTGTTGGCTAGTGAACTCAGTGATGTGATCAATAAGTGCGATTCTTCATCCCGCCCGCCGCCACTTATACAACTATTAAAAGATAAAAACAGTTTCAAACCACTATATAAATATATTAAAAACACGATTGAATCAATTTAAAAAGTGAAGTGATACACAGTGCAGTGTTTTGGAAAATTAAATAAGACTTGACTTAAAGGTCCGAATGACCAGGTCATTAAAATACAAAAAAAAAAAAAAAAAAACAAGCGTGCATGGTGATAACACGCACGCTTTGAGGTTATATCAATCACTCTTTATTTTGCGGCACTTTCTATAATAAACAATGTCGTTCCGCGGTAGAGGTGGTGGCGGCGGCGGTCGAGGTGGATACGGTGGTGGCGGCGGAGGCGGAGGCCGAGGCTTTGGCGGTCGCGGCGGCGGTGGCGGCCGGGGCGGCTTCGGTGGTCGCGGCGGAGGACGAGGTGGACGCGGAGGTGGTGGTGGCGGGTTCAGGCAACAGGACCAAGGACCGCCCGAGTCAGTCATCCCCCTAGGACACTACGGCTGGACGGTACAAGACGATCTAGTGTGCAAGGTGGACATTGAAGATGTGCCGTACTTCAACGCGCCCATCTTCCTTGAAAATAAAGAACAGATTGGAAAGATCGACGAGATATTCGGCAATCTACGGGACTACTTCGTGTCTGTAAAGATGAGTGATAACTATAAAGCGAACAGTTTCAAAGACGGACAACAGTTTTACATTGACCCGGCGAAATTGTTGCCACTGAAGAGGTTCTTGCCACAGCCGCCGGGAGCAAAGAGGGGTCGTGGAGGCGGGCGGGGAGGCCCTCGTGGGGGACGCGGTGGCGGCGGCGGGTTTGGCCGTGGCGGCGGCGGAGGTTTCGGCCGAGGAGGTGGCGGTGGTTTTGGCCGTGGCGGAGGCGGCGGGCGCGGCGGCGGCGGCTTCGGTCGAGGCGGCGGCGGCTACGGAGGCGGTGGCAGAGGTGGAGGCGGCTTCAGAGGAGGACGAGGAGGCCGATAGCTTCCATGTGGTGTTTAGACAATGGTTATGTGCATTTAGAGTTAAGAAGTTTGTGTTCTTGTCCATTGTTAATGTTGACTGTGAGGAACTGTATGGTAAGATAAATTCTATTATAAGTGTAACTCAGTGTAATCTTTTGATTTTGACTAACTGTGTCAATGTTGCCTCAATACTGAGTGGATTGAAGTCTGCAGTTAGTCAAAGACAACTGAAGATGTAAGGAATTATAAAATGTAGGATACAGACTATCCTTATAAAACTTAATTGAAAGCAATGAATGCAGTAAGTTCCATTAATGTTAGTAACTTTTAAATGGATTTAAGTTTACTAAATCAACAACAAACTTCTGAAACATGTTTGCCTTATTTATGAGGTTTTTTAACCTAATACAATAATAGGGTAAAAAGCCTTAAAAATAAGGGAAATTTAAAATTAACCTTTTAAGCGCCGGTGAAACAAGTTCCTCTCTTTCTGCTCCTCTTAAGCTCCGATTTGTAAAATATTATGGTGTACAATAAAAATATACTATCTGTCTATACACATTAACAGAGAGTTAAAGAATAGATGCAATAAAATCGAACAAAACAACAAAAATCGTGAAAATTCTCTGTCGGATATATCTGACTCTGGCGTAATGGGCCCAAAAATATTTGTCGGATATATCCGATGTTGGCGGTTAAAAGGTTAACTGCATTAAATTATATACTGCAGGTTTTTCAACATTTCAAGATACTTGTTACATCATTTGCAGCTTTTTCAATAAAATTATGTTATAATTTTCTGTTAACTAAAGTGCATCATGGCACAACACAAGTGACTAATCCATTCAGACAGTGGAGAGATTCAAACCTTAGATGTATCGAAAAAGATCAAAGGTGTTTTGATCTAATGGGGATGGCAAGTCAAAGCTATTGAAAAAATGACAGTTTCAAATAGGTAGGTAACAATATTATTATTTTATAGCTAGTAACATTGCAATATGTAATTTGGTAATTACGAAACATTTTTAAAAGCAATGTACAAAATATTATAAGAAATAAAAGCTATTTTAAGATGAAAATTTTATTTATTTTCAACCATTATTCATGATATGAATGAAAAAGTATTTCTTATAACATAATAAATAATATTTTGCTATTAACTTAAATATTACAGTCCAGATTTAAGATTTGCAAGAGTGGTGTGAAATGTGAGATTGAGAACTGTTGATGAAATATCTTTGGTAAAACTCAATCAATATTATTATATTTATTGCAGTAGCATAGGCATACGAGTGTCTAAAACGCGCAATATTCCTAATAATTCACTTCATGCATTTCCAGCAACATCATTGGCTATTCATTCACAAAGGGAACCATTTGGTAAACTGATAAGTGGCCATTTTAGCCCTGCATGTTACATACAGCAAAATGATATTTAGTACCTACACATCTATACTGATCATGTTTACTTCTTCTAAAAGGTCAGCCTATCATATCATAGATAAAACTATTTGATGGCCATTATTTCCCACTAACTCTTGCAAATCCAGCCCAACACCAGCTTTATAGGTACCATAAAATTATAAAGGACCGTTTCCTACAAATACAACCTTATTCTACATTCTCCAAGTCACATTTCCCTCCACTGGGTATGTAATTATCCGCTAAAGCTTTCCCTCTGTGGTTGAAGATGTAGAAAGATGGCAGATTCCTCTGAGTTTCCCATTTAACAGTATTCAGTTCGGCAGCTGCAGGTATTTCCCGCAGGTTACCAGCTACATTGAGCACACCCCACATAACTGCGAATAGACTAGCTACGGCTTGTACCACGATCTGAAAAGGAAAATTCAATCAGAAGTTAGTCCGGTGGACGATTCCCAATAAAACAATTTTATGTGTTTGTAGATAATTACTTACATCCAAAGGTAAGGTGGTAAATTCTTGTGATGTAATCCGAAGGTATGAACGATCTAGAACAAAACAAATAAATAAATAACTTCCTTCTTAAAGCAAAAACTAGAAAATCAGGTGGCGTAAACACTTACGCTGGGCAGCCGAAAACGCTGAGTGGAATAAGGATATAAATCCTACAAATACTATTATTTTATGCACTGAGGACCCCATATTCAATAATCTGTGTACTTTTTATTAATCTTGTACGAGTATTTTTTACAAGAATAGGTAGTGAACTGATAACACAAAATTAGCGAGACAAACAGAATGACAACCCATTGAGATGATGATGACAACCACCCACTGACCACTGTGACAGTTGACAGCCAGTGACAGCAGGCTTTTAATTTTTTTTTTTCATTTTAAATCAGCGGCTTTTAAGAAATGTTCTTATTCGACTAAAATGTTTTTATTTTAGTAAGTTTACAAATGACTAGCTTTTGCCAGCGGCTTTGTCTGCTATAATTCCAACAAGGACATGAAATCGGAATAAACTGAAATAAACTAGCCTAGTGTTATTCAGGTGTGTACCGAATTTCATCCAAATCTTCCGAGATCCATCTTTACAAAATTTTGCATTAATAATATCAGAAAGAATAGTTGCATAAGAAGCATTTTAATGTTATTAATAAACTGAAAACAAACATTTAATCCATTGATTATTGGAAGGTAGAGATACCGACAGCTAGTTCTTTGGTGCCTAATGCGCATGCATGATTCAATGTTTTTTTATTGTGCGTGTGTTTTATTTGGAACGAAAAAGAGTTGATTATATAAAACAAAAATGTGAATTGAACTACGGTCACCATCCAGCGCTTAACCAGTTAATTAAAATCAAATATAAAGTAACTGTAAAAGCGCTGACACGTTAACATTATAGGTACAGATGGAACAAATGATTCTGGGTGCTTTTTGGCATGAATAAGTATCTATTAACATTGATTATTTACTGTCGTATTTTCATATATTTACATAAACATTTAAACTTAGATTCATCCCGAGATGATGAACCAAATTAATGTTGAACGATTGGGGAAGAGTGAGTTGATCGAACTCTAGTGACTGCCGACTGGGCGACTGGTCACCTCTAGTTATTTCAAATTTGCGGCAGCGGCTGGGCGTGTGTATTTTGTTTACAATTCAGTTATTTTCGGGATTTTATAAAAGAAAGTGCCTATAAAAACAGAAGATGATCAGGAATCCTAGACTAGAAGAATTCCAAATGGATACAAGGGATTCACGGAGGCCTGGAAAGCAAAAAATAAGTTCATATTTCTACAATGAAGATACAGGTGAAATACTGGGACGAACGCCTGAAAGTTGGGGTCAGTGAACTTTTTTATTTACGTATTTTCATGAGATTTGAAAGACTTTCATAAATTCATCTTTCACATACATAAATTTTCGGTATTTCATTATATTTGTTGTAAAATAAGTATTGTTTGGAGGGCGTGGCTTGTTGGCAGTTATTGCAATGCTCTTCTCCTATTGTGATTTTGTTATTACTCATCTCATGGCTCTTATTTAAATATGATCAGTATTTTCAGTATCTCTAGTAGTTTTTGTACAAGTTTTAAGTCTAAAGTTGCATTGTTTTCAAGAGTCTGAAAAGATTCCTATAAGAACTTTGTTTTTGAATTTGTTCCATTTATTCGTTTGTATAATAGTACTTCAACTTCTAGAGCAAAAAGGTCAAAGACAATCTGCTAGAACTGGAAATTCTATCCAATTAATTAGAAATAAATCCTAGCAGTCAGTGTAAATAATCACATAATCTTTCAACCATAGCTAATCTGCTTAGAAGCCTTATATTTTGGTTATTCTAGACATAAGTACTTTTATAAGACTGAAATGGAAATCTCTTTGAATCCATTTATCAAGGGCACCACAAACAGATAGTGAAAATAAAAACTTCATAAACTTTTAATTGATGGATGATACATTTGTCCAGTTAACTACAATAAAATTTTTTCTAGTTTTAGGTTCAGCTGTTAAGGGCGCATAACTAGAAAGTTGGGAATGTCGCAAATAGATGTCAAATGTTAACAAGTGTTCATTAATTTGGTAAATTTACTGTATGAAAATAAGAAATATGACTGTAGTGCACTACAAAGTTGATATAGGAATGCAATTAAAACACTGAATTTGATGTTGTTACCGTTTCAGGTGTAAAAAAGGCATTTGGAAGGTTTCCAAATACCTTTTTTACATCTAGAACTATATATTCAGTGTAACGATATTACTTATTACATTCCCTTATCATTTTTTTAGTGCACTACAGAGCCATATTTCTTGTTTCCATACAGTAACATTGATAAATTTATTAGAACTTGTTAAGGGCGCATAACCAGAAAGTTGGCAACGTCGCAAATAGCTGTCAAATATTTACAAGTTTTAATTAATTTGGTAAATTTACTGTATGAAAATAAGAAATATGGCTCTGTAGTGCACTCAACAATTGATTAGGGAATGCAATAATTAATATCGTAACACCAAATATATAGTTCTAGATGTAAAAAAAGTATTTGGAAACTCTCCAAATGCTTTTTTTACACCTGAAACGGTTACAACATCAAATTCAGTGTTTTCATTGCATTTCTATATCAATGTTCTAATGCACTACAGAGAGATATTTCTTATTTCCATACAGTAACGGTGCTAAATTAATTAAAACTTGTTAATATTTGACAACTATTTGCGACGTTGCCAACTTTCAGAATAAGCGCTGTTAATATTTGACAAATATTTGCGACATTGGCAACTTTCAGAATATGCCCTCTTAAAGCTTCTTTACATCCTCAAATGGTTTAGGAGTAAAGTAAAAAGTTCTTGTAACATTTTTTTCATAGAAGTTTTTTATAATAAATAAAAAATCCTCTCATTTTATCTTATCTACTACTGTATTAGACCAATATTATGAAACCCTCTATTTTCTTTCGAATATCTGGAAATAAATTATGTATAAAAAATTTCTCTTACAGGTAAAATTCTCATCTTCTACTCGATCTTCTATGCAGCTCTAATAGCACTCTTTGCGATCTGTATGGTGACATTCCTGCAGCATTTCATAAACCCTCGCGTGCCACGACTGCAGCAGGAGTACAGTGTGATCGGCACCAGCCCAGGGCTAGGCTTCCGGCCCCTGCCGCCCGATGTTAGGAGCACCCTTATCTGGTATAAGGGAACTGGATACGACAGCTATAAGTATTGGGAAGATCAGCTCATTGATTTTTTGTCTGGTGAGTTATTATAAAAAGGTTTTCTCTTAGAAGTACCTAGTAGAGGATCATGTTGGTTGCTTTTTGTCAGAGTTAGAGTAGTTAGAAAGTAAATACCTACCTGAATAATTTGTTAAAAAAAATTACGCGTAAAAGTGTTTTTATTTCAACATTAAAATCTCTTTCATACATTACATTCTGACGTCGCATTCGATTTTCGATTGTTCAATGGACCAAATAAAAAGAGTAAATTACGGGAATCTATGCAACCTCTTTAGTTCTGAAATCACAAAAATATAAAACATTGGCCACTGTTGTTGAAAATAATCCGGATGCCATTAAGTTTTCTTTTATTTTTTTTCTTTGTTGAAACTGAAAAATGGCTTTCTAAATTTTTTTCCACAAAAACGGCCAGTATTGTTGGCACTATTTGCTGCAAACTTTTTTGAGTTATTTTTAAAAAAGAAGAATTAACCTCTCCTAATACAATGTGCGTTATTAGCTCTGTAATTCTTTCTAACACGACCATCGCACACTGGGTTTTAAACGCACTACATAGCGATAAAAGTCGAAATTCCGACATCCGCTTAGCGCTCCATTGAAATAAAATAAAACACTCCCGAAATAAGGACATATCGTTAATTGATCCATTATCCTGACACATACTTCAGTTTACAAGAAGAAGGGTCAAACGGCTGGTGCCGGACAGAACATCCACAACTGTGACTTCAACAAGCCCCCTCCCCCTGGGAAGGTGTGCGACGTGGACATCCGCGGCTGGGACCCCTGCATCGATGAGAACCACTTCTCCTTCCACAAGTCATCTCCCTGCATATTCTTGAAGCTGAACAAGTAAGTTTTAAGGTTTGGGTAACACTCCCATAATATTCTGCTTATGATTGTATCGCGTGCCATGGAAGCGATTTCCAGCCACAGAAGGCAGAGCGGACGGCGAGTGTGACGGTGACTCGCCGTCCAATCATGTCCGGGTTAAAGGCTTGTCGTGTTCCACGCGCACCTCAAAGAGCTATCAGCAACCTGTCGGGGCCTCCATAGAGGGTGAACCGCCTGCCGGGGTCGCGGGACTATCTAATCAGGTGACCGTGACCCTGGAATGTAACGGGCCATTGAAGGAACACCATTTTAGTCAGTTCCTTCCGCCTCACCCAGGGTGGTAGGACTCAATGGATTATGTCAGCTCGTAAAAAAAAATGGAGATATTTAAAGAAAAGGCAATTATAACATTTAAAAGAAAAATTAGTGTAGAAGTTGGCAGCAATACCTTCAATATCAATTTACCAGTTGTTGTATCGTAAAGTTGAACTTACAGAATTAAACATACACACTAGCTGTCCTCGCGTGGTAGAGTACCCTTCCCCCCTCTCAAAGAGAAGAGGCCAGTGTCCCAGCAGTGGGAACTTTATAGGCTAAATATCTGTAATGTGTTACAGAATCTACGGCTGGCGGCCCGAGTTCTACCGGGGCTGGGACGACATTCCTGATGACATGCCTTTACAACTGCGCCAGAGCATCTGGAACCTCACCAACGCTAATCCGAACTATGTTAGTACATACATACATTAATTCACGCCCTTTTCCCATAGAGGGATAGGCAGAAACACCAGAGCGCCACCTGCTAAGATCCTTAAATACTCACTAGGACTTCGATTGAGATACAATGATAAAGGCTTTGTCAAGCGGAGCTTAGGACGTCCTCCCACAAGGTGGGTAGACGATCTTATGAAGACTACAGGATCACACTGGATGCAGGCCGCTTAGTACCGGTCCTATTGGAAGTCTAAAGGGGAGGCCTATGTTCAGCAGTGGACGTCTTACGGCTGATATGATGATGATGATTGTCAATCAGCGAGCTAAGCGCGGCGCACTCTAGCGTGGTGTGTCCTTAGCGTGCTTACTTACTGTGAAAATACATGTAAGTCGTCACATAAAACACGCCACGCGAGCGCCTTTAGCAAGACGACGCGCCACGCAAGCGTTTAGCGTTTTGCACAGGTTTTTTTTTTTAGGTACCTGCACCACGGGGAGCAGCTATATAGGTATATATGTATAGCTGCTCCTCGTGGTGTCATCTCTGTTGAGTTTGGTTGTAGCATGAAGTAATAAAGCTGATAGCCTTCCACAATAAATGGACTATCCAACACAATTTTTTTTTTAATTCGAATCCGTATTTCCAGAGGTTAGCACGTTCAACCAAACAAATTCAGTTTGTTCAAACCATTTCAATATTAAGTAACTGTATGCATGTATGTAACTTTATCTAAGTGTGTGTGTGTAACTATCCTTTTAAACGCATGTATTATGAAGTCGCAAATTAGTATGAGAATTAAACCAGTCAAAGCAACACCTCTTTAAGTTTATTTCCGTCCTTACAAACAAATCTGAACCCTATCATCAACACATATGGTCGAATTTCAAGCCGGATAAATATCTACCTGGGTGGTCTAATGATCCACGCGAGAACAAAGCGCCGCATTCCTTAGATAAGCAACTCGTTTCTTATGAGTGATTTGTGCAGTTATTAAGCAAAGTATAATTGACGTTTTTTCTTCAAAATATTACGATTGGATTTATCTCTTCAACTACGTGACCTATATTGCATCTTCTTTTGGAATAATGACTACTACAGTGTCTACTGCTGAGCAATTGCTAACGGAGCTAGAAGATATTGCGTTATTATTACAAAAAGCGCAATCTAACTTGAAGAAGTGTCCAAAACAAAGACTAACTAAAGGATACATTGAAACACGCTTACATTCCATTGAAGAGTATTGGAAGAAGTTCACTACGGCGCATCATAACCTTGTGAAGGTGGTGCCGAAAGAAAAGAAGAATGATATACCGTATTTTGTAAATGAAGACTACTTTGTTTTTGAAGATTTATATTTATGTACACAAGCTGATTTAAAAGATTTATTATCAAAAATTATTAACCCAAGATTAAGTGATATTGCTTACAACGACAGCTCAACTTATGAAGGAAATCTCAAGTTGCCTCAAATTCAGTTGCCTGCCTTTTCTGGGATTTACGAAGATTGGACCTCATTCAAAGACCTGTTTACGTCGTTAGTTCATAACAATTCTACGCTGTCAAAGGTTCAAAAACTTCACTACTTGAAGAGTAGCATTACCGGAGAAGCAGAAACTTTGCTAAAGCACATACAAATAACAGAAAGTAATTATGATCAAGCTTGGGATTTGTTAAGGAATCGGTATGGTAACAGGCGGCTTATAGTGAATTCTCTGATACGAAAACTGGTTACGCAAAGAAAGATTCCTACTCAAACTGCAAATCATATCAAGATATTGTTAGACACAACCAGTGAATGTCTTAACAGTTTAAGAAACCTTAACGTGTCTACTGATTCGTGGGATCCATTTGTCATATTTGTGACTGTGCAGAAATTGGACCCCGATTCACATCGGGAGTGGGAGCAGTTTGCATACAAAGATAATTTGGAGGAATTGCCGAAATGGGAAGATCTTGTAAGATTCTTGCAAACTAAATTTCGCACACTAGAGCTGATCAGTCCACCTTCAAGAGAGAAATCATCAAGAGGTAAAGAATGTACAGTCCACGTTTCTACAACACCTACTGTTACCAAAGCAAGAAGTTGTTTGATTTGTAAGGACAATCATACGCTATGCCATTGTAAGGAGTTTACTAAAATGGAACCAACGGAGAGGTGTGAATATGTCAAGAAGCACCAGCTGTGTTTCAATTGTCTGGCATCAGGACACTCAGCTAGAAAATGTAGGTTAAATATGTCATGCCGTATATGTCATAAACGGCACCATTCTCTAGTTCATCAAAATGCACCAACAAGTAATATAACTCAACCAGACAACAAACAAGCTAAGCACCATCAAACTGAAGAACAAAGCCAATCAAAGGAAGCTGATAAACCAGTTGAACTTTTATCGCATTTCACAGCAAGCACGTCTACAGCACTATTGGCCACAGCATTAGTGCCAGTATGTGACGAATCAGGACGAGTGACCATACTACGTGCACTAGTTGACCAGGGCTCACAGGCCACATTCATTAGTGAGAGAGCTGCCCAGCTGTTACGACTCAAGAGAACTTCCGCTCACGCTACAGTCAATGGGGTTGGCTCGACCACAACTGCCATCAAACATGCTGCCTACATCGAGCTGCGATCAAGATACGACGACAGTTTTAAGTTAAGAGTGAAGGCTTATATTATGTCAACGCGAATTACAACGCAATTACCATCACATACCATTCCAACCAACACCTGGTCTCATTTAGAAGGTCTAATATTAGCCGACCCAGGCTTCAATAAACGAGGACGAATCGACCTACTGCTAGGTGTCGAAGTATGCGCCCAAATATTAAGAAGTGATATAATCAAGGGCCCCCCTGGTTCTCCATGCGCTCAAAATACCAGCCTGGGGTGGATCCTTTTTGGGAACATATACAAAGAAGGAAAAACCAATGATTTCATTGTGATGCATCATAGCCTTGACTTAAACAAGATGTTGAAAGAAATGTGGGAGTTGGATAATGATGATAAAACAACACTAACACAAGAAGAAAGAAAATGTGAAGAAATTTTCCAAACAACTCACTCACGAACAGAAGACGGACGATATATAGTCAAACTACCAACAAAAACTGATAAACTACTTTCAATACACGGAGGAACGAGAGAAATAGCTATGAAGAGACTTTTTCAATTAGAAAAAAGACTAGAGAAGAATCCTACACTAAGAAATGAATATACAAAGGTCATGGAAGAATATATAGACATGAATCATATGGAAGAGATACCAAAGGAAGAAATAGATAAGAATAGTGTTTACCTGCCACATCACGCAGTAGTAAAGGAAGATAAAGAAACTACGAAAGTCAGAATAGTTTTCAATGCATCGCAAAAGGGAAACAATGATGTTTCGTTGAACGATGAACTTCTGGTTGGACCCCAGCTACAAACTGATATGAGGAGCCTTATCATGAGATGGCGCACGAAGAAGATTTGTTTTGTAGCTGACATACAACGCATGTACCGTATGATCTTAGTGACAAAGGAAGATAGAGACCTGCAGAGAATAGTATGGAGGAGCGACCCTAGCCAACCAGTCAAAGATTACAGACTTACACGTGTCACATTCGGAACAGCATCTGCTCCATACTTGGCCGTCAGAACTTTACATCAAATTGCAAATGATGAAGGAACAGTATGTCCTGACGCTGCTAAAATGATTAAAGAAGACTTCTATGTTGATGACCTGATGGCTTCGAATGACAATCTAGAAGATGCAATACACACAGCAAAAAACATAGAAACTATCCTACAGAAAGGAGGGTTTACATTGCAAAAATGGTGTTCGAACGACGTTAACTTCTTGAAACAATTTGAACCTGCAAAACGAACATCCCATGTCAGTCTAGACATCGCCATCCATGGCACCATAACAGCTTTAGGCCTTCGCTGGAACATGGGCACAGACATGCTTCAGTACAGTCTTAACTTACCTTCTATGAACAACACCATAACCAAACGCACGATTCTTGCCGACGTCCAACGACTATTTGACCCACTGGGTTGGTTAGCTCCAGCTATGCTACCCACAAAGCTACTGATCCAAAAACTATGGTTGCAAGGAATCGGTTGGGATGAAGAAGTAGATACAAATATTAGGCAAGACTGGATTGCACTACGAGATAGTCTTCAACATCTTAATGAGATTGAAGTACAAAGATGGCTGGGAATCACTGATCACACGACCTCAAACATAGAAGTTCACGGATTTTGTGATGCCTCTACCAAAGCCTATGCCGCTGTTGCGTATGTCAGAGTTGAACAAGTGGGTCAAGAAATAGGAACACAAATAATAGCTGCAAAGACTCGAGTAGCACCAGTGAAACCGGTATCTCTACCGCGATTAGAGTTGTGCGGTGCCCTTCTCTTGTCTCGTTTGCTTAAACAAATCAAAATAGCAATGAGAATACCTGATGACAAAATATTCGCATGGAGTGATTCCACAATAGTGCTGTCTTGGCTACTGGGTGACCCCACTAGATGGCAAATATTTGTGAGAAATCGGGTTGTTGAAATACTGGACAACACAGGACCTAATTGGTTTCATGTACAAACAAACGACAATCCTGCTGATGTTGCGTCACGAGGAGAACATATTCTAGAGTTAAAGGAAGACGAGAAATGGTGGAAGGGCCCAAAGTGGCTAAGACAGAAAACAATAATATTCAATAGACCTAACAACCTAATCACAAGCTTAGAGAAAAAAGAAGTTATACAGGCGAATTTAAAATTAGAAGAAAAGAGTCTAGACAGCCAATTTCATCACTTTGACAACTTTGAAGAACTCTTGAAATCAATAATCTATTGTAAAAGATTCCTAAAGGGGAAGAAACTAGAAAACAAAGATACAGACATAACTACTCAAGAAATAGATGAAGCACTCAAAGCGTGCATTAGAACAACACAAAGGGAAAGATTTTATGATGAAATAATGAATTTAAATAAAGGGAAAGAAGTGAAGGGAGATAGCAAATTAAAATTACTCAAACCGTACCTGGACAGTGAGAACATTCTCAGGGTGGGCGGTAGATTACGACATGCAAACATACCTGAAGACACTAAAAATCCCATAATATTAGACAATCACAGCAATTTATCCAAACTTATCGTGAAGGATGCTCATCTCAAGACATTGCACGGTGGAATTCAAATGATGATGGCCTACCTAAGAACCAAATATTGGATTATAAAGGCAAAACACATGATCAAAGACAGAATCCGCAAATGCTTAATATGCTTCAAACATAGTGCTGCAACTAAAAATCAACTTATGGGTGACTTACCAAAAGTCAGAGCTACTCCAGCTAAACCCTTTCTAAACAGTGGAGTTGACTTCGCTGGACCATATCAAGTTTTAGCATCCAAAGGCAGAGGAGTTAGAACGAACAAGGCTTATGTTGCCGTATTTGTCTGTATGTCCACCAAGGCAATTCACTTAGAAATGGTCGGCGATCTCACAACCGAATCTTTCATCGGTGCTTTCAAAAGGTTCATCGCCA
The DNA here is from genome assembly GCA_950005045.1 of Agrotis exclamationis. Lineage (NCBI taxonomy): Eukaryota > Metazoa > Arthropoda > Insecta > Lepidoptera > Noctuidae > Agrotis > Agrotis exclamationis. The sequence goes on along the minus strand of OX465421.1, from coordinate 1,652,562 downwards.
GACGTGGAAGATGCTCACAAATATGGAGCGATCAAGGCAGGAACTTTGTAGGAGCCAATAAGGAACTAGCAGCAGCATGGAAGGCTGCAAAATTTGAACTCGAAGGTCCAGTAGCAGAGTCTCTAGCTCTGGATGGTACACAATGGCACTTCATACCCGCCTACAGCCCTCATGTCGGTGGTTTGTGGGAGGCGGGTGTAAAAAGCATGAAACACCACATGAAAAGGATTTTGACCACTCATTTGACATTCGAAGAAATGAGCACTCTACTTTGCCAGATCGAAGCGTGTCTAAACTCCAGGCCGCTAAGTCCAATAGATGATGTAGACACGGATAACATGACACCCCTAACACCAGGACATTTCTTAATTGGCGAAGCTCCAATTGCTGTACCACAAGCTAACTTACAAGACGTTCCAGTTGGCCACCTGTCCCGCTGGAGGCACATGCAGAAGTTGCTTGGAGATTTCTGGCATAAATGGCAAGCGGAATACCTGACCAGCCTGCAGCAGAGACCAAAATGGCTCAAGAGACGTAAGGAGGTTGACATCGGCAACCTTGTACTCATTAAGAATGATCAGCTTCCTCCTGGTAAATGGGCGTTAGGTCGGATTGTTGCTAAACATCCAGGCGACGACGGTGTCACAAGAGTGTACAGTGTTAAAAGTGGTGACAGTGTACTTAAGCGAAGTTTTAATAAATTATGTCCCTTGCCTATAGACGTTGATGATTAATTAATATGTTATGTTTTAATGTTTTATTATGATAAAATCAATTTATAAAATTACGTGTTATATAGTATACAAAGTATTTGTGTATTCACATAGTCGCATTACAGTATATATGAGCAGCATATATGCTTGTTAATGAAAATTATATTAATATCATCTTTGTTAAAATTATATTATTGTAAAGGTCTCTATAGGCCCTTTGGTGGGCGGCATGTTCAAACCATTTCAATATTAAGTAACTGTATGCATGTATGTAACTTTATCTAAGTGTGTGTGTGTAACTATCCTTTTAAACGCATGTATTATGAAGTCGCAAATTAGTATGAGAATTAAACCAGTCAAAGCAACACCTCTTTAAGTTTATTTCCGTCCTTACAAACAAATCTGAACCCTATCATCAACACACAGTTTATGACTACAATTTTTTCCAGGGTGACATGGTGTGGGTCTCCTGCCAAGGCGAGACGCCCGCAGACAAAGAGAACATAGGTCCCATCAACTATCTGCCGTTCCCTGGTTTCCCTGGATATTTCTATCCATATGAGAACGCGGAGGGGTACCTGAGTCCCCTGGTCGCTATACACTTAGAGAGGCCCAGGAGTGAGTACCATATTTTTTACACTTTTTTTAACATGGTAATATCATCAAATGAGTCCTCTCACCCAGGGCACCGTACTGTCAGACATGTACTGACTAAAATCCACGGTGTCCTTCAATAGCCCTTTACGTTCCGAAGTCACGGTACCTCGTTAGTCTCGCGACCCCGGCAGGCTTTGGCCCTCTATTGGGGGCCCCATCTCTGGAAATTTGCGTTTTTCCCCAAACAAACACACTCTTCAGCTTAATAATATGAGTATTAGATTAAATATTCATTACTTTTCAGCCGGAATCCTGATAAACATAGAGTGTCGCGCCTGGGCCCGGAATATTAAGTACGACAGGAGAGAACGATTGGGAGTTGTACACTTTGAGCTGATGATCGAATAGTTACTAGAGATCCGTCCAAATGTATCTACTCGGCCCTGTATACCAGGTACTGTAAAATTCTAATATAATCTGGATATTTCTACAGCTTGTTTTGCAAGAAAAATGTTAAATGAACATATTTTACTGTTACACAAATTGTGTAAATGTTCAAAAAAAAATTGAGAATTACAAAGCGATTTTGTAAATTCATATATTTTTAGAAGTGTAATACGATACGCAAGCAATACACAGTAATGTACTGCCAAAGTCGCTAGTGTTAAAAAACTTCACCCTAAAAGGATTTCCTTTTAATAAATTAAAATCATATCAATCATAGGCAAAATAGAGTTCTGAAATTGAACAAAAAGAAGTTTTCAGAGTTTTATAGTACCTGGTCTTTCCAGTAGACCGAGTAGACCAAAGTCTTTAGTTCATTGTACGTACGTAAGAAATAGTTCTATTGCAATAATATGTGAGATTTGCATTTTAATGCTTGGTCTTTCGAGTAGACCAAATAATTTGACATAGAAATCATGAAATAGAATCATGAAAGCGCCAGTGCGAATATTGTATGTATTTTTTAATAATCAAAAGACTCGAAAACTGATGAAATCTCAAGGTAGCTATAACAATTGCGCTTTTTATAATAAAAGACGTAATTTCAATTTTCTGTCATAGTGCCTACATTTATGTAAAAGACTTATTTATAGATAAACGTGAAATTAGATAACTGGTTATCTATTTAAATATTTTAGCGGCTTTATGTAACAAAGAATAAAATGGCCTTTTAACTTTGTAAGCGGGTCTGTTTTGGCATGTGTGGAGTTTTAAGCTTATATGAATAAAAGATAATGACTGATTAGAGATATCATAATATCCAGTTGAACTGGATTGAGGTCAGATGCTACATTCAGCTGCATCTGGTAAGACTGGAAGCTAGCCCCGACATAGTTGGTAAGTTAGTCGACTTGCAACATTATGTCGTAGCAGTGAGGATGATTTTCACTTCCAGTTTGTTGGCAATGCAAATCAGTTGAATTTCGTCATGAGTATTGATTCTTTGTTACATATCGCCGTCCATTTGAACATTTTTATGTTCCCAGGAATTTTATAATAAACTTGACTTAATATAATCCGTCCAATGATTATAATCCTTTTATATACCTATACATATATATTTTGTTGTGTGTAGCTATGTAGATATTTGTGTGTTGTGTTTCTTAGTTCATAAGTGTACTGTGTATACATACAGACTTATTACGCATTTATTCTTAGTGCTGGTTGATCACTAAATCAAATTTATAACTTTCAAGTTTATTTGAATGAAATTATATATTTTTTATTTATTCATACAAGACAGCTTATAAATCATTTTTAAGTACAAACGCCAGCATTTATCAACCTACCACAATCTGTCATATTTTCCTAACCGAAAATTAACCTTCTACTTTTGTAATAGAGTTGAAAATCCATTAAAGTATGATAGATTGGGGCAGTTTGTTTTGCTGGCGTCTGTACCTAATATCATATCAGAATCTTACTATTTAAGACTGACTGAATGTTTCCAATCTTCTAAAAAATAATGACAAAATAGTTTCAAATAGTTAAGTTTTTTTACGTTGTACTTATGTACCTACTAATGACTAACTTAATTTTATACGAATTAGCATTTTATTTTATGTGTTTTAATTTTATAGATTTATTTTTATATTCTACATTAGTTATACAAAGTCGACCTAGTAATTCCTTTATTAAGGTTGAAAGTTACTTACACCTTTTGTAAAAAGTCCCAGTATATTATTACTTCACGAGCAATCCTCGATAGCCTTGACCCAACGACCATTTATATTTAGACGCCTCATGCACGATCTAACGAAAATTTTCTGCCAAGTCGCTGAGGTACGACGTAAGCGAGGGGGACGGGGTACTGCGTTCTGATTGGCTAACTCAAGGTCAGTGCGACGAGGGGACTCACACTGGTCGAAACTAATACGAACTTAAGACTTTTTTGCCTAATGTGTTCACAGACATCGGTCGCCTGTGATTAGGAGTCTAGATATAAATGGTCGTTGTCTTGACCCAAGTGAATTTTCGATTTATTTAATAGATTTTGAACTTAATCTTAAATGTAGAATGTAGAAGGTTCACCTTTACTATAGCTTCTGTGCGACTGATTTTGAGAAATTTAACGGAAATGTGTAGAGGGAAATTGAACAGTAAAGGTCAAATTAAAAAGCGCGCGTTTGTAATAACAATTTGATTTGACCAATGAGTCTATCTTTGGATGGTTAAGCAAAGTTAAGCAACTCTTGTCGAGGTTTATCTTTGGATGGGTAAGCAACGCTTTTCTAGGCCTGCTTGTGGATAAGACTATTGTTTCAATGTAAAATTAGGATTTCAGATGTTACACATCATATGCAACTACTGTAAGGTACACGATTTTTTTTTAATAAGAAAGTAGGTACTAAAGCAATATTTTGTTGCCGGTACTTATATTGGGATTATTATTTAAAATTAATAAATTATTACGAGGTTGACAACTTATATTATTTATAAATTCAGTTAAAAATATACAAAGGAGCATTATATATTCAGAATCTCCACGAAAAAAGACATTTAACCGACTTTGCTAAAGAAAAGTTCTTTTATGCAATGAATCTCATTCCATATCTCCGTCCAATGATATTAAATGTGTTTGTCCAACGTATATTAAAAAAAATATGTATCGATATTTTATACAATTGTAGGCTTTATTGTAAGGCAATAATGTGTATATTAGAATGAACTATCTTTCCATATCAAAGTGCCTGAAATATATTTTTAAGCAATAAAAAAATGAAAAGCTTGATTTTTATTTAAATTTTATCCCCAGATTATATACGACATTTTTTTCATAGGTTGTTAAGTGTAAACACCGAACGGCATTTTATACTTTGAATCCATTTTTCCGAAATGTCAGTGATATAGTAATTCATTTTCCAGGATTCAAAGCACTCAAATAATTATATATAAGGAGTTTATTATCATCACATCATAAACACCAGACTGAGGTCATTTCTGGACTGGCAGATACCCCAGGAACAAGCCGGTTTTGTCAAAGGCCGAGGAACTAGAGAGCAAGTCTTGAACCTCCGACTTATCATTGAAAAATGCTACGAATACGATACTCCAACTATTGTGTGCTTTGTGGATTATCAGAAGGCATTCGACTGCGTCAAATGGGAGAAGTTATGGGAGGTACTTCGTGAAACAGGAGTGCCACGCCATCTCATAAGGTTGATTCAAAATCTCTATGAGTCCGGTTATGGCACTGTAACCGTAGGTGACATTTCATCGAGTCGTTTCCATTTTCATAGAGGTGTCAGACAGGGATGCGTGATCTCACCCATACTTTTTAACATCTACGGCGAATACATCATGCGCCGAACTCTTGAGGGCTGGAATGGAGGCGTCAAGGTGGGTGGTCATAGAATATCCAACCTCCGCTACGCAGATGACACTACCCTTTTTGCATCGTGTGAGACTGAGATGTTGGAATTGCTGCATCGTTTGGAAGCTGTTAGTCTTGGAATGGGTCTCGCCATAAATAAGAGCAAGACCAAGCTCCTTATCATTGATCGTTTCAAAGCCATCCAACGTACCGACCTATTATCAGAGTATGAAACTGTCGAGCAGTTTCAGTATCTTGGCTCTGTAGTTACTAATAAGGGCAGCTGTGAACTGGAAATACGGAGAAGGATTGGTATGGCTAAAACAGCGATGACTCAATTAAATAAAGTATGGAGAGATAAAAACATCACTAATCGGACAAAACAACACCTGGTCCGTACACTTGTCTTCTCCATCTTTCTCTATGGGGCAGAGACTTGGACCATCAAAGCGGCCGATAGGCAAAGAATAGACGCTTTCGAAATGTGGTGCTGGCGCCGTCTTTTAAGGATACCATGGACAGCCCACCGTACAAACGTCTCGATCCTTAAACAACTGAAAATGGAGAAAGCGCAACCACTCTCTTCAACCTGCCTGCAACGTGTCATAAAATACTTTGGTCACATTGCTCGCAGAGGTACCAACAACATGGAGCGGCTAATGGTGACCGGGAAGATAGAGGGCAAAAGACCTAGAGGCCGAAGCCCAAAACGGTGGTCTGATCAAATCTCGGCAGAACTCGACATGCCTATCAGCACTGCACTCCATCAGGCCACTGACCGCAACAGATGGAGAAGTTTGATTGACAAATTGAAACGGAGTCACGATTCTCAGCAGTGAGAGAACGATTGAGAAGAAGGAGTTTATTATAAAGGTCGCCGGAAGACGCTGGATGCCTGGATGCAGGTCGCTTCTTACCGGTATATGTGGAGATCTAAAGGGGAGGCCTATGTTAAGCAGTGGACGTCCTATGACTGAGATGATGATGAAGGAGTTTATTTATACAGGGTGAACTTTCCAACAGGGCGTGGATGGCTAAATTCGAAAATATGAGGATAAGCGAAAAATACTAAAAACAAGAGTCTCGGGTCCAATTTTGACGAAAACTAGAACTCCATTACCTATTGGATTTTTGAAAGAAAATCTGTCGAAAGAATCGAACCCGTTAGTAAAAAAAAGGTAATAAATAGGATATACCTATTTATTACCTTTTTTTAAATAACGGGTTTGGCGTTTCAAATAAAACTCAACAATTTACTCAACGCGATGCGATATAATACAATTGATTTGCTGCGTCGTCTACTAACTAGAACTGGCATATATCTACATTCTATGCTAGTTGGGTCTCACAAAAGTTTGACGCACCGCAGGTTGAATATATTTATGTAGCTACTTCTACTCTGACTGACGTAATTTATTGATCCTGTCATTATGCATGTTCCTATGTACCGTGATTGCGTTTACAAAAGTTCAAAGGCAACGACCTGTGGGGCAATTGCGTATCTCTGTTGACAGTCAAATGATGATCACTTGCTCTGGTGACCATCAAATAGCTGTCTAAAGGTAAATTTCGTATTGGCTTTTGCATTTGCAATGAAACTGATAAATGTAAATGTTACCTAAAATCAACTTTTGTAACGCTATTGAGGCACTCCCCAACTAAGCCTCATAACAGTCGATAAAATATAGAGGTGTCAAGCCATCCAAGTTCAGTTGACAACTGCTGGTCAGTGACTATCAAGTTAGCCAATAGCCCTGCTGTATGTGTATGTATTTCGTATATGTACAGCTTGGCAAAAAACAGTAGAAAACCGGAAGTCGCCACTGTCTTCGCGCTACCAGCACTTTGAATGATTTTATTTTATTTATTTTCACTTATTACGTTAGTTTTATGGCACAATAATAAATCTTACAAACCTGCGTCTTTGTTTACATCAAATATCAAATATCAGCAAATAAAAATATTAGTTCCGTTTCAAGACGTTCTGGCCAAGCTGTACGTGTTTCGCGCAAGAATCGAACTCGCGCCGCGCAGCAATTACTAACCACTGCCTTCCACGGCAGGCTTATCCCAGAATCCCGGCACCCATCTCTAGCAGATAACAGATTCGTTTGAATAAAGAACAGATTGGTTATGTGATTATGTCTCATACAGTCCCATAAAAGCTACACTCTTTAAAGCGATAAGAACGTAGTGTGTGGTCATCCTGTATTAGCTAAGTGGTCCACACAAGACTGCAGCGAGTGGGTTTTGAACGCACCGCGTCAATGTAAAGCTGCGGTCACACGGGCAATTTGCTTCAGTTGCTATACACCGACCCTTTTATTGAGTCCTGAGGCCTCCCTCGCCTCTCGGTTACCGGGGACCGTCGGGGACAATCGGTCTTAAGTACTTGTCTTGTTTAATGTAAACATTACATCGTATTACATAATTTTTAGAGCTGTCAAAACCAGGGCGGAACGGGAGGGACTCTCAGATTTGTTTTGACTAAAATCACACTAAAACAGACAGTGATCCTGCAATAGCCCTTTACGTTCCAGGGTTACCGGCCGAGGGCCATGTGCTATTACGATGGAGCGTTTTGTCAACTATTAGGGCGTATTATCTATTATTACCCTATTAAAGAGCAAGGTCGCTGTAAGTACGCACCTTTACTCCATTAAGACCTCTTTGCTATAATAGTTGGAAGTAAGTACGGATGCGTTTCAGACTAGTTGTCGTGCCAGTAATCACTCCCTTGTAGCTGGCCTTCCGCTCCAAGGTCGGTTCAATCGTCCAGTTAGATTGTACTGGAGAATGGAATCTGCCTGTGGGATGACGAATATCGTCCGGGGGGCTGAGCTGAGATATTTCGTAACTGTATAAGTTTATGACACATATAATATTCCTCCTGAACGTTTTCGGCCATGCTGGCCAATGCCAGGTGACTGAAATTAATTCATTGGGAGTTTATTAACATTGGGGAAGTCAGTCTCATAGAGTAGAAAATTAATACGACCGGCCAGAGATCTGGTGCAGGAACTCGGTATTTTCGAATCACGAGATTATGGGAACACCCAAATACTCCGAAATATTTTATTCCGAATTTCGATATTCCGATTTACAAAACTCCGAATATAATAATACCTAAAAATTACAATATCTATTATTAAGAATCACGAAATTTATTTAACCGAAAGTCGTATATCCGATTTCTTAGTTTTCCGATTTTCACATATTCGAAAAATGTAATGCTCGATGAGTTCTCATTCCGAAAAACGAAATTCCGATTTTCAATATTCCGAATAAACTGATTTTTTCGGAATATTTAAAATCGGAATTTCATTTCTCATTCTACAAAGTCAGTGCCAGAAACGAATTGCTGCAAAACCGGCTCCACGTAGTTTTGTCTACCGTACTCTTAGAGAGTTATTTAAGCCTGTGAAGGCGCGGAGTGGTGAGGCGTATCCTTTGGACTTTGACTGTTTGCCTTCAGGATTGTTATTGCTATTAGGAGAACTTAGGATCCATGAGCGAGCGAAGCGAGCTCGGGACTTGGGGCACCCCGACTCGGACAGGTTAGGTTCGTGTTAGGTTACTTTAAACCTTGCTCACAGAAATAGGAGCCCCGCGAAGCGGGGCTCCGTCGATCTACCTTGGTAGGTGGTAGTCAACAAATTGACCAAGGATGCAAGAGCGAGCGAAGCGAGCTCGAGACTGGGGGCACCCCGACTCGGACAGGTTTCGAGTTAGGTTAAACCTTGGCTTTAAACCTTGCTAACAGAAATAGGAGCCCCGCAAAGCGGGGCTCCGTTGAACCACCTTAGTGGTAATATAACTCAGGAATTCAGGATGCGATAGCGAGCAAATTGTGTCTTGGGGCACCCCGACTCTGACAGCTTTCGTTCTTCTCACAGGGATTTTTTGTAATATTATGAATGAAAATAAGTAACTCAAAAATAAATTATTTTAATAATTAAAAAAAAAGTTTTTTTTTTTATAAAATAAATTATTATAATTGAAAATAAATATTCTTATTCAAAAGAAATTTTAATGTATTTCGGAATAAAGTTTTCGTATTATCGTAGTGTACCCGTCTTAATATTTGGAAGCGCGGGTTATGCTAAATTTTTCTAATTGCTAATTGGCTGTGAACGAAAGACATGGAAATTACGTTCTGCCGGGAACACAAGACAGAATGCAGATCGAAATATAGGAAGGATTGCACAATACCTTAATTCTCCGGGGACGTCCTCGCGGCTGAGGAGCGGCTGTCGAGTGCAGGCAACTGGAGCGCTCTGACGTGAGGTGCGCGTTGTGAGTAACCGATTGGCCACGAGTTTCAACTGCGGCCGCTTTTTATGCGGTCTCTCTCGTACTAAAGCGAGAAGATATGCGCGAGGAAAGGATGGAGATAGGACCTTTCACAGCCAATCAGATTAGTCGTTCAATGACATGAAGTTATAGATAAAAGACCTAACCGTTCTTTCCGCGCAGCGTAACCATTCCCCCCGGGCTTGAAGGGATGCCTTCAAGAGTTGAAGGCGAAATTCGTGAAATTAAACTACAATTTAAACTATTATCTATACGTAAATATCAATGAAATCAAATAATTAATTACTAATGCTAACCTAACCTTGGATGACGAGAGCCGAATTTATTGGTTAGGCAATGGGCAAAGACGAACGACGGGACGCAAGTAGGATCCAGTCAATGTCTTAACTCGGGCGATGCGAGTGACTCCTGTGGAGTCAGGAAAAACTTCTTCCACGACACCCAAAGGCCAGTGAAGTGGGGGCGAATTATCTACTATGAGAATCACAACCGTACCGACAGTGACTGGATCGATCGGCGTGTTCCACTTACGACGCGATTGTAAAGTGTGAAGATATCCGCTTCTCCAGCGCTTCCAAAACGATTGTACTAATTGGTCTAACAATTTATGTCTCGAAACAATTGTTCTCTCGTCTATCTCCTCGGCAGGCAAGTATTTTAAAGGGGTGAGATTCAGAAAGTGCGCTGGAGTCAAAGCTAGTGGTTCTGAAGGATCACTAGAGAGTGTCCTACAAAGAGGTCTAGTATTCATTACTGATTCGACTTGAGTAAGAACGGTATTTAACTCTTCAAACGAAAGGATGGTATCACCTATTACACGGTATAAGTGAATCTTTAAACTTCTAATATTAGCCTCCCAATTACCGCCGAAATGACTAGCAGTCGGGGCATTAAGTGACCAATTTATGCGATTTTCAGCTAACATGTGACCAAATTCGGTGTTGTGATATTTCGAACAAAGGAAGTCGTGAAGTTCCGAAAGTTTACGCTTAGCGCCAATGTAATTTGTCCCGTTGTCCGAGTAAATCCTACTAACCGGGCCGCGCCTTGATAGAAATCGTTTGAAAGCACTCATAAAACTGACTGTACTAAGATCACCGGCTAGTTCGATATGTACCGCGCGTGTAGTCATGCAGACGAACAGACACACGTATGCCTTGGTAGAACGAATGCCTCGGCCGCGAGACATGGTAACCTTGAAGGGACCAGCGTAGTCCGTGCCCGTGTGAACGAACGGTTTAGTTGCTTGAACTACACGACAAGACCGATGATCTGCCATCTCAGGGAAACTTGGCTTGGGACGGAGACGAAAGCAGGGAAGACACTTATGAATCCTATTCCTAATTAAATTGCGTGCAGAAAGTATCCAATATCTTTGACGTAACAGTGACATCAGCAGGTCGGGACCCGCGTGGCAATTCAATTTATGATGGTATTCGACAAGCAAATTCAGAATAGGATCTTTTCTTGGGAGTAGAATTGGATATTTCGCTTCATAACCCAAATCTGAATTTCTTAAACGGCCTCCGACTCTAATGAGTCCGTCTTTGAGGAAAGGTTTCAAGTGCCGAAGAGAATGACTACAATCCTTGCCTTCTCTGAGTCTGGCAATTTCCTTTGAGAAATAGAAGCGTTGAATTTCACGTAGAATGAGTAGTTCAGCGAAATCGTAATCCGATGCTGACATGCGGTTATTAACCGGTAACAACTTAGCAAAACGACAAACGTAAATTACCACTCTAAGTAATTTACTCCAAGACGAGATACGATCGACTAAACAAAGAATAGAAGATCTTTCGTTAGGTGCAGCGACTAACAACGAATTTTTCTTCTCTTCAGGTGCTTCAGACACTGAGGAGGGATTGAAAGGAGCGACAGGCCATTGTGAAATGTCCAAGTGAGCCCACGGGGGTCCCCTGAACCAAAGCGGATGGTCTATAATTTGTGAGGGTGTGAGTCCGCGTGAAAGACAATCTGCTGGATTGTCCGCACCGGACACGTGATATAAATTTTGCGGTGACAAATCGCTTTGTATTTTCGAAACTCTGTTGGCTACAAAGGTATTCCAACGATGGGGCGACGAATGTACCCAACAGAGCGCGACCGTCGAATCCGAAAATGCGAATATGTCACGGAAAACTATTCGGTTTTGACAAGCGACCACGACATTTCTTATTAGCTGGGATAACACAAGAATAGCACAGAGCTCAAGACGAGCGAGAGAAACTACATTTTTGGGAGAGACCTTAGACTTAGCTGTTATCAAATTGACTGTATTGCCATCGCTATTGTGGACGTGGAAATAAATCACTCCCCCGTATGCTTTCTCGCTAGCGTCCGCGAAAGCTAAGAGTGTGACCACACTATCAGCGACAATACCAACGTGGCGTGGGATTTTTATGTTGCAGAGCAAAGGAAGCTCTTCCCTAAAGCGAGTCCACAACCTGACTATATCTTCAGGTGGTGTCTCATCCCAGTCACAGTTGCATAGCCAAAGCTTCTTGATAAGAAGCTTGGCATGCAAGACGACAGGCGCGACAAATCCCATGACGTCCCATGTTTTAGCGATGCACGATAATATTGTACGCTTAGTACAAGTCTGAGTGGGAGTGTTTACTCTCATGGTGAAGTGATCTGACGTGGGCGACCAACACAAACCAAGTACTTTATGTTGGTCGGACCCGTCGAACTCCTTGTCAGCTGGCAGACGATGCGAAAGCGGGATAGAATTCAATACTACTTGCGAATTACTGGTCCACTTGACCAACTCGAATTGACCCGCCTTCATGAGACCAATCATCTCTGAAGCGGTAGAAATGCCCTGGGTTTCCGTGAGGACGGAATGGACAAAATCGTCCATGTACAATCCCGTGGCGACAATGGCTTTAGCCTGAGGGTACGAGTCACCCTCATCCTCCGCCAGCTGCTTAATAGTTCGCAGCGCGTGAAAGGGGCTAGATTTGAGTCCAAAAACGACACGATTGAACTCATAAACTTGCAAAGGTTCCTGCGGCGAAAAACGATACAAGATGCGTTGGAAACGCCGATCAGGTTCTCGGACTCCAATGCTGGGAAACATCTGACGAATGTCTGATGAAAGCGCGATCGAAAACAAACGAAAATTAACTATAATGTTAAACAAATTCCCTTGTAGGTTCTGTCCACCATACAAGAGATCATTAAGCGAAACGCGGGTAGTAGTTTTACAACTACCATCGAGAACGACACGAAGTTTGGTTGTGACCTTATCATCTCGGATCACACCATGATGCGGAATGTAGTACGAAGGTTCCGAAGGATCAGGAATTGTAGGTGAAATATAGCCCTTCTCTAAATATTCTAGGATGACGTTGTCGTACGCGGCCTTTAAATTAGGAGAAGCTTGCATCTTCCTTTCCAAGCAGAGAAACCGGCGTTCACTTGCTTGACGTGAGTTGCCCAGGGATTCGACATCACCCTTGAAAGGCAAAGCGACTACGTATCGTCCGTCACTATTTCGAGTGGTAGTGCGGGCATAAAACTCCTCACATAATTTGTCATCTAGGCTGAGTACCGGGGGAACATTTACTTCTTCCAATTCCCAGAATTTTCGTATCGCTACGTCTAACGGCTCCGCGGTGCAACAATACGAAACGGTCGAATTGTCATCGATGAGAATCGGCGCCTTACCGACAATTACATAGCCGAGTACAGTTTGCAAGGCGATTGGAGACGCATGTGTAGGCTGACCTTGAACTCTGTTAGATAAGAGTAAGTGCGGGAAAGTCGAAGCACCGATCAATAATTGAATCGGATTTGAAGAAAAATATGTATCGTCTGCTAACTGTAAGTTTTTAAAATTATGCAAAAGCGAAACGTCAACCGTGGCAGTTGGCAAACGTTCAGTAATTTTATCTATTACGAATGACTCAATATTATAATTTATATTACGATTGAAACGAGAATAAAATTTAATTTGTACGGAACCCTGTATTTGTTTACTAGCACCTCCTATGCCCCTGACGGTTGCACAGGCAGGTTTATTATTTATGTTCAAACCCAAAAGTTGACAACAATCCCGCGTGATAAAGTTACTTTGAGAAGCGCTGTCTAATATTGCGCGAACAATATGTTCTTTGCCAAAAGAATCTACTACAATAACTTGCGCGGTAGCAATCAATATGGTGGTTGGGCCCCGGTATAAAGAATTAATACGGTTCTCATCAGTCGCGCACAACGATATATCAGTCTGCTTCGTAAGTCTCTCAGCAGAGGGCGTGCGAGCGCCGGTCGACCTTGAACCGTGCGCGTCGCTCAATTTATTGCCGAAGCACAACAAACTATGGTGTTTAGAGCTACATTTTTTACAAGTGGACTTTGACCCACAAGCGGACACACGATGTTTTGGACTTAAGCAATTAATGCATAAATTGTTTGATTTCACAAACTTAAATCTCTGATCGGGTTTATAACTATTAAATACTTTACACTTATATACGTGATCATGTTTCTCCTTACACAAAACACACGCGGTAGGTTCGTTCTCAGCTATACAGGTGTATGCATTAGTATGTTTGCGATTTGCAGGTGATTTATTGTTAGAGACCGTTGACGAAGTTCGTTCCAACACCTTTATATGCTCACGAACAAACTCAACTAATTCACTAAAAGATGGAATTTCGGAACTACTTGATTTTAATTGATGATTAGATTCGAATGCCCGTACAGTGTCTATGTCGAGTTTTTTAAGAGCGATATGCAATAAAATAAAATCAGCGTGGTCATGGACCTTTATGTTTTTAAACCCGGCTACCGACGTTACGAATTTATCGAGAAATGATTCTAAAGTAGCCGGCGAACCTGACGAAATAGATTTAAATTCAAATAATTGATCTAGATATGAAGTTGCCGATTGCCGTTTATCTTCATACCTTTCACAAAGTGAATCGAATATAAGTGGGTAATTATCAGCTGACGGAGTAATTCCTGCACATATCGAACGAGCTTTGCCTGTTAATTTTCCAATTAAATAATATAATTTCTCGCATGCTGTTAGCGAACTATTATTATGCACGGCATTTCGAAAACTGGCGATGAACAGCGGCCAATTTTTAATATCCCCATTAAATTCGGGTATTTCAATCGGGGGCAAGCGAGGAGATTTCTTACATTCACTAGGTGCCTGAACCTGCAATTTCTTCTCTGCCCGCTTCACCCTACCCAGTAAATCTTCGAATGAAGAAAGTGCCTGATAGTCGACGACATAATCAGGATTTAATTTAAGTTCATGAGCGATTATATCGTCCAGCGCACATTCAAAATCAGTACGCAACGAATCTATTGTTTCACAGTCACACAAGAACGATTCTTTATCGAATTCCTCCGAATCAATATTTTTCAATTTATCGCAAATACGTTGCATACGAGAAAATATTCGATCTCTTTTTCCTAACAATCGTTTAAGAGTAATATCTGTAGGCGCCATCTAGCAACCTTCTAATAACGATAATTAAATAAATATGTAACACGCGCAATACGTTGTGAAAGCGATGTGAGCGAATAATTTACCTAAGTGGGTATTTATTTTTACAATAATGCGTCGGTGATTGAGCGCGAAGCGGTAATTCAACGGTAATATTTTAAAATAATGCGGGATTAAGCGAAATAACCAGTTATAGTAACGATTACTAGCTGGTGTTACGAATATACAACGGTTTTACCGAGAATTTAACGATATACCTACACCTGTCGGCGAGACAAGTGTTTGGTACAAAACTAATTAGAATACGAGTATTTTTACCGACTACGAATGGCGAATGGTTATCACTGATTTCAATAACTATCCAGGCTCGTTAGGACCAAATGGAAGCGCGGGTTATGCTAAATTTTTCTAATTGCTAATTGGCTGTGAACGAAAGACATGGAAATTACGTTCTGCCGGGAACACAAGACAGAATGCAGATCGAAATATAGGAAGGATTGCACAATACCTTAATTCTCCGGGGACGTCCTCGCGGCTGAGGAGCGGCTGTCGAGTGCAGGCAACTGGAGCGCTCTGACGTGAGGTGCGCGTTGTGAGTAACCGATTGGCCACGAGTTTCAACTGCGGCCGCTTTTTATGCGGTCTCTCTCGTACTAAAGCGAGAAGATATGCGCGAGGAAAGGATGGAGATAGGACCTTTCACAGCCAATCAGATTAGTCGTTCAATGACATGAAGTTATAGATAAAAGACCTAACCGTTCTTTCCGCGCAGCGTAACCAATATTATAAAGTTGAAGATAGTTTTTTTGATTGTACGCGCTAATCACGGGGACTATTAGTCCGAATTGAAAATAAGTATATTATTAAAATTACTAGCGGCCCATCCCGGCTTCGCACGGGTGGAAGTCCTCTAAAACCCGGTCCTGATGGTTACAAACACAACAAAAAAAGAATTATCCGAATCGGTCCAGCCGTTTTCGAGTTAAGAGCTTAGCAACACATTTTGCGATCCATTTTTATATTATAGAAGATAGATATTGCTATATAACATCATGCTAAGACCAATAATAGGAGCCGAGCTGAGGGAATAAAACCGCGGGGAACATCCAGTGCTGGATATAATGACTAATATGGGTAAACCAGGACCCCAAACACTTTTTTTTTTAATTCAGCAACTATATCACACAACGCCATCTAGTCCTAAGCTAAGCAGAGCTTGTGTTATGGGTACTAGACAACTGATAAATATAATTATGTATTTATAAATACATAAATATTATAGATAACCAGACGCAGAACAAATGATCACACAAACATTTGTCCTGGGTGGAAACCGAACCCACGACCTCCGGCATAGCAGTCAGGGTCACTAACCACTAGACCAACAGGAGTGTCAGCTTACCTACCTACACGAATAATAAGAGGGGAAGAGGAGGTTATAACCGCCATCACACCGCCATAGGGTATCAAGTAAATATCACTGCTGTATATGTAGTCAACTTTGCTATATAATAACTGGATACAGACTAAAATAAGTTAAAGGGCTGAACAAAGCTTACAGGCGAGGCGCCACGGTTGGCGCTACGACTGTGCAATTGCTACGCCGTATCGCGGGTTCGATTTCCGCACGTAACAAATCTGACGTGACTGTGACTACGACAGTATCAAAACTGCAAATCATGTATTTTACAGGAAATCAATGAAAATAAAGTTTTATTTCGACCAAAAATGCAGACCAAGATTTTGCTCGATGATGCCTGTATGAAATAATATTTTTTCAAAAAATTACTTTGCTTAGGTTTTTGATACCTATATTAATTGTTATAGGGAATTTCAATTTCAGCAAGCCGAAGTAGAATGAACAAAAGTATACAATACCAAGACATTGATTCGTCTCACCCTGCTTTTTTTTTTTAATCTAGGTTTTGTTTAGGGGCTTTTATCAAAGATATGTCAGCCCCATCGTACCTTTTTACATTTATAAATTGGCTTAAAGTTTATAATATCACATAAAAGCTAATGAATAAGAGTTATTCGTGGAGGACAGTAATTAACTGGCACAACTTTTTAATCATATCCGAAGATGGTACAGATAAGATGTCCTTATGCATATCTACCGTCTTTTTAATGATTGTGTGTGGTGGTCCCACAACCCTCATCTGGTAAAGTGTAAAACTGTCGATCTGTCACACATGTTCCCCTTGCACGTGTTTACGAGTGTCGCAGGCATGTCGTTGGGTTAGAGTTTTTGTAAAATGTCTGGGATTCTTGACAGAAAAAAGCACCACTACGGCGAAGTCAAAAGGAAGGGTATTGTAACATTATTTTATATAAAAAAGGTGTCTTTAACAGCCTCTAGGGTTCATCATTTATCAAGATCGGTTTAGCAATTCAGGCAAGAAATCGTGACAAACAAAGAAACTCATTCTCGAATTTGATTATTAAGTAAATAATTCGTTTAGAACTAGCAATTTACTCTTTTTTTTTGCGTGGTAAAATCATCAAACGAGTCCTCCCCGCCCATGACTGTCAGAATTGTACTGACTAAAATCCACGGTGTTCCTTCAATAGCCCTTTACGTACCAGGGTCACGGTTACCGGGTGAGACAGTCCCGCAACCCCGGAAGGCTAGCAATTTACCCTGGCTTCACACAAGTGCAATTTAAAAATATTGCCTTACCTTTGTTAGTCACTTCTAACGTTTTAGCTTTCTATAATAGATGAAAGAATTTTGAAAATCCCAGTCAAGAAAATACAAAATCACCAGAATCCAGATCCTTCCAAACACCCAACAAAGAACATTAATCATATGATTCAAACGTTTACAAACGACACCCATTCAACACCCGAACCGCAACGCTAGCTGCGTACGCGCAGTATTCCCGACGACGCCGTTCATGACGGTCGCGCATCACTTATATCCCCGTTCCATATACACACGATACGAAACCAAAGCTTTTCATAAAATCTAAAGTATCTTCAACAATATGGCTACCAAAGCGAATGGAGTTGATGAGTGGATCCGTGCTCCTCCTCCTCCGGGGACTTGTTTCTCCAGATTCGTTAACGCGATCTATAATCATGAAGAACAAAGCTTCCTGGGAAGAACACCGAAGAGATGGGGTATGTTTATGTTTAAATTATTATCTTTTAACTAAATTGTTCTGTTATTTGTCTTGTATTGCCTGGTATAATCATCAAATGAGTTCTCCCACCCAGAGCGCGACAGGAGGGACTGTCAGACTTGTACTGACTAAAATCCAGGGCGTTCCTTCCAATAGCCGTTTACGTTCCTGGATCACGGTTAACTGATAAGGCAGTCCCGTCCAATTTAGAAATAACTTTGAGTTAGTTTTGGTGTTTCTCCCCAAGTTAAAGAAAGGCAGAAATAGAAAACGAAGTTGATGTGTAAAAGTAGTTTCAGTTTTTACGTATTAGGTACTTGAGATGAGATGAATATCAAAAAAAAGTGTAGTATTAAAATAATATATCTGATATTAATTATAATATAAGTAGGTATCTAACTACAATAATAAGAATTATAATGTAAATAACAATAAATGCGTATTTGCAAGTTTGCATGGATGTTAATACCTATTTCAATAAGTGTTCGCAAACCGCTTAAATAGTAAAAAAAAAACAGTAAATCCCTTAAAAAACCTTGAAAAGGTCATAAAGCTATATAATGTATGTTATAATAATACAAAGGTAAGAATGTCAGACAGTAATATGATCCAGAAATCTGCTACACTGTTGAAACACTAGCTACCGTACTACCTATTCAAATTGTTTAATAACATTACTGATAAGTCCATCGCTACTGGCCTTTATTATAATATTGAAAAATATTAAAATTATTGAATTTTTGCGAGAAGAATGCATGAAACTTTGTAAAATATTGTTAAAATGTGTATAATGTAATGTGATTAAATAGTATAATTGGCTTCGGCCGTTCTATGTAATGTAATAAATAAATAAATAAATAATGTCATTATTAATAAAATTAAATAATTAACGTTTAAATAATAGTTACCGTGGACCTAGAATGCAAAGATCGCTCGCGAATTTGTCATGAGATTGTGGCTTCGTTTGTTGTGCATTGAAATATTATGACAAACTTCAAAACTGACAGTTTTTCTACCCACTTTTGCTAAACTTCGAGCATGTTCTGAGATGTTAGGTACCGCATTTTGTTTGTGCCATTCATTATGTAAGGCTTGACTAGTGTTGCCAGGTCCGATTTGTCGAAAGTCGGTACATGAGGTCAAAAAAATCGGGACTTAGGGTTGCAGATCGGGACAGCAAACAAAAAAAAATCGAGGGGTTTTAAGTCTATTTAATCTTACATAACAAGTAATCAGTCGTGCTAGACTAGTAGAAATCTATATCTATACATATAATAAAACAGTAAAAAAAACTGTGTCTGTACATTGAATACATTAAGAAAAAAAACCGGCAAGAGCGAGTCGGACTCGCCCATAAAGGGTTCCGTAGCAGCAAGTAATAACATACTATAAAAGTTCTTGTAGTTGGTTCCAACTTTGAAAGGTTTACGATTTATGACGTATTAAAAAAAAAAACTTGAGAGGTGTCAAGGCACGTCGAAAATCGCTATGAACCTGTTAAAAAGGTTCAAGCGATTTTCGACCCTCCACCTCACACTACCCCACTCCACTCCGCTCCACTCCGCTCCACTCCGCTCCACTCCGCTCCACTCCGCTCCACTCCACTCCACTCCACTCCACTCCACTCCACTCCACTCCACTCCACTCCACTCCACTCCACTCCACTCCACTCCACTCCACTCCACTCCACTCCACTCCACTCCACTCCACTCCACTCCACTCCACTCCACTCCACTCCACTCCACTCCACTCCACTCCACTCCACTCCACTCCACTCCACTCCACTCCACTCCACTGCACTGCACTCCACTCCACTGCACTCCACTCCACTCCACTACCTATTATAGCTGTAAAAATGAAGTTGACAAACTTACATTTGCAGTTGTTCTCCGATACATTTTGTTTAGGAAAATGTTATCCCAGTACGTTTTATAAGTTGGTCAACTATTACTCGTAAACTTGTAAAGCCCACTTAGTCATGATAATTTTCTTTTAAACTTCGTTATATATACTACTATTGTAAATTTTTTCACACCCCCAAACATAACCGTTTAGCTGGTAGAGGGGGGGGGACACTCGAGTAGGGCAAAAATTAGCACTTTAAAGCTTAATATTTCACAAACGAATCTTTTTATCAAAAAATTGTTGATGGAAACTACCAATATTTTTAAAGGCCTATTTAATGATACCCCACACTAAGGGGTACGCGAGAAAAAAAAAAAACATCCCCGCTTTACGTGTACAGGAGGTACCCTAAAAAAAAATATTTTACGAGATTTTATTTTACCACTTTTTTGACGCAACAAATCCGTATATTTACACCAAATTACAGCTTTCTAGTACTGGGCGTCTCTGAGCTAAGCTGCGGACAGACGGACGGACGGACGGACGGACATGGCGAAACTATAAGGGTTCCTTGTTGACTACGGAACCCTAAAAAATTGAGGGGGGTTTAGAAACAATAAGAGAGAACAAATCTAAAAAAAAATCTGGCTGTTAAGTCTGTGTGTCACGCTAATCTTCGGAACTACTGGACGGATTAGAATGATTTTTTTTTGTTGTATAGATATTAAGTCGGGGCAACACATAGGCTATAATTTATCTTGGAAACTCCCACGATTTGTCCAGGATTCCATCATCAGATCCTGACTTGATGATCATGGGACCAATTGGAAGGTGTACTCTTTCAATCAAAAGAAGAATTTTCAAAATCGGTCCAGGTGTCTTTGAGAAATCGGGGAAAATACATAAAAAAAAGATGACGACAAATTGAGAACCTCCTCCTTTTTTTGAAGTTAGTTAAAAATAGTTGACAATAAAAACCTACCTATCCCCAAAACATACCCACCTATTATTGCTGTAAAAATAAAGTGGACAAACTTACATTTGCAGTTGAAGAACATGTTATCCGATACATTTTGTTTAGGAAAATATGTTATCCAAGTACGTTTTATAAGTTGGTCGACTATTGCTCGTAAACTTGTAAAGCCTACTTAGTTATGATAATTCTCGTACTATTGTAAATTTTTTCACACCCCCAAACATAACTGTTTAGCTGGTAGAGGGGGGGGGACACTCGAGTCGAGCAAAAATTAGCACTTTAAAGCTTAATATTTCACAAACGAATCTTTTTATCCAAAAAATTGTTAATGGAAACTATCAATATGTTTTAAAGGCCTATTTGATACCCCACACTAAAGGGTACGCGAGAAAAAAAAAACATCCCTACTCTACGTGTACAGGAGGTCCCCTAAAAAAAAAAATTATGAGATTTTATTTTACCACTTTTTTGGCGCAAGAAATCCGTATATTTACACCAAATTACAGCTTACTAGTACTAGGCGTCTCTGAGCTAAGCTGCGGACAGACGGACGAACATGATGGTGAAACTATTAAGGGTTAACAAGGAACCCTTAATAGTTTCACCTACGGAACAAATTTGAATAAATTTGAAGATCTGGAACACCTGATGTGGAACTCCAAGAGCCCAGCTATACTATAGCGTATAAAGGAATGACGTCTTAGCAAAATTTGTTAAGTCTGATGGGCATTTCCTGTTGACTTAAAAAAATGAAAGATCTGGAGCATCTCGAATCGTCTCGCGCATCCCGTTGATTTCCCGTCCCCGGGCTTAGAATTCGACATCAGACGTTTCAGATCTTCGACGATCTTTTGACGACCCCATTGTCGCTGGCATAACACAACAGGACCCGCCTACGAAGTCGCGGGCAGAAGCTAGTTATAAAATAAAATCGTACTTTAAATGTAACTGACGCACTTCAGAAGAATAAAGTACCTAGTATTTATTAATGTAAGTTATTTAAAAGTATATTTTTATTGGACTTTACGCCCCATATTTTTAATAACATAGTTATAAAATTAATTGCATATCATATTAAAGTTGGTTTTAATTTGAATTTCTGCTTTCACATGCTCGACTGTTAAAGGGTTTCACCTCTCAGACTAAATTAAGTTAGCCTGATTAATCGGGACATTTAGCGTCCCGATCAGGTACAAATCGGGACGTGTCCCCAGACCCCTGAAAATCGGGACGTCCCGCGCAAATCGGGACACCTGGCAACACTAGGCTTGACAAACATATTCTGAATTTAGTCAGAGTCAGAATTGATTTTATTAATTAAGACAGCCCAAAAATGCATTATACACACCGTTCTGGTATGTGCAGCTATGAATTTCTCAGATCGACCTTACAACAGGGAACAAACATATTTTTTATATCCTACATTAAGTGTGTGGTGGCAGTTTGCCGGATTTAAATCTTGAATTCCGATTCTGAATTCAGAGTGGAATTCAGAATGTGTGGGGCCTGCTTAATAATTTAGTTCCTGGGGTAATATTATATGGGATAATGAGAAACAGGATGCAAAGTGCCTGGATACTCTCGTGTCTTTTTTGTTGTTAATTTTATTATTACTCTGTTGAAAACCGAGATAACTCTGACTCGATGATGAGATTTCTGCCTGTGATGCTGAATTTTGTCATAAATTATTATATTTCTCCATAAATGTGGCAAGTGTCTTTTTTGTTGTTAATTTTATTATTTCCAGTACGTTAGCTATATTTCGAGCTGCAATGGTTTAGGGTTTGAGGCCGTGGCTGTCATTTGTAGAATTTGAACTACTTATTGTGGCATTCCAGAGACTGAATAATTATATCTCCTACATTTAAGTATTCATCATCATCAGCCTATAAATGTTCCCACTGCTGGGACACAGGCCTCCTCTCTGTGAAAGGGAGTGGGCTGTAATCCACCACGCGGGCCCAGGGCGGATTGGTTGATTGGATGTCACATGTCTTTGAATTTTTTCTAGGACATGCTGGTTTCACCACGATGATTTCCTTCACCGTTTTGAGATCAGTGGCGATGAAATAAATTACACAAAGTAATGCGCCTGGCTGGGTTCGAATCCACGACCTACAATTCGTAATTCGGGGCCGATACCACTGGGCCATATCACCAACAAACTCCTACATGTTAGTTTAACAATAAAGAATAAGCTATTATCTAATTGGCCCGCCAGGACGGATTCTTCTACTGCGGTCATATAATCAAAATTGGTCATAAACGACCACTGTTGAATATCAACCTCTCCACTGCTCAGAATGACATCAAGACATGTTAGGTACTAGGTACTACTGAGGTCCTTATGTTCTGAGTCACACGATAACCGACAAATGCTTGCAATGACTGGACAGGTTCACTCAAATCTGTGTGGTTCTTTCCTCAAAAGACCATCTCAGACACCCGCATGGTCCTCGTATGACCTGAGCAAAACAATGTCTGGACTTTAAAAGAGACTGTGACCTCTGAGTTTGTTTCGGCTGTTTCTTCTCAGAGTAGTCAGGTACGAAACACCGGCCTCATCTAGCTTTAAAAATATTGGTTATGACGTGTAAAAGTGTTTTTTTATAACCAACTTACAAAATAAATATCATTTACTACATTATTGGGGGCCATCATCATCAGTCTATAAAGTTGCCACTGGTGGCAAACAGGCCTTCTCTGTGAGAGCGAGTGGGCCTTAATCAACCGCGCGGCCCCAGTGCGGGTTGGTGGAAGTCACATGGCTTCGAATTTTTGGTTCTAGGACATAGGTACAACTTGGCTTGATATTACACCATTACGGACTAAGCGCTTCTAAGCATCTTTTGTATTGGCAAGAGTGAAACTCACTACCTACCTGCGTGTTGCAGTCGCATACAATCCGAATCTCTTCACATGCTTCTTCTGGGTCAGCTCACCTATCGTCTACCTTGTCTCCTCTAACCCAGACTAGAGTCAAAAGCAAATTCATCTCAAATAAATAAACTTTTTGTTTCATCATTGGCATGCATGAGAATGGGCCGTAAAGTATTTCCACTCAAAAATAATAATAAATAATGAAAAGCCTGCATTCCTTTCAAATACAACTAAAGCCTCCTGCAGACACACGCGATTAATCGCGCGGGGCGACATATTGTCGCGGTCCATTCGCAGTATTTTTAGAGTGGAAATTAGCTTGGCTCGTTGTCGCAGCGCGATTAATCGCGTGTGTCTGCGGGAGGCTTAATGCTCACTATCTATGCATATCAGCAAACTATTACCCTTGAATATCAAATGACCTACGTCAATAGCAAACGATGCGATACCGATGCGCAGACGCACGACAAACGATGCACGGGATTCAGTTACCGACACTAGACGCACGGCGGCGGCACGGAAGTGTCAAAACGCTTCATTTATATTAGTTAATGGGACAGATTTATTGGTCTAGAATACTAGAAGTTTCTGTTGTTCTTGTAGATATGTATGTTTTGTTTATAAAGACCGTAATGATGCGAAAATGGCATGTGTTTTCAGGTAGTCTTATTGCTTCACCCAGGTTGAGAAACTAGATAAAACACGGGTTCGCACCCCCATAACTACAGTGAAATTGTTTGTATTTTGATTTTGTAGTGTGGCTAAATAATTACAGCCGCATCTTTCAGGTAAAGCCGCGCTTGCTGAGGTTGGTCTTTAGATGCGTGACCATCTGTCATAGCGAGGTTACTCCGTGCCTCGGAAAGTAGGTAAAGCTGTTGGTCCCGGCTGTCATTTGTAGATCTTTGATAGTCGTTACTATTAGTCAGAAGCTGTAAAAGTATGACGACCAGTCTTACCATGAGTCGTATTACCCAATTACTGGATTGTGGAAGTCCGATAAGCAGTCGCTTCATGTACTAATACTGATATTCAGCTGCATCTGGTTCAACTGGAAGCCAACCATAATATATGTAGTTGGGAATGGTTCAGTTTATATTGAGTCGTAAAACATATGTATTTTCTTTTCCAGTGGCCTACATTTATACGGTTTAAGTATTACGTAACAAATTGAGTGGCATTTCACACATTGCTATTTGCAATTTTATCGATATTATTATAATTGTTTGACCGTTAAAGTCATGCGATTGAGACTAATAACAATACGATAAGAAGTTCACCTTCATTTATTTTTTGATACTAGGTAGTTAGTTTATGTTATACGTAACGAAATGTAACCAGCCAGCCAGCTGATGCGGCTGAATACTTACCAGTATTTTTTTGGAGTGGTGGAATCTTCCTAAGATTGGAAGAGAAAAACGAAATAGAATTCTTCTTGGTAAGCCTTTATAGTTGAAACTACCAGGACTGACACTATAACAAGCTTTCCGAGACACCGAGGTAATTCGGAATTAAATGGTTGTCAAAAAATACCTTCATTCATATTAATTCATCTCATTTAGACACCCCCGTCACTCGACTCTTATTTCCTAACCTCGTGCGGTTAGTACCTATCCTACTTAGATTCTTTATACGAATTTCTATGGTTATGCCATATACGCTCAACGATCCGGGGTCGTAAATGATGAAATCTACGACCCCGGATCGCCTCATTTAAGCTGTCCACTCGCGGACGACAAGTGGACCATGCGCTGCGCGGTGATTCACGACAAGTGCCAGTCGCTGACAAACTAGGTGCTCGGAAATTCGTAGACCACAACTCACTAGTGTTTTTTTAAACTTTATACCACATTGGGAATTTCTCCTGTGTCGTGGGTGCGTTTACAAACAACTGACATACACGAACACCCAGACCCGGAACAACCACTTGTAGGTTATACCAATATTTGTTCCGTGCGGGAATCAAACCTGTGACACGCTGCGCAGCAGTCCAATCCACTGCACCAACCAACCGTCCAGTTGAAGACGCGGCGTCCACACTCGGACCACCTGCCAACAACAAGTGGACTTCGTATAACGAGGCGATGCTGGTCTCGGGCGCTGGGTGACTAAGGGTGCTCCCACATTTATCGACGCGGAATCGGCTTAAGCCGGTCAAGAAAACCTATACGTCAACGTAATAAGGGTGTTACTAATGCCATTCGCATCGGCTCGGCTCGGACGACGCGATTGGTTTTCTTGACCGGCTTAAGCCGATACCGCGTCGATAAATGTGGGAGCACCCTAATAACCTTGATAATCGACCTTTAATAGGCAGCCATGGGTGTCTTTTTTTTTTTTATCTTGGTAAAATCATCAAATGAGTCCTCCCACCCCGGGCAGGGCGGGAGGGACTGTCAGACTTGTACTGACTAAAATCCACGGTGTCCTTCAATAGCCTTTTATGTTCCGGGGTCACGGTAATGAGATAAGTCCCGCGACCCCGGCAGGCTTTGGCCCTCTTGGGCGGGGCCCCGTCATCGTGCTGACGCTCTTTGAGGCGCGCGTGGAACACAACGCGCCGTCGACCCGGGCATGGTCCATGGTCGGGCGGCGAGTTGCCCTTTACTCGCCGCCCGCATGCCCGCGCCTACGGTGGCCGGAGATCGTCTTGCGACGTCCGACGCCGTGGGCGTCTACCATTGCGGGTGGGGCGGAGGGAGGACGCTGTCCTCTCTCTCTCACGGCCCGCCTCCTCCTTAACGAGCATTACTGCTTCGCAGAAGGAGGCGACCGCTTCCCACTCCGTCTCGCCCCGCAGCATGGCCTCGACCAATGCCGGGCGCGAGAGGTCTCCGCCTATCGCTGCCGTGAGGACACGGCGGTGCTCTGCCCAAGCGGGGCAGTCTTGCACCGTATGCTCTACTGTGTCCTCCGGGCGATCTTCGCAATGGTGACACCCCGGCGTTTCTTCCTTCCCCATCCGACACAGGTACCTCCCGAAACATCCGTGTCCGGTGAGGACCTGCGTCATCCGATAGGTCAGGACGCCGTGACGCCTTTCCAGCCACTCCTCAAAGAGGGGTCTTACCGCCGCGATTGCGGCGTGCCCGAGCCATGGGTGTCTACAGTTTTATTAAGTGTCTGTCAATTAATAACATTGCATTCTTTCTGATGGTGGTCAATCGATACGGAATCAATAAGCAATCTATTGTCAGGCGTTTATTGAAGTCAATGATTTATGATTAGTTCAGTGTTGTGTGTTGTTTACCGAGAGAAAGGTCACTTCTTCCCCATGTTTCACTAAACTGAGGTGTTCACAGGCTACCGTGACCCTTTCTATCAAGGGGGTTGACTGCTTATTTTGCACCATCTTTATACAGGGTGATTAGGAGTTCGACGCATTCCTTGAAATGGGTTACTAGATTATTTGCAACAGACATCAGATCGCAGTTTTGAAAAATAACCAAAGAAATATAAAAAATCTTTATTACTAGAAAAATAGGTACAATAATTCTCCTTCAATAAAAATCTAGTGAAATAAATGTACTTCGGTGTCAAAGGAGTGCTTTGACATTCGTACTGGATTCGCCTGTATCACGAATAATAATGAAAAAAAAAATATTAACGATTTTCGTTGATTTACTACCTTTTCAGCTTCTGGTCATACACAACTAAAAGTGGCACCATTTAGTAATAAGTAAGGTAATGAGACAAGAAAGTTTCTTCTGTAATTTGCCAACCAAGTATCACACATTAGTAGTTTAAAATTTTAAGAAAATTTCTATACAGAAACTTCACACTTAATTTCCCAAGATAGGTATTATTAGTTTTATAACAACCTTGTATTCACTAGATTCGATCAGTAATTCTATTTTCGGTCTATCAGAACAGTAAGTCCCCGGAACGCAAAGGGCTATTGAAGAACACCGTGGATTTTATTCAATACAAGTCTGACAGTCCCTCCTGCCCTGCCCTGGGTGGGAGGACTCATTTGCTGATTTTACAAAACAATACTGAGTAACATAATATAAAAAGTACTGAGTCGGTGTACTACAACACATTTATTACGGTCAACAATAGAGATAACTATCCAAGCAGTAATTTTTAAGTGATTTTGCTGTTGTGACCAGTCATTTCGACTGGCCTGTTGGTCTAGTGGTTAGTGACCCTGACTGCTATGCCGGAGGTCGTGGGTTCGATTCCCACCCAGGACAAATGTTTGTGTGATGAGCACGATCATTTGTTCTGTGTCTGGGTGTAATTTATCTATAATATGTATGTATTTAGAAATATATAAGTATGTTTATCAGTTGTCTAGTACCCATAACACAATCTCTGCTTAGCTTGGGACTAGATGGCGTTGTGTGATAGTTGTGGAATATTATATTATTATTATGTACTTATTAGTATTATGCTTCGGCTGTATGCTACATACAGCCGAAGCGGTTGATACACACACAGATTGAAAATTACACAACATTGGAAAACCGTTTATAACTTGTTGTCTGAATACTTATCACTTTTGTTGACTCTACAGATGGCGGCAGGTCAACCTACCCGAATCTGTCAAATTTTACCAATCGAACATTAACCTTCCACTATTGTGATAAGGTTGAAAACATATTAAAGAAGTTTGACAGGTTGAGGTAGTTTGAAGTATTTTCGTCTGTATATTAACTAAAGAATTAATAATACCGTCCTCAAATTCATGTCGGTAACACGATTCCTTTCAATGCGCAAGAGCAAGTATTTAAATGAACCAGTCCACATGAGGGTCGATTTGTATAGCCATAGAAATCAGCTCGACAATCCAGTACGGATCAACTGTGTGTTGTGTGATGGATCTTTTATGGTGTTATCAAGGACGAGGGGAGTGTAGTCTGGACTATTGAAGTTTGGTCAGCCGAATCATAAAACGTATTCTTAGTAGGTACATGAAAATGGCGGTTAAAAACTATCGGGACTTAAGACGCGGACTGACTACGATTTTAATCGCTTATGACCGCGTAAACTATTGTCACCACTATGGAGCGTCAATAAGATTGAAAATTGAAAAAATGACATTTGTGTTGAAATGTGACGTAAGCTGCGAATGGGCATTTATTTTACTGCTTTTCTTTAGATTATTTAAAATATAGACATAAAAATAAATAATGGTTCGGTTAAAGTTTTAAAAAAATGGAAAACCTACTAAATTCTTAAAAAAAAACTGTTGTTATCGCTGGCAATACAGAGATCTTCGACGTCAAAGTTTATTTTTGTGCTACAACTTCCCAATTTTTATTGGGAATATCAAACTCTTATTTATTATTCTGTTCGGTTTAAATTCTTCTTTATACCCTTCTCTGTTTACTGTATTTTTCGCGTTGCTTATTTTTATTACATTACGTCATACTCGACGTTCTAAGAAACCAATTTTTGGGAATATGAGATAAGACCGCGCCTTAAGAACTATTCTTAAATTGGACGCAAGAAGGCTGCAAGGCTGAAATGATATTGGGCGGGTCATGTCAGGACAGCTGGGCAAAAAAAGGCTCCCCAAGACTTGGGGGAAGGGTCTTGGCTCAACAGTGGGACAACATGATTTGATAAAAAACCAGCCGATTGCGATACGGACATCGCATGCATGCATTGCATGGTGTCAGTTAGTTTAAGTTACTTTCCACATTTTTTTAAGTATTTTTCTCAGGAATGTGAATCGAATGAATCGTATCGAATTTTATACTCTGTAGTTTCGGGGATAATGGTAATTTTTTAACTATTTTCTTTAACAACTTGCAAACTATTTACACCTCTTGCGTTTGAGCTATAGGAATTGATTTGTGTACCTTTCAACTTATTCGGTCACTAGTAAAGATTCGGAGAAAATTGACTGTGAAGAGTGGACAGACGGACACACGAGTGATCTTATAAGGGTTCTGTTTTATCATTTGGACGTACGGAACAATAGAAAATTGTAGATGACTTTGTTAACCTTCAAGAAGCAATTTTACCAGTACGGCTCCTATCATCTTGCGATCATTTTGCCACCGCTGTTGTAGACGCCGCCGTTTGCTGTGTTGAAGCTTAACAAAATCATTCGTTCTGAATGAACGCTCGTCCTTCGTTCATTCACTGAGTTCTGGCACACATGGCGTATTCAAGCGCATCGACCTTGCAATGCCCCGATTAAACGCGAGATACATTAGTTATTTATATACATTTATTTGCGGATTAACATAACAATGCATTTTGTACTAACTACCTACTTTACAGAGCAAGAGTTCCTACGTTCGATTCTCAGATCGGGCAAAGTATTCGTTAACGTAAACTAATATTATATAAAAGCTGAAGATTTTGTTTAATTGTCCTCTTGGCCGAGGTGTTTCCGTTTAACATAGCTATGTTAAGAGCAACCATCTATTCCCAATTGAGCACCTATCAAATTTTGACAAGTTGCTACTCGTAAATTGGGAATTCGAACGCGGTGATCTCAGGAACTTTTTTTTTTGGGACAAACCCACCACACTATTCCCAAACCACTGTAACTCCTAAAAGCCAGAATCAACAGTGGCAACCACCAGAATAGCGCCGAGACAATGAAGCTCGACGTGTCCCGGAGAGTGAATTTACCTGTCTTGGATCCTGCAACGAAATTAATCAGAAAAGAATAGTGGAGGAGTAGGAAAAATATGTTTCCACTTCCCTCCATGCAAGCAGGAGACAGAACAAAACAAGGCCAAACGGCACAAAGGGACATTACAACTGGGAGAAGCCCAGTTGCCTAGCACCACGGGTAAAAATGACTTAATTGTGAGCTGTTATATTTGATATATTTGATCTCAGGAACTACTGGTTCGAGTTCAAAAAATATTTTTGTGTTGCAACAAGCATAGCTATAATAAACTTTACCAGCAAACGTAGAAGTCATAAGTACGGCACCAAGGCAGAGATGGACAATCTTAAATTTTAATGATCTAACTCCCAATTGGCGCAGCAGCTAAGTGACCGCCCGCGAGCTCAGGGTCGCTGATTCAATTCCCGCATCCGGACCTACAGAGTGGCCTACTCATGTTCCGGGTCTGGATTCTTCTCTTGCTGGGTCATCGGGATTCTTCTTAGGGAATTGTAAATTAATTCTTGAATTAATGTGTCATCTAACTAATAATATATGGATGGATGGATTTATGGATGTTTGTTACTCAATAAAGTGCAGTTGAATGTTTTTCACAATTTTAACCCTTTTTTTACATGGTAAAATCATCGAATGAGTCCTCCTACCCCGGGCAGGGCGGGAGGGACTGTCAGACTTGTACTGACTAAAATCCACGGTGTCCTTCAATAGCCCTTTATGTTCCGCGGTCACGGTAATGAAATAAGTCCCGCGACCCCGGCAGGCTTTTGGCTTGGCCAATTTTTTGTACATTTTCTGATCAAACGATTTCATTGCTTAGCTTTGGGCTGCGGGTTCTCTCGCTCTTTGGATTATACAAGTAGCGCCATCTATTCTCTTTATTCATTTTTTTAACTTATTATATACATTTTTAAATATTTTCACAAAAAAAAACAAATAAATAAAAAACATTTAAAAATATAAATAATAGTAAACGCGCCATCTATTATTATTATATTAAATTATTAACGTTATTCTCAATTGAAAAGACATTTCGGGTTGCATTAGTCAGAGGACGCCATTTTACATTGATGTTAAAGGCGTACCTATAAAAGACCATATTCGACACAGTGTACAAGAAGGTACTTAATTACCAATATTTTTGGTTCGACTACTAAAGTAAGGTATAAACTTCCTTCAATCTGTTGGATTTGCAACTGTCTCTGCTTGTAGTTTGCCAAATAAATAGCATCGGCTCCCCCCCATTTTTCCAAGATGGCCGCGGGACAAAGGTTGTGACCCCACAAACTTTGATTTAACTTTTTCTAACCCCCCTTGACATGTAAAAAAATAAATAGGTAGTAACCTCTAACTAAATATGAAACCCCAAATGTACCTAACTTTTCAATGATTTGTATAAACAAGTTTACTCTTGGGTTTTCGTAGGCGTACCAAACGCTTCGCCAAAATGGCTACTAGGAAAATTTCGTTTTGGCGTATTAAAATGAAATATGACTGCGTCACCTAAATTCTCCAGACACTAGACATCCACATCAATATAAATGTCATAAAAAACATTATTTTGTATACGAAGAAATGCGTACGCGTTATTTCTGTCACGGCTT
This sequence comes from Agrotis exclamationis, assembly GCA_950005045.1. Taxonomy (NCBI): domain Eukaryota; kingdom Metazoa; phylum Arthropoda; class Insecta; order Lepidoptera; family Noctuidae; genus Agrotis; species Agrotis exclamationis. The sequence continues at coordinate 1,620,635 of OX465421.1, read as the reverse complement.
TTAAAATTAGAACGCTTTCGTCATAGAAATCAGCGTGTAGACCTTTTAGTGCTTGTAAATTGTGTCCTATTTTGTATAGTTTAAGGTTGTAAGCTGTTTGGTAGCGATTTAGGTTAGTAGGATGACCGTTTTGTTATGCGCTAGGGCTTGGATTAGTCTATGGTTAGGTTGCTACCTGTGTTTACAATGTGTTAATTAGACAATCATAATTAGGTAAGATTTTTAACTGTAATAATTAAGAACAAACTGTTGTGAACTTTTTCTCCAGAACAGAAAATTGCAAAACAGATCCTTGTTTGCAATGAAATAATAAAATTAGAAAGTAAAATTGCATAAAATTATCTTTATTAGATACAATTTTAGTGAAAAAAATCCTCATTTTTTTTCACTAAAATTTTATGAAAGTTGTAACTCCTGAGGCACATCTCTATTATCTATACAGGGGGAATTTGCCGTATATGATTACTTCTCATAATTTGATCCTAATTAGCAACACTATCGAATAGTGTAATAATACAGGGTGTGATTTTTTTTCCAAAATCAGCTGGTTCGGTTCCTGGCCAAGATCATTGATTTTTCTAAAATCCAATGATGCAGTTTTAGTTTTCGTCAAAATCGGCCTCGAGACTCCTTTCAACGTTTTTTGATATTCCTCATAGTTTCGGATATACGAGTAGCCATCCACGCCCAGTTGAAAAATTCACGCCGTATAAGTACTCGTATTTATATGTGTGCGGAAAATAGACGTGATAATAAGTTATGTTTTTAACTTTTTGAGGAAAAGCCTAAGGACTATACTAACCTTATATAAACTAACCTAACGTTCATCTAACGTTTTAACGCTATCTTCTCGGTTGGAGAGATTCGATTCCCAAATCATACAAAATGTCATTGCACTTTCCACCATAAGCGCGATTACTAAGCATGGTTCCGACATTTCCCAGGTCGAGCAGTGATGTAATGGGGTCTTTTTATCAGGAATTCCTAAGTAGCAGTTGTCTAGTCTGGGTTTGTTGTACCCAGTTGATGGCAATAAGCTCGCCCACTATTATATGGGACCTGGTGAAATATGGGTGTATCTACTATTTGATCCTTAGCGTAACACTTTAGTTTCGAAGCAAGAACAAGCTTATTTTCGGTTTGAATCCAGCATGTTCAATTTTACTCGCAGCGATTAGTCGCTTTGTGTGACCGAAGCTTTACATAAATACAAAGATGTTATGTTACCTCTAAATTAAGCATTCTCACAAGTCGTTATATCACCATACTCAATTCCCCAAACAAATGGATCTTGTGCCAAGTTCCCGTTGACAGACACTACCAATCTTTGTTTACTCAAAAGGGGATATTTTTGTAATCGTACTTTACAACAACACATTTGTAAATGGATTCATGTTTTCATTTATTTGTTTTGTTTATGAAATTGGCTGTTAGCCAGAGATTATTATGAACTGTGTAGTAACTTCTACACATTTACAACTGTTATGTCTAATGTTGCAGGATAGTAAGGGAAAATCGTTTTTATTTGAAAATCCTAGGATTGACTTTGACGACGAGACAAGCCCCTTTTTTTTTAGGTGGTAAAATCATCAAATGAGTCCTCCCGCCCTGGGTGGGGCGGAAGGGACTGTCAGAATCTTACTGACTAAAATCCACCTGTGTTCCTTCGGATGCCCTTTACGTTCCGGGGCCACGGTATCCTGTGTTAAGAAAAACCAGCGACCCCAGCAGGCATTTGGCCCCATAAGGGGCCCCGTCAGTTTGCTGACAACTCCCCGAAGGCACGCGCGAAACACGACACGACGCGCCACCGACCCGGGCTTGGTCCTTGGTCGGACGGCGAGCTACCCATTACTCACCGTCCGCAAGCCCGCTCCGCCGCTGAGCCCTCTGCTAATCAGAGGGACACGCGTTGGAGCGTCCACACGACAGGCTATTCGCATTACGGGCAAAGAGACCCCTTAGGCACACAGTGCCTAAGGAAGAGTTTTTGTCCGCATCCCAGGGTGCACCGGCCCGAAAAACTGGTCTTCCCCACGGACGTATCCGAGAGGGAACTTCAGTCCACGGGCGCACGTGGAGGTTTCCTGTCTTAGCACCCCGAGACAAGCCCCTAACAACTCTCTAGCCACAGAACCCGTAGTTACTTTTCGGTAGAAGTTTTCTGCTCCGTATCACTATGGATATAAAACGGCACAGTTGGTGTTAGTGGCTGAGCTTTCGACTGCTGCGCAGTGTGTCGCGGGTTCGATCTCGGCACGGAACAAATACTTATACGATCTTAACTAAAAATGTGCATATGGCAGTTGTTCCAACCCCCGATGAGTTATCAAAACTTATGAATTCGAAAATAGAGTTGGGCTCATTCAGAAGCTTCAAGTTACTTTTGTACGGACCCGTATCTTCGTTGATGGACGAAGTATACCCCGAGACATAGACGAGCCACGGATTCAAAACTTCATGGAGTTTTTATCCCCGTGGTACTATGCCTTGAGAAAATTACCGAATTTTATGTGGATGAAGCTGGAGCCACAAGCTTGTGTTTTATATCTCCTGCTCCGCTATTCTCAATAAAAAATCACATTGCTGGACTCTGCCATGTGCTCTTAGATTAGTTAGTGTTGTTGGTAGTAGCTTCATCATCATCATCATCATTATTATCAGCCGTAAGACGTCCACTGCTGAACATAGGCCTCCCCTTTAGACTTCCAATAGGACCGGTTGTAAGCGGCCTGCATCCAGCGTGATCCTGTGGCCTTCATAAGAGTGTCTGCTCACCTAGTGGGTGGACCTAGTAGCTTAGAGCATAGCAAACTTTAGTTCCCGCGTGTCGTGAGCACTGCTGTTAAGGACCGGCAACAAGCCATCAGTGGGTCGTTTGGGACACGTCATAACATGGCAGGATGTCGTGGCTATTTGGTTAGGTAATTTCGCTTCCAGACGATTCATTGCAAGTGCGTTTGTACCAAGATATGTAATGTATAGACAACAAAAGAGTTAGGTATGCAGACAGCAAGTCTTAAATAGTATTCTTGTATGCTCAAAAGCTGTATAATATGCACTCTTTGGCTGGTATTACATGCATACGGAGTTTGGTACTTTGTTAAACTTTTTTTTATCGCGGTAAAATCATCAAATTACTCGTACTGACTAAAATTCACGGTGTTTTTAACCGACTTCAAAAAAAGGAGGAGGTTCTCAATTCGTCGGAATCTTTTTTTTTTTTTTTAGGTTTAGGTTTAAGCAATTTATTCTCAAAAAGACAAAAGAGCCACTTACATGAGAACAGAAGATAACATAAAAATACTTAGCTTAGGTAACGGTCACTGATACAGGTACAATTGTCTTAAAACTAGTTTCCTCTTAAATGGGTTACATTGTTTTTTTTTTTTTATACAACTCAAGTTAACATAGTATTTTCAACTTTATTATACTAATATCTTTCAGTGAGTGGTTTCAGTTATGTAATTTGATAATTTTGATTTAAAACCACTAAAAGAGGTTATATTTTTTATGTAGGATGGTAAATTATTATAAAATTGTGCTCCATCATAGGTAACATCTCTTTTGGCATAATTTGTGCGTGTCTTTGGTAGTACAAGTAAGCTGGGTCGACGAAGACTGCGTTTAGATATTTGGGATTTTTTGGTAAATGTTATGTTTTTTTTATGTATGTTCCCCGATTTCTCGAAGACGCCTGGACCGATTTGGAAAATTTTTCTTTTGTTTGAAAGGGTATACTTTCCAATTGGTCCCATGATCATCAGGTCAGGATCTGATGATGGAATCCCAGGGAAATCGAGGGCAACCTTCAAATTTTATAGGCACATAGTATCATTTTCATATATTTTCTAAATCTGTTCAAGTATTTGCATCTGATAATCATCATCTCAGGTGGATGAGCTGATGATGGAAGGTACAACTCCTCAACGGCTTGGAGTAGGCATCGACTGATTTAGTTTGTGTTCGCATATCTCTGGAACTACAAGTCCGATTTAAGTAATTCTTTTTTTGTTGTACTAAGTATTGTTTAACTTACGGAATACTGCAAGTTTCATCAAAATCGGTTCAGTAGTTTTTGAGATAGGGAATTTTATTAGCATATTGTGCACTTGAGCGATGTTGTTACCGGTGTTACGGATTACAAAATTTTAGTGCACATACATGTAAGAGAATGATTTATTTGACAAGAATTTGAGTTGAATATTTAAACTAAAAAGAGTAAAATAAAAAACTTTTTCAAAAAAAATGTAACCGCCTTCAAAAACAACCACAAAAAAGGGTAAAATAACCTACAAAATAACTTTTCTCTCAGAAGTCGGTGGCAAAAAAAACAATGTAATGAAAAAAAAATAAAGGCACCGACTTCTGAAAGAAAAGTTATTTTGTAGGTTATTTTACCCTTTTTTGTGGTTGTTTTTGAAGGCGGTTACATTTTTTTTGAAAAAGTTTTTTTTCAATAGCTCTTTACGTTCCAGAGTCACGGCTACCTGATAAGACACCTCCCGAGATTGTCACGCGACCCCGATACCTGTAACACTACCTTGGAAAAAGATTTAGAAAGATTTGCTGACTGTACCTTAAGGTTTTGTTGACTTTTCCTTAACCTATTAAGTCCGTCCGGCTCAATTCATATTCATATCTTTATTTGCGTTCCAAATTCAAAGATTCTAAGCTAAGTACATTAAGGTTAAAATGATAAGGTTTCGCATTAGCTTCAAAAAACAGTAATTGGATTGTGAATATTTTTATTTGACACTAGCTTCCGCCCGCGACTCCGTCCGCGCGGATGTCGGTCTTCGCGTGGATGGTTTATTTCTCCATTTTGAGTAACTCTGACAATGACATCTTATAAATATCTATTGGACCCAAATACGGCTAAGCCTACAATAATTAAGGAGATCCCTCTATTGAGCTACTGCTGTTGAGCTCGCGTTCTGTAGTAAGTATTTTTTTCATAGTAATTCCGAATAACTGATCGGAACAGTAATCAAAAGGGTTGCGCTGAAAAGCACGGTTTAAAATGACACACATACAATATTAATTCCACGGACGACCGCTCGCCACACTGGACACGTCCGCTCGCATCAAAATTCAGAATTTATATGCATCGCGCGGCGCGGAACGTGGCTCCTTATATAGGAGTCGGGGAGGCGTGGCCCGCGTGTGCCGCAACGGTTCAAGCCAAATCCGACTTTCGGCGCTACAGGTTACGGCGCTGAATCCACTGCGGGTAATGCAACGTGTGTTCGCGGTTCTACAGAACAACGTCTATGAATAAAACTGAAAAATAAGATTTTTTTTCTACGTATTTTTCCAGGATAAAAAGTATCCTATTTTATGCCCAGGATAATAAGGTATAATTATACCAAGTTTCATCGAAATCGAACCGTTAGTTTTCACGTGATGCCTGCACATACAGACAGACAGACAGACAGACAGACAGACAGACAGACAAAAATTTTTTTAATCACATTTTTGGGTTTGGTATCGATCCAGCAACACCCCCCGCTATTTATTTTTTCAATATTTTCAATGTACAGAATTGACCCTTCTACAGATTTATTATATGTATAGATTATATTTTTAAACATTTTCAAATTCCAAAACCATTTAAAAATATAACAGTAGTCCACCGGTGTCGGGAGCAGGGTCCAACCTACTGGTATTTAGGGCTCCAGAGATAGATACCTACCTCATCGCAAAACTCACAATGCGAGCCGTATCGAGGAGCACTGCCTTCTGAATTAACTCCTTCGTCCAACCTAGAGACAGCCTTGAAAGATGTTCGTTGAAGCTATAAGCTGTTGGCTAATAACTCCATTGGCTGTTACGACAATCGGCACATTGATAGCCGAGCTCCATTCCATAATTCTACATCTCGACAACCTCGTGTGCTATGTCGAGATACTTAAATGGTTTAAACGCAGAAATCATAAAAGACGCTTCTAAGGCAGGGCGCAAACGGTGGACACTTTTTGCTTCGTGTGTCAGATACAAGCTACCGATGAATATTTGATTTCTATAGAACTAATATGAAATCTAATATGAGCAGTGGTGGCCCAGTGGTATCGGCCTCGACTTACGAGTTGTAGGTCGTGGGTTCGAACCCAGTCAGGCGCATTACTTTGTGTAAAATTTCAACACCACTGCTCTCAAAACGGTGAAGGAAAACATCGTGAGGAAACCGGCATGTCCTAGAACCAAAAATTCGAAGACATGTGACATCTACCAATCCGCACTGGGCCCGCGTGGTAGATTACGGCCTGCTCCCGCTCACAGAGAGGAGGCCTGTGTCCCAGCAGTGGGAACATTTAACGGCTGATGATGATGATGATGAATATGAAATCATCCACTGCCTGCGCATGCATACGTAACTTTTTTTGGGTGCAGTTGCTAATGACCTATGGTTCCCTGTGATGTAAAAGTGTCTACGTTTGGGCAGGATCTGAGATGAGTTATTCCCTACCGATCAAATTTTGCTGTCAATAATTTCATAGAAGAAATGGACCAATTCCTGATGTAAATCCGTGATGTTCCAGGTATAATACTGACCTTCTACCTGGTGTTCTACGCGGTGCTGGGGCTGATGTTCGGCCTATGCATGGGCGGGCTGTACCTCACGCTGGAACCGAATCGACCCACCTATCTGCTAGAAGAATCACTTATTGGTGAGTACCTATATATCTCACATAAATGTACCATCTGAAAAAGAATGATGTAACAAAGGTTCTGTAATAATTTTGGCGATCTAAAAAGAGTGTCCATGGAGTTTCTTGCCCGTTCTTCTCCATAGAGATCTACGCTTTGGAATGAGCACCTACGGTACTTTCACAGTTTTTATGTCTTGTGACTGGGACTGTAGCACCATAACTATTTTTGAACTGTTTTTATTTTTGTTTTTTGACAATTCAAAATAGCCTGTAACTTACTTGAATTGAAATAAATGCTTTGATTTGATTTCATGAGTACTATATTGAGTTTGAGCTGCGAGCTGATGTTTTTCCGAAGCGCTACCAGTCTGAACATAGACATGCAACGCCATAGAAATGCAAAGATATACGCGCGGCGGTAAAGTTAGTCTGAATCCGAAAATAATAGGGAGCAGGGATCACTCAAAAGTTTTGAAATACTTTCGGATAGGACCTTCGTTGATTTGCTTAGAAAGTAGCCCCCACAATAACCAAAGGATCGTCAGATAAACCCTGTTCAAAGTGCAGGCGTACTAACCCACTCACTCCAGCTATTAATGTTTAGTCGGTAGTCGGCCAGCTATAAATCGTAAGGAGGTCACGTCGCATTTAGACGTCGTCGGTCAGATCGGCTGAACCGCACTTTTTATTATGTAATGGGCTTCCTACGGCCGGTTCCTTTGGGGACAATTGACTGGGAGAGCTGTGGGTTGGTTACAAGGACTTCCTACGATTTGGCATTAAAGAACGAATGCTTTATAGGTGGGCTGTCGACTGTGACATTGTCTGGACGATTATTTTTAGCTGTGGTATACGTGGATTAATGCAGGTCTCTATTTTATTCCTTTTATCTTTTATTTGAATTCTGAATACTGTGTGTTTTCATCCAGCTTAGTGAATAATAATGAATGAAATCTGAGCGTTTAAAATTCAACTAGAAAAGAAAACATGCATGTTATCACAATCAGCCAGATGCGCATTCCTAAATTTCAATTTGGTCACTGATCAATTTGATGACGTCCGTCTATTTAGGTATGGACATGTGATGAGGAGATTGACACGCAGGCGAGAAACAGAGTGATGGTAATGAATTTGGATTGATGAAGAAGAAGACCAATGAAAAGATGGATGAATTTTGTAAGCGATGAAAGGAAGAGGAGTTAATGATGCCGTAAGCTGAGAATGGTAGAAGAAAACGTGTTGCACCGACCCCAAGTAGAATGAGCTAAGGAAAGGAAGGTGGTGATAATCCAAAGTTGGCCTGCATTGCAATAAAAAAAGGCAGTTATTTAGATATGAGGTCGGAGAATACATAGTTTTAGCATATTCAGTAGGACGAGACGAAAGGATCGTTAAAGGTAGCGCTCGATGGTTCTTCTTCTTCTTCTTCTTCCTGTCCTTATCCCATTCTACTTGGGGTCGGTGCAACACGTTTTCTTCTTCCATTCTCCCCTATCAGACGTCACAGTATCATTTACTCCTTTTTCTTTCATATCATTCCTTAGACAATCCATCCATCTTTTCTTGGTTGATATCTACATAAGTGAAAAAGGTGCGAGCTAATAAATGTGTTCATGTTTAAATTCATAATTATGGAAATAATTTTTTCACTGGCAAACCATGTACACACTCCATCACATCAACCTACCGCAATGTATCAAAGTTTTATTAAAGAAGTTCATTTTCCATTGGGAACATTTGACATAAATTGTTGGGGAATATGCTAGTGTCTGTACTTGCGGAGTGCATAGCCATACTTGCGGATGATTGTATGACCTGTAAGCCACGTGTTGCGGGTTCGATTCTCACCCAGATACTTTCCCTGGGTCGACGGCGCGTTGTGTTCCACGCGCGCCTCAAAGAGTGTCAGCACTATGACGGGGCCCCCCTTAGAGGGCCAAAGCCGGGGTCGCGGGACTAACGAATTACAGTGACCCTGGAAGGTAAAGGGCTATTGAAGGACACCGTGGATTTTAGTCAGTACAAGTCTGACAGTCCTTCCTGCCCTGCCCTGGGCGGCGCAAAAAAAAAGCGTCTGTACTTAGTTACTAGTTATTCCACGTAAATTGACCTCAATAAGGCTATAGTTAGTTTAAACTATGGTAAAAAGGGATACAAACAATGGAGCGTGTATTTAATTAGTTTGTCTGAATTGTGCCGCATCCTGCATCCTCACTATGCATTACTTCAATTTACATTGTTTGTTCGTAACTTTGTATGCTTTTATTTAAATAAGTACATTGCAATTCACAGAATTACTTCTGAGTGCTGTTTCGAATACATATTATTATGATGAAACAATTGACACTACTGATATGTACCTTTTTAGGGTTCCGTAGCCAAATGGCAAAAAAGGAACCCTTATGGATTCGTCATGTCTGTCTATCTGTCTGTCCGTCCGTCCGTATGTCACAGCCACTTTTTGTCGAAAGTATAAGAGCTATTCTGTTGAAACTTGGTTTAAAAATTTTAGTGAGGTTAGGTACTAATATATTTTTTTCTAAACTGTACAGTTTGCACGAGAGACACTTCCAAAGTGGTAAAATGTGTCCCCCCCCCTGTAACTTCTAAAATAAGAGAATGATAAAACTAAAAAAAATATAATATAGTGTAGACCTCAACAAAAACTTCCAACGGAAATTAGTTTGGATGAGATACAGTTAGCAGTTTTTGAGATATAGTACATTTTCGAAAACCGCAAATATAACTTTGCCATTCATACAAACACTATGAAAAACAAAGTTATTTTTATTGTTTATGTACTCGTATATTACTTACTAATCTCAATATAATTATATCCCTAATCTATGCTTGCTACTACGGAACCCTTCATGGGCGAGTCCAAGTCGCACTTGGACTCGCCCATAAAATCATCACTATTCAAAGCTTTTCTTTGGAAAGAAAAATACGAACCGTGAGCAGGATTTGAACCTGCGACCTCCGGATTCAGTACATCCGACGCTCTTTCCAAACGAGCCAACGAGGTTCATACCTACTGCGTTGAATTCTTCAATCCATTTCAAACGTCTCAGGTGACGTTTCTCTGCTGAAATGCTCTGCAATAGATCGCGGTTGCTTGATGTGCAGCCGTGTGTACAGACTAAAATACACGGTGATCCTTCAATAGCCCATTACGTTCCAGGGTCACGGTTACGTAATGAGACAGTCCCGCGACCCCGGCAGGCTTTGGCCCTCTAAGGGGAGCCCGTCATTTTGCTGATAGCTGTTAGGCGCGTTTGGAACACACCGTGCCGTCGACCCGGGCATGGTCCATGGTCGGACGGCGAGTCACCTATTAACCATAGAATTAGTAATGTTTATAATAGTTGTATAACACTTTTGTGTAAAATAAAGTAGATCCCTATTGTTACGAGCTGGGTATTGCGATAAATTAATTAACACCAATTAAAACCAAATAAACTTTATTGACACACGAATCACTAATCAAAACAAATGATTAGCACTACTCAACACTAAAACACTTATACACACACTTAATCACACTTAAAAGTCACTTAGAGATCGCTTCCAGTTCACATCGAGTCGCCTCGATGGTGGTCAAAACCAGACTGACTGAGTTCGCCGATCGGCGCCCTTTTTATGCCCCGGCCGGACCCACTAGATGTTTCTAGAAAATGGTCGAATGTTCTGGAAACATCCATAGACTTCGACATAGTCCATACCTTCTGGAACATTCCAGAACCATCTCGAAACATCTAGAACAGGGTAGAATTTTCTAGAAACTTCCAGACCAATCTTCAGTAGAATTGTCGAGAACCTTGTGGAACTCTCGAGAAGCTTATAGATAGGTCTCGCAATCCGATCGACGTAACACTATCTACAAATAACATTTCTGATTCTGTTTTTTTTTTAATATTTTCAGGAGCAAACCCCGGCGTGGCATCTCGGCCCCTGTACGAGGAGGCTGTTCTACGCTACAATGTGGAGAACAGCTCTGCTTACCAGCCCTTCATTGATCAGCTTGAAGAGTTCTTTTCACGTGAGTATTTAGAGATACTTCTTAAAAGAGACAGATTTATTTACTAAACGTTTCGTGTTCCCCGTGGCTTCACCCCATTAGGCTGCGTTTCCACCAGAGATGTGCGATGGAAATGTGTCATGCGAGGATGTCTAGCTGTGCTGTGGCAATGTGTGGGCGTTTCCACCAAGGCTGTGAGATGAGAATGTGCCTACGAGGATGTGTAGCGGAGCTGTGAAAATGCGCATTAATGTGTGGTGCGAGGATGCGTTGCGAAGCTGTGAAATGTGTCGACGGGGTTGCGGTGATAAACTCCGTCTATGGACTGGCTGGTACAGTATGCGCAAACCTCGCAACACATCCTTCTCAACACATATTCTTCGCAACACATCCCTCGTACACATCCCTCGCAACACATCCCTCGCACACATTCCTCGTACAAATCCCTCGCATACATCCTTCACTTATTTTGTATGTACGAAAATCTAGCTCCGCTGAGCCGTTTCCACCAGAGCTGTGCTAACCGAGGCGAGGTAAATGAAGCGATTCTATTGGTTCTTTAAAAACACATTCCTCGCTACACATCCTCGCACAACTCTGGTGGAAACGCAGCCTTAGTCGTGGCGTAACATAGCCTATATTGCAATAGACAGTATTGTGCAGATGACGAACATTACGACGCTTATGTAAGAAAGGTGATATTCCGCGCTGTTGTTTGATTCGCCGGAAGCACTCTGAGTGATGAATACTTCGTCCTTCTTGATATCTGAGCGACACATTTTGATGAGATACTTTAATTGTCCATGTAGATATTTAAATAACGCAGAAACGTAGTTGAAGTCCTGGCATCTTCTGATCCGCAGTCAGAAGAAATCCTGGCAGGATTGGGTTGAAGGTTAGGTAGAGCTTATAAAGAAACGTCCGTATGTCGTGCGATCCTTTTATTAACTGTCCTTAGCATAATACTTATTCGCTATTCTACGTAAATTATTTACACGCTATTACTGCAAACTTGCACATCATATTACATACCACGGCCTTCCTCGATAAATGGAGTATCCAACACATAAAGAATTTTACAATTCTAACCAGTACTTCTTTGAGATTAAAGCCTTCAAACAAACGAACTCATCAGCTTTACGATATAGATAGATAGTTCTTTTCTGTCGTGGTGAAATCATCAAATGAGTCCTCCCACCCAGGGCGGGACGGGAGGGACTGTCAGGGCGGTTCCGCACTATGTCCGATCCGAACCCGTGAAAAAATTGGTCTAGAAATCACGGACCGAATTCAAAAATCCAAGCAATTTAGGAGCCATCTTTTGGAATAAAATTGACGCTTCGCGTTACCCAGCCGCATACCCCGCACGCCCCGCTGCCTCTCTGCTCGTCCGCAGCTCGGATTCAACTCGGACGCAGTGCGCAAGCGTTCATACAAATAATACTATGGCTACTTTGGTCTGTCAAAAATCTTATCCGAAATGGAGATTCTATAATGACGGAAAGAAATCGGATGACGGAGATCGGATGTAGTGCGTAAATTACCATAGAAATAGTTCTACGACTACGACGGACCGTATTTTCACGGGTTCGGATCGGATTCGGATCGGACATAGTGCAAAACCGCTCTTAGACTCGTACTGACTAAAATCCACGGTGATCCTAATAGCCCTTTACGTTCCAGGGTCACGGTTACCTGATGAGATAGTCCCGCGACCCCGGAAGATATAGATTTACTATCTGTTCCCCTGGTTTCACTACTGCTGCTCGGCTACTGATGTTTTATGGACCAAAGCCTTAAAAAAAAAAACCTTCTACCTTCATCAGTGCTTACCTCACCACTATAAAAAGCTTAATAATCATGAGGTTTACTACACAGACTCATGTGCGGGGTGTGTTTGTACTAGTGTAGTTGTTTCCGAAGGCGTGGCTCACTCCGAAGCAATTTGCTGACGTACAAGCTTCAGCGAGCTATTGTCGCCAATCAATACTTCAATGGAAAACTACCGACATGGAACGTGAATAGTATGATTACTCTACTGATATAGATAGACAACCTTCGCGATTATATCCTCTCTCAACTCAATTAAATAGGTAAATAAGTGTTGTTATGCGGTTCCAATTGGGTATTTCACACTCATCTGCATAGCGTTTTCCTTACTATATTGGGGTCGGCTTCCAGTCGAACCAGATGCAGTTGAATATCAATACTTTAGAAGGACAAATACGAGTATGCGACCTCTTTAGTTCAAATATTTCAAAAAATAAAACATATTGGCCACTGTCGTTGAAAATAATCCGGATGCCATTAAGTTTTCTTTTTTTTATTTATTTTCTTTGTTGAAGCAAATGGCTTTCTAATTTTTTTTTCTATGAAAAACGGCCAGTTTTTGGCACTACTTGCTGCAAACTTTTTTGAGTATTATAACCGGCCTAGCCTTTTCCCGACAATATTGGGGTCGGCTTCTAGCGAAAACGGATGCAGCTGGCGACTGCGTATAGGACCTCCACAACCCAGTAACTAGATAATAATTATGATACTCTATGGTAAGACTGGTTGTCAGACTTTTAGAGCTTTTGACTAATAGTAACGACTGTCAAAGATCTAAAAATGACAGCCGGGACCAACGGCTTAACGTGCTTTCCGAGGCACGAGGAAACTGTCTATGACAGATGGTCACCCATCCACAGACCAATCACGGTAAGCGCGGCTTAACCTGGAAGATCGGCCTGTGCGGCTGTAATTATTTAGCCACGAGCTCCTCTCATTGGGTATTTGACACAATTGACTAATAAATTAACAGTGGTGGCCCAGTGGTACCTACGTACGAATTGAAGGTCATGGGTTCGAACCTAGCCGGTGCATTACATTGTGTAATTTATTAAAATTAATAGATTTAAAAAATCTAAAAACCCACGTTTTTAAATTTCCTAAAAATAAGAAAATAACCCTACGGGGCTGAAAGAGGGGCCACTCAAAACGTGGGGGCGTATATTATTTAAGGGATTATTTATGGGATATATTTACATGACGTGTATAGATCGTGGGTGTAACTTGCAAAGATACGCCCCCACGTTTTGAGTGGCCCCTCTTTCAGCCCCGTAGGGTTATTTTCTTATTTTTAGGAAATTTAAAAACGTGGGTTTTTAGATTTTTTTAATCTATTAATTATTTTATTATTTTTATCTTTGTTCATCGGGTTTGAAGCTACCCTGAAAATCTCAGCCTGCTTATCGGGAAGTGCCTCAAAGACTGTCCGCCATCTTGGACGTCCGCCATATTGGATTTAAGTCACATGACTATTTTTTTCGTATTCCTGACAGTAAACCCTTTTATTTGATACCCATATCGGGAGCTGGATTTCAAACAGCCAGTCTGCCATATTGGACATCCGCCATAATGGATTTAAGTCACGTGACTATTTTTTTCGTACTCCTGACAGCAAACCCTTTCATTTGATACCCATATCATAGGGGTGCATTTCAAATAGCCTGTCTGCCATCTTGGACGTCCGCCATATTGGATTTAAGTCCCGTGACTATTTTTTTCGTACTTCTGACAGCAAACCCTTTCATTTGATATCCATATCATAGGGGTGCATTTCAAATAGCCTGTCTGCCATCTTGGACGTCCGACATATTGGATTTAAGTCCCGTGACTATTTTTTTCGTATTCCTGACAGCAAACCCTTTCATTTGGTACCCATATCATGGGGGTGGATTTCAAACAGCCAGTCCGCCATCTTGGGGAGGCCGCCATATTGGATTTGTTATGACGTTTCTTAGCTAATCATGTATTGTCATCAGAACTCAGAGCGTGTGCAAAATTTCAGCCTGCTAGATTATCGGGAAGTGCCTTAAAATTGAGTTGCAAAAGTCCAACCGGAACGACAAACAAACAAACAAACAAATAAACAAACAAACAAGAAAAGTGAGTGTATAAAAACGGTGCATTACATTGTGTAATTTATTAAAATTAATAGATTTAAAAAATCTAAAAACCCACGTTTTTAAATTTCCTAAAAATAAGAAAATAACCCTACGGGGCTGAAAGAGGGGCCACTCAAAACGTGGGGGCGTATATTATTTAAGGGATTATTTATGGGATATATTTACATGACGTGTATAGATCGTGGGTGTAACTTGCAAAGATACGCCCCCACGTTTTGAGTGGCCCCTCTTTCAGCCCCGTAGGGTTATTTTCTTATTTTTAGGAAATTTAAAAACGTGGGTTTTTAGATTTTTTTAATCTATTAATTATTTTATTATTTTTATCTTTGTTCATCGGGTTTGAAGCTACCCTGAAAATCTCAGCCTGCTTATCGGGAAGTGCCTCAAAGACTGTCCGCCATCTTGGACGTCCGCCATATTGGATTTAAGTCACATGACTATTTTTTTCGTATTCCTGACAGTAAACCCTTTTATTTGATACCCATATCGGGAGCTGGATTTCAAACAGCCAGTCTGCCATATTGGACATCCGCCATAATGGATTTAAGTCACGTGACTATTTTTTTCGTACTCCTGACAGCAAACCCTTTCATTTGATACCCATATCATAGGGGTGCATTTCAAATAGCCTGGGTACTAGTAGCAGTAGTACTCGAAGGTTTGATATCCAGTCTTTCCAAGCCTGAAAGCTTAAAAAAAAATTGGTCGAGGCCATGCTGCGGGGCGAGACGGAGTGGGAAGCGGTCGCCTTCTTCTGCGAAGCAGTCATACTCGCGAAGGAGGAGGCGGGCCGCGAGAGGGAGAGGACAGCGTCCTCCCTCCGCCCCAGCCGCAGTGGTAGCCCCCCACGGCGACGAACGTCGCAAGACGATCTCCAGCCACCGTAGGCGCGGGAATGCGCGGGGCGGCGAGTCACGGCGAGTAATGGGCAACTCGCCGACCATGGACGGGTCGACGGCGCGTTGTGTTCCACGCGCGCCTCAAAGAGCGTCAGCAAGATGACGGGGCCCCCCTCTAGAGGGCCAAAGCCTGCCGGGGTCGCGGGACTTATTCCATTACCGTGAACCTGGAACGTAAAGGGCTAATGAAGGACACCGTGGATTTTTGTCAGTACAAGTCTGACAGTCCCTCCTGCTAACTGGATCACAGTTCAGAAGAGGCTAGACAGATGATAAGTTTTTGAATAGTTCAGTGACTGCTTAACTGCCTTACATTATAACCATGTCTAACACGAGCTTAGAAACAATTATTTAAATAAATAATTGTGTGTTAACAGAATACGTTAACGAGAGCTGGTACACGTCGAAGAAGGAGTGCACGGCTGCAGACCACTACGGCTTTCCTGACAACCCCTGCATCTTCATAAAAGTCAACAAAGTAAGGGTTTTAAAAGTTTTACATAAAGAAAGAAAGAAAAACGTTTATTGACACATGCCATAAGTACACACAACATAAAAAGAAAACAAATATGTACAAGAAACTTAAAACTAAACCTTAATATTGTGTGACTCACGGCTGCGCCAAATAGACCCAGTTCAGCAAATGCCGGACAACGGGTGCCCGACGCTGATTTTCAACTGAGCCTACGTGGTGAGTGTACGGATGTAAAACAGCTTGATTAAAGAAATAAATATATCAAATATATACCTACATAAATAAATATTGTGTATGATGTTCATAATGTAGTATGCATATTATAATAAAATTAAATAAGTAAAGTTATCACCGGGGCTACAGACACAATCATGAAACTAAAAAAACGTGGGAAAAACTAGGCATAAGAGCCTCTATATCATCAAAGCCTGGAGTAGGTACTTAGGTAGATTCATTTTATGTAGGTACTTGTATCACGAACTGTCATAGAAATCATAATATGGATAAGTGTTTTCCCAGGATTTCATTTCAGTACTTGCGGGATTTTTAACCGATTTAGCTGAAACTTGAAATAAAGATATCTTATACCCTGATGACATTTTATCCTGAAAAATTCAAAAGTTTCCACGGAATAACTATAACTCTGCCCGGTATCCCGGAGGCATGTCTATATTAATATTATACTTACGTTTCAGGTTATTGACCCCAAATCAATCTACCTGCTACTCCGGGCTTTGATAATCATGCTTCAATGAGCCTATACTTATTCGTAAAGTTCTCAATGTCTAAATAAAATATTTTTTCAGATTATTGGCTGGCAGCCTGATTATTATGATCCTTCAGCGCTGCCTGCAGACATGCCGGAGGACCTCGCCGCACATATACAGTCACTGGACGCCAGCCACGTGAGTATTGTCATCATTAATAAACGGCAACACTCTTTCATCATCTCAGCCATAGGACGTCCACTGCTGAACATAGGCCTCCCCTTTAGATCTCCACATATACCGGTTGGAAGCGACCTGCATCCAGCGTCTTCCGGCGACCTTTACAAGGTCGTCTGTCCACCTCGTTGATGGACGTCCTACGCTGCGCTTGCTAGTCCGCGGTCTCCACTCTAGTACTTTAGTTTCATTTAAATAAACATCCCCACTTTACGTGTGCAAGAGGCACCAAAAAATATGTTTCACAAAATTTCATTTACCACACGTATTTGTGTTCTTACCTATTTATCTAATTTATAGTTCAGTAAGTCGCAAAAAAAATCGAGAATGCGTAAAAATTAGAGGTAAAGTGATCGTTTCCGGTGGTGTATATTCTATCAAGAAAATTTTGTCTCTTTATGTTTTTCGTCTGACACTACAATCTCAAATATAATGAAGTTTCCTCACGTAGGTACCTATACTTTTTTCCCAAATTGAACATGACTCGAAAAATTGAAGATTTTGCTTTAGGCATTATTCATTAATACCGCAGTATAATGCAATTCGCACGCAAATCATTGCATATGTCTTTATTGCTTTATTGTCTTTCTGCCACCAGCAAAAGCAAGTGTGGGTGTCATGTCTAGAGGAGAAGTCGAATGAAACGAAACTGGACTACCCCTGGGGCCAGGGCATGCCCGGCAGGTTCTACCCCTTTAACAACCAGCCGGGTTACAAAAGCCCTCTGATTGCTGTGAGGCTATCTTCACCAGGTAATTATTATTTTAAATCGGGACGTCTAGGAATTTCTCCTGAGTCGTGGGTGCTTTTACAAACATAGAAACTCACACACACAAACGCCCAGAATGACTATTTGTAGGTCCAACAAATATTTTTTCCGGGCGGGAATCGAACCCGCGAAACTCTGCGAAGCAGTACAATCGCTAAATCAATGCGTCCACCGTGCAATTAATATCATAAGAATCAGTGGTTCAATTTAATGACTATAGAATTCGTAATTTTTACTCAAGATGGCAAATTGGCAATACCTGCAACGAATGAATATCGCCATGCTTAGCACTACATTTTTTCCATTCTTCCCTCGACAAAATAAAAATACTGTTACGAGCTGGGTATTGGGATAAACTAATTAACACCAATTAAAACCAAATAAACTTTATTGACACACGAATCACTAATTAAAACAAACACTTACTCGTAACACTACTCAACACTTAAACACTTATACACACACTTGATCACACGTAAAATTCACTTAGAGATCGCTTTCAGTTCACTTCGAGTTGCCTCGATCGTAGTCAAAACCAGACTGACTCAGGTCGACGAGAGTAGTCGCTACACCCCCGCAGAGGGGTGTGGCAAGCGGTTCCGGGGCTTTGCCCCCTTCCCGCGGACGCTTGCCGCGGCCCATAACAATGGGCCGGTCGTTAGGGTGGTTAGACCGTGGCCTTTCTATATTGGTAAGGCATTTGTAGTTCCGGTGAGAAGTTGCTATTTGTTTTGTGTAGGCGCGCCGCGGTACTAACAACAAGGAACTTTTCCCGCTTCTTCACGACCCCCCGGCGGTCCGCCCCCGCCGAGTGAGACCCCCAGTTACCTGGGGGAGGCTCAGCAGAAAGCGACCAGCGACATGGGGGCCGGCTGGGGCGCACCTACACAAGTGTGTGGCCCCCGCCCGACCCGTGTTCCAGAGCTAGCCAGTAGCGACCCGGGCAAGGGGCAGAGGTGAGAGTGTGGACGGTATTGTACTGTGTAACACCGCCCAGTGATTGCTTGAATCACAGCCCACGCTGTGCATTCAGGCGTAAGTGTATAGCGCCTGAGGAGAAAGTGATTGTGTGAAGCTGCACGACGAACCTATATTAACTTAGAATCCGTCGCACAGCAGGCGTGCATGTAGTGTGAAGTCTATTGTTTGAGTAAGTTACGTGTTGGTCAGCAACTTACCCAGGAGTCAATCCGGGGGGGGCGGGGGTGCAGTCCGCCAGGAGGTCACGGGGAAGGCGCCTTGCGTCTGGGGGGCGCGCGTGCAAGGGTGCCAAGTGCTTGATGTGTGGCCAAGCAGAGGCGTCGGCACGCGCGAACATCCCCGTCGCCAGGCGCCTTATGAAGTCGTCCAGGCTCTCAATCCCGAGGTCGCGCTGTATCACGTCGTTCCTCACGACGAAGGGTGCTCCAAGGATGGTCCGCAGCACAAGGTGTTGCTGTGCGCGGAGCCGCTTCCGGTCCCCCTCGCACGTGAGGGCGAACCAGGCGGGTGCGGCGTACGTCAAGATTGAGCGTATATATAGTTTATACACGCCCAACTTGACCCGCACCGGGAGTCGGGACGAGAGCACTGGACGTAGCTGGGCGCGGGCGGCTCTGACCCGCCCGATGACCTGGCGGACGTGCGCGCCCATGCTGAGGCGACGGTCGATGGTGACCCCAAGGTACTTGACCCGGTGCGACCATGCGACGTCGGCCCCATGCAGCTGCAGCGGTGGTGGTAGGGGTGTGTTCCCGGTGATCATGGCCTGCGTCTTACCCACGTTCACCGACAGTCGCCACTTCGATAGCCAGTCGGGCAGGAGGTCGAGCGCGCGCTGCATTTTGACGGCCGCGTACCTCGCGTTCATTGATGTGGTTATGTACGCGGCGTCGTCTGCATACAGCGCGAGCATGGCGTCGGCGGTAGTGGGGATGTCGTCGGTGAACCGTGAGTAGCAGGCCGGAGAGATGCAGCTCCCCTGCGGCACCCCCGCAGTCACCGGGCGGGCGCTGGAAAGCGCTCCCTCTACCACCACACGGAAAGTCCTGTTGAGCAGAAAGGATTGGACCACCTTGACCACGCGACGGGGCGCGCCAGAGGTGGCTAGTTTGTATATTAGCCCTTCGTGCCACACACGGTCGAAGGCCTTCTCCATGTCGATGAATACTGCAACCGCGTACTCCTTCTTGATGGTAGTGGCTGTCAGGTGGTGCAGTACCCTCGACAGCTGAAGCGTCGTGCTGTGTTCCGACCTGAAACCGAATTGTTCGGGGCGTGGCGTGATGTGCGGCTGGAGGTGTCGCAGCAGGAGGCACTCGAACACCTTGGAGATGGTGGGCAGCAGGGTGATGGGCCGGTAGCTTTCTGGCTTCAGAATGTTTTTCCCCGCCTTGGGCAGCATGATAACGCGCCCCTCCTTCCACGCGGCGGGGAAGGTCCCGGTGCGCAGTATAGCGGTGTACAGGCGCGCCAGGGCCGCGTTCATACGAGGCGGCAGGTGGCGCAGCGCTGTGTTTGTTATACCGTCCGCACCGGGGGCCTTTCTAGGCCGCGTCCTACGGATGGCGCGCTGTACTGCCCCGGGGGAGAAAAATATCGGGGACTCCTCAGGAGCTACCGGCGTTGCGAAGTAGTCCCCAAGGTGTTTCTCGACTGCTGCGACATGTTCGAAGTCGGTGGTCGGGTTAGGTCGGAACTGACGCTCCAGGTGCTCAGCGAAGACCTCCGCCCGGTCCTCTGCTGTGTACTTGAGCGCCCCGTCCCTGTCCCTGAGTGGTCGCACCGGAGCTGGGGTGTTGTTTAGCCGCCTGCACAGTCTGTGTACAGACGGCCAGTCGTCCGCTGCTGCCTCTATTTGTTCCTCCCAGCTCTCGGTGTCTCTGCTCCTCAACTCGGCCTTTATCTTCTCCGCTAGACTGTTAAGCCGGGTCTTGAGTGTGGGGCAGCGTAGTTGTTGCCACTGCTTGCGGAGGCGCCTCTTGTCGGCGATCATTTTTTGTAGGTACGCCGGCAGGGGCGGCTGTAGCACTCTCCCCTGCGGCGCAGAGGTTGTCGCCGCATCTAAGGCGCTTTGTATGCAAGCAGGGACGTCACGGGCTAGTAAGTCCACGTCTGCGGAGGTGGTCGCGGGCCGAGTTGGTGTGGTGGCCTCAATCCTTTCTGCGAAGTCCTTCCAGTTGGTGACTCGACGTGGCGCGGGAGGACGCTGTCTGGTCGGCACTCCTTCCAGGACGACGAGTACGGGGTGGTGGTCGGACATCATCTCGTCGTCCAGGACCTGTTGGGTGACCTGGCATTGCAGGCCCAGGTGGATAACGATGTCGAGGACGTCCGGCATGTGGATGGGGTTGTCCGGGTAGTGGGTGGGAGCTTCCGGTCCTGACACCGTGTAGCCCTGGGCCTCCGCGTCGGCGAAGAGCCACCTCCCCCCGTCGTTGAGCTGCGCTGAGTTCCACGCCGGGTGCTTGCTGTTCATGTCGCCGGCGAGGAGTGTAGCCTTGCTATTGTTTGCGACAAGTAGGCCCCTGAGCTCCGCAAGGTCAAGGCGGGCTCGGGGGGCCTTATAGCAGGCGTACAGATGAAGGTCCCCGCCGGCAACGTGTAGTTGTACACCCAGCGCGTAGAAGGTGGTGAGTGAGGGCAGGGGGAGCTCTTGATGGACGACTCTTCGCCGCACAAGCACCGCCAGGCCGCGGTGGCGGACGCCGTGTGCCGACCTTTCGTCCTTCCTGTAAGCGAGGTAGCCGGGGACGCGCAGCCTGTCCTCGGGCCCTAAGTGCGTCTCGCTTACAAGCGCCACGTCGATGTCCTGGGTTCGGAGGAGATGGCGGAGGGGGGCGATGACTCAGGTCGCCGATCGGCACCCCTTTTTATACCCCGGCCGGACCCACTAGATGTTTCTAGAAGGTGGTCGAATGTTCTGGAAACATCCATAGACTTCGACATAGTCCCATACCTTCTGGAACATTCCAGAACCATCTCGAAACATCTAGAACAGGGTAGAATTTTCTAGAAACTTCCAGACCAATCTTCGGTAGAATTGTCGAGAACCTTGTTGAACTTTCGAGATGCTTATAGATAGGTCTCGCAATTCGATCGACGTAACAATACGTTACTACGATGTCTGAGAAAAAAAAATGCCTATATCGGTATATCAGATATTATATGCTAATTTTTTCATAAAATCTAAAGGGGTAAACAGGGAGGTTGAGTAAATCGACGGGGAAAATCAGGTTTAAATATACGACTTTAATGTGTTCTTTCACTCCAGCACATGACCACAACATCGTGATACGATGCAGAGCGTGGGCCAAGAACATCATTCAGAACAAGAGTCTAAAGGAGCCGTCGGGATACACTCGCTTCATGCTGTACGTTGAAGGCAATAGCAACCACAACGACACGGAGGTCTAACATTAACAGCAATGTATCTTGTACATAGCGATAGGGATGTTACGGTAATGGAAGTGTGTTACTGCCGGTTAGGTTAAGTGCGCATTATGTAGCAGTTCAATCAAACATTTTGATCTTACAATACATAAAATAAACTACTTAATCAAATGCAATACAGGCAGGGTTTTAAATGTAACACAAACCCTGCACTGGTTTTTTGACGTTTTTAAGTGTCAATGTGAAATTAAACTTTATTATTCTTACTTATTATTCTCCGGTTTTCAAAATAATACTACATGATGCGTACTCAGCCTTAAATAAATAAAATTAGATCAATGTTCAGTCATGGAGCAGAGAGATAAAACAAGTTGTTAGCTGTTTACTTAGCTAACTATTCTATCTAGAGTTCTTAGTGTACAGTCAACAAAAGAGATGGGTGTGTAGGCGGCTGATTTATAACGTCGGGTCAGATTTAAATAATATCATCAACTTAGCCCTTTTAGGTCGACTGCTGAGCGACCGCACCGAACCCAGGAACCCATTCCTGGGTTTGGTTCGGCTCAGGCAAAAAGTGCAATTGTTTTACATTAGTTTCTTTTTCAAGTAGCAGACCGGAGTAACCAAATACCAGCGCGCATGGTTTATTTCCGTCATGTTTGGCTGCTGTGACAGAAAAGAACAATAATAATCGTCATCTTCGGACTTGTCATTGAAACTACAGTAGAATAGCATAGCAAGAGGACTATGGTTTCCTTTCAAAGATTTTAAGATGGAGCGTATGCTTATCTCAATTCCGCGGCCCTGTATACTTTACTCTTAAGTTGACTGTACCTATTTTTTTACACTTTAATGACATTACAGTTGTGTAATAATTAAAAAAAAAATGGTAAATACATGAAAAAATTACGTACGAATGTAATTAATATATCCTTTTTTGAAAGAAGGTTGGTCCAGCGATTATGTATCCCTTTTTACCAAGTGATTTGATTTGTGATTTTTAAAGAATAATTTGTTGTTTTTTTTATGGAAAACGGTCCTTACTGCACAATTTTTCTTATGTTCTTCGTTTTGCTAATATTGTGTAGAATATATGTGTATTCTATTTGTTGATTTACGTTGATCCGGTAGCTGGATTCAGCGCAGCGTCACTGAATACTGGCACTAGATTGGCACTGGATTCATGTGAACATGTTTCAATCCAGTACAGCGTCCAGTAATCAGCGCTTAAATTTGCCTTTATGTATATTCTTGCTATTTAAAAGTGTGTGTTCAGAGAACCTAACGTACTACTTTGATTTTTGTATGGAAAATGAAAAAGCTCCTCTAGTGTCCGAACGAGACATTTTTTTACAAAAACTTGAGGTTATTCTGGGGCCTCTGATATGGCCTCTGGTCACAAAAATAGTATGAAGCAGGAGAACAAAACACTATCTTAATGTATGTCACGAGACCCTACGATGAAAACTCAATGATTTGAGTAGAATCCTTATTTACCAAATAATTTCAACCCACCTTAATTTTAAATTATGTCATTGCCAAATGTCAATTGCCATATTATGTATGTCAGATTTGACTGTTTCTTTATTTGTAATTGTCAAGATGGAGCGGGACAATATAGTTTTCCATTGACTTAGATTTTTAGAAATGGAAATATATTGTTTTTTTAATCATGAAACTGAAATATGCACTTTATACCTACATAAACACGATATTATGAATCGTTAATTATTATTTAAAGTTTTCAGACTTTGAGGCCACTAAGAAAAATTAAGAATATTTAATTTAATTTATTTTAAATGTCAGATTACAAATGATCTATAGTGGTTAGTACAACAGGATCTTAAAATCTATGTTAGTACAAAATGTCCATGTCAAAAAATGTTTATTTTTTATAAGACGCAGTGAGCAAAAAGTAGATAGAATTTAATTAAAATAATTGAATAGTTCACTTCGTAAATAGTTTTATAAGTTTTTTCTTTTTACCTTTGAAAGTAAACTAAAGTAATTAGTGCTACCTATCCTGTAATAAAACCAAATGCGTGCTTTCAGTGTATGAAACTTTATTAAGACTATTCCTAGTATTAATGTTTTGGCACATAGGTAGTATTTTCATTTGTTGTTTAGTAAGAAATAAAATTCATTTGTGTAACTTATATGTTCGAATTCGGTTATCTCCGAAAACAACATACGGATTTCAATGAAAATTTTGCGAATGTGTAGGTTTGGACCCGATAGGTGGAGTAAAAGAGCGGATCGGAAGTTGTAATATGAAGTTTCTTTTCCGTAAAAATATTGTATTAAACCAAATGCAACACTAGATTCCCTTATCGCAGGATCTAAGTACTAATTTTTCTTTGTAGGTATGTAAATTCAGCAAAATTGTATTATAGTTTCCGCCAGATAAGTGTGGAATAAAATTCGTTGACCCCCGTGTACCAAGGTATTCCAATATTTCAAAACCATTCGAAAACATGTAAAGAAAGTGTCGTAACACGATCAAAACAAACGTATCGCGGTTAGAGGCTATCTTGACCTTATATTTTATTTTGAAATTCGAACGGTGGTATTTATGAAATTCGAACGATGCGTATTAGAATTTTATTAGGATCAATGACCTTTATTCCAGACTTATTTGGCGGTAACTATAGTCGTAAACCTCTATTTTTTGAAGCAATTTGAGAATGTTGTAGTAATAGTAAGTATGTTTGTTATGCCTGGTATGAGTACAAAACCTATTTAATAAAAATATTCCATGTTTTTTGTGTAAATGAGAAATTATTTATAATAAATCTAGATCAAATTGAGTTTTTTTGTTTTATTGCACACCTTTTCTTTTCATTTAGCGGTTGGAAATCATCAGATGTGATAAGAAGCTCGATGCTAAATTACAGCCGCATAGGCCGATCTCCGTATTGTTTAGGCCTCGGAAAGCACGTAAAGCCGTTGGTCCCGGCTGTCATTTGTAGATAGTTTGACAGTCGTTATTATTGGTGAGAAGCTCTAAAAGTCTGACAACCAGTCTTACCGTGGGGTATCGTATTACACAGTTACTAGGTTGTGGAGGTCTGATATGCAGTCGCTGCATGTAAAATACTGATATTCAGCTGCATCTGGTTCGCCTGGAAGGCGACCCCAATATAATTGGGAAAAGGCTAAGCAGATGATAATGAAATCATCAGATGTATTCACGCTCATACTGGTGCGAAAGGGACTGCCAGACTCGTACTGACTAAACTTGTGTTTCTTCAATTTCCTTAGGCCGTCAAGCGTGAGATTCCCGCAGCTTAATCACACGTCTGTCGTTATCCAATGAGGATATTTGCTAAATATCTGATGGGGATGGGCATGCGGGCGGCGAGTAATGGGCAATTCGCCGCCAGACCATGGACCATGCCCGGGTCGACGGCGCGTTGTGTTCCATGCGCTCCTCAAAAAGCGTCAGCATAATGACGGGGCCCCTCTAGAGGGCCAAAGCCTGCCGGGGTCGAAGGACTAATTCTATTACCGTGACCCTGGAACGTAAAGGGCTAATGAAGGACACCGTGGATTTTAGTCAGTATGTACAAGTCTGACACGCAGACCCGGAACAATTACTTGTAGATCTTCGATCAACAAAAATAAGAACGAAGAAGCTCATGTCGTCAAATCATTCCAATTACGTTTATTCTGCCATTAATCTGGTCCACGCCTGTCAACTTGCCAAGTTAAACAAGTTGACAGCTCTAGCACTTAGCACATTACTTCGTAGTTCAGGGCTTGGCCGGCGGGGGCGCTGGGGCGCTGGGCGGGCGGCTCGCCGGTTACAGGCAGATTTGGGCGGCAGATCTTGGGACATAGAGTATGTTGATTGCAGAAGCGACATTTTTGACAGGCCTGTTGGTCTAGTGGTTAGTGACCCTGACTGCTATGCCGGAGGTCGTGGGTTCGATTCCCACCCAGGACAAATGTTTGTGTGATGAGCACGATCATTTGTTCTGTGTCTGGGTGTAATTTATCTATCACATGTATGTATTTAGAAATATATAAGTATGTTTATCAGTTGTCTAGTACCCATAACACAAGCTCTGCTTAGCTTGGGATTAGATGGCGTTGTGTGATAGTTGTGGAATATTATTATTATTGTGGAATATTATTTGGGTGATTGGTTAAGAAATGATTTATGTGACATTATATTTTTGTGATGGGTAAGTGAAACCTTATTGATATTGTTTTAACGTGTTGATAGTTATTAAAAGAAAGCTTAGCCATTGTTTTTTTTTTTATTGATAACTAATCATGAAGTTTACTTAATTGGCTTAAAGTATGAACTCGATGAAACGCACTAACCACAACCTGTTTTTGAAATTTTATTTTTTCTCGTATTCCTTCCATAACTCATGGGTTACTGCCGACTACTCTGCCACTATCAGCAGCTATTGGGTGGGGAGCGTGACCCTGAAACGTAACGAGCAACCGAAGGAACAATATGGGATATAGTTCATAGTCAATGGAAGTCTGGCACTCCTTCAGTTCCAATCAGAACGGAAGGACTCATCAGAAGATTTTACACGAAATTAGCCAACTTATTGTTGTAATCAGATCATAGTAGGTAACATTCTATAGTTTTTGAGTAAGTTTCTTTTCCATGAGATAAGGTGTATATGAACAATGTTCATTTATCTACTTATATAACTTTTTGTAAGTATGTTTCAGTGAGATATTTTATAAGAACTGGCAAAATGTGGGTCTATTAAGTACACTACTACCTAACCTTTCGGGGATAAGTCATAAGTCCATACTAATTTTGACAGTGATACATAATCGGCGGTAAAATACAGTCGACTGGAAAGTATAAGTCCACGTCCTCACAGAGTCACCAGTAAGTTAGGCACAAACCTCGTCGCGACCACGTCACCTCGCTCCCACTCTCCGCCGGCAGTCTTCACCCGCCGAGCAGCCACGATGGGCGCGGACAAGCACAAGCCCAACGGCGTGGTCAACTACAACCGAAGACCAGTCCAGAGACCCTTCTTCCAGAGGATCAAGTACGGCATCTGGAACCCAGAGGAAAGAACATTCCTAGGAAGAACTCCTCATCGATGGGGTGAGTTGGAGTTTTTGAAATTGGAATTTGAACGGCCATTTTTGATTTTTGAAACGGTTTAAATTTTTGAAATTGGAATTTCAACGGCTATTTTTGATTTTGGTAACGGTTTGAATTTTGAATTTTTGTTAGTTTATGGAATCGATGCGGACAAAATGCTCTTTGTGGACATATTGGGCCACGGGTCTGGTCTTGGACAGCTCCATGTACAGAATTTGGTCATTATACAGCTTTTTCTCAGCTGATGAGATCTTAATAGTATGACGGATTCTTTATTTACATATTTTTCAAAGTTTAGATAAGGTGGACGGCCCTGCGTAAAAGAACCATAATTAATAGATCAACAGGTAGAATTTATTTTTACGGTTTATAAATTCTTGAATACAATTACTAAATGAAGCGTTGAGCAATTTTGCTGGAATATTGTCGATATTTGAAATCTCAAACTTGAAACAAAAAAGTGACATGTTTGAGACAACACATTTTTTTTAAATCTTAACAAAATAATAATAATAAACAAATAATTGCAAGTTACAACTTTCCTTGAATTTTGCCTAAAATCTGAAACAACTGGTGATTTTTTACAGACTAAATTTATGCTTCTTTTGAATAAATAAGCAAATTGCTCCATAGAAAAGTGCAACAAAGATAAGAACAAGTTTGTAATATTTTTTGCATCCAACGGGTATCGAAAGCGCTACTCATAGTCCTATATTATAGGTACAAAGGGTAAGGTAGGGTACAAATTCGTAGTTACCTATGTATAAACAGACAGATAAACAAAACAGAGAATATCCATGGAGATTGTAGTTAAATACTAACATCAATATCTTTCAACGTAAACGTAGAATAGATAAGTATCTATTCTTGAAATTGTGCTAACGCAGACAACACACATCGCGCGATGTAATATGCTTGGGTATGTTTTGATTCTTGTAATGTAAATGATAACCTTAATGTAAATAGGGGTGTACCAACAGTGCCTAGGCAAAGGGCGCAGACCTTGAAGGGGTGCAGAAATGTCCATAGGAAGGACCACAATTGGCTAGACCAGGGCGCAGTTAAAGGAGCTCACACTGGTCGCATAAAAGGCTAGTTACGGCACTGCATTATAATTTGCGTGTAGGAAAAGTAAAACAGCCCACACACACATCATCTCATGCGACTTCTACTGACCCGGATTTTTGCTGTTCGTCTTGGCTCTTGGTATAGAAAAAACCGACGAAAACTTCCAACACGGGGGGTCCAGAATCATGTCCTGGACCCATGGTATCCGTTTGTGCGTCGATGTCTCTTACACCCTGTATTTGGCGTATCGCGGCCATTTCAATTAACTAAGACATATACACAGTTGTACCTATTTGATGACGATGAATCAAATCAAAAGTTATTCATTCAAAATAGGCTGATTTA
Organism: Agrotis exclamationis; assembly: GCA_950005045.1. Taxonomy (NCBI): domain Eukaryota; kingdom Metazoa; phylum Arthropoda; class Insecta; order Lepidoptera; family Noctuidae; genus Agrotis; species Agrotis exclamationis. Next base: position 1,592,057 of record OX465421.1, on the reverse strand, counting down.
CCAGCATAAACCAGCGTATGATGTCGGTAGTAAGATTAGACCAACGTGCGTCTTTCCGATCTGAACCTTCTAAGAGACTGCAACGTCAGTGGCTTATGCACAGCATCTCTTTTCGATTTATGATCGTGACGTATTTTAGTGCTCATCAACATCCGCATATCATCCAAGATATATGACTCAACCGCTATATCTCCCTCTGGGATCATGTATTGCACTTACTTTTATATATGCGTATGTATATATATACAATTCAGTACCTATAGTTTTATATTTTAAATCCAATGTAAACAGTGGTCAAGGCTGTGAGGTTCAAACTGAATCGTGGCGTTGCGTTGTAAATCTTATCGTGACATGTTTGTTTCTTTTTGGTGGAAGTTCCCGTCTCGTAATTTGCATGGATGATCTATAGTACATTCAAATTCCTTTTTTTTGGTTTGGTTTTATCTTCAAATCTGTCTTCCCGCCCTGAGTGGAGCGCAAGAGACTGTAAGACTCTTTCTGACTAAAAATCTACCTTGTTCATTCAATTGCCTTTAACGTTCCAGGGTTATGGTAATCTTCTTAGATAATCAATCGACCTAAAGACAGTCCCTCGACACATATTTAAATACCTATTAATTAATGTCAAAAACATTTATTTGTATAGGGGCCATTGTTCGTCCAGGTCCAGTTGAAAACCAGCGTCGAGTACTAGCTACTCGACAATTTGCTGAACTGGACCTATTTGGCGTAGCCGTGGGACACACAATGTTTGTTATTTCGTTGTTGTTTTGTACTATGTAGTAATTTATTTCTTTGTTATCATGTTCGTTTTTGTTTTTATTAATCTGTTTGTTAACATTGTGTGTACCGGTCTACCCAATAAACGTTTTTTCTTTCTTTCTTCTTTCTTTCTCTGTTCCTAGGTGATTGTTTATGTGAGTTTAAATGTTTGAAAATGCGCCCACGATTCAGTCGTAATTCCAATTGTGAAAATAAAGTTAAAAAAAAAACAGTGTTTTGTGCCTGAAACTTCCTGGGCTTAGAGCATAAGAAAAGGTATTAGATCAAGATCCGTGTTGGTAACTGAGTGCAAATCTCATGAATCATTTCAGAGTTATTTCCGATTTTATCCCCATCATAACCGATGAATATCGAGCTCGTTTGCACCGGAATTGGAGTAATGTTGCCTTTTATATCTATAACGAAGGTAGACATGTTGTATACATTCAAGGTAAACCTGTAAGTTTCTGTTTTATTTGATCTGTAACTATTATAAAATCTTACTACTTTTATAACCTGGAAGTAGGTATGTGAGGATGGTTGGATGTTTGAATTACACAGCGGATTTGAACCAATGTTTGGAAAACAAATACCTAGGTAGTTTATAACTTGGATTAACACATAGCATACTTTTTCCCTTGTAGGACTTGTTCCCTTGGGACAATCACTGATCTTTACGCGAGGATTAATCTACTCGTAGCTTCACCGTATAACAATTAGGTATTTGAATCACCAATCAAGTGACATACATTTTCTGAAATGTCATAACGTGATCTTCCCATATTTTTCGTGAGGTCAGGTCACTAAATGAGTCAACTCAATGATCGTTCTATTTACTTATTGATTTTTAGAGCTACAAAAAATCGAATTTCTTCGTGTTTTTTTAAACAAAATTGTATTTTCGTACCACTTGCTCAAAAAAGTGACATTCTATGCCACAAAAAGCGAACATAACAATAGTCATTTTTAATCTGTTAAAAACAGGGAAAGAAAATTGTACTGAATTTCATTCATCCTCTAGGGGGAGAATGTGATTTAAATTTGGAATACTTACCGAAATTTATACTGAACTACATCTGTGTTTACACCATTGAGTTTGTATTTAAAGCATTATACATCTTTTTGAAAAAGGAATACGCATTTATTATGCAGTTATGATTATTAAATAAAATTACGAAAACCGACGAGGCCGTATGAGCTTGATGCCTTTGCTTTTCTGACAAAAAAATATTAGTCTAGGAATTTGCCGCGTTTTTGTTTTCTTCAAATACATAAACGTAAAGTTTATTTTAATTGTCATTATTTTTTATAAATGCTTATCTCGTTAAGATTGTGTTCATTTTTTCGCAAATGGTACGAAAAGTAGAGTATTTTCCTCGGCGATAAAGCTGTCTTAGTCTTGGGTGAACTTAAATCTCTCGCTACACTCAGGACTCGTCTTAAATCCCTCGCTTCGCTCGTGACTTAAGTTTTTAACAACCTCGCTACGCTCGGGAGTAAACCTCGAGTCCTTCGTTACACTCGCGATTTAAATCGTCACCCGCGACAGAAGACACTGCTTTATCCCCTTGGTTAATAATCTACTATTTCGTGCGTAAAACAAAGTATGTTATAAGAGAAATTGTGTTTTGGGATAATTATGACCTAAGAGCTTTTTTTTTTTTTTTATGCGTGGTAAAATCATCAAATGAGTCCTCCCACCCCGGGCAGGGCGGGAGGGACTGTCAGACTTGTACTGACTAAAATCCACGGTGTCCTTCAATAACCCTTTATGTTCCGGGGTCACGGTAATGGTATAAGTCCCGCGACCCCGGCAGGCTTTGGCCCTCTAGAGAGGGGGCCCCGTCATTATGCTGACGCTCTTTGAGGCGCGCGTGGAACACAACGCGCCGTCGACCCGGGCATGGTCCATGATCGGGCAGCGAGTTGCCCTTTACTCGCCGCCCGCATGCCCGCGCCTACGGTGGCCGGAGATCGTCTGGCGACGTCCGTCGCCGTGGGCGTCCACCACTGAGGGTGGGGCGGAGGGAGGACACTGTCCTCTCTCTCACGCGGCCCGCCTCCTCCTTCGCGAGCATGACTGCTTCGCAGAAGGAGGCGACCGCTTCCCACTCCGTCTCGCCCCGCAGCATGGCCGCGACCAATGCCGGGCGCGAGAGGTCTCCGCCTATCGCCGCCGTGAGGACACGTCGGTGCTCTGCCCAAGCGGGACAGTCTTGCACCGTATGCTCTACTGTGTCCTCCGGGCGATCTTCGCAGTGGTGACACCCAGGCGTTTCCTCCTTTCTCCTCAGACACAGGTACCTCCCGAAACTTCCGTGTCCGGTGAGGACCTGCGTCATGCGGTAGGTTAGGACGCCGTGACTCCTATCCAGCCACTCCTCAAAGAGGGGTCTTACCGCCGCGATTGCGGCGTGCCCGGCCGTCGGTTGCGACAGTCGTCCCCTCCATACTGCCCTGAGATCGCGCTGGACCTCTTCCCGCCGCGCCTCGACTTCTCGAGGCAATGACCTAAGAGTTACTTGAAATTTTGGAAAAGTGCTTGAGGCACGCTGAAAGTTGCTCAATATTTCTTCAAATATTCCTAAACACAGAAATACAGACCTGGCTGAAAGGAACTGGTTTTGAAAGAAGCCAGGCGTATTTAAAGATGGGCAAAAATATGTAAAAAAATTCAATTTCTTACAATTATTTTCATGGCAACTGGTGGCGCCCGTGTGTTAGACTGGGAAACAATATAGTACGTTTAAGGCGCTAAACGTAGCGCCCGTGTGAAATACTTAAATGTGTAAATCCCAACTAAATGATCTGGTGATGAAATAAATTACTCAAAGTAATGTGTGTCTACCCGCGGTGGTGGACGCCCACGGACACGACGGACGTCGCAAGACAATCTCCGGCCACCGTAGGCGCGAGCATGCGGGCGGCGAATAAAGGGCAACTCGCTGTCCGACCATGGACCATGCCCGGGTCGACGGCGCGTTGTGTTCCACGCGCGCCTCAAAGAGCGTCAGCATAATGGTGGGGCCACCTCTCTAGAGGGCCAAAGCCTGCCGGGGTCGCGGGACTTATCTTATTACCGTGACTCCGGAACATAAAGGGCTATCTAAGGACACCGTGGATTTTAGTCAGTACAAGTACCTGACAGTCCCTCCCCGCCTTGCCCGGGGTGGGAGGACTCATCTGATGTCCACGCTAAAAAAAAAAGTAACGTGTGTCTCACTTCGAACCCGCGACAACCCGTAAGACGGGGCTGATAATACTAGGACACCAACGCTCTCTCTACGACCCAGATACATCATACATTTCCGCCTTTAGTAATCATCTGTAAATTCCTACTTATACATATTGATACAGTTATGCCACAAGTTAAGGAACGCTCTGACATCAATCGTTGGTAATACTGCAATGTTCGCGTCATGTCGTAAATTTTCCGCAAATAGTAGTCCGAGCGATCGGCCTCGGCAACAACCACGTATATTTACTTGTATACTTACTGTTGTATACATGTATACGTAGTTATATGTATACAGTGCGCAAGGTTAGGGGCTAAACTGTTGGTTGCTGGGTGTAGTTGGTTGCTTAGTTTTGGTTGTTAGGTTTCTTCTGACTTATGAGCATTTTTAATGCTGTGCATGGTGTGCATAGATAGCACTGTATACAAACATAGTTTAACAAACTCATAGTTTCAAACAACTGGCCCCAAGGCATAAAGCTGTGCTATTTTTTTTAAATAAAAAGGAAAAGAGGAGGAATTAGTTCAAAGATTTTCTATGGAAAGAAAAAAACGAACCGCGAGCACGATTTGAACCTGAGGTCTCCGGATTCAGTACATCCAACGCTCTTTCCAACCGAGTCACCATCGTTTTAAGGTGGACGCACATTTATTCGAGCCAAACGCGCCGAAGGAGTCGAACTTTTTTTTTTTTTTTTTTTTTTTTTTTTTGTTGTATGATGGATCCTAATACGGTAACATCATAAAAAATACAATCTAGCTTAATACTAAAGCTAATGAGTAATTAAATTTTGACTTAATTTGCTAGGGACAGTAAACCTAAGAATGTGTCCATTAACACTTTTCTTATTGTCTCTATTAAGGGGAAGACACTTTGTTCTTGTGTTCTTTATGGGTAGCACTCACTTCACTACATTAAACTAACACTTCACTAAATTAACTCAAAAGGTTTTGTCCTTTTTAGCCTTAAGAGAAAGAGTCGAACGAAACGAATTTTATTAGAATTCTGTATCAGAAATCTCATGAAACCTCGCACATTTGTCCGAATCGAACGAAAGGATTTTTAGATTTCTTATGTATTACAGAATTCTAAAATTCGACTCCTTCGGCGCGTTCAGCTCGGATAAATGTGCGTCCACCTTTAAAAACATATTGAGAATATCTCTCTTCGAAAGCTCATAATTAAATGTATATTCTATGTATGTTTATCTTGTTCCCGATAGTCACGCATTTCCACAATGTTGATTCTACAAAGAAAACCAATTCACTGCATGCAGTTTCCAAAAGCATAAACAAATGTGGGAATTTAGAAAAAAAAAACTTTCATACTGATGTACAAGGTTCATTTTGCACTGAGGTTTTGTTTTATGAATTGATTTTTTTAATAGAGCTTGTCATTCTGAAATCAATTTAATTTACTAGGTTATAAAGTTGATATTGATTAGAAAACTAGTTTTTTTATGAAAGTCAATGTTAGTAACAGGTGCTGTTAGTATTTTCATTAGAGATAACAGTTTTTATGATGATTAGAGTGGATGTAAAACTTCGTTAAAGTACGAGTATATTGGGTACTGTTTTGTATTCGTACTAAGTATGTTTATGTTGTTAAGTGGGTAATATATGTTAAAAAATCAACTGCAGGAATTTCGTGTGTGTACTCGGTATCAAAAACCAAGAACATTCCAAAAAAAAAATTTTTTTTAGAGCTTTTTTTTTAAAAAACATTATTTTTCAAGCATTTTTTTTTTGACCATATTAATGAATTTGATTGCTCTTTGAGGTCGTTCACCCTTGTGTAGCGTTCACAGCTGATTCCAACTTTCCCATCACATTTTGCAGACTTTGGACTGGCAATTTATCGAAATACTTACAAATAACTTTTTTTATTGGCCATATTAATAGGCCAAAAGAAAAAACCTTGAAAAAAAAAAATTAAAAATTTTGAAAAAAAAATGCTCGAAAAAGAATTTTTTTTTTTTGGAATGTACTTGGTTTTTGATACCGAGTACGCACACGAAATTCCTGCAGTTGATTTTTAACAACACCCTATTAGTGCGAAGTTTTCTAGTTAATTTAATTCGACTCGTGTCGGTTTTCTGTATTCTATTGCTGCGAAAGCACCATCACGCCAAACTATTTATCTAGTTCTTAAAAAAATTAAACTTTTATAAGAACCATGTTTTCTCATGGAACCTCAGCAAGCGTAGCTTGACCAATTCTATCTCTATTATAAAAAGAAAGTTATTTCTAACCAATTCGTTATTAAATATTTCTGACAGTTTATCACACGACCCGTAGAAAACTGAAGAATAGAAACATATTTTTCTTCATTTTAAACAAAGCCAAAATAGTTATTTGTGCAACAAGAGAGCAAAGTCGTTTTTTGCTTCGAGTGCTGATTTTGAATCTTGAGCAAGCGAAGGATTCAACGATTGAATCACGAGCGTAGCGAGTGATTCTAAAGTTGAATCCTGAGTGTGGCGAGGGATTCAAAGGCACGAGATGCAAAAAACTTTGCTCTCGTGTAACACACATAACTTTTCACTTCAGCAGCGAGAACACTTTAGGAGTTAAATAATAAACAGGAATAGATTGAAATAACTATTAACTTATTCAACTCTTTACGCCTGCCACGAAATTTTATTCCCGCTCTTTTATTTAAATTAAGGCGTGTTCGGAAATAGCACCCATGATATTTTATTATTCAAAATATTTACGTAACATTATTGAAACTAGAAATAAATATTTAGTACAGGTTAAATATCAGTTTTATTTGCAGTAAATACTTATTTTCGTTTAAATACGACGTAGGTATACATATAAGTTAAAAATTCAATAAATTACACTAAGACAAATTATATTTTTAACCGACTTCAAAAAGGAGGAGGTACATCGATTACTCCGAGGTTTCTGGTCCGATTAGTGTAATTCTTTTTTCGTTCGATGCAGTGTACTTGCAATTTGGTCCCATAAAAATTTCATCCAATTTGGTTCAGTACTTTTTATTTTGTGAGCATTTTTATTGATGGATGATGTGATGATTTTTACTTTTTTGAGTGTTTGTTACGCGATTACTCCGCCAATTGTGGACCGATTTTCAAAATTCTTTTTTTGTTGTACGAGGAATAGTTCACTTTAGGGAACACTGCAAGTTTCATCAAAATCGGTTCAGCAGTTTTTGATAGGGAATTTTATTAGCTTATTGTGTACATGAGCGATGTTAATACCGGTGCTAAGGATTACCAAATTCTAGTGCACATGTAAGAAAATGATGTATTTTACAAGAATTTGGGTTGATTATTTAAACTAAAAAGAGTTAAATAAAAAACTTTTTAAAAAAAAATGTAACCGCCTTCAAAAACAACCACAAAAAAGGGTAAAATAACCTACAAAATAACTTTTCTTTCAGAAGTCGGTGGCATAAAAGACAACGAAATAAAAAACAAAGCCACCGACTTCCGAAAGAAAAGTTATTTTGTAGGTTATTTTACCCTTTTTTGTGGTTGTTTTTGAAGGCGGTTAAATTTTTTTTTTAAAAAGTTTTTTATTAAAATTTCTTTAGTTAGTACAAACCGAGCGTGTTTGTCTTTGAGGTCGAATTCAAAATCGGAATTTCGGAAGGGCTGGTCTTTGTCCCTCTCTCTTTCTAATAGCGGGAAAGAGATGGAGTGTAAATGTTTCGAATTGTATGATTAACCCAAGGCTGAGTAAGATATTCGCGGCTTTCTGAAAACAAAAATTAAAAAGTTACTTTGTCTCACTCAGTGAGCAAAATCGCATTTTGCTCACTGGTTTCAGGCAGCAAAACCTACATGTTTGAGCTAGGTACTGAAGTGAAAAAATATTTTCATTTGCCTTTGTCTATTTGTTCGTTTTCTACGTGTGTACCTGTACGCGTGCTGAAAGCACAATGGCGTTGGTCAAGACATGTCATGTGACTACAGATCACAAATGACCCCTTCATATAGTTAAGTCGCTTGAAAGTTTGACAACCAGTCTCACCAAGAAATATCTTATTAGCCAGTAATGGATTGTGGATGTCAAATAGGCAAGCAGCATGGCTGACTCCAAATTACTAAGTTTTTTTTTTTTTTTGCGTGGTAAAATCATCAAATGAGTCCTCCCACCCCGGGCAGGGCGGGAGGGACTGTCAGACTTGTACTGACTAAAATCCACGGTGTCCTTCAATAGCCCGTTATGTCCCGGGGTCACGGTTATGAGATAAGTCCCGCGACCCCGGCAGGCTTTGGCCCTCTAGAGGGGGGCCCCGTCATCATGCTGACACTCCTTGAGGCGTGCGTGGAACACAACGCGCCGTCGACCCGGGCATGGTCCATGGTCGGGTGGCGAGTTGCCCTTTACTCGCCGCCCGCATGCCCGCGCCTACGGTGGCCGGAGATCGTCCCGTGACGTCCGACGCCGTGGGCGTCTACCACTGCGGCTGGGGCGGAGGGAGGACGCTGTCCTCTCTCTCTCGCGGCTCGCCTCCTCCTTCACGAGCATAACTGCTTCGCAGAAGGAGGCGACCGCTTCCCACTCCGTCTCGCCAAATTACTAAGCTAGACATAAAGATACATGTAATAGTTACATTTTTTCATTTTTAAATGACATACAATCTTTAACTAGGCAATATGGAAAAAAACCGACGTATTATCTAGTCCACATGGTATTTTCCGCCCTGTAAGATTTCCGCGAATCCCGCCCGCCCTACCGTCGCCGCCGCCCGCCCTAATATTGACGCTTCAATGTAAGTCCCACAGGTATACACCGTGACTTTTTAGTCGTCTTACAAAAGTCGTCCACTTAATGTATCCGACCTAAAATACCTCTAGGTGAGTTTATTTTTTTTTAAATCGTTAATAATAATTTTTATTTTTAATAAATAGGTACATTAGAAATATGAAACACCCTGTTAAAATTTTTTTAATACAGTTGCATGAAACTTGACATTTTATGGGGGAGTTTTCTGTGCGTAAAATGCAATTTCTCGCACTAGTTAAATAAAAAACCGTACTACCAACATAATAAATTAATATGGGCTCTCTATGCAACCAAAGAGACTTTAGTCTAATCTTTTTTCATTTTTACTAAAGTATTAATTCAATATTTTTTTCTTCGTTACAAGACTGATAACAATCATGCAAAAAAAATGAAATTTGTTATTTGTTATTTATTTGTTCAAATAATAAAGCAATATTAGTATCGACATAAACAAAACATTGGCTGTATGAGTACACTGCCTTTGCGTATGATGACAAAAAATATACTTGGCGCCATTTTCGTAAAATTTTCTACGCTAAGTGAAGTTTTGTTTGCAAAAAGTAATTAATTATAAAAATGAGTGACACGGAATAAAATATTTTTGATTTCACTCCACCGGAATTGGATTTATTAGCCCAAAATGCTAGTGAATGAACAGGAAAAAAAATAACACAGTCAATTAAAATAAAATCAACACCTCCACCGAACAATATTGAAGAGATTGTTTTACCATCTACCTCTACTGACTTTACAAACTCTCCATCAACAACCAAACCTATTCCTGAAAATACGTCATATGAAATCAACAATAGTTTGTCTCAAACACTAAACTTACCGCCTAAGACTGCGCCAGTCAACATTACAAAATGTTCTAATTTTAATGTTTATGTTAATTATAATTTTTGTAAAAAATAAATATTTTTTTATTATTAAAATTTTTATTTCTTCGCAACTGTATTAAAAATAGTTGTTCAATACACGTGCGAATCTGTCTTTACAACTCGTTCCAGCTATTGACCCTCGCCTACGGCTCGGCTCAAAAGTTGGAACTCGTTCATAAAGACAGACTTCTCGCACTTGTATCGAAAATAACTATTACGTATCAATCTGTAGAGTATACCTACCCAGCGCAATAGTCGGGTAGATCATTCAATTTCCATTTTCTATGAGACAAGGGCATTTCTAACTACGCCTTGTGTCATAATAACCAATTAAAGTTTTATTATTAAATTTTTCAAATATCTTAAATACATATTTTTTATTATAAACGTGTTCTAGTCATTGGATACATGAACTGGGCTGCTTTTGTAAGACGACTAAAAAGTCACGGTGTATAGTTATAGCCTTATAGGGCTGTTCATCCACCTAGAATTATGAGTTTCATCATCATCATATGAGCTGTAGGATGTCCACTGGTGAACATAGGCTTCCCCTATGGATTTCTAATAGGACCGCGATCCTGAGGTCTACTGCTTTTTCCGGTACGTGGTCTCCATTCGAGATCATTACGTTACGGCCCCGTATGCTAACCGCACAGACTGGGGCTCGTCTGGTGCAACTCACCTCTACTATGAGTAAGGCCCCATTAGTGCCTTGCGTTTGCGTTGTGTTGTAGCCCCGAATCAACGCATTTTATGCCACAACTGCGTTGCGTCGACGCAGAAGCTGGTACGCAGGTAGTCGCAGTCGCAGTGAAGCGTCTAAATTCAGCCTAGCGGTGGAATTTTCATACCGTTGCGACGACACAATGCACTAATGGGGCCAGCTTCCGATTGCCATGTGTCGTTTAGAGCAAACTCTAAACGACACATGGCAATCGGAAGCTGTGCCTACCGATGCCATATTAACCGACTTCAAAAAAAAAAGGAGGTTCTCAATTCGACAGACTGGGGTGAACCGACATTTGGTTCCATAATATTTCTTTCAGATTGGTTTAGTACTTTTTATTGTACCTACTTGAGCATTTTTTGTGTACATGGACGATTTTCTTACCCGTACGGATAACGTATTTGTCAAGAGTGCTGAATAGGTTTTTGAACTAAAAATGGTCAAATAAAATACTTTTTAGTTTGAGTAAGTATTTTCACAAGATTAAAACCAACTACTTACCTCAAAACAATTTTCAGTCAAGTAAAGAGTTTCTAATGCGTGTCTGGTACACGAGACGGCTCTCCTATGTTTAAACCGTTTTTATTACACACAACTCACTAAACAATAATAACTATTAGTCAAGGAAACAATAACCAAAGAGTAGGTAAGAATAAATGTGACGAATTAGACTCGTGTGACTGTTCTAAAATAACCCTTTCTTCTTGGTGACAACGGTTTGTTTTGGGTGCAAAAGGTGTCTTATTAGAAAACCGTGGCCCAGGAATGCAAAGGTTTTGGGTTTTTGAAGGGATAAGGTGGATTTTTTGTCAGTAAGAGTGTGACATTCCCTTCAGCTCCACTCAGGGCGGAAGGGCTCTTTTATTATTTTACAACAGAAAGAACAATATTGCAAGAGGTTTCCAAAATCCTTCTCACTTGTAAAGCCTCCTGCAGACACACGCGATTAATCGCGCGGGGCGACATGTCGCGGTCCATTCGCAGTACATTTAGAGTGGAAATTAGCTTGGCTCGTTGTCGCAGCGCGATTAATCGCGTGTGTCTGCAGGAGGCTTTAAGCTGACCGTTTTTTGTAAGTGTTTCTTCCTAGCTTTGTTCACTATGAGTATTTTTATAAATGTGACAGCTTTTGAGAATGGCTATAATGTATGATGTATATTTGTTATTCCTTGACGCAAATAAAAACTATGAACGGATTCTGATGAAAGGCGCAAAGTTCATAACTTGGAGTAACCCATGGGATACCTACTTTTATCTCTGTAGTACGATTCCTTGGGATATAATAATCAAAGTCCAGCCAGGTGGAACCGAAGGCATAATAATTTTGGTGGCCAAAAATGTCGTCACTAAAACGGTGTAAGAAAAAACAAAATGTTGAAGCTGATGCAACTCTTATACTTGGCCCTATTTAATGTGTGTGGGTGTGTTTGATTTTACGTTATAAGTATTATTTCATATATTATGTTTTATTTTTCTAAGCCATTGATACATTTGAAACCATTTATGCCGGCCACACGTGTATACAAAATTAGAATTTACGATCACTTCCACTCACGAAGGTAAACATAGTGAATAAACTCGCATTGCTGTTACTATTAGTGCACTTGTGTAAACGGTAGGCGGCGCCACTTCTCTAAACTTCGATTAAAGGTGAACGCAGACAAATGATAAATGATAAATGATATTTATTCAGTAAATTGGTTTTGGCAAACTCTTTTACACGTCAAAAAGACACTATTTTACACTAGATGAGGCCGGTGTTTCGTACCTGACTACTCTGAGAAGAAACATCCGAAACAAACTCAGAGGTCACAGTCTCTTTTAAAGTCCAGACAATTTTGTATTTATCAAATTATATGAGAACCATGCAGGTGTCTGAGGTGGCCTTTTGAAGAAAGAACCACACAGATTTGAGTGGACCTGTCCAGTCAGTGCAAGCATGTGTCAGTTACCGTGTAGCTCAACTCATATCACAAGGAGCTCAACGAAACGACGAACAGTACCAAAGAAAGGACATTTGGGTAGGCCGCATCAATAACTCAAACTGTCAGACAATAAAATTAACTGCAAGGAAATAATAAAAAGTAGAATAAAATGTAACCCACATATGTTCTCATATTCACAAGTTAGAAAAAACACAAATAAAAAAAAGACAAAATTAAAATTACAAAGTAATTCATGTCAACAAAATAAATAAAATAAAAACATAAAAAAAAACAAATGACATAGAAAATGTCAAAATGTGTAAAAATATAAATAAATTACAAAGTAATCATGTCAAGACAAAAAAAAAAGAGAAGTAAATATAAAATGTCAAATAAAAACAAAACATGTCAAAATAAAAATAAAATGAGTAAAAATAAAATGTCAGTGTGTATAAAAAACCAAAAAAAAATTTGTCAAAAATAAGTAAATAATAATAATAATAAAAAAATAGTATAAAAGAAAATATTGAGTGAATTTAATTTAATTGGAGCAGCTTATTCCCATGCCTTTTTATCCTCTAAATAATGATTAATATGATAGTAAGCTTTCTTGGACAAATTACGTTTTATATACGATTTGAACTTATTAATACTTAGCATTTGAATAGGGCCGGGAAGCTTATTATAGAAACGTATACATTGACATCTAAACGAAATCCCTATTTTTTTGAGCCGAGTTGCTGGTACAATAAATTTATCTTTATTCCTCGTATTAATATTATGAATATCGCTATATTTTTTAAAAAGATTAATATTTTTATGTGCGTACAAAAGATTTTCATAAATAAATTGAGACGGCACAGTCAATATATTAATCTCCTTAAACTTTTCTCTGAGGGAGCTTCTGGGACTCAATTTATAAATAGAACGAATTGCCCTTTTTTGCAATACAAAAACTGTTTGAATATCGGCGGCATTTCCCCATAAAAGAATACCATACGACATCACACTGTGGAAGTAACTAAAGTAAACTAAACGCGCTGTCTCTAAATCAGTTAAGTCGCGGATTTTTCTAACGGCGAATGCTGCAGAACTAAGTTTTTTTGTCAATTTTTCTATATGGGGGCCCCACTGAAGTTTATTATCTAAAGTTATGCCTAAAAAGACTGAGGTATCTTCCGGTTTTAATTCTTGATCCTTTATCCGTATAACAGTTTCTACTTGTTTAACATGAGGTATCGTAAATTTCCACAACCAATTCACTATTTTTGCAAGAGCTCTATTAACATCATCAGTAACGATCTGCTGACGTTTGAGTTTAAATAAAAGTGAAGTATCGTCTGCAAACAACACTATGTTATGATTGTCTTTTATTAAGTAAGGCAAATCATTTATATAAATGTCGAAGAATCGATATCAGAAGGGGCGCGATATCAGAAATAACACTCACAAAACCTTCGTTAACACTTTTAATTACTTGCTAACACACACTGAATGCAAAATAATCAAGGATGTCCGAGATATGGCTCGATTAAAAACTTAGGAACGCGGGAAGATTATCGTGGACGACGTGGCGTGACCAAGATGTCTACACAGCTTGACGGACCGATTCAAAGTGTTCACTTCACTCAACTGTCCGTCCAAGTGGCCTACCCCACACAGGTTTGCCAACATATCTGTCAACGTCAGTACCTGTCAACGTCGAATACCTGATTAAACTTCTGAATCGATATTCGACTCGACTATTCGCTCGGTGTTGCCATTACTCCACGCTAAGCATCCCCAAATGTTATTACACTTGGCATTCCTAAACGTTATCTGTCAAATCTAACTTCATAGTTCCTCCAATGAGAGACAGATGGCGTTATTCTAAATTAACACTAATCAATAAAGATTCTAAATTGCGTTTCTGTTTTGATTCCACGTCAACGATAATAGATGGCGTTATTCTAAATTAACAGTAATCCATAGAGATTCCAAATTGTGCTTCTGTTTTGATTCCTCGGCAATGACAATAGATGGCGTTATTCTAAATTATTGTGCTTCTGTGTTGGTTCTGCGACACGGCCATTCTGACAATTCACACGTCCTCGTGTGTGACATCTGGAATGAGAGAAAATTCTCGAACAGTAACCATTCTAACCGTTCGGCCATTCCTGACCCAAATGGAAAAGGTATTCTCATCAAAATAATTACAGGGTCTAATGAAAATCCCAACAAACTCTTACTCTCAAAGCTGACATGTCGAACAATACCTATACTCATTCAAGTAATAGGAAACTCATCAAAATATTGCAGTGCTCATACTCTGATCTTCATCCGGTCTTCATCATCACACATTATAACCTCCATCGGGTCATAAGCATGAAATTAATCGACCTCCATCCGGTCTTCAACATGTAACCTCCATCCGGTTACCAACACAAGACCATCAAGATAATCATTTAGAGCCTTTATCAAAATAATTCTTAAAGTAGGTTTGTTCAACATGTTACCTTATTTTTCCTATAACGTTACAGATTATAAATTCCATAAAGAAAAATATCACATGAACTACTCAAAGTCAAACACAAAAGACATCACAATTTAGACTGACCGAAAATCCCAGAGGAATCAAGTACCTTTGCAATTGTATCATCACAATGCAGCAATCTTATAATCAAAACAGAAGGAATCAAATTCGAGGCCTGTGGCTAACACTAGCCCCAGCAACAAACCTCTGTTTGTTGCACACCGTTCACCATGAACGCACAATACACGACCTCCGACAGTGCCATTCGCACACCGCGCATCCATGGACACCAGGATGTCAAAAATTTTCGGAAATACGGACTGGCTACGAAATGGCTACTGGTACGGTCTGACCAGCCGATCTAAGATTCCACACTATCATTCAACTCAACACCTCTACTTAAAAATTGTACTTGAACCTCAGGCATTCTCCCTCAAATCCACAGCACTTAACCAGCACCATGCATCACTACTTACCCAGCAGTGTAATTCACTGAAGTACTTTACCAGTACTAAACATTGTAGCGCTTAACCAGCATTACAAATCTTATCAATTACCCAGTGATAATAATAACGCTTAACCAGCAATATTAACCCACTAACGCTTAACCAGCGAAAGCACACATCATAACACGCACCAGCGATTCAACAGTTAGCTGCCGAATTTACGTTGGTTTTCGCTTAACCAGCTCAGCCAACGCAATCCGCTTAGCCAGCGATTACACTACTAACGCTTAACCAGCAATAGTCGACATAACTCGCTTAACCAGCGATTCAACAGTCAACGCCCAACCAGCAAAAGCACACATTATGACACGCTTAACCAGCGATTCAACAGTTAGCTGTTGAATTTACGTTGGCTTTCGCTTAACCAGCTCAGCCAACGCAATCCGCTTAACCAGCGATTACACTACTAACGCTTAACCAGCGATAGTCGACATAACTCGCTTTCCCAGCGATTCAACAGCTAACGCTTAACCAGCGATTTAACAGCTAACGCTTAACCAACAATATTAACCCACTAACGCTTAACCAGCGAAAGCACACATCATAACACGCACCAGCGATTCAACAGTTAGCTGCTGAATTTACGTTGGTTTTCGCTTAACCAGCTCAGCCAACGCAATCCGCTTAGCTAGCGATTACACTACTAACGCTTAACCAGCGATAGTCGACATAACTCGCTTAACCAGCGATTCAACAGCCAACGCCCAAACAGCGAAAGCCCAAGTAATCCGCTTAACCAGCGATTACACTACTAACGCTTAACCAGCGATAGTCAACACAACTCGCTTAACCAGCGATTCAACAGCTAACGCTTAACCAGCGAAAGCCCAAGTAATCCGCTTAACCAGCGATTACACTACTAACGCTTAACCAGCGATAGTCAACATAACTCGCTTAACCAGCGATAAAACAGCCAACGCTTAACCAACGAAAGCCAACATAGAGAACACAAGGCACCAGAGTCGTAAACAAAATGAAAATTGCTCACCGGATAGGGTCTCAGCCGACGCGCTCAGGAGGCACAGGTCAACCTTCTCCTCATTAACAGGCTTCGACGCCCCGGAGTTGGCTGCTCCTCTCACTGCGCCACGGCAGGTAAAACACTTCAGAGGCTTCACAGCACTATTCGCTTTGAACCGCTTTTCAGGAACATCTCGGTCATCGCTAGGTAGCTTTCTCTTCATAAAAGAAACCGCTTGCAGCTCTTGTTGTAGCTGGCCACGTGTCTGGATATCCCACTGAAACACAAAACAGTCCACGACAGAATACTGTTTCACTCGGTCATTCCTGACCAAACTCTAGATTCAGTTCGTCGGCGAAAATAAGGAAATTCCAGAACTCTACTGTATCATTAAAACCTTCAATTAAATGAAACATCGGGAAAAGGTAATTGAAAATACAACAATCAGAACCCTAGGCCACTAACAATTACCCTAGGCCACTAAAAACCCTAGGCCACTAACTACTAACCTAGGCCACTAACAATTACCCTAGGCCACTAAAAACCCTAGGCCACTAAAAACCCTAGGCCACTAATAACTATCCAAGGCACTAACAACTACTCTAGGCCACTAACAACTACCCTAGGCCACTAACAACCCTAGGCCACTAATAACTACCCTAGGCCACTAACAACTACCCTAGGCCACTAACATTCACCCTAGGCCACTAACAACTATCCTAGGCCACTGACAACGCTAGGCTACTAACAACTACCCTAGGCCACTAACAGTTACCCTAGGCTACTAACAACTACCCTAGGCCACTAACAACTACCCTAGGCCACTAACAGTTACCCTAGGCTACTAACAACTACCCTAGGCCACTAACAACTACCCTAGGCCATGTACCACAGTCGTTTGAATCAACCTTCACACGGTCGCACACAACTCTACGTTCGTCTACTGACATCCTATACAGTTGCCGCTGCACTGAGCTGGCCTGTAGTCTCTCGCGCAGTAGACAAAACGGTAACGAAAAACTTAGAAAATTAAGCCGTCACGATAACAGTTAAATCCAATTGAAATGCGTTGTCACTATTATGCCTCACTGAATTTACACAAAGGACTTTCGTTAACTTAAAAGCTCAGTTGCCATGCAAACATGTCCGGCATGTTTACAGAAAAACTCTGATTTGAAATCTCGCTACCTAACATGACATCACATTGCAAATGATTGTCGGGCAAAAAATGTAACAAAATTTCAAGAGGATGATCACCCGTTAATCACTGCACAACATAAAATCTGTTCTGGACTGAATACTCGTGTCTGACCTATACCAGTCATAGCAACAACATTACAAACACGTTTACCATAAAATTTCGATGCAAAACTTTCTTTAACCAACGAGCATTCAGCACCAGAATCGTAAGTAAAAATGAAACAATTCACCTGTGTTGTATCCTGCCTGATGGTGGTTGCACAACTCAGACATCGACGCGTCGCGTCGAGCCGTGCCGTCGACTGATCCGCTGCCACAGCCGCCACCACTGCTCGTACAGCGCACGGCTATGCGACCTGGCTTGTCACATTTGAAACACACCAAGGTCTTCGATGCCGGCTGCTGCGTCACTTCGCTCGATGATGCTGTAGGTGTTGTAGGTGTTCCCTTCGTGTCCATCAGCTTACTTCTTAAATTCGGTCCATGTCATCCCAGGAAACGACACGGTAGATAGCCAGGTAGAAGCACCTCCCTTCAAGGCGCGGCTTATAGCGACCATAAGCGGAGCGCCACGTTGGTCTTGGTCCATCAAGCACATCTCTGCAGTCGTCACCCAAGCACGTGCATCCACATCTTGTTTCTCAGGATTGAAATCCGGTAAACGAAAGCGTCGTCACATGACTTTAGTAGGCGTTTTCACGGCTTGAATCAGTGTCAGAAAATTGCGGTTCTGTTTTCCCAACAAACACATCCATTTTTCATAACTATAGTCTTTATTTCGAACACGTGGGTCGTCATGGTCCATCCCACTTCTGATGTCGAAGAATCGATATCAGAAGGGGCGCGATATCAGAAATAACACTCACAAAACCTTCGTTAACACTTTTAATTACTTGCTAACACACACTGAATGCAAAATAATCAAGGATGTCCGAGATATGGCTCGATTAAAAACTTAGGAACGCGGGAAGATTATCGTGGACGACGTGGCGTGACCAAGATGTCTACACAGCTTGACGGACCGATTCAAAGTGTTCACTTCACTCAACTGTCCGTCCAAGTGGCCTACCCCACACAGGTTTGCCAACATATCTGTCAACGTCAGTACCTGTCAACGTCGAATACCTGATTAAACTTCTGAATCGATATTCGACTCGACTATTCGCTCGGTGTTGCCATTACTCCACGCTAAGCATCCCCAAATGTTATTACACTTGGCATTCCTAAACGTTATCTGTCAAATCTAACTTCATAGTTCCTCCAATGAGAGACAGATGGCGTTATTCTAAATTAACACTAATCAATAAAGATTCTAAATTGCGTTTCTGTTTTGATTCCACGTCAACGATAATAGATGGCGTTATTCTAAATTAACAGTAATCCATAGAGATTCCAAATTGTGCTTCTGTTTTGATTCCTCGGCAATGACAATAGATGGCGTTATTCTAAATTATTGTGCTTCTGTGTTGGTTCTGCGACATAAATGAGAAACAAAAATGGGCCAAGAATTGAGCCCTGGGGTACCCCCATTTTTACAACAGATCCGGGGGATCTTTTTCCGTTGACGTCCACTCTTTGAATCCTATCACTCAAATAAGAGGTAAGAAGATCCAAAGAGGCGTTCCGGATACCGTAGTGGTGCAGTTTCCTGATCAATGTTTCGTGAAGAACGCAATCGAAAGCCTTGGACAAATCGCAAAAAATACCCAAAGCATCGCATTTGTCTTCCCATGCATCATAAATGTGTCCTAAAAGTTCAACACCGGCATCAGTTGTTGAACGACCCCTTGTAAAACCGAACTGTTTATTATGCAATAATTTATGTTTATCAAAAAAACTCTGCAGTTGAACTAAAATAAGCTTTAAAAATTTTACTAAAAGTAGGTAGTACTGAAATAGGTCTGTAATTAGTAGGGTCTGATGTACTACCAGATTTGAATAGTGGTATTATTTTACTATATTTCATTAGATCAGGAAACTCTCCACTGTCAATACAATCATTAAAAATAGAAGCGAGGGTAGGAGCTACAATATGTATAATTGACTTAGCAACGTCTACTGAGTGACCCCATAGGTCAGCGGTCTTCTTAATATTTATGGTGTGAAAAATTTTGATTACATCTTTACAAGTAACATATTGAAAATGAAAATCGGAATCGCAAGCAGGAACATTATCCTTTAGTAAAGACTCTGCAGCATTAGGTGACGAGTTTAATGATTTAGTAGTCGATACAGGAATGTCGGCGAAAAATCTCTCAAAGGCTGTGGCAACTTGAGTGTCTGAATTTAAAATACTATCACCAATGGCAAGGCTGAACTCACTATCTGTCCTGCACGACTTTCCCGTTTCGCTATTTATAATTTTCCATGTCGTTCTAATTACATTACTACTGTTTTTAATTTTAGAACTCAGGTATCGAGCCTTTGCTACACAACATACTTTTTTAAACAATTTAGAATATTTTTTAACATATGAATTAAATTCCACAGTATTAATATGGGCCCTCTCTTCATACAGCTCATAAAGTCGTTTTCTACTTCTATGAATACCAATGGTTGCCCAGTCATTAAACGAAGCTTTACTATTAACAGAGATTGTTTTGGGAACAAATGTAGTATCAAATTGTTTGCAGTACATACTGAAAAAATCGTTAAAATGTTGATTCGGGTCATCATTAGTTGACAAAAGAGATAATTTATGCAAAAGTTTATTTTTAAAAGTTTCCAATCTACTTTTGGTTTTTGGGTTAACTATGATATCTTGTTTAATTACTTTTTTGTTAACATTTTCAATAGTAATAAGTTGCCCGCAATGATCAGAATATATTAGGTTAATAATTGCTTTATGAATTTCTTTGACATCAGTATATATATTATCTAGGCAAGTTGAACTAGTAGGGGTTATTCTAGTGGGCTCCAAAAATTTATTTTCAAGATTGTATGACCGGAACAGGCTTAAGATTTTAGTACTTAGCACAGAATTTTCTAACAAATTAATATTAAAATCACCACAAGTTATAATAGCCTTTTTTGAATTACTAATTCTGTGCAGCACTTCATCCATGACCCTCTCAAAACAGTCATACAACCCTGAGGGAGGTCTGTACACGCTTAATATAATAAACTGCTCCAATTCTATACAGGCTATTTCAACTGTCCGTTCAACGGAGAGGCTAACAATATCCTTACGGTCTTTAAATTTGAGCTGATTATTTACTAGGATTAATGCGCCGCCATGTATAGCATTCACTCTGCTGAATGAACTACCAACCTGGTGATTGCTAAAATTAAACATGAACTGGTGACTTTTGAGCCAGTGCTCCGTTATACAAAGAATATCTATTTTATTACAATTCAAAAAAAGTTCTACTTCTAATTCCTTGTTTAAAAATCCTTGAATGTTTTGATGCACCAGGTTGATACTATTAAAATTTCCAACACTCTGATTTGAAACATCTGACATTGTTACATAATTGCAAGAGATTGCCTCTATTGTCTCAAGGTGTAATTTAAATGATGATCAGGTTCGGTCAATGTAATCAAATTATTGTAAGAGTTATTTAATTCAATATTGCATTGCTCAATAGAAGCATCTTGTTTATATAAGTTCTGAGCTGTGATAGAAAAAAAATAGGCTAAAGACACAGCTATCTGTCTCTTACAATAATTTGTAAGATAGTACTTTTCTACAAAATATCTATCTTCTGTCAAATAAAAGTTTTTACCCACATAATTATTAATGTCAATTAACTGAAATACATCATTATTACATGTCAAGTTGTGCAATGTCATATTAATATTAAATCTAAAGTTATTTTCCTCCTGTGGCAAACTGTTACTGTAGGGGAAAGTAAACAACACAATCTTTCTTAATTTTAAGTTATTCAATGTTCTATAGTAATGGAGCAATTCCCCTTTATTTAAGTTTCCTCTATTCCCTATTATAATTAGTAAAATAGTGTCCTGATTAAAATTTAATTTAATAATTTTTTTCATAATATCATTTAAAGAACATCCAGGCATACAGTGGTTCGGGCACGCCGCAATCGCGGCGGTAAGACCCCTCTTTGAGGAGTGGCTGGAAAGGCGTCACGGCGTCCTGACCTATCGGATGACGCAGGTCCTCACCGGACACGGATGTTTCGGGAGGTACCTGTGTCGGATGGGGAAGGAAGAAACGCCGGGGTGTCACCATTGCGAAGATCGCCCGGAGGACACAGTAGAGCATACGGTGCAAGACTGCCCCGCTTGGGCAGAGCACCGCCGTGTCCTCACGGCAGCGATAGGCGGAGACCTCTCGCGCCCGGCATTGGTCGAGGCCATGCTGCGGGGCGAGACGGAGTGGGAAGCGGTCGCCTCCTTCTGCGAGGCAGTAATGCTCGTTAAGGAGGAGGCGGGCCGTGAGAGAGAGAGGACAGCGTCCTCCCTCCGCCCCACCCGCAATGGTAGACGCCCACGGCGTCGGACGTCGCAAGACGATCTCCGGCCACCGTAGGCGCGGGCATGCGGGCGGCGAGTAAAGGGCAACTCGCCGCCCGACCATGGACCATGCCCGGGTCGACGGCGCGTTGTGTTCCACGCGCGCCTCAAAGAGCGTCAGCACGATGACGGGGCCCCGCCCAAGAGGGCCAAAGCCTGCCGGGGTCGCGGGACTTATCTCATTACCGTGACCCCGGAACATAAAAGGCTATTGAAGGACACCGTGGATTTTAGTCAGTACAAGTCTGACAGTCCCTCCCGCCCTGCCCGGGGTGGGAGGACTCATTTGATGATTTTACCACGCTAAAAAAAAAAAAAAAAAAAAAGGCATACAGTGGTTTATTATTTTATTTCCTGGATATTCATCTGTTATTAAAGGACCTAGATCTTTTCCAATCTCATCACAAAAAATAACTATATCCTTATAATTTTGTTTGCATTTTACTTTGGAGCTGTTCACCGGTGCATGTAAATCAACACATGGCTGCAGTAAGGTGGTATTACATGTTGTCAACGAATGGTCCGGTGTATGTACATTGGAGGTTGCTTGACAGTACTCACAGTTGTTATTTTGAGAATTCATCAGATCATTCATTGCCAACACATATTCCCTCATAAGATGTTCAGAGGTATTGTATTTACTAGTCATTGAACTTAGCTTGTCTTGTAGGTAGTCTAGTTTAGATTGCAGATCTTCTGTGTCAATTTTGTACTTCTTGGTGCTTTGCTCCAAATTAAATGAATATAAATCCAATTGTTTGAGTAAGTTTAGTCTTTCTCTATTTAATTTCACATTTTTAATGAAAAACTTTTGCCTTTTAACTAGTCTTTGCGTTTTTACAATGTATTTATTGCAGACTTAGCCGCACCGCAGTCTCCGCAGTCCCCGCAGTCATCCTTTTCTTACGTTGCTTCTGCGGCTACTGCGATGCGGGTGAGTGTGCGAGGTTTCATAGAACTTCATACAAAGAATTCGAAATGCGGGGACTGCGGAGACTGCGGTGCGGCTAAGTCTGCGTTTACCTTAAGTCGTCAATTTCCCGAAGGATCACGCAAATGCCATGTTTCGTGAACAAATGCAAATATGTCAAAGCCTTGCTTAGAATTATTAGTAGCAGATAGATACTACAGCAGTATTCGCGTACTTTTACTGGAGGATAGCTTGCCGTTATCATCATCAGCTTATAAAGTTCTTCTTTCTTCTCTGTAAGAGGGAATGTTTTGACGTAGTAGTGTTGAATTTAGAATTATGTCTATCGACTTAAGCGTGGCGATGTTTGAAATGTACAGTCAGCATCATTAGGGTGCCTTTCCACCAGAGATGTGCTATGTAGCTGTGCTGCGAGAATGTAAAACCTGAGCAACGAAACTGATTGACCGTTTCCACTGATGCTACGCTATGTAACGGCACAGATAGCGGTGCGAGTAAGATGTGCTATTATGAAGATGCGCCGCTGCAAAGTAGCTGCGCTAGGAAGATGTGCAGCTCGAGCTATGCCATGTATCGACACTATAGGGAAGACGACCCATAGCACGCATCCATAGCACGCAGCCAAAGCACGCATCCTTCCATAAAAAAACACATCTTATTTGAATCCGTTTCCACCAGTGCTGTGCTATGTAAACCAATGAATATGATTGTTGGGTCATCATCAAACGCATCCGCAGCATCGTAGCATAGCACATCTCTGGTGGAAAAGCAGCCTTATTCTTCTGTCGTCCACGGGTCTCGTAGAATCGTATAGAAATAACTTTATTTATTCTTGTAGAATAGTAATAGAATAGGTCGTATTTGACACTACTCCCCGCATCCCTGACAGCTGTGACGTAGCCCTGAATGTAAACAATCCGTGACCGGCTTGCGTAGCGCGGGCTATTTCGGCCGCGGCCATTTTGCGGCGGCCATGTTTCTCTTTGTTAGTATACTGCACATTTCGCGGGAATACTTTACATAGCTCGTATATTAGAGTTGGCTGTAAAAATGCTTTTCTTTGATATTTTTTTTATGGGATTTAAAATGGACGTAGATTTTGGTCTGTTGTTCTATGAAGGCTGTTTAAAAGCTGTAAAAAGATACGTATACTACCTACTTTTTATTGTACACCAAAATTGTCACAAAAACAGTTTTACAACATTTTTAGGGTTCCGTAGCCAAATAGCAAAAACGGAACCCTTATAGATTCGTCATGTCTGTCTGTCTGTCTGTCCGTGTATGTCACAGCCACTTTTTGTCGAAAGTATAAGAGCTATCCTGTTGAAACTTGGTAGAAAGAATGTATTATGTGAACCGCATTAGGATTTTCACACAAAAATCAAAACAAAACAAATTTTGGGGGTGCCCCCCCATACTTAGAATTGAAACTCAAAAAAAAAAAAACACCAAACCCATACGTGTGGGGTATCTATGAATAGGTCTTTAAAAATGATATTGAGGTTACTAACATCATTTTTTTCTAAACTGAACAGTTTGCGCGAGAGACACTTCCAAAGTGGTAAAAAGTGTGTCCCCCCCCCGTGACTTCTAAAATCAGAGAATGATAAAACTAAAAAAAAAATATAATATAGACCTCAACCAAAACTACCAACGAAAATTGGTTTGGATGAGATACAGTTAGCAGTTTTTGAGATATAGTACATTTTCAAAAACCGCAAATATAACTTTGCCATTCATACAAATACTATGAAAAACAAAGTTATTTTTATTGTTTGTGTATATTACTTACTAATCTCAATATAATTATATCTCTAATCTATGCTTGCTGCTACGGAACCCTTCATGGGCGAGTCCAACTCGCACTTGGCCGGTTTTTTATTCTTTGGTTACAACGGCGGTCTTATCGTTAATAGCGATATCTTCCAGACAACCAAGCACAAAATACTAAGTAAATACAGAAAATACGTAAATGTAGGTAGATAGACACACCAAAGAATTTCTTATCAATCATTTATACAGGGTGAAATCGAAATCATGGGCAATATTTTAATCTAAGGCTCTACTCACGATGCTGATTGCATTGCGGCTAATAAATCGCAAATCAAAAATATTATTAAATTTAAAAGTAATTAAAAAAAATATAAACCCCAAAAGTCGTAAAGTATCAAAATTTTAAAGCGCAGTACATCGCGCGCGGAACGAAAAGTAAACAAACATCAAATAATATTAAGATACTTGCATTAATAATGTTTTTAAGTTCCGAAAAACGATTAGTATCGTTAGTAGAGCCCGAGTTTAAAATATTGCTGATTAATAAAGGGGTGTAAGGGGTCCCAACTGACATCTCTCGGGACCCAAGCCAACCTCACCTGCACGTGGTGCACCCTGCTAAAAAACGAACGAGGTTATGGCGACCCACCAACACGCACTGGACCAGCGTGGTGGGTTAATGTCCATCCCCCCCAATGGATAGAGGAATAAGAAACAGGCCCCAAGTGCCCGGCGACTCCAGTGGTTGTGCTGGCGTGGACGGGTGTTGGCGCGGCCCTGGGGTCAGGGGAGCTAAGAATCTCCGGGTGAGAACGATTAACCGTCAAACGACCACAGCAACATACATAATGGATTCCGATACACTTAACATTGTCACATTCAATGTCCGGACATTGATGAAGGATGAGCGTTTAATCGAACTTGAAAATGCTTTAAAAGATATTAAATGTGACATTTTGGGCCTTTCAGAAGTTAGAAGACTGGGCGAACACACAGAAGAAAGAGACGATGCTATATTCTTCCACTTCGGTGAAACCAGTGGGCAACATGGAGTGGGGTTCATGGTGGCAAAGAAGTGGAAGGATAACATCATCGAATTCTTGGGCTACTCTGAGCGTGTTGCGGTGCTTAAATTCCGTCTCACATCTGACAAAACCCTGACGATAGTACAAGTCTATGCACCGACATCTGCACACAACGATGACGAGGTAGAAGATTTCTACGATTTGGTCAATAAAGCATGTGAAGAAAATAAGGGTACCTGGAACATGGTCATCGGTGACTTCAACGCCAAAGTAGGAAAAAGGCAAGAACTGGACAGCGAAGATACTCTCGGCCACTTTGGTTTAGGAGATCGCAACGAACGAGGTGTTCGATTAACGCAGTTTGCCTTTGGTCAAAACATGTACATCACCAATAGTTTATTTGTTAAGAAACCGCAGCGACGATGGACCTGGGTCGCACCTAATGGTCTTACGCACAATGAAATAGATTATATATTATCGTCAGACAAACAAATAATCAAAAATGTAAGTGTTATCAACAGAATTAAATACAGCTCCGATCACAGACCAATCCGCGCAAAAATACGATTCGACTTCAAACTCCATAGATCGAAACTGTTTACAAAGAAAATTAAAAGACTTTCAAAGGAAACGCTAATAAATAACCTAGAGCAATTTAATAAGAGGTTCCTGTGTCTGATAAGGAGGGAAGAGACGCCCGGGTGTCACCACTGCGAAGATCGCCCGGAGGACACGGTGGAGCATACGGTGCAGGACTGCCCCGCTTGGGCAGAGCACCGCCGTGTCCTCTCGGCGGCGATAGGCGGAGACCTCTCGCGCCCGGCATTGGTCGAGGCCATGCTGCGGGGCGAGACGGAGTGGGAAGCGGTCGCCTCCTTCTGCGAAGCAGTTATGCTCGTGAAGGAGGAGGCGAGCCGCGAGAGAGAGAGGACAGCGTCCTCCCTCCGCCCCAGCCGCAGTGGTAGACGCCCACGGCGTCGGACGTCGCGGGACGATTTCCGGCCACCGTAGGCGCGGGCATGCGGGCGGCGAGTAAAGGGCAACTCGCCACCCGACCATGGACCATGCCCGGGTCGACGGCGCGTTGTGTTCCACGCGCGCCTCAAGGAGTGTCAGCATGATGACGGGGCCCCCCTCTAGAGGGCCAAAGCCTGCCGGGGTTGCGGGACTTATCTCATTACCGTGACCCCGGGACATAACGGGCTATTGAAGGACACCGTGGATTTTAGTCAGTACAAGTCTGACAGTCCCTCCCGCCCTGCCCGGGGTGGGAGGACTCATTTGATGATTTTACCACGAAAAAAAAAAAAAAAAAAAAAAAAGAGCAATTTAATAAAGAACTGACAAATTATTTTCAAAATCTCAAAGTTGACGACACAGATGCAGAAGATCAATATAACAAAATAGTTACAGGAATAAACAATAGTTGTAAAATAATAATAATAAAAAAAAAAAAATACACCCAGAAATAAGAATAAACTAACACCTCACAGTATTAACTTAATAGAAAAACGAACAGCAATAGAAATTGGGACGGCAGAACACAGAGCCATGGATAAAATAGTTAAAAGAAGTATTAGAAAAGATCTGAGAAATCTTAACACACATTTAGTAAAAACTGCTCTAGAAAAACATACTTCGTTGAGAGTACTCAAACACGGAATTACTAAGGGAAAGGCTTGGATCAATAGTCTAGTAGATGATGAAGGAGTTAAACACTACAATAGAGATACAATCATGAAAATAGCCACCAAATTCTATGAACTCCTTTATTCAGATCCATTACCACCCATTTGGAATACAGAATATCACATCTCTAATTCCGTTCTGCCGATAAGCGGATATGAAGTGCATAGAGCGCTCACCACAATGCGCTACAATAGAAGTCCCGGGGAGGATGGAATTACCACCGAAGCACTCAAGATTGGCTCCACTATCTTGCTACCCCACTTAACAAACCTTTTCAACACAATACTACAGACAGGAAAAATCCCAAAGACAATGTGCCAGTCAAATATAATCTTACTTCACAAAAAAGGCGATAAAAGTGATATCAGCAATTACCGCCCAATTAGTCTCACATCACATATCTTCAAAACATTTATAAAAGTCATTCATAATCGCATAGACGGAAAACTGGACGACCATCAGCCACCAGAACAAGCCGGATTTCGCCCAAACTACTCTACAACCGACCACCTTCAAACACTGAGCCAAATCTTAGAAAAAACATCCGAGTTCAACAAACCACTATATTTGGCGTTTGTAGACTATACGAAGGCATTTGATAGCATTAAGCACCCCGACATATTTCGATCTCTAGAAAACCAAGACCTTGAAACTCAATATATAGATTTGATTAAAAACATATACCACAATAGTTCCGCCAACATAAAGCTTAACACTACAGGACCTAGTTTTAGAATACAAAGGGGTGTAAAACAGGGTGACCCGCTTTCTCCAAAACTATTTACGAGCACTCTGGAGGAGATATTTAAGACTCTGGCAGCCCCATGGATGACCAAGGGCATTGAAGTCGGCGATAAAAGGTTGACAAACCTTAGATTTGCCGACGACATAGTTCTCTTTGCGCCTACAGCCATGGAACTACAAATTATGCTCGAAGACCTGAGCACGGCTAGCCTCAAGGTGGGACTCGCGATGAATCGGTCTAAAACTAAAGTAATGACAAATAGCACGAAACGTAGGGTTGAGGTAGATGGGCAGGAAATACAATATGTCGATGAGTACATCTATTTGGGCCAGCTAGTTTCCTTCGAAAACAGGCAGGAAAAGGAAATCGATCGCCGAATCGACAACGCCTGGAAGAGCTACTGGTCCATGAAGACGCTAATGAAGGGAGACCTACCGATTTCCCTGAAGCGGAAACTCATCGATATGTGTATCCTGCCCATCCTAACCTACGGTGCTCAGACCTGGTCGCTCACCGAGTCGCAGAAGTTACGCCTTGGAGTGTGCCAAAGAGCAATGGAGCGCAGCATTCTGGGTGTAAGAAGATCCGATAAAATACGTAACACCACGCTGCGCTCTAAAACTGGAATAACTGACGTAGGTAAAAAGGCTGCCAGGCTCAAATGGGATTGGGCGGGTCACGTTATTCGCATGCCAAATAGTCGCTGGGCAAAAATATGGACTCAATGGGTGCCTGAGAATGGACGACGCCGCCGAGGCCGGCCCAAAAAGAGGTGGCAGGACGATCTAGATGCGTACCTTGATGGCTGGTCCGAAGTGGCACTAGAAAAGAGCGCTTGGAAGGATATGGGGGAGGCCTTTGCCCAGCAGTGGGACATTAATGGATGAAAAAAAAAAAAAAAACTCACCCTGTATTATACCTACTTACTCATAGAGCCAGCTGCTTCGTAAGGGATCCGAACCCGCAACAAGGCAGTCCGCCCTAGGCTTTTCATCGTGGTAAAATCATCAAATGAGTCCTCCCACCTAGAGCAGGCTTGTACTGACTGAAATCCACGGTGAACCTTCAATAGCCCTTTACGTTCCAGGGTCACAATTACCTGATGAGACAGTCCCTGGGTACCCTGTCCGCCCTGGTTGGAGCGCAAGGGACTATCAGTGGCACTAAACACTTAGTGCCTTCGGTTGTCCCTTCAGGGCCACGTTCCCCGTTTAGACAGTCAGAATTACTTTGAGAAAAAGCAAATTGTTTATGACTAAAAGTCGTCGAGTGTGTGTGGACCTTATTGACTATGACTAAACATCATTCTAGATTCTCATTGAGTGAAGCATCAACGCATAGCACAATAAAGTATATTTTCGATACAAATGTATTAATTTTATGGCTGTCGATCCATTGCGTTTCGACGCTTGTCTGGCTTTTAAAAGCTTTTGGCGCACTTCATTTTACACATAGAATAGTGTGCTATATATTTTAAATTACCTTGTAAAATAATAATTGTGTCTGGCCAATTTTCGTTGCTGTATAACATGGTCCTGCGATCCAAGTTAAGCTTGCCAAGGTTGATCTTTGGATGGGTGACCGTTTGTCACGTGGAGAGGCCCCTCCGTGTTTCTAAAGCCGTTGATTCTGGCTAGCATTTTAAACTCCTTGACATCTGTCTCATCCTATGGTAAGATGAAAACCGGAAAGTGTTAATAAGGCGTTATTTAGAACTGACTAAAACACATCCTGATTCTACAGTTGCCTTTATCGTCCCTGGAGGACGGGACCGACTGTAAAGGTCACAATTTTTGTTTAGCAAGTCGGGAAATGTAAAAGTATGGGCGGGCGATTGGATACGCAATGGCTCGGGGAGTAAAATCTAAAAACACCAAGCAATTCGCCGGCAGAAGCTAGTGTCTTAATATACAAATATAATATAACGTGTCACTTAGCACTGTACTTATAAGTATACGAGTAGTAACACGTACACAGTGATGATAAGCAATGATTTAATATTTAGATGCTCAATATGCGTATGCGCTGCTAATTGTATAGACAAACGTATTGTATACTAGCTTCCGCCCGCGACTCCGTCCGCGCGGATGTCGGTCTTCGCGTGGATGGTTTATTTCTCCATTTTGAGTAACTCTGACAATGACATCTTATAAATATCTATTGGACCCAAATACGGCTAAGCCTATAATAATTAAGGAGATCCCTCTATTGAGCTATTGCTGTTGAGCTCGCGTTCTGAAGTAAGTATTTTTTTCATAGTAATTCCGATCTTGTATTTACAAATAACTGATCGGAACAGTAATCAAAAAGGTCGCGCTGAAAAGCACGGTTTAAAATGACACGCATACAATATTAATTCCACGGACGACCGCTCGCCACACTGGACACGTCCGCTAGCATCAAAATTCAGAATTTATATGCATCGCGCGGCGCGGAACGCGGCTCCTTATATAGGAGTCGGGGAGGCGTGGCCCGCGTGTGCCGCAAACGGTTCAAGCCAAATCCGACTTTCGGCGCTACAGGTTACGGCGCTGAATCCACTGCGGGTAATGCAACGTGTGTTCGCGGTTCTACAGAACAACGTCTATGAATAAAACTGAAAAATAAGATTTTTTTTCTACGTATTTTTCCAGGATAAAAAGTATCCTATTTTATGCCCAGGATAATAAGGTATAATTATACCAAGTTTCATCGAAATCGAACCGTTAATTTTCACGTGATGCCTGCACATACAGACAGACAGACAGACAGACAGACAGACAAAAATTTTTTTAATCACGTATTTGGGTTTGGTATCGATCCAGCAACACCCTCCGCTATTTATTTTTTCAATATTTTCAATGTACAGAATTGACCCTTCTACAGATTTATTATACAGGGTGTCCAGTAATGAATGGATAACCTTGGAATGGGTCATAGTAGAACTAAAGGCGATTCAGAAAAAAATACAAAAAAAAATCAATACCGAGTATTTCCTGAGATATGTCACTTTTAAGAATATTGATAATTTTTGGTACCCTACTTTACATTCTTGCACACCACAACCACAAATTAATGAATTCCATCTTTTTTTTATTGTTAAAATAATCTACATTAACTGAGCTAATAGATGAGCAGTAAATAGTAACACTGCTACTAAACAGCTTTTTAGAAAATGAACTCGAATTAGTACTTTAGTGTAAAAAAATGAGAAAAATTTCATTGTGACAAAGTTTAAGCAACCATAGCATGAAAAAAACGTATGGCAACACAGGTGACCAATAATGTTAAAATAATATGCACTTAATGCCAATTTCAAAATGGTATTACTTATCATTGTACCTAATGTAAATAATGAATTATTGCAAATTGAGTTTGAAAGGAGAGAAAATTGCTGCTGAGAAAAGTTTGAAATATTCAGGTATTCCAGGAAACCTCACACATTTTAAGAATGTCACTGAAGAAAAAAAAAGTCTCATCTTCTAAACGCTTCGAATGACACCTATTTCAAATCTGTTGGATACCTTCACCCACCTTCACCCAGGTTAGGTTAGCAAATTTCTCTCCTTTCAAACACAAATAGCAATTATTCATTATTTTCAATAGGTACAATGATGAATAATACCATTTTGAAATCTGCATTAAGTGCACATTATTGCCTGCCGGGGTTGCGGGACTTATCTCATTACCGTGACCCCGGAACATAAAGGGCTATTGAAGGACACCGTGGATTTTAGTCAGTACAAGTCTGACAGTAAGGGGTGGGAGGACTCATTTGATGATTTTACCACAAAAAAAGTGCACATTGTTATAAAATTATTGGTCACCTGTGTTGTCATATGTTTAATTCGTCATTGTACCTATTGAAAATAATGAATAATTGCCATTTGTGTTTGAAAGGAGAGGAATTTGCTAACCTGACCTGGGTGAAGGTATCCAACAGATTTGAAATAGGTGTCATTCGAAGCGTCTAGAAGATGAGACTTGTTTTTACTTCGGTAAAATTCTTAAAATGTATGGGGTTTACCTGGAATACCTGAATATTTCAAACTTTTCTCAGCAGCAATTTTCTCTCCTTTCAAACACAATTAGCAATAGTTCATTATTTACATTAGGTACAATGATAACTAATACCATTTCAAAATCTGCATTAAGTGCACATTATTTAAAAATTATTGGTCACGTGTGTTGTCATACGTTTTTTTCATGCTATGGTTGCTTAAACTTTGTCATAACGACATTTTTTCTAAATTTTTTCACTAAAGCACTAATTCGAGTTACTTTTTTGAAAAGCCGTGTATTAACAGTGTTACTATTTACTGCTCATCTATCAGCTCAGTTAATGTAGATTATTTTAACAGTAAAAAAATGATGGAATTCATCAATTTGTGGTCGTGGTGAGCAAGAATGTAAAGTAGGGTACCAAAAATTATCAATATTCTTAAAAGTGACATATCTTAGGAAATACTCGGTATTAATTTTTTTTTGTATTTTTTTCTGAATCGCCTTTAGTTCTACTATGACCCATTCCAAGGTTATCCATTCATTACTGGACACCCTGTATGTAATAGATTTGTACATTCATTTTGTTTGAATATTTATTTCTAAAATGATTGTTAACAGTGTACTTATAAGTATTAATCCAGTTGAAAGCTGATTCTTGGTTACCGACATAGGCAATAAGCGGGGTAGTAGTAGGATTAAAGCAGTTATTCGAGAGACGCGCGGTAGCAACTCTTTTCGAGGTCTGCCTTTGGATGGGTGAGCAAGACTAAGCAACGCTTATCAAGATCTGTCTTTGGATGGGTTACCAAAACAAATAGTAGTAAGAGCGGCTTAATGTGTAACTATAAAATAAAATTATAATATTAATGCTATGGGCCATATTTGCCTGGAATTAAGGTGTAAGGGCCGGAATGGCAGCGGCCGGCAGCGATGCGGCGAGCACTTTCAGTGAGAAATAATTTTAAACTTTAACTACATACTTAAAAGACCAGTATCGCTTGAAAAGCTTGAAAAGGTCGCGAGGCCGCCAGCGGCTGCCAGCGGCGACAAGAGGCCGCTCGCGGCACCACGGGCTGCCTCGAACCGGAATGGCAGCGGCCGGCAGCGACGCGGCGAGCACTTTCAGTGTGAGATAATTTAAATTTTAACTACATACTTAAAAGACCAGTACCTACCTATCGCTTGAAAAGCTTGAAGAGGTCGCGAGGCCGCCAGCGGCTGCCAGCGGCGACGCTGGCAGCCGCTGCCGGCCGCTGCCATTTCGGTGTGACTCTGCCCTAAATCATTATAATATTTACTAATATTGTTTGTTCCAGGTGTAATAGGTCTGATCTACCTGGTGATGTACATCTGCATCATCATATTCTTCTCCATCTGCATGTGCGGCCTCATGGCCACTATGGACGAGAAGATCCCCTACTTCACGCTTGCTGACTCTATCATAGGTAATTAGATACTTCGTAGAATTCTTATTACATTAAGTTGAATGTAGAATTTAAAATTTCGCTCAGTGCAGCGAAATTTTGAATACTTAGGTCTCGCGAGGCATTTGCTGCACGAGGAAACTGACAAGCGAGGCTGCTCACTCTCAACAATCTCAGAATAATGAGTCATTATTCTGAGTCAACAATATACGCGAGCAAAACAAAAGCCGACACTGGATGGCTCGGGCGCTCGGTCGCTCGACCGCGGCAGCGCTGTCACTTGTCTCGCCCGAGACACGTCCACACCAACCGAGCTGCTAATACGCGCGGAAAATGCCTCGAAAGACTGCGCGCTCTGTGGGGACGCACCTAATGAAAAATTTCTTAAGGGAGCAGTTTGCTTAAGCATGCATTCCTTAACAAATTCTATTGTTGGGGAATACCTATATTTTTTTTTCGATTACAATTTCGTAGGACTTTGAATAAGAAACAAACACAAATAAAGAAAAAAAGGCCCCACATATCCAATATGCGAGGCTCCCTTATGCCTGATCATCATCATCATCAGCCTATAAATGTTCCCACTGCTGGGACACAGGCCTCCACTCTTGTGAGAGGGAGTGGGTCGTAATCTACCACGCGGGCCCATCAGTGCGGATTGGTAGATGTCACATGTCTTCGAATTTTTGGTTCTAGGACATGCCGGTTTCCTCATGATGTTTTCCTTCACCGTTTTGAGAGCAGTGGTGTTGAAATAAATTACCAAAGTAATGCGCCTGACGGGGTTCGAACCCACGACCTACTATTCGTAAGTCGAGGCCAATACCACTGGGCCACCACTGCTCTTATGCGTGAGGCCCGTAGCAATTGCTACTGCTCCAGCACTGCTGTCACCACATAATTTTTAAGTGTGTAACAGTCTAAAATCCACGGTTATCTTTCAATAGCCTTTTACGTTCCAGGGTCTCGGTTACCTGATGAGACAGTCCCGCGGATCGTTGATAACTTTAAGGACCTCTCTGTTCTTGTGACAATCCCCATGTTTATGTGTTAGCGTTATCCAAGCTTTCCCCCTCATGGCAGACGTCGTTTGCCCAGCTCAACAACAGATTTTCTGAAAAACTGACTTCAGCCGATGGCATGTTTATTGCGTTACTATCTTATATTACTATGTTATATTAGGTTTAAAGACATTTTTTTTATATTAAGACCAGTAACTTCTTTTCAAGTCTTTTATGTGCTTAAGGAAAATATGTAAACGAAGACTGAAGTTTATCTTATACAACGCCGACGCATCAATCAAAAGATATTCAGATATATTTAGATCTTGTAAAGGATGAGGTCAAGAACTCTTCGCAAAAATTTCAATAAAAGTTTCATCATGTTTATACATTTATTTAAATAAGCTTCCAGTTATAAATATATCTGTTTATCTCATAAAATCTGTAGGGCGGATGGAGCATGATGGATCAGGCAAATAGTTCAGTGAATAGTTTAGAAGTGGCTGGCACAGATCGATGAATATTTATTAGCCGTGTTTATTATTTGTTTTGAGTTTTTTATTCGTAAAGTAGTAACCCTCGGATCATGGGCGAAAAATCGAAATGATCTTTTTACAAACCTTGTCCAGGCAATTTCTAAATATAGCATTTTATTCATTCAAATTAATCCTGCCATTTTAGAGATTTAGCAAGACTAATTATAATAGATCAGACTAATGAAAACATCGGCTTCATCCAGATTGTAAAAGACGACGTAATAAAATGTTTTTTTTTAACATACTTGAGTAAATAAATATCATATTTTCACTTCATTATTTGACATATTTAATGTTTAATAGCTATGACCATGGCATTGGATACTCAAAAAAAAAAAACATAGTAATCGCCTGTCAGTTTAAAAAACTAACTAATCCTGTACCGTGATATTTTCCAGGTGCGAACCCAGGCATGGGTCACAGGCCGATACTGTTTGAGGAAGGGGCCCTCATCTGGTACCACGCAGACAACGACACGCAGGTCAAGAAGTACGTCAACAATATCAACGAATTTCTTGCACGTAAGTTTGTTCTATTGAATATTTTTTGGTGTTGTTGGTAGCCTTCGTCACTGTGCACTTCTTTTATTTAAACTGACTTTTTCATTCTACATTCCTACTGTGCGAAGCTTATTTTTTTGAGGCACTCTTAAAACATAACATCAGTCCTACAATCTCAAAAAACCGGCATGCTTTAAGAATCAAAAATAGGAAGACATGTGGTAGCTGCCTATCCGAATAACACCTCCGTTGTGGTGAGAAAGGCTTCTGTCTCAGCAGTCCAACTGCTATGTATATACTGCTAATTCCAGAAAAAGAATTACCTAGAAATTACTTTTTGAGTTTCAGACAGGGGTCGCGGGACTATCGGGTAACCGTGTCCCCGGAACGTAAAGGGCTAAGGACACCATTGATTTTGGTCAGTACAAGTCTGACAGTCCCTCCCATCCTGCCCTGGATGGGAGGACTCATTTGATGATTTTAATTAAGACTAATTTTAAAAAAGACTATCGACCGCTTAGTTGTTAGTCCAATCAACCTGGATGTTACATTCCTATCAACATTCTTTCACTTTCTTCCAGCCTACAACAACAAGTCGTTGCTGATCAACCAGGGCGTGAACCAGCGTGACTGCGGCGACGTGAAGCCTCCCCGCGCCGAGGTCTGCGCCTTCAACACCAGCAGCTTTGGGCCCTGCTCCAGTGAGAACGACTTCGGCTATCCCAACAAGACTCCGTGCCTTATCGTCAAGTTGAATAGGGTAAGTGGAACTCCTGGAAGAGTCCTGGATCGTTCTTTCTTTCACTGGAAAGATTTAAATGACCTGTGCTTCTCAGTCAAGCTATATAAATCTCAAAGATTTTTGTCTAGTTGAAAGCCAGAAGTTACCCACATTTAAATACTTTAGAATCTTGCTTTTTGCTGGATTGAAAATACCTGATCGATCATGTCAATCAAGCAAATTGGTAGTTTGGATAACCAAGGCATTATCATCCTCATTGCCATGTCTTCTGCCTTAACCTTTTCTGAATGCAGCTGAATATTGACATGGAGCAACTGTCTATATGATCTCCAAATACAGTTATTTATAAAACTCGTTGTCAGGCTTTCGAGCCAATGACTTAATAGATTAAACATCTATTAATGACAGCCAAGACTAACGGCACAACTTTTATCATCCTAATTTCGCTTAATGCATAGCAGTGACTACTTACATAATGATGTTTCTCGTTACAGTTGTATGATTTCAACCCCGACTTCTATGACGATCCCGGTGACCTGCCCCCCGACATGCCGCCTGATATAAAGGACTACATCAACAACGCCACTGCTCAGGAAGTAAGCATCACTTCTATTAACATCAGTAGGTTTTGAAATAGTGTACATTGCATTTGAAGGTGTAGTGTAAAGATAAGAAAAAAATTAAATAACATTTAGCTACGTACATGTAACATCAGCTGCTAGTTGTAGATAGAACGTAACTGTTCTCTTTTCACTCCCCACATCGGATCCGAACCTGTGCTTCACTTAGTTTCTCCACCTGACTGAAGCACGGAGACTACGGATGTTGACTTAGGTTCCCATGCTCCAAATGATGACATTATTGTAAAGATAAATTATGCAGTAAATTGTTATATAATTAATTGTTACGAACCAAAAATTATTAACTCGCTTGATTTCTACGAGCACGTAGATGAGCTTAAATGCAGGAATACTGTCCTCCCACGCAAAAGAAACATCTGGAAAATTATAGGCAGAATATTTATGTTGCAATCTCGCCCAGATCTACATACGTATCTGAATCCTTCTGTATCTTCTTCCAGCGTCGTAAAGTCTGGATATCATGTATGGGCGAGCGACCGGCAGACGTGGAAGCCCTTGGTCCACTGAAGTACTGGCCGTACCCTGGCCTGGCTGAGGTCTACTTTCCCTATGACAACACCCCCGGTTACCTGAGCCCACTCGTCGCCGTGCAACTTCTCAACCCGAGGCGTAAGTGTTCATGTAACCTGTTCATTACTCAGATAAATAGAAGTCTGATGGAACTTTGTGTATTTTTGATATACTAGCCAAGAACCTTACAAGGTGGATAGACCTTTTGATGAAGATCACAGGATCGCACTGAATGCAAGCCGTTTCCAACTGTTCCTATTGACAATGTATATGGAGGCCTATCTTCAGCAGTGGACGTCTGCTATAGCCTGGTAATGTTCATGTTAATCACCAGATGCCCTCTGCACGGGCGGGAGATTGGATTCATAAGACTCTTAAAGTGCGTGGTCATTTTCTGCTAACTACCTTTGGGCAGGGTTCTGCAGTTGTTCCTTTCAACTCGTTTCCAGTCAGCTACTGGCACGCAGGATTTACTCGCAGCTCCCGTTATCTTCTGCTACCTTAGTTTCCTTGGAAATCCACGCTGCGATCTTGTTAGGAATCATAGCCTAAATTCAAATCAAAACAACAGCTTCATATGCACCCTATAGCAGTCCACAGCTAGTCATAGGCCTCTCCAATCACATGTCATTTCACTCGATGACTGGCTACACGATGCATCGTGTTCCACACGCGCCTCAAAGAACTGAAACCCCACAGAGGGACCAACCACCAGCCTTGGTCATGGAACTGTCTCATCAGGTAACCGAGACCCTGGAGCGGAAGCGCTATTGAAGGAACACCGTGGATTTAAGTCAGTACGAGTCTGCCTGTCCTTTCCACTCCGTCCAGTGTGGTAGGACTCATTAGATGATTACTTATATCACGTAAAAAAAAAACCGGCTACTCTCATCCACCAGAATTTTCTCTAATCCACGATTTGTTTCTTCTTCCAGCGCATCAAATAATAAACATCCGTTGCCGTGCGTGGGCGCGCAACATAAAGTTTACCGAGAGCCTAAAAGAGAGGTTCGGCTCCACCCACCTGGAGATCATGATCGACTGAATGGGACCAAAGCTGCGCAGGCGCAAGTGCTTGAGAAGTAGCTTGTGTTGAAGAGGGGAACGAGGAAAGATGAAGCGGGTAGCCTTTGTTCAAAAATTAGGATCTTCACAAAAGGGGGTATCATTATGCCAAGCAGATTAATTTAAAATCTTAGCTCTCCTTCTTGTGCAGTCGGGTATTTCCTTAGCCTTACTGTTGCTTGCCAGACATTAGTAATGTAGGTCGGTCGCAATCTTGATCCTGTTCTTTATCTGTACCGTGTTCGATTTTAACGACAATAAATGACAAGCAGCCGCCAAAGAATACGGACCAGGATTTGGACTGAGATGCAATATTAATTTTGAAGAGCAAATAGGCATTAGTTACAGGTATTGTAGAGGTTTAGTCTTTGAGTCCATAACCACCTCATGAACCAAATATTTCTTTGATATTTTATTTACCTCGTTCCTCTCCTCCACAAGCGCTGTAACTTCCTCATTAAAGCACTATTAACTTAATGTGTCTTATTACAAAGTAGGAAATAAGCCTCCTGCAGACACACGCGATTAATCGCGCTGCGACAACGAGCCAAGCTAATTTCCACTCTAAAAATACTGCGAATGGACCGCGACATGTCGCCCCGCGCGATTAATCGCGTGTGTCTGCGGGAGGCTATACAATTTTATATGAAAGTCAGTAGAACAATTTAGTATCAGAGCTGCCATCGTCAATAGGTGGTGGGATAAGTAAGTTATGATGTACAGTATAGTATACTGTACATGGATCTCTTGGCTCTAATGATGTTCAGTTTTTCTAAGGGCCTATGCACACCATGTTTTTTAAACGCGCCGTTGACACGCGTTTGTAGCGGTACAGACGCGATACGCACGCAAGTCAGACGCAGCCAGTAGACCTTTGCACACCTGTATAAATTCAAATACGCGTTTGAATCGATACAGACGCGCGTGTGTAGCGATACAGACGCGATGCAGATACGCGCGTTTGACGCGATACGAACTACAACAAACTGCAGCTCTGTTTGATAAAAGCGCGCCGTCGACGCGCGTTTTTAAAACAAGCGTCGACGGCGCGTTTAAAAAACGTGGTGTGCATAGGCCCTAAGATCTATAACTTGTACACGGACAGCCATGGTATTCTCTTTAAGACATCTCATTGCTGGACTCCACGTTTGTGCTCTTCG
Source organism: Agrotis exclamationis (assembly GCA_950005045.1). Taxonomy (NCBI): domain Eukaryota; kingdom Metazoa; phylum Arthropoda; class Insecta; order Lepidoptera; family Noctuidae; genus Agrotis; species Agrotis exclamationis. The sequence continues at coordinate 1,552,382 of OX465421.1, read as the reverse complement.
ACGAGGCCACTTTGAGTAAAAAAAGGTGGTGTGACAGCAGCGGCGGCGTTAGTTTCAATTCTTGGCCAAATTCAAGGAACTTTTATTCCTTGTAGGTACTGCTTCAGATCTAGAACGATTGTCTTTTATCCTACTGCCTATTGTTACCTGTGCTGGGAGTACTGTCATTTCTTATTTTAAGTAATTGTGATCAATAATAAAGTGGAGTAGTTGTTGTAGATTTGTTGAGGTAACTGCACATTACAGCGATAGTAGCATTTCTTTATTTACGAACATTTACAAGTTGTACCTAATCATTTATTTTACAAGTTTTACCTAATCATTCATTTATTCGCTGGGTATTTTTCCTCTATCCCTATTTGGTCCATCGTTACTATGGTAAAGTTTGTACGTCTACATAGAAAATTTTCTGATTTAACTGACAACTCTGGAACGACACTGTCTCTGTTTAGCCAAGCTGATGCGGATACACACAGCTTGGCTAAACAGAGACAGTGTCGCCTAAGCCTGCAGGCTTAGCAGGATCTATTCTACAAAGAATAAACAAATGTATTTCTAAAAAAATCCACATATTTTTGCTCAAGTAAGGCACGACCCGTAGACAACTGTAGGTGTCGTATAAAGTCGCATAGCCTGAGCTCGTGAACAGTTATTTTTTTATTATTTTTACAATATCCTTGCGTCGTTTTTGTTACGCGCTGTAATGTGCAGCGACCTTATAAATAATTACGATACAAATGTTGTATTTACCTCTTAAAATGAAATGGTTAGAAGTGTGTTGTTATTTTTGTAAATGAGTTCTTAAATAGATTGTGATGTATGTATTTAACTCTTTTATTTACTTACCAACTAGAAAATAAATGTCAATATTTTTAGAAGTATTTGGTGTGCACCCCGCCTATACAGTGTGTCCGGACACGAGTTAGCGATACTTGAAGGGGATATTATAGATTCATTTTCATCGACAAAACTGCTTTTAAAAAAATTCTTACTCCAACACCTCGCGAATGGCGGCCATTTAAGTTTTTTGATTTGTCAAACTGGGGTATGTACAATAAAATGCAAATATCTTTAAATCCAAGAGACTTACATACATGCAAATGACTTTATTGCAAAGTTAAATGTTAAGGCTTTTCAAAAACTTGCAAAAGTTTTCTAAATAATATGTAGAAAAAACCAAAAAACGTGGGCAAACACGAAATTGTACACAAAAATTACTGAATATTTTCACATTTTATACTCTAGCACGAAAAGTACCCCTGTATTTTGCTTAGGTGTTTGCATTAAATTAAAAGTATTTGAGTTAGGCTATAAAATGGTATCAAAATTATTTCTCTACGTCAAGTACTTTAGGAGTTATTCTTACTTGAACATAACCCTTCCTTAGCGAATGTACCCCAATATTACAGGTGTCGCATTCTTTGGGCGAGCTAAATCGTTTCAGTGTAAATTTATGAGCTGTCATTATTAACCACCATGTAAATGATCCCAACGAATCACCCATAAACTGAAATGACCCATTTTTTGAATTTATTCAAAGAATTTTTTTTCATAAAGTAAACAAAAAAATTATTATTTCAGTTTAATGGTGATTCGTTGGGATCATTTACATGGTGGTTAATAATGCCAGCTTATAAATTCTCGCTGAAACGGTTTAGCTCGCCCAAAGAATGCAGCTTCTGTAACATTGGTGGTACATGCGCTAAGGAAGGGTTATGTTCAAGTGAGAATAACTCCTAAAATACTTAACGTAGAGTGATAATTTTGATATAATTTTATAGCCTGACTCAAATACTTTTAACTTAATGCAAAAACCTAAGCAAAATACAGGGGTACTTTTCGAGCTAGAGTATAAAATGTGAAAATATTCAGTAATTTTTGTGTACAATTTCATGTTTGCCCACGTTTTTTGGTTCTTTCTACATATTATTTAGAAAACTTTTGCAAGTTTTTGAAAAGCCTTAACATTTAACTTTGCAATAAAGTCATTTGCATGTATGTAGGTCTCTTGGATTCAAAGATATTTGCATTTTATTGTACATACCCCAGTTCGACAAATCAAAAAACTAAAATGGCTGCCATTCGCGAGGTGTTGGAGTAAGAATTTTTTTAAAAGCAGTTTTGTCGATGAAAATGAGTCTATAATATTCCCTTCAAGTATCGCTAACTCGTGTCCGGACACACTGTATAATGTATGTGTATCTAACTATTCTGTTCAACCAGCCATTCTTTATCTGGTTTTTATATTTTAGACCCATTTATAACAGGGTAATCGAGATATTTCAAGAATCAGTAGGTACCTACCTGATTCTTTCCTAATAATACGAGTATAGATGCGAAAGTATTTGTTTTCTCTGCTTTCACGCCTAAACCACTGAACAGATTTTCATGAATTTTTGTTTATGATGAGACCTTGAGACTCACGTGACTAAGAGAGTGATGAGTATGAATGTTGATGGATGGAGAGGAAGAGGAAGGCCAAAGAAAAGATGGATGGATTGTCTAAGGAATGATATGAAAGAAAAAGGAGTAAATGATACTGTGACGTCTGATAGGGGAGAATGGAAGAAGAAAAACGTGTTGCGCCGACCACAAGTAGAATGGGATAAGGGCAGGAAGATGATGATGATGAGACCTTGAGACCTTGGAGACAGAAAGGAGAAATGGGAGAGGGAGCGTGAGCCAGGCCGAGGCGAGGGCAAAAAACAGCAAAATTACAGTTCACTAGACTCAGAATTCTTAGAGCGCCTTCACACTAGCGTCTGTCCAGTGTGGCGTTTGATAAACGTAAGCGCAGCGCAAACGCCGGGTTTTCTCTGGAGTCAATTGAACGCAATTGACTTGTCGCCAAGACTTTGTTGTTGCGGCGTCTGGGCTGTGGATACGTTTATCGAACGCCTACGCTTTACAAATTTATGCTAGTGTGAAGACGCTCTTTCGGAAAGGTTTTGTTAAGTTGTACATTAAAATTCGATCTCGGTAACTACATTTATTAAAATAAATTACAAATAGTATCACGTATCGACAATCACGCACAATATTCATAAATATTAACAATTATTTGGTATTCTAGCTTCGTTTTGTTTCATATAAATAAAATTAATTATGGCAGTTCTTAATGTTACACACGTGTTATACCTGAGGCAAAAATACAGAACTACAAGAATCTTTTGACTCTTGTGTGACCAGAGGGTCTTAAACAGACATTTTAAGCAATATTCCTTATGTTTCTCTTCGTCAATTTCCAGCAACGTTATTGGCTTTTCTTCTAAATTATTCATTTACGATGTGAATAATTAGGAAAGTTGGTAAGTGGTCCTTTTAGATCTGCTGGAAGACGCATTTGGATAACCTTTAAAAGACAAAGGAAGTCGCAAAACATTTATGTGTACAACTACAGTAATGTACAGATGCCAGGGTCAACTTACACCAATCTGTCAGGGCATGAGGACGGCGAGTTATGGGCGGCTCGCTGTCCGAACGATGCCCCCCCCCCCCCCTTAGAGGGCCATGGCCTGCTAGGGTCGCCGGACTATCGGGTAACCATGGCCCCGGAACGTAAAGGGCCAATCGAACATTAACCTTCCACTGTTGTGATAAGGTTGAAAATGTATTAAAGAAATTTGACAGATTGAGGTATGTTGATGTGCTGGCGTCTGTATAATATCAGCAAAATATTCCACTTCTTTTTCAAATTACTTTTCCTGTACATAAGTAATACATTTTTATAAAAAGTGAGCATATTTACGAGTACATGGAACAGCGAACCAATCAGTCCAATGCCAACTTATACATTATAATGTACTGTGCTGGACTGTGCTAATCAGTATATTCTAAACCTGGCGATAAGAACGCGCTTTTCTTTGAGAATTTAAAAAAACTTTTTCTTCTAATAAAATTAAAACATCCTTAGTCAAACTACAGTAGGTATCCTCTTCATAATCTTTGCTGCTTTCAAAAGGTACATTCAATCAGGATTGAACCCTGGTCTACTCGATCATGATCTCGATGTGCACTGCGCCCATTGCCTCGTGTCTGTCGTACATGATATTCCGGGCCCAGGCGCGACACTCGATGTTGATCAGCATTCCCGCTGTAAATAAATAATAAATGGTATTTATTTTGTAAGTTGGTTATAAAAAAAACTTTTACACTTCAAAAAGACACTTTTTTACACTAGATGAGGCCGGTGTTTCGTACCTGACTACTCTGAGAAGAAACATCCGAAACAATATAACTCAGAGGTCACAGTCTCATTTAAAGTCCAGACAATTTTGTATTGATCAAATTATATGAGAACCATGCAGGTGTCTGAGATGGTCTTTTGAAGAAACAACCACACAGATTTGAGTGGACCTGTCCAGTCAGTGCAAGCATTTGTCGGTTATCGTGTAGATCGACTCAGAACAGAAGGAGCTCAATAGGAATAAAAATAGATTAGCTACTACATGACATATTGTGACATCACCTACCTAACCCTTCGGGTGCAGTCCACGAAGTGTAAGGTTATTGTCAAACAAACGACCATACAGCATAATATAGTAGACGCTTAATACTTTACTACTACAATTCTGTCAACTTACAGAGGTACAATCGACAAATTTGAATTTTGACCCACCATAAGCTTCTTTTCTTACAGACATTCAAATAAAATTAGGTCCACATTCGCGTAAACATACATATCCACGGTAACGACTTTGATCTTCGTTATTTTGACGGATTCAAACGATTTATTGTTAAAATGGGTCATGATTCTACTTTGTCGATTGTACCACTTAATTATAGTAAACGGGGAATTTTATTAATATAGTCTTAACTTTTAGAATAACTGCTGTTACTGACCAATGCTTGTAAGTGTTCCCATCAAACATTCATGGGAAAATTTTAGAAAATATAACAGCAAAATACATGATTACTTCTTTTCAACATTTTACTTGCATCAGCTTACCGAATTTACTGTTACAGTGAACTTACTCTTGGGCCTCTGCAGATGAACAGCGACGAGTGGACTCAGGTATCCCTCCTGGTTGGTATACGGGAAGTAGTACCCCGGGAAACCTCGGTAGGGCATGTACTGGATGGGGCCGATGTTCTCCCGGTCCGCTGGATTCTCACCCTGGCAGGAGACCCACACCATGTTCAGCTGGGAAACGAAGGAGAAACCAGATTCATGTTACAGAAAAAAAAAAATTGCGACAATTGACTTGATTTCAGGATGCCGGTGGCAACAGCACTCCCTAGGTCCAATAACAAAATGATGAACTAGGATGGGGTTTTTTAAAAGAATAACGAAGGAGTAGAAAAAAACATAATTTTCACTTCCATTAACATTAAAAGATTATAACCACCAGTTTTTCAATGAAGTCCCGACGCCCGACACTTTTACCTGACCCTAAGTTGCATATTTTTTTTTTTTATCGTGATAAAATCATCAAATGATTCCTCCCACCCAGGGCAGAGCGGACGGTCAGACTTGTACTGACTAAAATCGACGGTGTCCTAAAATAGCCCTTTACGTTCCGGGGTCACGGTAATTCATTAGTCCCGCGAACCCGGCAGGCTTTGGCCAGCATCTCTTATATACGTCGCAGTGAAATGAGGAAATCAGGGATTTCACGAAACCCCTAGGGATTTCACGAATTTCCGGCAGATGTGGAATATTCTTATTTATTACGTCTTCTTACTAAAAGAATTTAGTGATAATTATTACAAAACACCAAACTAAATCCAGTAAAATGGCGTATGTCTATCCAGCAGGCCCCAACGAGATTTATCAACAGATGATAGCTGTTCATAAAGACAGTATTTTGTACCTAAAGAAAATAAATAAGATATATTTTGTACCTCGACAGTTTTTGATATAATGACGATTTGATGAAGTGTCTAGCTAGCGGGCCCCTTATGATTATTTTTTTTGTTATTATACTTTCAGATCTGCTAATAGTGCTCGGAGTTAGGAACTATTATGTACCTTACAAATCCAAAATTATGACTTTCTGTGAGCTACACTTTAGAAGATATTCGTTATTGAGACAAACGTCCAGCCAGCGGGCCCCTTTTTAAATACTAGTATTTTATGTCATACAATAGCATTAGGAGCTTGATACTATTATGTACCTCACAAATCCAAAATTTCGACTTTCTGTGAGCTATACATTAGAAGATATTCGTTACTGAGACAAACGTCCAGCCAGCGGGCCCCTTTTTTAAATACTAGTCTTTTATGTCATACAATAGCATTAGGAGCTTGATACTATTATGTACCTTACAAATCCAAAATTTCGACTTTCTGTGAGCTATACATTAGAAGATATTCGTTACTGAGACAAACGTCCAGCCAGCGGCTATGCTGGGGGGCGAGGTAGAGTGTTAAGCGATCGCCTCCTTCTGCAAAGCAGTCATGTTAGCAAAGGACGAGGCGGGACGCGTGAGGGAGAGGCCAGCGTCCACCTCACAGCCCAGCCGCAGTGGTAGACGTCCACGGCGACGGACGTTGGCAGACGATCTCCAGCCACCGTAGGCGCGGGTATGCGGGCGGCGAGTAATGGGCGACTCGCTGTCCGACCATGGACCATGCCCGGGTCGATGGCGCGTTGTGTTCCACGCGTGCCTCAAAGAGTGTCAGCACGATGACGGGTCTCCCCTTAGAGGGCCAGAGCCTGCCGGGGTCGCGGGACTACCGAATACCGTGACCCCGGAACGTAAAGGGCTATTGAAGGACACCGTGGATATTAGTTAGCACAGGTCTGACAGTCCCTTCCGCCCTGCCCTGGGTGGGAGGACTCATTTGATGATTTTACCAAGTTAAAAAAAAATACGTGTGGCTCTCGGAGACTGCCGCGGTAAAGCTATTGCATAGCATTTAAAAAAATCAAAATTATCACCTACCGTGAATATATAACGAGAATATCATTTATTTAAATGTTAGTGGTGCACTACTGTAATAAAGAAAAATAAATTGTAATGAAGAAATAAGTGGGTTTTTTAATATACAGGATTCCCAGGTCTCACTTCCAAACTGGGTCAATATTTTCAGCAGGTGCCCAGCACGCTTCCATTGTCTTATAAGTCTTATAAGAATTTTATAAGTAAGTAGTTTTAATTGTGTATTACCTCCTTTTGTAGCTGATAAAAGACTAGAATTTAAAAAAGGGCCCGCTGCGCTATGTGGAGATTGAGTCGGTTTCGGGTCATAAATCCATAACTTCCATGTTTTTATAGATTGGCAGCTAATTTTTTTTTTGTGTATTCTTGAATAAATGTACTTTAAAATAATATACAATTCATGGATATACACATATGTTAATTGTCTAAAAAAAAATAAGAAACTTGAAATGTTGAGAAATTTTCACAAATTTTGAACTATCTTTAAATAATTTGACCTAAAATGTTACAATAAACACACCTTAAACTCTTAAAATTACTTCTGCTGTTATTAACTATTAATGTTTCTAACCAAAAACACTGTATTATTCAACTTTTTAGCTCTAAAGGTTCATCTATAAGTTCCATAGACTTTTTCGAGATGGGTTTCTTAAACTTGTTATGTAAGGGTCCGAAGTATACAAAAGCGTATGTAGGACATCTTCATTTGTAGCTATCCTCGAGCATTTCCCAGCATGATGAAGTCTGAATCGTTTATAGTCTTTGTTTCTTGATTCCTGGGCATTTACGGAAAGTTGTTCTAGGGGTAACACTGAATAAAGCCGAATGATACTTTCCCCGTGAATCAGGATTTTACGGACAGATGATGGCATATAATACCACATATATTTATTAACATATCTTTGTGCTGTATCCAAAGCATACTGACCGAATGTTGACTTGACATAACTTGAAGCAAAACATAAAATCGTTTAATTAGTTCCTCTTCCACACCAGTAATTTCTGCATTGCACTGATTATAAGTTTGAAAAAATCTTCTAGCTGTATTACTGTCATTGCTGTTACCTTGTTTAGTTTGATTTATATTTAAACCAAGTTCTTCTCTTAAACTTCTATGTACATTACATTATGCCTTCTTTTGTTCCTTAAAATCTTTGTTTTCTTTTTACCCTTGAAGATATTATTATGAATTCAGTATAAAATCAAGGCCACATGTTTCAAGCAACTCCTTGTTTTGCAGTTCTTCGTAGGTTTTTGAAGTCGTCCTCCTTTCCAGTCGATGTCGAAGGTTCAGATTCACAAGTGGGATCTTCTAGATTCACAGTAAATATGACGTCCAACCACGCGCTATTCTTAGTTAAATACATTTACTTATTTTTGCCAGATTTCGTGTAATGTTGACGAAAGTTTGTAATAATGATTTTTTTGTACACTTAGTACAATCTTAGCGATATTTGTCTCGTAAAAGTTATAAATTATCCCGTATATAACTTGTTAAAGCAACAACATAATTCCCGTCACTTTCAAATCAAACAAGACACAAGTCACGTCTGGTAATAATGAATTACAAATAAATAATTAATATAATAATTATTATTAAATTACAGTATATTTCACAGTGTGTAATTATTGAGTATTCAGAATCCGTATTTTATACAAAAATATTGATTTGAAACGTGTGGTAGAAAAAACTAATTATCATAATGTAGTTATGCGGTTTACGATATGTTAAATTGATAACTTATTATTTATGTGAACTAAAACCTGGTGGAAAACATTCGATATATTATCTTAACATAAACGGCAATTAATAAAATATCGCAAATAAGATCTATATCGAGCAAGAAGTCAAATACCATCACCTATGTATTTTTAGGATTTTCTACTGTTTTATGCTATCATAGATTAGCATATGTTGTGCAACGAAATTGCAAGTTTTTTATTCTTCGTATATTATAATATTAAATTTCCTATCAAATAACATCATTTATAGACCATCGGCAAATTTCGGCAACTGTCAAAACTCTAATTGAAAGTTTCAGATACGCAAAACTGATATGTCACGAGGTAAATATTTCTAGTAAATATATTAACAAATATATAGCATTTTTATGAATACCAGTCAAAACTACATAATATAAGCTTTCTGTCATGGTATAATACTTGTATAGTTTTTATTGCTAGCTGGCTAGAAAATAGTCTTGAAAAAAATACAAATTCAGATTTTTTTGTGATAGTTTAGGAATGATCGAGTTTAGATGATCTTTTTTATAAACCCGTAACGACCACATACATAATTTATGTATAATATAGTAGATTAACTTCTTAGCTACAGTTTGAGGTATAATACGAGTACCTGAGCCGATTTTCACAAAATGTATTTATGGCCAGGCTCTCTTAGGCACCTCCACATAGTGCGCTGGCTGGACTTGTCTCAGTAACGAATATCTTCTAATGTATAGCTCACAGAAAGTCGAAATTTTGGATTTGTAAGGTACATAATAGTATCAAGCTCCTAATGCTATTGTATGACATAAAATACTAGTATTTAAAAAGGGGCCCGCTGGCTGGACGTTTGTCTCAATAACGAATATCTTCTAAAGTATAGCTCACAGAAAGTCGAAATTTTGGATTTGTAAGGTACATAATAGTATCAAGCTCCTAATGCTATTGTATGACATAAAATACTAGTATTTAAAAAGGGGCCCGCTGGCTAGACGTTTGTCTCAATAACGAATATCTTCTAAAGTGTAGCTCACAGAAAGTCATAATTTTGGATTTGTAAGGTACATAATAGTTCCTAACTCCGAGCACTATTAGCAGATCTGAAAGTATAATAACAAAAAAAATAATCATAAGGGGCCCGCTAGCTAGACACTTCATCAAATCGTCATTATATCAAAAACTGTCGAGGTACAAAATATATCTTATTTATTTTCTTTAGGTACAAAATACTGTCTTTATGAACAGCTATCATCTGTTGATAAATCTCGTTGGGGCCTGCTGGATAGACATACGCAGTAAAATGTCAGAAAAGTTCTTCTTACAGAAAAGTTTTACTTTAAGTACTTCTGGGTGGTTTAAAAAAAAATAACCACCTTCTAACATAACCTGTCCGAGTCTGGGTGCCCGCAGTCGTGTTTACGACATTTTTTATTTCTCTGTGCCCCTTATTGTACACTCCTACTTAAATACCAGCTGAACAACTTTGCATTTGAACGAGAAGAAGACGGACTTCATTGACACCCCGAGGTTCGGTTTGGTTAGGTTCATTTAAATCCTGTAGACAAAAAAATCATCAACAGTATTCTTTATTTCACTACATTTAGTTTAGTGAAATGACATATCTCTGACTTTATGTTTAGTATTTTGTCATATCGCTAGATACTATTAGTAAGAAGACGTAATAAACAAAAATATATAAACACTTACGTAATTCTTATCATACGCCGTCATATTCCTGATATGCTCCTTCAGATCATCAGGCATCTCCGCAGGCAGGTGATCAGAGCTGTTATAGAAGGCCGGCTTCCATCCGAAGATCTTGTTCAACTTCAGGAAGACGCACGGGGTGGATTTCTGGTAGGCGAAGTGGTTTTCTTCGAGGCAAGGACCCCAGGCGCTGATGTCCACATCACAGACTTTGCCAGCGGGGGCTGGGAGTTTGAAGTCGCAGTTGTGAATGTTTTGGCTCGCTCCTGACTTCTTGCCGTCGCGTTTGTAGACTGCAATGGAAGGAGTTGTATAGGGACTTAAGAAATAAAAGCTTTTAGGTTCTTCTGAATGGAGGAAATAGCGATAAAACCGAAGGTTGTCATAGAACCTGTAGATTCAAGAATATTTGATAAGATTGGTGATGGTGAAGCAATTTTAGATGTAAGCAACTATCTGTCTGAAACGAATGACAGCTAGGACCAAATATTACCAAGAAACGAATCGATTTGAGTATGACTATAGGTCTTAGGGGAGACCTATGTTCAGCAGTGGACATCCTAAGACTGATTTGATGACTCCATCATCATCATCATAATCATCATCATAGTGACGAAATAACCATAGTGACTTCGTTAAAATGATTCTATCTATGGTTTTTATAGAATAAGTGTAACAAAAATGAATGTAACTATTGGCCCAGAAGAATACACATGATCTCTTTCCCCCTTTCCTCTTTGTTAAAGCGGTCAGATAATGCAGAGGACTGGCTGGTGACAACAACGATTCCTCTAGATTTAAGTGACTTACCTGCCAAAAACTTAGACAATTCCTTAACCCAGAACTTATAGCTTCCAGGATCATTTCCCTTGTACCAGATGACGCTGCTGGCGACCTCTGGTGGCATCGGCCGGAAGCCCAGCCCAGGGTTGGTGCCGATGATGCTCTTCTCCAATTGCCACATGGGCTGCCGAGGGTCTAGGAGTTGCAGGAAGGTCCACATGCAGATTGCGACCAGGATCGCCAGCGCAGAGTAGAAGATGAAATAGAATAGCGCTATTTTGGCTGAAATAGTAAAGTAAAAGTTATTAGTTTATCATTTCTATCTTTGCCCCAATTTATGTATTTCTCCATTATCGTGTGTGTGCTAACAAACATTTGAACTTACATACAAAAACAGTCCGACTTGAAACAACTATTTGTAGATCATACAAATGTTTGTTCCGTGCAGGAATTGAAGCCGGGACTTCAACAACAACGCAGCAGTCGTCAGTGCCGTCTTCTACTACTACTACGTACCTGTTTTATACCTGTTTCTTTTAATACATTCAAATTGTAAGTAACGTAACCTTGAGTTCGTCTCGAAATTAATTTTTACAAATTGCAGTAACTAACAGTTTCCTGTGAGTAACACCAACTTAATTAGGGCTTATTTAACTGTAAGAAATATACGAGACTACCACCATATGCTGCGCTTAGGCAAGGTACATAGATACAGAGTTTCAAACAGAAAAACCTAATTTGAGTAATAAGTCAGTCGAGATTGTGGCTGTAAAAGATAGATTTAATTTCGCTTACTAGATAGAAGTAGTATCGGACTAGCTTGAGGGATTTCTACTATAAGATTTTTAAGATAGTTTACTGTTTTACTTTACTATAAGTTGGTAACCTCGTCTTAACGTAACTTGTTATCAATATTGTCCAGGCTGTCCAATTAAAAATAGCCCATACAATCACATCTCAAGTAGAGATGGGCCAAGGGCAAAACATTGAACAAAATGGGCATAAAATTGGCATATTGGGTATATAATAAATGAGTACGTAAAAATATGCCCGGTCCCTGGGCATGAAAACTAATGACAATGTTTAGTAAAAAAATAAGTAGAAACATAAATGGGCTTTTGCCCAGGCATTAAGGATTTATTCAGCGTTTACGGGCATTTATCAGATGTTATACCCAATATGCCTTTTTTAGGGTTCCGTAGCCAAATGGCAAAAACGGAACCCTTATAGATTCGTCATGTCTGTCTGTCTGTTGTCCGTCCGTATGTCACAGCCACTTTTTGTCGAAAGTATAAGAGCTATCCTGTTGAAACTTGGTAGGTAGATGTATTATGTGAACCGCATTAGGATTTTCACACAAAAATAAAAACAAAACAAATTTTGGGGGTGCCCCCCATACTTAGAATTGAAACTCAATTTTTTTTTCACCAAACCCATACGTGTGGGGCATCTATGGATAGGTCTTTAAAAATTATATTGAGGTTAGTAATATCATTTTTTTCTAAACTGAACAGTTTGCTCGAGAGACACTTCCAAAGTGGTAAAATGTGTGTGTCCCCCTGTAACTTCTAAAATAAGAGAATGATAAAACTAAAAAAAAATATGTAATGTATACTTTAACAAAAACTTCCAACGAAAATTGGTTTGGATGAGATACAGTTACCAGTTTTTGAGATATAAGTAGTACATTTTCAAAAACCGCAAATATAAATTTGCCATTCATACAAACACTATGAAAAACAAAGTTATTTTTATTGTTTGTGTATATTACTAATCTCAATATAATTATATCCCTATAGATTAGGGATATAATTATATTGAGATTAGTAATATACTATGCTTGCTACTACGGAACCCTTCATGGGCGAGTCCAACTCGCACTTGGCCGGTTTTTTTTGTGAGTCCTCCCACCCCGGGCAGGGCGGGAGGGACTGTCAGACTCGTACTGACTAAAATCCACGGTGTCCTTCAATAGCCCTTTGTATTCTGGGGTCACGGTAATGAGATAAGTCCCGCGACCACCCAATATGCCTAGGGTATCTTTAATCTCATCAGCAGAAAGGCCACAGCTCCACGCCAAAAGTGTATGTTCTCCGGTTAGATCCCGCTTGGAGCGGCGCGAGCGCAGGATGCTCCAATGATCTCATTGAACCAATGAGCGGCCGTCGCAGCTTCCGCTGGGCACGTCTTTATACCAACCATTTAGGCAGTCTCCGGTATTCATAATAAAGTTTTAGGAACATTGAGTCATGTGGTCAGTTGATCTTGGCATAGATAAATAAAAAGTGTACAACTTCACGCCTGTAGGCCCCGAAGGTTTAATTTGAGTAGTATGCGCAAATTCATTCGCTTCATATCTGATGGAAAAATTGCTCGACCTAAGAATCGACCCCAAGACTACTATGCAGGCCTAGCTAGCATACTTGCCACCACTGCACCATATGAAGCAGTTGATAATGCAAAATTTTAAACGTCATTTATTTTTGTACCTAAGACATTACGGTGCCCCGCGGTGGTGGACGTCCACGGCGACGGACGTCGCAAGACGATCTCCGGCCACCGTAGGCGCGGGCATGCGGACGGCGAGTAAAGGGCAACTCGCTGCCCGACCATGGACCATGCCCGGGTCGACGGCGCGTTGTGTTCCACGCGCGCCTCAAAGAGCGTCAGCATAATGACGGGGCCCCCCTCTAGAGGGCCAAAGCCTGCCAGGGTCGCGGGACTTATCTCATTACCGTGACCCCGGAACATAAAGGGCTATTGAAGGACACCGTGGATTTAAGTCAGTACATGTCTGACAGTCCCTCCCGCCCTGCCCGGGGTGGGAGGACTCATTTGATGATTTTACCACGATAAAAAAAAAAGACATTAAGGTGCTTTTAGGCTTCAGTTCACACCGAGGTGCGACGCGATGTAACGCGATACTGAAAATGTGTTTCTTTTCGTGTAGTAAATAAAGTTGGATTTTGATTAGCTCAATTGAAATGAGCACAGCGTCCTTTGTGAATTGACTTATTAATGACAATGCGTAGTTAGCAAATTGCGTTATTGATGACGACGTAGCAATCGACGTCACGGGTTCGATTTCCAAACGGTGATAGATGTCCCTAATATATCGGGTTTGTATATATTAGTTATGTCAAACCCACGATACAGAAAATCCTAGGAAACGTGTTCAACCGAAAAAAAAACACCAAACGTCACTCACACCAGCTGGCGCCAGTTCTCCCACAGAACTGCCTGGTCTTTGGGTTCCAGATGAACCTTTTGGTCCTCTCCGCGCCGGTGAGGGGTACCTCCTTCTCCTTGTAGTACATGTTGAACCGCTCCAGACTGGTCAGGTCTGACACGCGCTTCTTCGCACCCGTCATCTTGGATGGGTTTCGTTCCTGCAAGAAGAGAAGTGTTTGAATAACTGGAATGGGGTTTGAGAGTAGTTTTTGTAGATAAGTGAGGTGTAGCAGTAACACATCAATCAACCTAAATCTATCTTTCTTTAATAGATTTTCAACCTTATCACAATAGTGGAAGGTTAAAGTTTGATTGGTAAAATTTCACAGATTGAGGTAGGTTGACCTGATGGCGTTTGTACAAACAACTAGACCTGGAACCAGGGTTCGCATGATTAAAACAAGTTGTTTTTAAAACACCTGTTTAAAAAAGTGTTATATGTATGGTATGTATGTGGGTATATTTCTTTGGCACGCTTTGCAGCCTAAACGGCTTGATGGATTTTAACTTGAGAGGTGTCGTTAGATTCGTCTTAAACGTGAGAGTGTCACTGGGTACATAAAACTGGCCAAGTGCGAGTCGAACTCGCGTGCAAAGGGTTCCGAACTAAAAATATTTTTTTTTAATCTCTCACATTCTATCAAGTGGGGTATCAAAATAAAGGATTTTAAAAGTGGTTTACCAAAAAATCCCAATTAAATTTTACCAATCAAATCTTCCCAAGGGGCCCCGACTGTGAGTCGTTCTGTTCTGCTTCTTTCTGCTGTTCTATTGGGCTTGTTTCTTTCTTTTTAGTTTTTATTTAAGTTAATTTTTTCACGTATTTTTTAATGTGTTTTTTAGTTTTTACGCAGTCGGGTTTTTTGTTTTTTTAAATAATATTTTTTATCTTAGGTTTTTGTTTTAAAATATTTTGTCAGTCCAAATTAAATTGAAACATATAAGTTATATATATATACTTTTATTGGCATTGTAATGAAATAATACCTAAAAATCCATCCATTGATCATTTTTCCTAAATCTTTCATTACAAAGGGCGAATTTGAAAAGATGTAGTCTAGAAATGAAACGTAATTGATTTATACGTTTAGACATCGACAAATAAGGTGGAATTAATTTGAAAAATAAGCCAGAAACTAAAAAAAACAAAAAAACACTTGTTTAAAACAATTTGAACTGTTTGTTTTTTAACCGACTTCAAAAAGGAGGAGGTTATCAATTCGACGGTATGTTTTTTTTTGTTTTTTTTTTTTTTTTTGTATATTTGTTACGCGATTACTCCGCCAATTGTGGACCGATTTTTAAAATTCTTTTTTTGTTCGAAAGGAGGTACTTCTGAGGTGGTCCCATAGTCACCAAGTTGGGATCTGATGATTGGATCCTGGAGAAATCGAGGGCAACCCTCAAATTTTATAGGCCGACACACCGTTTTTCGCAAATTTTATGAAGGAATTTGAGTACTTGCGTATGGTAATCATAATTTCATGTAGCTGAGCTGATGATGGAAGGTAGAACTCCTTAATAGTAAGGAGTAGGCATCGACTGATTTAGTTAGAGTTCGCATATCTCTGGAACTACAAGTCCGATTTAAGTAATTCTTTCTTGTTGTACTGGGTATCATTTAACTTAGGGAATATTGTAAGTTTCATCAAAATCGGTTCAGTAGTTTTTGAGATAGGGAATTTTATAAGCTTATTGTGTACATGAGCGATGTTATTACCGGTGTTATGGATTACAAAATTCTAGTGCACACTGCACATGTTGTATTTGACAAGAATTCGGGTTGAATATTTAATCTAAAAAGAGTAAAATAAAAACTTTTTCAAAAAAAATGTAACCGCCTTCAAAAACAACCATAAAAAACGGTAAAAATACCTACAAAATAACTTTTCTTTCGGAAGTCGGTGGCAAAAAAAAGACAATGAAATAAAGAAAACAAAGACACCGACTTCCGAAAGAAAAGTTATTTTGTAGGTATTTTTACCGTTTTTTATGGTTGTTTTTGAAGGCGGTTAAATTTTTTTTGAAAAAGTTTTTTAAATTAAAAAAAAAACTGTTATTTTTTCAACCCTGCCTGGAACAACTCCCTACAATATCTGCGCCACATAGTACAGGAGTCAGCTCTATGCAAGTAGGACTTCGTGCTGTAAAAAATGCAAATACCGCAACCACCTTTTCTATCTTGGTAAAATCATCGAATGAGTCCTCCCACCAGGGCGGGATGGGAGGGACTGTCAGACTTGTACCGACTAAAATCCACGGTGATCCTTCAATAGCCCTTTAAGTTCCAGGGTCACGGTTACCTGATGAGACAGTCCCGCGACCCCGGCAGGCTTTGGCCCTCTAAGGGGGCCTCCCGTCAGTTTGCTGACAGCTCTTTGTGGTGCGCGTGGATTACGACATGCCGTCGATCTGGGCACGGTCTATGTTCGGACAGCGAGTCACCCATTACTCGCCATCCGCAATCACCTTCTGACTTCTTTATACCTATGTAACTCTTGAGGAGCCATTAACCTACCTTAGATGTTTATAATCTTCGTTTCCAAGTCTGATATGACCTAACTGATCTTCTACCAGCATCGAGGATACATCATTAGGCCCAGGCAGTGATACTCCAACAGTTCAGATTGTCGTATTAAACATTCGCACTTTGTTCATTGTGATAGCGTAACAAGGGGTTCTTTTAAAAGGACGAATCAATCCAACGACCTTAGAACACCGCATAAAATATTTAACTGGACCTTGATCAAAACATTGAAACTAGCTATTTATTCGCGACTTCCCTCGCCCTTTACAAGTTTAATGCAAACAAAAAAAAGTAGCCGATATCAAACTCCAGGATCTATCAATCCAAAATGTACAAAACCGAAATTGGTTCTGCAGTTGGGACGTAACACACACAAATAATCAAACTGAAAAAGTAATTAAATACACAGTACCCCAAAAAAATAACTCAAAAAAAGTCCTCACCTAACCTGTCAACCGTACCGCAGGAGAAGCCGGCGCGCGCGCAAGAATGCGCTCTGCGACTGCGTCCGCGCACCACGCTAACCGCGCAGGATAATGGACGCCGGCATGTGGGAGGTACGCAGCCAGGTATAAACAACAACAACCTGGTATTTACTAGGCGAAAGTAGTAAGATGGAGTCAGGGTTCATTATGAAACCAGAATGAATGGGTTTGTCTGAAGATCATTCAGTTGCAGCAAAATTCTGGTACAGCTGATTAAGAGAATTATTACTGAGCTCAAAATACCGTAAGTTTAAAGTATTTTGTAGATTTATCCTTTTGATCAGTCCAGATTGTATAATGAGTCCATGCATATGATTTTCTGGCTGTAGATAGTGTCAAAGAAAGGTTAAATCTTCACCGACATTGGGCAAAAGCCTTAATAATGCATCAGCGAAGGCTTATAAAAAACACATGTCCCTTAATAAACTTAAATTCGGTAACATAACGAAACATCACACCTCTTATTCTCGAAAGGTAAGGCAGATGTGTACATTATTTTTAAGTCTCTTGTAATATGGGGCGAGCCTATAGTCATCAACTAGGCATGATTCCATACGACGGAACTCATTAATAGGTAGGTGCTTTGGCCGGCGTGGAAATCGCCCCTTTATAGCTTGGTAAAATAATCAATTGTGTCCTCCCACCCAGAGCAAGGCAGGAGGGACTGGTCGTTAGTCCCGCGACCCCGGCAGGCTTTGGCTTCTACGGGGGGCCCTAGAGCCTAGGTTGACGGCGCGTGGACACGACGCGCCGTCAACCCAGCCATGGTCCATGATCGGACAGCGAGTCGCCCATTACTCGCCTTCCGCATGCCCGTGTGGAAATCGACCCTGGATCTCTTGTTTAGCAGTCGAGCTTGCGACGACGAGACCCATCTAAAAATTCGACGTATCATGTCAATATTACTTAAAGGATAATTTGTTGAATGCTACACTGCTACATATCGCCGACCACTGTGCTCGCCCCCTCACTCGTCATAATAATCGTGCCAGTTGTGATTAAATTCACTTTGTGTAACACTTGACATGATTTGCGATAACCTTTACCTTTGAAGGATGATGGGGCGCACTGGTTTTGTGATCCTCATTCAACTTGCATTAATACTTCACGCGCTACAACTGGAAAATTGTCCCACGGGTACATATCATCATCATCGTCATCATATCAGCCCTAAGACGTCCACTGCTGAACATAGGCCTCCCCTATAGACTCTCATAAGATCGTCGGTCCACCTTGTGGATGGACGTCCTACGCTGCGCTTGCCGGTGCGTGGTCTCCATTCGAGAACCTTACGGCCCCATCAGCCATCACGGGTACATAAAACCAGGATAAAAACTATCCTATGTGTTAATCCAGGCCCTGTAGCCATGTTACAAACGATAAACGCAAACGCTGAGTAGGCTTTAATAGATTTTCAACTTTATGTGCTTGGGTATAACGTTGAAGATCTAGTGAAGATTGCTTATTGTTTTCGATATTTCCTGTCGCTAACGCTCAGAAATCTTAAATAGATTTTCAACTTTAAGATCTAGGATATAAAGTTGAAAATCTATTGGGGAGTACCGAGCGTTTATACGATTATCGTTTGCAACTTGTGACTCGGCTAAGGGGGCAGGTTATAAACTATACGTGTTTCAAACATCGAAATCCGTTCAGTAGTTTTTGCGTGAAAGAGTAGCAAATATCCATCCATCCGAACAAACTTTCACGTTTAATTTAGGTTATTAGTAGGATTAGGAACTGGATGATAAGATGTCCAAGAATCCTTGATGTATAGAAACTTTATTTGTGTGAAGTTTAGTAAAAATAATCTGGCCCCAATGGATTATATACTACCCCATTCCAACTACAATGCCAGTTTGGAGCCCCTCCGCAGGATATCTCCCTCCTTTCCTGGCACCTGCACCTTCCAGATTTGACACCTTACAGGTGGCTACATAATGGCTGGAAATAATTTGACTCCATAGACACGCAAATAAAAAAAGCCTCGTTCATTGCCTTATATTTTTGCTGAATTACCAATGCTTACATATTTTAACTAGGTACAGCATGACCAGTTTTATCAAGAGGTTACCCAGTTACTGGGTTGTGTATGTTGTGAAATACTGATTTTGAGCCACATGTGGTTCAAATGGAAGCCAACCCCAACTTGGAATAGACGGATGATGATGATTTTAACTACAGAATGAGTCATTACGAGAGAAGAAAGAGTCGCGGTTTCCAACTAAGCTTAAGTTACAGTAAGAGTTGATGAAGTATTCCTATCTTCTATTATATAAAAATCAATTGCTGTTCGTTAGTCTCGCTAAAACTCGAGAACGGCTGGACCGATTTGGCTAATTTTGGTTTTGAATTACTTCTGGAAGTCCAGGGAAGGTTTAAAAGGTGAGGCGATACGAAGTTTGCCCGGTCAGCTAGTTTCTTTATATAATTCGGTCATGTAATGCGAGACATAGTTAAAAATGTAGTAATATAAGGTCAGAGGATGTGACAGCGGGTTCAATAGGCCGCGTCCGTCTGCCAGAGTACTGTGAGCCTTGTCAGGTTAACATACGTCATTGTTTTGCAAATAAGTCACCTAGGAAGGTACCTAATGACATAAATATTAGTGGTATTATCGGCCAGGCATTCTGCAAATCAAACTAAATACCACTAGCAAACATTATTGCTGGCTTGCTAATCTTTATTTTGGTGTTATAAACGTACCGTAACCTGTAGAAATGGGGACTACCTCGGGACAAATACTTTAAACAGAGAAAAGAAATGGCCCGTTTCATGATAGAGCCAAACATGGATGGAAGTCGGCCCTTTTAGCAAGCCACATTATGAAACGGGACCAACGGTATATGAAATGCTCGCACATCGTAAAGAGATGAAATTAATAATAATATGACAATTATTAATTTCACGTCTGGCGATGAGATACCTTATTTAGTATTTATATTCTACGATATGGCCACAACATATCATATTGCTTTTATGGAAATTAAGCAAGAGCAAACTAAAGTACAAACTCTTGATTGTGTGGTTGATGCTATTTATAAATAACCAATGTTTGATGGAGCTCAAAAAGAGACAAAAATTAATTTAAAAAAAAAAAATTATTTAAAATCTCCTAAAAAGACGACGCTAATCATAAAATACTTAGCAAGACAACTAATAAATATTGGCCGTACCTAACAAATAACGATATTCTTTTAAAATCAGTAGCAGGTAATTAATTTAATTCCAAAATCACACACCGTACAGAAGTACCGTAACCAACAAACAACAAAAAACACGACCACCACACACGAGCACACGATAATTCAAAAGTAATTTTCCTTAATACCCGATAAAGAACCATTGAATGCTACAAAAGGTACTTCATCATTCTGTTTCGCCGAATAAACTCGATGTGATAATAAATCGGCCATGGGCAGTGATTCGGCTGGCCGTGTCGATTGCCGCAAAAAAACAAAAGGAATACTTATGTCTTTTATTCGGGTGCGCGGGCGCTGCGTCAATCATACGTTTGGACGTTGTGGTTAGCGGGAGTTTAGTGCGTATCGATACCGAATTCGACTTGTCGATTCTTTTTAATAATTTTTTTTGTTCAACTTCTTTTTGAATAGATAGAAACTATTTTTGACACAGCGAAACATGAGGTTAATGAACAATAGCTCATAAGAATTAATTTTTTTTTTTAAATATTTGAAACGTATTTAATTTAGTTTTTAATTTTTAATATTTTTTTTTTGATTAAATACGTTTTACTCTATCAGTAAATACATAATGATCTAAACTATAAATAAAAACTAACTAGTAATATGTACAAAAAGTAAAAAGAAAAGAAAAACATTTAAAGGGCGTCGAAGAATTCGTCCACATCGCTGTCAACGGGAATTTGTTTCTTTATTTCTTAAATTTTTATATGATAAGTACATAGTGTACATACATATTTTCTTTCTCCTCTCCTTTCTGGAAAAAATACCATGTAGGATAGTAAGAAAAATGTGGTGCCACAATGTTTGAATTTGTATGATACAACAATAATAGGGTAATCAATAATAAAAAACATGCTTTTAGGACGCACTAAAAATTATACTTTTTAGTCTTCTTATTATTCAAACTTAATTTACTACTTATCCGCCATCTTGGGGAGGCCGCCATATTGGGTTTGTAATGACGTTTCTTAGCTAGTCATGTATTGTCTTCAGAACTCAGAGCGTATGCAAAATTTCATCCTAATCGAAGACCGGGAGGTGGGTCAAATTAAGATTCCCAGATTTTCTTACATACATAGTTACAAGTGAAGCTAATATAAGCGTATTAAAAAATATTTAATTAATTTGAACTGTTTGTTCAGTGGGCCAACATTAAAATGTCGAAAAAAATCTATTGTCCATGCATAAGGTAATCAACACTATTGAAATCGAGGAACAACAGTTTAGTTTAAAAAAAAAAACAACTTAAAATTAATTTGATACTCTTTGTCGTTGTTTTTGAAGTTGGTTATTTTTTTTTAAGTTTTTCGAATCTTTTATCGATATTCGCCTGAGCGCTCACTCCGGCACAAGTAGCGGTACAAGCGAAGGGTGAGATAACTCGCGCCATCGCGCCCGTGTCTTCCATCACACGCTGCATTCTCATCATGTAGGGCTGCTGCTAAGGAGATGGATATTAATAGTTATGGTGATAGTAGCAATGTAAGGCTTAAAAGCTAGAGAAATAAGGTTTCTGAGTGGGTATTATGAAAAAGAGATATAAAAGAGATGTTAAAAAAAGTTTTTTAAATAATTAGGTAGGTATAATAATCGATTTATATTTATAACATACGTTTTTTTTACGTGGTAAAATAATCAAATGAGTCCTCCCACCCAGGGCAGGACGGAAGGGACTGTCAGTATTGTACTGACTAAAATCCACGGTGTCCTTGAAAAATCCGGTGATAAATTGTACACCGTAGACTAACTACAGAATTGTTTCTCCTTTACTTTTCAAATCCATCCAAAGGTTGTCTTGAAAAGATCGCTTTTAGCGATAAGACCGCCCATTGTGTCACCCTATTTATAAGATATTGTTAACTGGATGTATCTGTGATTTGTATGGTGTACATAATAAAGAGTATTCTATTCTATTCCTTCAATAGCCCTTTAATTACGTTCCAGGGTCACGGTTACCTGATAAGGCAGAACCTTATAACATATGTAACATTTCACCTGTAATCCAGATCCTAGTTTGAATGCTACTAAAAATCTTTATGGTAAAACCCAATAACACTTTGTATGATTTGGAAATCAAACCCAAGAACTCATGCTGAGCCGTAGTGATTGTGACCAGTAGACCAGTGAGGTAGTCTAAACAATTCCAATAAGAGAGGTATATCCCAAAAGTATAAAAACTGAAAGTCATGAAAATATGTTTAATTGTTAATGAGTAGGTCCATATAATGCGATTAGGATAATCCTTACTTATTTTTAACTACTAATAGGATTATCTAAACATTACACGTTGTATTTTATCTCATGTTACCACGTGTTACTGGCTTAAATTAAATAATGATGGGTAACGCGATATAAATGGTTAATTAAATAACTATTTCAACTGACTTATGTAACGTAAAGTCTCGGTAAGGTTCAAGAAGAATCTAAAAAACCTGTACTTAATCAAACGAATTGTCTACAAATGTTACAAGCGCCTACGAGACGTCTACGGATTGCCTACGAAAGACTACGAATATCTGTAAATAACCTATGAGACCTCTACGATTTACCTATGAAAGCCTACGTTTAGTCTCCAAAAGTCTACGAGAGATCTACGAGTTGTCTATGTAAGTCTACGAAAAGCTACGATGGGTCTACGAATTGCCTACGAGTGCTCTACAAATTGGCTACGAAAGCCTACGAGGGGTCTACGAATTGCCTACGAGTGCTCTACAAATTGCAGGCTACGAAAGCCTACGAGGGGTCTACGAATTGCCTACGAGTGGTCTACAAATTGGCTACGAAAGCCTACGAAGGGTCTACGAATTGCCTACGAAAGCCTACGAGTGGTTTAATTCCACGCTCATCTCTTTTTAATTGTCTTTTTAGTATTTTGTATTCTTCTTTGGTACGGTTATTTTATATTTGTGTCCAAACCTTGTTATATATCATCTATCAAATATAAAAAATGTACTTTTTAAGAAAAAAATTCTTGTGTCAGCCCTACGGTCAGCGCGCCTGGTGGCTGCAATATAAAAGTTTGTCCTTGAAGGGAGGCGTCAATTGCAGCGCTCTCCTTGGACCGCCACCAGTGCATCAGTGCAGTTACCACCATGGAAGGATACAAAAGGATCTCGATACTGGTGAGTCGATAACACAATTTTTTAAATATTAATTAGTGAAATTAAAAATATATTACCTAATTCTTGAAAAGTAACGACTGAATAACACAATTTTTACTCTTAATTTATTTATTTATCAAATAGTAATCTATGTTTTAAATGTATGATTAAGAGTTTACACGCGTGTTGTAATGAGTTTTAAAAAAGACCCTATTTTAAATTAACCTGTTACAAAAACTCAAATTTTGGCAAAATGAAATATCTAAATTAGTGTTAAAAAAGTTAAATAAGTTTTTTAAATGTTTTTTTTTTTAATTGGTTAACTGAAAGACTACTGAACCGATTTAAAATGTTCACCTAAAGAAAAATATTTACAAGCAAGTGACATTGGGCTATACTTTATTTTCAAATTACATTTATGAAAAGCCGAAGCGCGTCACGAGTCTCAAATAAGTTCGTTTATTAAAACTTTAATTTTAAAATAACATTTTTAAACGAAAACCAGATGAAAACGTTGAGAAGCACAGTAGCTATAAATAGACAACCGGCATTTTATTAAAGATTTACTTGATTTGATTGTACCTAATTACGCGGATTGAAGGCTTTACTAGTAGTAATTGTGATTAAGCACATCTGTTTTCGTACATAACGTGGTAACGTGGTGGTTTTGTAGCAGTCTAAAATATGGTTTCAATATTTCTTTTTTCTGTAACTTCTATATCATTTTACCTGCTACGTTACGCTGAGGAGACAGCCGTAGTATTTACATATTTATCTTAACCAAATAAATTTTATCTTTTCAGTTACTCATCGTCGCGCTCAACAGCGCAAACGCATTAGAAGCAAGAAAAGTTCTTCACATCCCAGAGAAGATCATCGGCGGGGTTATTGACATCGTGCAAAACCACAAGAACAAACCAACGCAGCAGACCACCACCGTCCAGACGCAGGCGCAGCAGCAGGTGTACCAGCAAGGTTACCCTCAGCAATACGCACCCTGGAACACAGGCTACCAGCCGATACAACAACAAGGCCAGGCACAGTACCAAGGACAATATGGAAATTATCCCCAATCAGGGACCAACTACAACCAAGGAGGATACGTCAACACACAAGGCTACTATGGAAGCTCACAGAACCAGGCCCAAGGACAGTATCAAACCTATCCCCAGACAGGCAACCAGTTCCAAGGTCAAGGTCAGAACCAACAGGTTTCTGGTTCTTTTGGAAGTCAGCAAGCTGGACAGTACCAAAATCAAGTGCAGGCTGGAGTACAAGGCCAGGGACAGCAGGGTCAGCTTCCTGTACAGAATCAGCAATTCCATAATCAAAATCAACAGGCTGGGCAATTTGTGAACCAGAATCAGTTTAATAACGGGAACTACCAAGGTTCAAATCCAGTCAACCAGCCTAACTATCCGAATCAGCCTTCAGGTGGTTTCCAGCAGCAGACGACGGGATCCTACGGTGGTCAGCAGCAGTCGAGCAACTTTGTAAGCAACCAACAGTCAGGGACCTTCGTAGGACAGACTCAGCCGTCCAACCAACAGTCAGGAACTTTTGTTGGACAGACTCAACCATCCAGCCAACAGTCAGGAACCTTTGTAGGACAGACTCAGCCATCCAACCAACAGCCTGGAACCTTTGTAGGACAGACTCAGCCATCCAACCAACAGCCGGGAACTTTTGTAGGACAGACTCAACCGTCCAATAACTATGTGGGACCCACCCAGCCTCAAGGTCAGGTGACACAGCCTGCGTTTGTGGGACAAAACCATCAATCATCGCAGTTCCAAGAACAGGTGGGTAATCAGAGTGGCCTAGGAGTAGCTGGCTCCAACAGTGGTGGATTCCAACAAGGTGTGATCAGCGGCGGTCATAACACTGGTTTACCAGGACCCACATGCGTATGTCAAGCTTGGACCAAACCCCAGAATGGAGTACTTAATGATAGTGGATCTCAAAGGAGCGAAGAAAAGGTCGAGAAATCTGAAGAGAAATGATGCCCCTTATCAAATATACTTAGCAAAATTCATTTAGTAAAATTGTTGCATTAACTTTTTTGTCAGGCGCTTTACTTTTTGCTTGTTTTTGTGTTTTAATTACATTACACAGGCACTTATCACGTCAGATGTTTTTAAAAGACTAAAATAGAAAACGATAATTATAAAAATACTTTCTGTATACGTACGTAATACATTTATATAGATCGGTATATTTGGTGCATGATCATGTGGAATTGTTGACTAATAATATTATTAAGTAGTCTGGAATTAAAGTAATGAAGTGAATATACTAATTTTAATGTTCATTAACGTTATTTCTTTTTAAATCCCAATTTAAAATTATTGCAAAATTATTGTATCAATTTGGCAGGTAGTTTTGCTGGTTACTTATTCCAGCTACCTATACACCAATCAAGCCAGAGTATGGAAATTAACAGATAAATTGTTTCTAATTGATTCGTAGCCTCGTTGTCTCAACCATTACAACTTGGCTAACGAATCTACGAGTTGATTGATCTTGATTTAAATTGTACACAAACCTGTTACTGTAGTAAATTGTTTTGCCAGACTGGGATGCATGTATGGTCGCGGAAATGTCTAACCAGGGCACCGTGGTTCTGGAACGCAATATGCAACAGTGAATTTTAGGGTCAATCCATACCGAGACGCGACGCTGGGTGCACATTTTAATAGAGCGACTCCAAATCTAACTCTATTTACTCTAGTTTCTACACGAACATGTAAAGTTTCACAATTCACCGTATAAGCATAATTATTTTCTTCCCAAAACATTTTTTTATATATTAGCGAAGTGTTAAACGTACCTTTCGACAGATAAGTGTTTATATAAACTCAAAACAAAATTAGATAATACTTTTGAATTTTAATATTATATACAAAATAGACTGACACAGTTCCTTGAATTAACGATACAATTCCTAAAATAAAGTTTAAACCTAAATAAAATCTAGATTGTGTAGACATGAAATCAATTTTACAATAGACCAATAACCTGGCACAATGACCAGACCTGGCTACCAACTTAGCACCAAACGTAACTTTTTAAAACAGCCTCTAAACCTATGTCAGGACAGTCTATCCGACGGCAAAGCATTATTTTGCAACCCTATTTCCTGACTGGCGAACGGAGAGCCACCACTCCTCTCAAGGATCAAGTAAGGGAGGGTAAAAACGGGTTATAAGCGCGTTTGAAGGGGTCTACACAAGCTGGTGCGCTATTTAGGTCTGAAACGTGCGCGCGCCGCCTTATGTAATCGTTACGTAAGCAGGACGGGGTTGCAGGGGTTGATATGCGCAGGGGGGTGATCGCGCGGCGGGGCGGGGCGCGGGGCGAGACAGGGCGAAGGCGCCGACAATCGATTCCCGTCCGCAGTCCGGCTCGGCACCTCGACTTTCGAACATGGCAGACAAGACTAAGGTTACTGAACAGTATTACAGCCCCCCGCCAGTGCTGGGCAAATGGGAGGGCTTCAGGATCTTCGTGTGGAATGGCGAGACCGGACAATTTCTTGGCCGCACGGGATCGAGTTGGGGTGAGTGTTTTTTTTCACTTTACCAATTTTCGTCTAATTTTGGAGGGAAAATCGATACGCGACGTCCGGATAAACTGTGTGAACAATCCTTTTTTATAATCCAGTGAAAATTTTCATTTCTATTTTCGGTTATGTAAGTCTTGGCCTATTTATATCATGGTGAACTTACGCACTCGCTCTCACCATTATTATCACATAAAGGACATTTCTTAGTAAATAGCCAACGCATGTTTCTGTCACAAATAAATAAAATACTCGATTCCAATACTTATCTTATTACTTTTAATTAGGCATGTTAATGTGGAATCATGTTTCCGTTTAACTTAGATAACGTAGAAATACGATAATTATGACGCGATATTATTTCTTTTTGAACAAAACAGTACATTAACTGAAGGAAAATTAATAATTCCTTCAATATCCTGGTAACTTTAGTTCAAGGATTTGCTTTTAAAAACCGCCCAGTGGCGCCATTAAAAAAGAAAGTTACGTAAGATGGGTCTCATTTTGCCAGGTTTTAAAATTCACCTGTTTTTTTTTTAATTATGAAGTTTACAAAAACCAAGCATTCAGAATGAAGTAGGGTCTTTTTGCCAAAATAAAGACGTGCATAGATTGCATTTTATTTTATTTTCGCGCCAAGGCGGGCTGCGCGCGCATTTTCGCGAGTAGGGATGCGCGCGCAACGTCCTTGTGACGATCGATCCAAGGACGTACGGTACCACATCTTAGGGAACACCAGGCGGGAAATTGATCCTTATTTTCCAAAATTGAGTGCTTGCAACTGGTTTGTAATGTACATAATGTTAGCAATATATTTAGCTTATATTTTCTTAATACAGATAGATTAGGTGTGCGATATTTGGTACTATGGATACATCTCTGTATGCCCCTTTTTTTTTTTTTTTTTTAGCGTGGTAAAATTATCAAATGAGTCCTCCCACCCCGGGCAGGGCGGGAGGGACTGTCAGACTTGTACTGACTAAAATCCACGGTGTCCTTCAATAGCCCTTTATGTTCCGGGGTCACGGTAATGGTATAAGTCCCGCGACCCCGGCAGGCTTTGGCCCTCTAGAGAGGGGGCCCCGTCATTATGCTGACGCTCTTTGAGGCGCGCGTGGAACACAACGCGCCGTCGACCCGGGCATGGTCCATGGTCGGGCGGCGAGTTGCCCTTTACTCGCCGCCCGCATGCCCGCGCCTACGGTGGCCGGAGATCGTCTTGCGACGTCCGACGCCGTGGGCGTCTACCATTGCGGGTGGGGCGGAGGGAGGACGCTGTCCTCTCTCTCTCACGGCCCGCCTCCTCCTTAACGAGCATTACTGCCTCGCAGAAGGAGGCGACCGCTTCCCACTCCGTCTCGCCCCGCAGCATGGCCTCGACCAATGCCGGGCGCGAGAGGTCTCCGCCTATCGCTGCCGTGAGGACACGGCGGTGCTCTGCCCAAGCGGGGCAGTCTTGCACCGTATGCTCTACTGTGTCCTCCGGGCGATCTTCGCAATGGTGACACCCCGGCGTTTCTTCCTTCCCCATCCGACACAGGTACCTCCCGAAACATCCGTGTCCGGTGAGGACCTGCGTCATCCGATAGGTCAGGACGCCGTGACGCCTTTCCAGCCACTCCTCAAAGAGGGGTCTTACCGCCGCGATTGCGGCGTGCCCGGCTGTATGCCCCTTAGGGGATGACAGTCGTGGTGATATTTGATTAATTATTGTAATTTTTAATGTTTTCATACTTCAAGTAGGTATCTAGACGATTTGTTCCAATAAAATTCAGAACCTACCTTTCAGCAACCAAATATTATGTTTTCTATCACAACAGTATATAACAGAATTCTGATATAACTATGTAGATATCAGAAATTTCAAATATAGTTTTGACACTTACCACATCATCTGAATTTGATTTTTCACAAGATTTCTACTTGAAAATCTATTCTTATTCTATGATTTGGTAACATATTCATTACCACACGTTTAGTGATGGATTGAAGGCAAAAACATTTTGAACAATATGGCCATAAACTTGTTGGGCATAAATGAGTTTACCTCCAAATATAAGCTCGGGCACTAACCGGGCATAAAAAACAATAACTTTGTTTAGTAAAAACATAAGCAGACACTTAACTAGGCCAAAAACCCAGATAAAAGGCACTAATTCGGCGCCTAAAATGTCTAGGGCATAATCCTATCTCTACACACATTCCAAGCATAATTTCCCATTATTGAAGCACCTGTATGGCCATTTCACAAAGGGCTTTGTCAAAGTAAGCACTACCCAAGGGCGTGTACACATCGCATTCAATATAACTAGGATTACATTTCATATACTTAGGCTTATACATATCCCAACGTAAATAAACACTACAATTACTTACCAATACCCGTGCGGTGATTGACAACTTGATCTAGGAAAATCGAACTTACTTCTACGACATAAGGGCGCGCTTACTTGATTCATAGATGTAACGTGCCCTATATACGAGTACCATGTACACGTTATTCTTTTTTCACACCTGCTGCTATAGGCCTTCCTCGATGAAAAGACTATCCAACACATTTTTTTTTTCAATTCGAAGCATTAGTTCCTGAGATTAGTTCGTGGCCACCAGATGTCCAAAAAACTCGAAAAGAGGAATTTCGGCAAAGAGGAGAAAATTTTCTTATAACTTTTCTTAACTGGGTAGATAATGGCGCTGCTATATACTCCCTTTACTCTCATTTAATA
This sequence comes from Agrotis exclamationis, assembly GCA_950005045.1. Lineage (NCBI taxonomy): Eukaryota > Metazoa > Arthropoda > Insecta > Lepidoptera > Noctuidae > Agrotis > Agrotis exclamationis. Next base: position 1,522,444 of record OX465421.1, on the reverse strand, counting down.
GCACCCTCTAGCGAGTTAAGAGCGAGAGTCTTCACTAGGAAAATGACGCTTAATACAGTATGTAATGCTTGAAGCACCTAAATAGGGAATTGAGCAATAAGCTATTTTACTCAAAAAAAATATTAGTCCGAAAAATAGATTATCAAAAAATATTTGACCTGTACTGTATTTATTTTTGTTACATAAACCAAAATTGACGAAGATACATTATAATCAAAAAACTTGGGACCACTTGGGAAGTATACCCTTTCAAACAAAAGAAAAATTTTCCAAATCGGTCCAGGCGTCTTCGAGAAATCGGGGAACATCCATAAAAAAAAAGGATTCCGACGAATTGAGAACCTCCTCCTTTTTTTGAAGTCGGTTAAAAATAAATAGCTGTTAGAGAAATAAATAGTTTAGGGCTCCCACCGCCGCCGGCCAGGTGGAGCGATAACCTGCAAAAGGCAGCCGGCAGAGACTGGATGAGGAAGCTAAAGACAGGTCTCAGTAGCGCACATTGGGAGAGGCCTATGTCCAGCACTGGACGAATACAGGCTGATGATGAGAGAAATAAATAGTTTTCGCGGCTTCATTGTTGGTTCAGTGGGTTGCGGTACTATCTTAAAAGGGCACCGTGGCCCAAAACAACTGAAGGAACGAGGTAGTTTTTAGGGTTCCGTAGCCAAATGGCAAAAACGGAACCCTTATAGATTCGTCATGTCTGTCTGTCTGTCTGTCCGTCCGTATGTCACAGCCACTTTTTGTCGAAAGTATAAGAGCTATCCTGTTGAAACTTAGGAGGTAGATGTATTATGTGAACCGCATTAGGATTTTCACACAAAAATTAAAACAAAACAAATTTTGGGGGTGCCCCCCATACTTAGAATTGAAACTCAAAAATTTTTTTTTCACCAAACCCATACGTGTGTGGTATCTATGGATAGGTCTTTAAAAAATATATTGAGGTTACTAGTATCATTTTTTTCTAAACTGAACAGTTTGCACGAGAGACACTTCCAAAGTGGTAAAATGTGTTCCCCCCCCCCGTAACTTCTAAAATAAAAGAATGATAAAACTAAAAAAAATATATAATGTAGAACTCAACAAAAACTTCCAACGAAAATTGGTTTGGATGAGATACAGTTAGCAGTTTTTGAGATATAGTACATTTTCAAAAACCGGAAATATAACTTTGTCATTCATACAAATACTATGAAAAACAAAGTTATTTTTATTGTTTGTATATATTACTTAATAATCTCAATATAATTATATCCCTAATCTATATGCTTGCTACTACGGAACCCTTCATGGGCGAGTCCAACTCGCACTTGGCAGGTTTTTAGACTGTCAAGTTTGACAATGTCTTCCGTTTTACACAAGCTTCCGTTATGTGTACGGCGGAAGAATAAACAAAATCATCATTCTTTTTTTTGTCATCTACGGGCCCAGCCGTGTAAAGGCAATAAAAAAGTTGACATTGACATGCTAGCTATATGGCCTGCCCACTGCCATTTCAACTTGCTAAATCGTTGGACTATGTCGGCAACTTTGGTTCGTCTATGAATTTCCTCATTTTTGAGTCGATCGCGCAGAGAGACTCCGAGCATAGCCCTCTCCATAGCTCGTTGGACTATCTTAACTTACTAATGAGGCCTATAGTAAGAAACCGTGAAGTGGTACACATACACTATTACAGAGCACCACCTTCTATGATCCTTAAAAAAAAACCCACGTTTTTAAATGTCCTAAAAATAAGAAAATAACCCTACGGGGCTGAGAGAGGGGCCACTCAAAACGTGGGGGCGTATATTATTTAAGGGATTATTTATGGGATATATTTACATGACGTGTAATAGATCGTGGCTGTAACTTGCAAAGATACGCCCCCACGTTTCTTATTTTTAAGACATTTAAAAACGTGGGTTTTTAGATTTTTTTAAATCTATTAATTATTTTATTATTTTTATTTTTGTTCATCGGGTTTGAAGCTACCCTGAAAATTTCAGCCTGCTAGCTTATCGGGAAGTGCCTCAAAATTGAGTTGCAAAAGTCCAACCGGAACGACAAACAAACAAACAAACAAATAAACAAACAAGAAAAGTGAGTGTATAAAAACGTGGGAAAATGGTAAATTGACAAAACTTTGAATAAACTTGGTAGACTAGAGATAGAATTTTATTGGACGAGCGCTGGTTTGTAGAAATTATTAATTATCTTGAGAATTATGCCCCCGTACTACCTATCATTTTGTATGGTACCAGTTAGTAAACAAATATCAGATAAGTACTCTCATTTCGAGAGAATCGCGTAAAAATAAGTTTACACTCATCATTTACCACAATAACACAGATAACGCGAATTCAAACCGTTTCTGTAGTAAACGACAAAAATGCAATTAAAATAATTAACTCTCGTTAGATATTTAAATTACTCATCGCGTACCAGGAATTCTACAGTAAAAATATTAAAATTATAACTTAAATTAATGTTCTCGTTTATTGTCCGTGGTACTACCGATCGTACTAACAGTAGTATCACAGATAAAAAATAACCCGTCGTACTACTGATCACTTGGTAGTACCACGAGTTATTTATGTTACTACTTTCATGTAAACCTCTCTGTATAATTACTACGGTATACGAGTACTGTCGCCTTATTACTTTGAAACATTTATTTTTATTTTTAGGGTTCCGTAGCCAAATGGCATAAAACGGAACCCTTATAGATTCTTCATGTCTGTCTGTCTGTCTGTCCGTCCGTATGTCACAGCCACTTTTCCTCGATAGTATAAGAGCTAGCCTGCTGAAACTTGGTAAGTAGATGTATTATGTGAACCGCATTAAGATTTTCACAAAAAAAAAAACAAATTTTGGGGGTTCCCCATACTAAGAATTGAAAGTCAAATATTTTTTTTCACCAAACCCATACGTGTGGGGGCGTATCTATGTAAAGGTCTTTAAAAATGATATTGAGGTTACTACTGACTTCTAAAATAGGAGAATGATTAAACTAAAAAAATATATATGGTGTACATTATCATGCAAACTACCAGCGAAAATTGGTTTGAACGAGATCAACCAATTAGTTTTTTTTTAATACGTCATAAATCGTAAACCGCAATTTACCTTTCAAAGTTACAACCATCTACAAGAACTTTTATATTATGATACTTGCTGCTACGGAACCCTTTATAGGCGAGTCCGACTCGCACTTGGCCGGTTTTTTTTAAATCTTCAAATATTACTGGGTGAAGGGTACTGTCAGACTCGTACTGACTAAAATCTAATTTCTTCACACCACGGTTATCTGATTAAACTGACCCGGCAAAGTAAAAGAGTAGTAACATGGGTTAAAAAAAAAAGTTTGGTATCGAGTGGCGCCGTATTCACCTGTAGGGGAAAAGTGTATAAGACGGGGACGTTAATAATCGCGAGGTATAATGGGGACATACACTCTTTAGGCATAGGTACTTAACACAACACTAACGTAGAGCAAGCGCCATCAGGACGTCATTTGCAAGCGGCCAGACGGAAATAGCGTCCTGTTGGCGCTTGTGCTACGATAGTTTTGTGTTAAGTTTGCCTTAGGTGTGTGGTTTCCCATCATACCTCGCGTCCCCGTCTTATACACTGTTCCCCTAGGTATATTATAATATGTTACATTGACATCAAGTATTGATCCTAGCCCTCGGTGTGACAATGTATTATCTGTGTTTTATAAATAGAAATAGGTAAGGGTTGTAAGATTCCACCCATTCTTCGGTTTTTAGGACTTGAAAATATTTAGAGCTTTCTTCGGTTTAGGCGCATTGGAGCTAATTCTCATTTTGACAACCGACTCCCTAATGGACTACTTCTCATTATGGCACTTCTCACTTTAGCTACTTCTGATTAGAGCTACTGCTCACTTGGGCTACTTCTCACTTGGACTACTTCTCAATAGGACTATTTCTCATTAGGGCTACTTCTCAAAATTCGGGAATGTTTATTGAAATAAGTACTGTCTTCATGTACATTTTTTATTTATTTTATTTATTTATTTAAGGATTACCAACGAGGGAAACATTTCATGAAACGTTACAAATAGACTTGCTTATATAACAATATATGTATACGAAAAAGGACAAACTTTACTTCGAAAATGCTGACAGATAAATGAGTGGTTACACCTACTAGAAAATCACAAAAGCTATCGAAGATCCAATCTTCAGATTTCCTAATTCCCTGCCCAAAGGTCGAAAGGTGATAACTGTCTGCGCATGCTCCGTGACCCGTGGCCTGTACGTTGTCGTATAATGACATATATACCTGCATTGGTACCCTGCACCAATGCAGGTATAAGTCATTATAGCACACAATATTGATGAATTGATTGGTCCCAGGAAAAGCCCGGCCTTTTAGCTATAATGGGCGGTACGCCACTGGTAGATATTTTATAGGCTCTAATGGTGGCAAATCGATTGTGTTGAGCGTATTTATTTTTACGATACTACCCACTGAAGAACACGTGAATTGGTTTAATGGATGTGTAATCTACGGAATTGTATGTTTTAGGAAGATTTTAGTAAACGTCGCCGTCGGTAAATAAAAGATGTGTTGCTCAGGAATTTATTCCGCCATTAGAGCATATAAAATATCTACGAGTACCAGTGGCGTACCGTCCATTATGGCTAAAAGGCCGGGCTTTTCCTGGGACCAATCAATTCATCAATATTGTGTTCTATAATGACTTATACCTGCATTGGTGCAGGGTACCAATGCAATTCCTCTTTAGGAAGTCGTAAAGGGTGGGAATGAAGGGGGTTTGAATGGACTGTTATTTTGTAATTGATATTCAAATGTGCAAGCCGAATTTAATGATAATGATAAAGCAGAGTTGTCTACTTAAAAAATCTTTAATTTTCTTTGCTCGCGCCCTACGTCCTAGAAGAAAAAAGAAATAGAAAGAAATAATTAAAAAATACATTGACTAGTATAAGCACATTATGCCACAACCATCACTAATACGGAGCAAAAATAAAATATAAATTAAATCGAAACAAGAAGGTTCTCAAAGTCTGAAAACTATGCTCATTGCTCAGTGCCGAAAATATTGGTGTGCCAACACGGTGCCAGGAACAGGTGGCCTACCATGAATTGTTAACGCGATCCAGTTTAGGCTATAGGAAAGAGATGGCGCTAGACGACTTGTATAGCTCTGTCTCTTTCCAACAGCCTAAACTGGATCGCGTTAAGAGCTCGTGGTAAGGCCCCAGGGCGCAGAAATGGTCAGACTAGGGAGCAGCTAAAGAAGCTCGCACTGGGCAAATAAAGTTACAGCACTCACTATACTGCAAGCTATAATGAAGCTAGTTTGCAGTTTTCAAGCTGTAAAATTTTTTCGCAATTTTCCTGTAGTTCATTGCCAGCGCACTACAGAATACTCGCTTCAAAAGCAATTGTAACTACAGCAAAAACTCCGGCTCGCAATAAGCTTTGCAAGTCAGTGTACCTAACTGGGAGATATTTATGTTTTTAAAAACGTGTTCAAATTATCTAAGGTTATCTCAAGTGACATATAAAAGCAAGTTTACGCTCCGATTAATCTAGAAATGTAGACTTATGTGTTTAATTTTAAAAGTGTACAAACAATAATACTAAGTTAATATACAACATTATTTTTAGTATATGCGAAACCTGAATAAGTTTGTTCAGAATCAGTAACTGAATCGATTCCAATAATTTTACACCATGTAATATTTTTTTATCAAAAATATTTTTATTAAATTTTATTACCAGTTAATTACAATACAATCACCGTACGGTTAGGTACCTATTGCCAAACTATTATCACGAGTGTATAACACAGGAGACGCGGTTTGTTGAACTGACAACCGGGTAATATACAAGCTCATCACTTTGTGATTTTTTATGACACGATTTTAAAATTTTGTACATAGATTCTTTACACAAAAATACTAGACAGGTGTATCGGCTTTCGCATAAACAAAAAATAATGTTGTAGATACGAGTAGTATGGCGTCTCATCGATTGTTAGAAAAACATTACATCTTTTTAAGCTCTCGCAGTCGGGTAAGAAGTATGGATGTAGCTGAATAGGTATCAGTATAGCTTACAAAGTGTTTCCCGGTAAGTGTGGATTCCGTTGAACAGGGGCATGGGAGAGATCATCATCTATCTAGCTTTCTCCCCAAAAATATTGGGGTCGGCTTCCAGTTGAACCGGATGCAGCAAAATATCAGTATTTTACCTCCACAGCCCAGTAACTGGGTAATACGATACCCCATGGTAAGACTGGTTGTCAGACTTTAGAGCTTCTGACTAATAGTAACGACTGTCAGAGATCTAAAAATGACAGCCGGGACCAACGGCTTTACGTGCTTTCCGAGGTACGGAGGGCATGGGAGAGCTAATTTCCAGTATTATTACCTCTTATTAGTCGGATTAGTGGTCCCTCTTCAAAATAAATAACGCGTATTAATTGCCCTACTGGCCATTGACCTTGATGGGATCTAACTACGGACGGCCTAATTCCTGATCCTTTGCAAGCACACGTTAACTGGCACAGTTTGGCGACGTATCGTGAAGTGATGTGATATAACGGTGACATTATTGGTGATTAGCACTCGTTGACTAAGGTACGACCTCTGTCGGGCATCGCAAAACTGTCTAGATAGGTAACCGTGACTCTGGAACATAACGGTGCATCCACACCGCCGGTAACATTTGTGGAGCAACAAAAGGCAACACGGTAACATTCGGCAACATTCGGTAACTTTTGTGGCTCCTTGTTACTTTTGTTGATTGTTACTCATCCACACCGCAGTAACATCCGACAACCAATGTTGCCGTGTTACTGTATGTCGAGTAACGTTGCTCGACAATCGGTAACATTGTGTTACTGCGGTGTGGATGCAGGGGGTAACATTGTTACCGATTGTTGAGCAACGTTACTCGACTTACAGTAACACGTAAACACTTAGTAGGTAACATTAAATAACATTTTGTTGGCTGATGTTACTGAGTATCATTTGGAAACGTTGAGCTACAAATGTTACCGGCGGTGTGGATGCACCGTAAAGGACTATTGAAGGAACATCGTAGAGTTTAGTTAGTCTCGTACTGATTAAACTCCACGGTGTCCGACAGCCCACAACAACAACAGTTACACAAAGTACTGTATCTAGCTGGGTTCAAGTCCGCAACCTGCAACTCGTAAGTCGGAGCAGTTACCACTGGGCCCCAACGAAATATTTTGATTTTAGAAAGATTTCGAAGTGATCATTATTTTATAACAATCACATTGCAATTGAATAATATTCAATTATAATTTTATAAACTATTAAATATCATATATTGTATGGTTAATTTATTATCTCATTCATTGTCTCATGAACTCAGCTGTAAGAATTCGAAACAGAAAAACTTTGATTTTGACACCATTTTTAGGGTTCCGTAGCCAAATGGCAAAAACGGAACCCTTATAGATTCGTCATGTCTGTCTGTCTGTCTGTCTGTCTGTCCGTGTATGTCACAGCCACTTTTTGTCGAAAGTATAAGAGCTATCCTGTTGAAACTTGGTAGAAAGATGTATTATGTGAACCGCATTAGGATTTTCACACAAAAATCAAAACAAAACAAATTTTGGGGGTGCCCCCCATACTTAGAATTGACTCTCAAAAAAAAATTTTTCACCAAACCCATACGTGTGGGGTATCCATGAATAGGTCTTTAAAAATGATATTGAGGTTACTAACATCATTTTTTTCTAAACTGAACAGTTTGCGCGAGAGACACTTCCAAAGTGGTAAAAAGTGTGTCCCCCCCCCCGTAACTTCTAAAATAAGAGAATGATAAAACTAAAAAAAATATATAATGTAGACCTCAACCAAAACTACCAACGAAAATTGGTTTGGATGAGATACAGTTAGTAGTTTTTGAGATATAGTACATTTTCAAAAACCGCAAATATAACTTTGCCATTCATACAAATACTATGAAAAACAAAGTTATTTTTATTGTTTGTGTATATTACTTACTAATCTCAATATAATTATGTCTCTAATCTATGCTTGCTGCTACGGAACCCTTCATGGGCGAGTGGAACTCGCACTTGGCCGGTTTTTTTTAAATCAGGAACGAAACAAAAACAGTTTGTTTCTGATCGAGATAAGTGAACTTTGAACATTATGCGGCTATGATAAATTATGTTTTCTTCACTGAGAAAAGAAACTTCAAGAATGCGAATATTCAGCGGTGTAGGAAGTCCAAAATACGGTCAGTGATCGGCCGGTAGTCCGATAGGAAACTCCTATTGTCGCCACTTGTGACCAATTATCGACATTATCGACCGCACACATATGTGCCTATGTGCTCACTGTACCTATATAGGTACATGTGGTTGTGACATGATCATTATGGCGGTACAGACTATTTTCAGCTGAAATCATGATTTATTTATAGATGGCGGACATTGTTCCAAATATTGAAAGTTAACGTCACGTTTATGATTATGAAAAAGCTGTGTTTTGATTTGCTTGACCATATAGTTCACAAAACCAATACATTCAAAAACCATTTCTTTTTTTCACATAGGCCCATGAGGGCACTTATAAAACGTCGACAACAGGTGCTCGGTTCGGGTTGGTCATTTCCACGGAGAAGAACCGGCAAGAAACTCCATGGTTACTCTTTTGAAATATCTTATGTTATGTTTTTACAATCGGATTGTTGTTTTTTTTTTTATGTGTGAGGAAAGCGTTCGGCCTGGTAACAAGGGGGAATTCCTTATTGGGGTATGTACGAGAAGACGTTAGCAACCCGTCTCAAAAGAAAGTCCTTGAATCCGTGACCTCCTCGCCCAGTAGGGTTACCTGGTTTAAGCACGTAATAATAACACGCAGATGGCAATCGCGTGAGAATAGGTCAACCCCTACTAGAGTAACTGGTTCATTTCTTACAGCTGATTTTTATGAGCTGCGTGATATGGTTTCTTTTTTAGAGTTCCTTAACCAGGGTAAAACGAGACGCTATTACTAAGACTCTGCTGTCCGTCTGTCTATCTGTCTGTCATCAGGCACACATTTTTCTTCTATCTTCTTCTTCTTCTAAATATGTATATAAAACTCAAAGGTGTCTGATATAGTGATCTATCAACGCACAGCCCAAACCACTGGACGGATCGGGCTGAAATTTGGCATGCAGGTAGATGTTATGACGTAGGCATCCGCTAAAAAAGGATTTTGATCAATTCTATCCCAAAGGGGATAAAATAGGGGATGAAAGTTTGTATGAAACTTTGTCAATTTTAAACCGATCGGACTGAGACTTTACATGCATAAAGTAACTATGACGTAGGTATCCCCTAAGAAAGGATTTTGATCAATTCTACTCTCAAGGGGATAAAATAGGGGATGAAAGTTGGTATGAAACTTTATCAATTTTAAACCGATCGGGCTGAGACTTTGCATGCACAAAGTTAATATGACGTAGGCATCCCCTAACAAAGGATTTTGATAAATTCCACCCCTAGGGGGATAAAAAGGGGATGAAAGTTTGTATGAAACTTTGTCAATTTTAAACCGATCGGGCTGAGACTTTGCATGCATAAAGCTACTATGACTTAGGAATTCCCTAAGAAAGGATTTTGATAAATTCTACCTCTAAGGGGGTAAAATAGGGGATGAAAGTTTGTATAAATCTTCTAAGATTTTCGACTGATTACGCGAGCGAAGCCGCGGGCAAAAGCTAGTCAGGTTATAATCTCATGAATCGTGATTGCTAGTTGAAAATTTCACAAATGATGTATTTCTTATGCCGCTATAATAAAAAAACAGAATAACATACCTACATATTCAAAGAGCCATGCAAAAAAAAGTGATTTGTGTCGTTTAATAGATAATGGTACCACACTTCGAGTGACAGTCCGCGTCGCACTTGGCCGGTTTTAGTTAGTCGAAAACGCTCTCCAGAAAGGCTGAACATGTATCTATGAAACGCACAGAGATAGATTAGAGTGAATAACACAAAGGCTACCTTTTACCCCGTTATATAAAGGTCCCGTGTGATAATTTTACGACTACCACGACGAAAACGTTGGCAAAATAGTAGCTCATATTAATAGGCACAGCTACTTCGTTTTTTTACGTACTAATGACATCTAATGAAACAAAAAAACGGTTATGCGATGATCCTTCAATAGCCCTTTATGTTCCAGGATCACGGTCACCTGACAAGACAGTTCCGCAACCAACACGGTGTACTCCTGAGGTATACTTGTTCTAATAGATTGTTTTGTCCGCAGCTAAAATCTTGCTGTTTTACCTGATCTTCTATGCAATCCTCGTGGGCTTCTTCACCGCCATGCTGGCGATCTTCTACCAGACCCTGGACTCCAAGATGCCTAAGTGGCAGCTGGACGGGTCCCTTATTGGAGCTAATCCAGGTAAGAAATTGGCTTGTGAATGCAGTCCAGATAATTATATTTTTTTTACAAGGCAGAAATGAGAACTATTTCAATTAAAAAACGATAGGTAACAGCTTAGTCACAAGTTACAGTCCGTACTTTTTGTGATTTCACCTGTGGAGACAATTAATAGAGGAAGTCGCTAAGAGCATGCCACGATTCTCCGCGACGCGACTTGCATTCGTACGCAAGTCTGAAGTCCTGAAGACCCGACGAGTTGTTTCTCAACAATAATAACATGGAGAAACTTTTATCTATTGAAAACTTTGACGACCTGGAATTTGGTTTTTAATTATTGTCTTTCATTAAACGACACTGTGGCTGAGCGTTCGACTATATGTGTCGAGGGTTCGATCTCCGGACGAAAAGAATATTTGCATGACTTACAAATAGTTGTTCCGGCTCTGGCTGCTTGTTTCAGTAATTTCATGGAGTAGCAGAAATTACTTAGTGTAGAGTAACGCTAACAAAAACTGTTTTGTGTTGTCCAGGTCTCGGCTTCCGGCCGATGCCTGAGAGTGCCAACGTGGAGAGCACCCTGATCTACTACAGGGCCAACGACAAGGGCTCCGTGCTCAAGTGGGCGGAGATCATCGATGAATACCTGGAACGTAAGTATCTACTCATACTATACAGGATACAGGCGGTTTCGACGGTTTCTGGTACTTCTGCGGCAAGATTTAGGTCAAAATCATCATTATTGAGTCCTCCCGCCCTTGGTAGAGTGGCAGGTGGAAGCGGTAGGGACAGCGGAAAGCGTATGGGACTGTCGGACTTAGGGACCGATCAAGTATAACGTAAGCACTATCATCATCATCGTCATCAGCCGGAAGACGTCCAATGTTGAACACAGGCCTCCCCCTTAGACCGCCACGCCGAACGACAATTTTCCACTTGCATCCATCGGTTGCCCGCGACTCTCACGATGTCGTAAGCACAGGTGGCGGGAATTCTACGCTTTGCTTATTTTTGATGACATAGGATGGCATTCGCGGCGAGTGCCTTCCGGCGAGCATCAAATTTATTTATCTAATGACAGTTGAGGTTGCAAATCCACCTTCACATATAATTAAGAGCACAATAACTCCTTCCAGAGTACCGCAAGAAGGGCAGTGGTTCCGGCGAAGCTAGTGGCGCTGAAAACCGAGTCCCCTGCTCGCCCACCTCCTACGCTACGAGCGAGAAGCAAGTGTGCGACGTGCCCGTCGACGACTTCCACCCCTGTACCTCCGCGAACCAGTATAACTACGAACAAGCTGGACCTTGTGTGTTCCTCAAGCTGAATAAGGTAAGATTCTTAACATCATCATGGCCCAATTGCCGTCCACCGCTGAACCTAAGCCTCCAACCCTCCCGGTCCTGGACAGTCCGCATCCGCTGCCACATTCTTCAAATCATCGACCCATCTTGCCGCAGGGCGTCCTACACTATGTATGCCCATTCGCGATCTCCACTCTAGCACATGTCTGCTCCATCTACCATCTGTCCGTCTACAGACGTGGTCGGCCCACTTCCACTTCAGCATGTTTATTCTACGCACAATGTCGGTTACTTTGGAGTTTCGAAACTGTAAAAAATAACAATGACACTGACACTGATGACCTCAGTATACAGCAGCTTGACTGTTTCATTGGTCTAGTTGTCGCTCGCAGGCACGACGATTGAGGTCTTTCGATTCAGGCAAGGTGTTAATGGGTTTTATATCAGGAAATTCTCAGAGCCAGCCACGGAGTCTGGATTTGTGCCAAGTTGATGGCACTGTACGACGAAATTCCGAAGTACTGTTAGGTACACCTCTGCATAACACTTCGAAGGTTACAGGCGTGTTATGCCTTCATCATCAACATGCCATCGGTTTATATTTTATACGCAATAACGCTTGCGTCGCTTCTTCACAAATGTATTTTTAAAGAAACGAAAAATCCAGTTGAAACACTACCACTTAATGGCGCAACGTGTAAACAGCGTTCAAAAAACAAGGGAACGAGAAATCCAGCATTGTGAGTAATGGTTGCGAAGGCCGAGTGGTTAAGGCGTCTGGAGTAATAGGTACTCCAGAAGACGCAGGTTCGAGCCCTGCTCGCAACTGAATTTTTCGTTTCTTTAAAAATATCTATGACATGAGTTTGTTCCGGGTATCGTTATACCCTAGTTACTGGATTGTGTGGTACCCCGTCGTAGCATATAAAATACTGATATTCAGTTTTATCTGGTTAGATTGGAAGCCGACTCTAACATAGTTGAGAAAAAGCTAGGCTAGCTGAGGAATTTCATCATCTGCCTAGTTCTTTCTTCTGTTGTCTTAAATGATAAATGGTAACTACCACTTACTAAGCACCTGTAAAATTACCTACTATTTTGAACCATTAACCCCTTCATTCTCAATTTGACTTCCTAAAGATACAGTAGTTAAAACTTTACCTGATACATTTCAGATCTTCAACTGGGTTCCAAGTCCGTACAACAACACTGAAGACTTGCCTTCCAACATGCCCGAAGACTTGAAGCAACACATCAAGATGGTGGTAAGTATACTGTGACGTCTTAACATAGAACTATACCAGGATGAAATAGGAGCAGCAATTTCATTACAACATTATAAAACTCAGAAATTACAGATACTAGAGATTCAAAATCTGTATGGGTGCAGTTATTTTGAGAACATAGGTGCTCAATCAAATGAGATTTTGCGAAATTCGGGCGTCAATGCCTCAAATAGCATGTTACTTTTAATTTCCGCTGTTATTTGTAGATTTTAGAAAAAAATAAATGAAGTCGGTGGCCCGTAAATCTAATAACCTTAGCGAGGGGAGTACAACCCCTCGCACCAACAAAAAATTGAATGCAATCATTCAAAACCTTTTGACAACCATAAATCCGCACTGGGCTACATAGAAAAGAATGATCAAATCTTTAAAAGACGTCAAAATTTTCAGCTCCATGCTTAACATGAAGCGTTTTGCAACCTTATACATATTTATCTTCCTCTATCAGTCTGGCAAACCCGAAGCGAACACGGTGTGGGTGTCATGCGGTGGTGAGAACCCTGCTGACGTGGAGAACATCGGGCCCGTGCAGTACATCCCGCGTCGAGGCTTCCCTGCCTACTACTACCCCTTCACCAACAAGGAAGGGTACCTCAGCCCCCTCGTCGCTGTGCTCTTCGAGAAGCCCAGGAGTAAGTTTCCAGAACTTTCTATCACCGTTCTGAGTATTTCAACAACTTTGTAGGAAGTTGAAGATCTTTTTAGGGTTCCGTAGCCAAATGGCAAAAACGGAACCCTTATAGATTCGTCATGTCTGTCTGTCTGTCTGTCTGTCTGTCCGTGTATGTCACAGCCACTTTTTGTCGAAAGTATAAGAGCTATCCTGTTGAAACTTGGTAGAAAGATGTATTATGTGAACCGCATTAGGATTTTCACACAAAAACAAAACAAATTTTGGGGGTGTCCCCCATACTTAGAATTAAAACTCAAAAAAAAAAAATTCACCAAACCCATACGTGTGGGGTATCTATGAATAGGTCTTTAAAAATGATATTGAGGTTACTAACATCATTTTTTTTCTAAACTGAACAGTTTGCGCGAGAGACACTTCCAAAGTGGTAAAAAGTGTGTCCCCCCCCCGTAACTTCTAAAATAAGAGAATGTTAAAACTAAAAAAAATATATAATGTAGACCTCAACCAAAACTACCAACGAAATTTGGTTTGGATGAGATACAGTTAGCAGTTTTTGAGATATAGTACATTTTCAAAAACCGCAAATATAACTTTGCCATTCATACAAATACTATGAAAAACAAAGTTATTTTTATTGTTTGTGTATATTACTTGCTAATCTCAATATAATTATATCTCTAATCTATGCTTGCTGCTACGGAACCCTTCATGGGCGAGTCCAACTCGCACTTGGCCGGTTTTTTTCTGTTGTGGTTGGGCTAAGATTAAATTCTCCGTTGGAGAATAATGGGAGTACCTACATGGGAAACTTGGGAACTGTAGAGATCTTGGGGCTGGTAGTCAAGGTCCCCAAGTTGAGCGTAATTATTTTTTGATGATAAACATCAGACAGCAATCTCAGGAACAACCCCGCAAGATGTTGAAACTTGCTGTCCTTATTTCTAATGTACTTCTTCACTTTGCAGCGGGCGTGCTGATCAACATAGAGTGCAAGGCCTGGGCCAAGAACATCTTCTACGACCGTTACGAGCGACGTGGCTCCGTGCATTTCGAGCTGATGGTGGACCGTGCCTAAGCTCGTCGTATGTTGCCAGTTGGCCTCCAAGCGAAGCCTCTGCCGAACAGAATGCAAGATCTGGGATCTTGGGACCTATCCTTTGGGCGTCATCTGTCTTCGTCATCATGCTCAACTGGGGCTATCTCACAACATGTAACCAGCTTAAGCAGATCGTAGATTGCTAGTCTTCATCATTATAAGTTAGCGTTTCGAACTAACTGGTTTAGTAGTTGAGAGATAACCCCCAGATTTAGAAGTTTTCCACGCGTTCTGTGCGGCAAAGGCCAAACCGCCAATTGGCCGCCAAGGTCACCAACTGATCGCCGGCCAAGGTCATCGAGCCCCCAATTGGCCAAGTTCATCAACTTACTGCCAAAAGATCGTTAGTTGATCACTAGTCATATTAATTGGTGGAAGCCGGTCTGTACCGGCTGTGTTAGTTGTTTTAAGTGTTGTGTAAGGTCATGGTCACCAGTTCGTCGCCCAGGTCGCCAATTGTTCGCTACGGTTGCCAAGGTCGTCACGAGGTCATGCCAGGCCGGCTGCCAAGCGCCATTAGCAATAGCCACATAGTCGGCGATTAATTTATATTCGTTTTAGAATAAGCCAGAGGGCGCCACTTAATTTTAACTTTTGTTTGTCACGCTTCAAATAAAGTTAATGAAATTTGAAATTTTACTGAATATTTATTAATTATGTAATGTTTTCTGGACGGAGAGTCAATAAACACGCAATAGTTGGTTCCAATAGGTTTTTTATTGGTGTTTTATTTCATGATGGTGTGAAATATCCCTTCTCCTCTACCTCCGAAGTAGTATCCTAAATTGTGAATCACAATTCAACTTTGGTTTTCACAACCAATAACTTAAAAATAGAACGGTAACAGATTGCTGATCACTGTACAAGTGAAAAAGAGGCGATACAGAACTTTGTAGAGCGTATGCAGGCAGACTTAGTTGGTGCAATCAGCTCCTGCATCATACATAATTTGTTTTTCTTCAAATTAGCAAGTGGGCGGGTTCGCATGATTCAAATGTTCGACTTACCCGGTGGATTTTTCGAAAACTTTTTTCATGCAAACCTTATCCGGTATAACAAGGACTGCTATAAGCTCAAAAACTACCGAACTATGGAAATCTGATTTCCATACGCTTTTCACCAATATACAGAGTGATGGTGCAGTGGCTGAGAGATCGACTACAGCGCAGCGTGTCGCTGGTTCGATCCCTGCACCGATCACACACCAATTCCTAGTGCGGGGCATAAAAGTCTGTGACGATAACTGTCGATAAATAATCATGGAAAAATACCATGCCTGATCCTGAAGCCACGATGACGCCGTCCAATTCTTAGTCAAAACGCTTAATTATTTCCAACTTAGAAAACTAAAATTGATATTTCTTAAAAGCTTGTCGCGTGTAAAGAAAAACAGGGCACGTGAGAGTCGGACGCGCGCCATGGATTCCGTACCATCCTACTACCCTATTCATTAATATTATAAATGTGAAAGTTTGTTTGTATGGAGGATCTTTATTACTCTTTCATGCAAAAACCACTGAACGGATTTAGATCATCATCTTCCTGCCCTTATCCCATTTTACTTGTGGTCGGCGCAACACGTTTTCTTCTTCCATTCTCCCCTATCAGACGTCACAGTATCATTTACTCCTTTTTCATTCATATCATTCCTTAGACAATCCATCCTCTTCCTCTCCATCCATCAACAATTTGGATGTTTGGTACAAAATATTTTATAAATTGGATTAACACGTAGGATAGTTATCACCCCGATTTTATATTCACGCTGACATCAGCTAGTTCATCTATAAAAAACCGGCCAAGTGCGAGTTGGACTCGCGTGAAGAGGGTTCCGTACGATGTTACCTATCACGTTTTTTTTTAAATCTGACCCAAATTGGTACGCACAATATTGAGTGATTTACCATATTATTTTAATATCATGGACTTCTTATAGGTTTTCCTATAATCTATAAGTAGAAAACTAATTTCTGTATTTTTTTTTTAAATTAGGTTTAGTAGTTTCGGAGATAAGGGGGGGAATGGTCAAATTTCGTCTATTTTCTTGAATAACTTGGAAACTATTTATTTTAAAATTACAAAAAAAAAATATATTTAAGATTGTCTCAATAAGACCTTTCATTTGATACGTCACACGATGCAGTTTTCAATTTTTTTTTTTTTTTTCCCCTTCCCCCCCAAAAATTACCTCCCATATACAGATATGGACTTCTTATAGGTTATCCTATAATCTATAAGTAGAAAACTAATTCCTGTATTTTTTTCAAAATTTTAGGTGCAGTAGTTTCGGAGATAAGGGGGGGGGAATGGTCTAGCTTCGTCTATTTTTTTTTAATAACTTGGAAACCATTTATTTTAAAATTACAAAAAAAATACAACTAAGTTTGTCTTAACAATACCTTTCATTTGATACGTCACACGATGCAGTTTTCAAATATATTTTTTTTAATTTTCCCCTTCCCCCCCCAAAAATTACCTCCCATATACAGATATGGACTTCTTATAGGTTATCCTATAATCTATAAGTAGAAAACTAATTTCCGTATTTTTTTCAAAATTTTAGGTTCAGTAGTTACGGAGATAAGGGGGGGGGGGGAATGGTCAAATTTCGTCTATTTTCTTGAATAACTTGGAAACTATTTATTTTAAAATTACAATAAAAATATATTTAAGATTTTCTCAACAAGACCTTTCATTTGGTATGTAACACGATGCAGTTTTCAAATATATTTTTTTAATTTTCCCCTTCCCCCCCAAAAATTACCTCCTATATACAGATATGGACTTCTTATAGGTTTTCCTACAATCTATAAGTAGAAAACTAATTACTGTTTTTTTTTCAAAATTTTAGGTTCAGTAGTTTCGGAGATAAGGGGGGAGGGGGAATGGTCAAATTTCGTCTATTTTCTTGAATAACTTGGAAACTATTTATTTTAAAATTATAAAAAAAACTAGTATTTGCGCGTTGCGCGAGCTGCAAGCAGCTCGCGGGGTCGTGTTTTGTAGAAGTATTCCTTACCTTTATAAAATTTTGATAATCCATAAGAATCTTTAAATGAATTGGTAAATCAATAGCCCTTAAAAGATTTTGTAAATTATATAAAATATTTTTAATATTTTGAAAACCCTTATGTACGGATTTATGTATGGACTTCTAAGTAAATCAACTGAATGTTTTTTTTTGTTGCGACGGTTACTTAAAAGTCGGTACGAATAAACTATAAAATAATATTCCTTGTAAGTGACTAAGTAAATAATGAAATAAGTTCCTTGCTACTTTTATGCTTTTCAAAACTATCCCAGGGTAGCATGTGTATGGGAGTGTGCAATATTACCAAGATCGCATTGATTTCTTATTTCCTGGTTCGATTCACTCACAACATAGTAATTTCCGCGCTACCAGAAGATATGGTTCCTGGTGCGCTTTATTTCAAGGTATCATCATTAGAAGCCTAAGGGTCAGTTCAGACCGAGATGCGAAGCGACGCGACGATGCGTGAAGAGGCCTGTCATTTCACGCTGCGTCGCGCTACGCCTCGCGGCGCCGCGATGCGCCTCGCTGCGCCGCGAGACGCATCGCCACGTCGCGAGGTGCATCCAGACGCCGCGCGGTGCAGCAGAACGTGTCTAGATATTCCACGTGCTGCCGCCCCGCCCCGCGTCCTCCCGCAGTCCCATTTGCAAATGGCGGCCTCAGCTACATAGTCCAGGGGCTAGAGGTAGTTGAGTATGCAAAATCCGAGTGACGGCAACTATGACCGAATTCATAAACATAATATTATGCGCTTTATCTGTGCCGCAAAAAGCTGTGATCTGATTTTTCTATAAATTATTACGGAAGTAATCATTAAAATGATTTTAAATCATGTACTCAATACATTGCGTTTAAAAATGAACCAAAAAATTGACCGGCAAGTTCTACATTGTTATTCTTTGACCTTTTCTTAACTTAAATCGGTTGGCGAAATTCGTTACTCACAATTATGCATACTTATTCACCTCTAGCTCCCGGTCTTCAACTCGCATCGTGGAGCGGCCCCGAGCGGCGTCAAGCGGCGCCGCGCTGCGCCGCGCTACGTCGTGAGGCCTTGAGAGGCGCACCGCAGCACCGCTGCTTTGAGATACGTCGCGCTGCGCCGCGAGGCGTCGCGCGGCGCATCGCTGCGCATCTCAACGTATTTTAAATTCTCATAACGCAATGTGTATCTTTTGGTGTAGAAAATAAAGTCGTATTTTGAATGGCTCTTAAAAGTGTGCGCGCATCGTCGCGTCGCTTCGCGTCTCGGTCTGAACTGACCCTAATCCACCTAAACTACTCGATTTACATAACACTAAATCATATCTAAAGCTCACCCTTTTGTCTTTTAGCAATAAATTTATGATTTGATGTTTAAAAAAATCCGTATTTTTTGTTGAGGGACGCTTGGAATGAACAATGTACTGTTCGTAAAAGTCCAAGTAGGTCAATGAGTCAAATTCGTCTCTTACGGGGCGGTTAAAATAAGTAATAAGGTCCGAACCAGCTTGTTGCGCGGCTTCTACTTCAGTGCCTGGTTTAAAATAAACGGTTTGTTGATTTTCTAAATGCACTGACAGCTGTTTGACGTTGGGTTCACGCGCGGTCATATCGTATTCTAACGTCCTCCAAGCGGCGTCGCTGGAGCCTATATAACGTTTTGTGACATACTGCTCTATTTCGTTATTTTCATGTTCTTCCGGTACGACAGCTACGCGCGATTCGTCAGGACCCTTAGTGATTTATTTAAACAAATACTTAACGACCGTTCGTTGCGAGGAGACTTCCAAGTTGATATGAGCATCGTACTTTAAAAGAAGACTTGCGTTATAAGGAACTACCCAAGTATCATTTACAATTACATTGTTACCGCGATATTTTATAATAGCTTCATTTTTACCATGTCTACACAAGTTATTAAATCCTTTTTCATCAGAAAAAGTGGGGGGTGTCTCACGTTTTGGAAAAAATTTTGAACATTTACTTTTCTCACTATTCCAACAAGGTAAATTAGTTCTGTGCGAGGGACCGCAAGGACCGTGAATCATGTGATTCAGAACAGCTTTTCGTAATCTTCCCTCTGCCTCTGATGCATCAGGAATGTCTGCTCTAACAAATTTATCAGTATCTATATTTTGGACAGGCCCGCCACCTTCAACCCTAAAACAAATGTGAGCGTGTGGAAACCTCGTCGCTTTTGAAATTCTATGACGTGCATCGTATAAATACATTTGCCAAACCAATTAACACCTCGGATATCTCTTAATAATTCTGCTAGCTTTAAATTAAAAACTCTAGCACACACAGAAGGATTTACATAGGTGCTTTGAGTGGATTGTTGAATTTCAGGCCACTTGGGATTACAGGTAAACGTCAAGGAAAATGATGGGTTTCACAATTTGCTTACTATTGCAATAGCATCACTATATTTTCCTTTCATGTATCGCGCGCAATGGATACTGAAAACTTTCATATAACGGATGCATTATATCTACAGTCTGTGGTTTCTTATCACCGATTTTCCAAAGTGCTATGCAATGAGGTATAAAATTTTCGCGTTCTGTACTAATAATGGCCGCGACTTCTCTACCAACAGGTAAATCTCCTAAAATGTTCCCGTGGGTTGAGCGAGACGTTTGCTGAAATTTAATAAAGGCCTGATCGGATGGTTATGAATCGTTTAAAACATTCGATAAAAGGATTTACGTTATGTAAAAAGTTGGTTAAGCAACTAATTACCTGCCTATCAAGTTTCATATTTGCGGCTATTTGTTCGCGTTCGTTTGTATCGTTAATGTATAGTCCTAAATTATTTACGCTACCAGTGTAAGCTAAATCAAAAACTCTATGATAGACTCGATCTTGAATTTTAAGAAAACATATTCCCGTTGGTTGTTGGTACCCGTGAGAAACGCCTAAGGCACTGGAGGCAAATAAATTATTGCACGCTCGCGGCCTGCTCAGAAACGACGGGTGAGAGTAAAACTCCTCGGTTAACGCCATTAAATTTTGTATGTTGTAGGTGCCCGCTCCACAACACCATTGTTTTCTAGATTTTTCTTCTTCAAACAGACGCGCATTACAAGTTGGACACCTAAAAGTGTCTGAAGAAGGCAAGCACGTTTTTTTAAAGAAAATAATTTTATTACGTTTAACTCAGTGTCCCTCTTCTGTGCTATTAAGTTTTTAGATTGACGTAGCGGTGTGTCAACACGACAGCTGTTTTTATTATATTTGTCAGTGGCTATTTGATTTATTTCAGGGTTCTGCTTGGTATAACGGTATACAGCATCGCGATTAATTTCTGGATTTTCTATTGTATATTTTTTTACGGCATCGCGATGAATTTCTGGATTCTTCTTGCTATATTTTTTAACGGCATCGCGATGTATTTGCGGTTTTTTGTATTATATTTTTAACCGCATCCAATTGATCGTTTGCTCTAGTACATTTCCTGCCACGTTTTTGTTTTTTGGGTCGACCTCTCTTTGTTGACGCCACTTGAGTGTCAACTACTACCGGTTCAGGGGTTTCTTGAAATCCAAGCAATATAGATTGTGATTCTGATAATTGACTATGATCTGTTGTTGCCGGGCATTCGAAGTCTATTATAGACTCGATAGACGACGGCAATGGCAATGCAGATCCTACGACAAAATTTTCTATAGTTTGATAATTGATAACGCGTAGTCTGTATTTTGAATACTGACCTACACCTATATTTTGCATTAACAGCAATCTGGCTAATTCGCGAATCGAATAACATTTAAACAAACGTGCTACTCCACATGTAGAATTTAATTTGATAAATTCATCTACTGCATGACTGTTAAATAAATAGAATGCACTATCGAATCTCCAAAAAGAAACTGTATAGTCTTGCCCGGTAAATATCATGCTATCCGTCTCATCATTGTGGTTTGTGTCGAAAACATTGGATTCAATTATGTTTGCAAGAGTTAAAGTACCGTATTCATTTTCTGAAATTTGAGGATATACTCCATTTGTAATCTAATTGGCGGTCATATTTTCAATTTGCGCTCTATTGTTTCCGACGACAATCTCCGTAGGCAATTCCTCGGGGTTCAAAAATATGACACCCTTCGGTAGAAATGGTTTAAGCGACATTTATATAAAGTGTCTCCACTTTGGAGAATGACATCGATATCATGACAAGTCAGATTTCGATGTCTGCAAACTGACAATACTGACGCGCAAGCGGACATTGCCATGCATTGAGCGTTATTACCCTTATAATTGCTACTCCCTTGGTGTGTAGTTTCTAAAACATTAACAAAAATACAAGGTCAAGTGCAAGGTCGATATAAAGTTACAAGAGGGAGAAAATTTTTTAATGATAAAACTTGTCCCCATTGATTGGATTAATGGATTACAGACAGCTCGCTGACAGACAGGCGAAAATAGGCAAAAAACAAAATAATATTTATTTTTATTTATTAACTTTCCTCCAATTTTTACCTTATTTTTATTATTTGTTATTATGTATAGCGGCAACCGAAATCCATATTCTTGATCATGAGCTATAGCCCACTAACAGACAGATGGACGGACGGACGAACAGCAGTCTTAGTACATAAAATAAGATTCTTTCCGAATTTTGACTTGAATTTTGCGCTTCATGAGTCGTAGCAGGTTCTAAGTTTGCTTATATCTCGAAAACAATGCGTCCTATCGCAAAAATAATGAAGAATGTGCCCTCCTTTTTTGGATCATTTTCTAAATCAGCACCACCAAATCAATTGAAAACGATACCCGTATCAATATTTTTGAATAAAATCAAGTCTGAGAAAATGTTGAGAATAGAATAAAAAAAAAACGGATAAAACGAAGTTACTGTATACAACTTAACAAAAGTAATCGTCGCGACACCACACTGTTCAATGCTACCGAATTACATAAAATGGTTGTCTTGTTTTTTACCGATTTATCCTACTGGTGGGAATCAGTAGGACAAATCGGTAAAACAAGTGAAGGTCGGAAAACATTTGCTTAACTACAGCAAGAAAAAAAAACAGGTGCAAGCGATTTTCGACCTTATTGACATTTATGCAAACACCGGATTATAATGAAAGAGCAATGTTAGATAACGAGAATGTGAGAAAAAACAAAGTAAATTTTAAATGTCAATAAGGTCGAAAATTGCTTAAACCTTTTTTTTTAACTTGTTTTACGATAACAAGTTAAAAAAAAGGTTCAAGCGATTTTCCACTTCACTCCGCTCCGCTCCACTCCACTCCACTCCACTCCACTCCACTCCACTCCACTCCACTCCACTCCAGTTCATTCCATGGTAATAAACACATTATCCTCCTTTGCGTTGCGCAGTCGGTAAAAAGTGTCGTGACAACTTTTTCCCTTAATTTTTTCCGTCTAGGCCCTTCGCAACGCGCGATAAGGAACTTCGTTTCAAGAACAGGACCCCCTAAAACATTATAAAACTAATTCAATAAAAAAAAGAAAAAAAATAAAAAATAAATAAAAAAATTGAGAATTCCTTAGAATAGTTAAAAGAATTTTAAAATCCATTAGAACACTTAAAAGATTTTGAAACCCCTTATGAACCCCCTAATCCAATCTAAAACCTTATCAAAAACTCAGAAGGGAGGCCATAAGGGGCAACTGTGTAAAATGTTTTTTTCTTTTCCGAGCCTCTATACGAATCCGTAAAAAAACAAAACACGGGTCTCTTAGTTTCAGAGATACGATGAGGGGATGGGTGAAGAGGGGGGAGTTTTGAAAAATGATTTTGACCAACCCTGTGCCCCTTGATATAAATCTGAAAAAAAATGTTGCAAGTCTGTTAACTTCCGAGATCCTCCTAAAGGGGGGAGAAGGGGGACATGGGGGGAACTTTGAAAAGGGGTTTTTACTTTTCCAAGCCTTCTCTATACGAATCCCTAAAAACAAACAAAACACGGGTCTCTTAGTTTCCGAGATACGATAGGGAGGGGAGGAGGGGTACAAAAGCACTCAACCTTCGTTACGCTACGGAGGTCGCCGGCTCGCTTCGCTCGCCACCTTCCCCCTTCGCTCCACTCAGGACCTACCTACCACCGGAAAGCTATCGTGACCTTATCCCTACGCTACGCTACGTTTCGCTTTACCGCTACCTAGTTTCCGAGATACCATGGGGGGAGGGGTGAGGGGGAGCGGGGTGAGTTTTGAAAAATGACTTTGACATACTCTGGGCCCCTTGATATGAATCTGAAAAAAAAATGTTCCAAGTCTCTTCTGAGATCCGCCTAAAGAGGGGGGGGAGAAGGGGGGCAAGGGGGGGAACTTTAAATTATTTTTTTTACTTTTCCGAGCATCCTCTATACGTATCCGTAAAAAAACAAAACACGCATCGCTTAGTTTCCGAGATACGATGTGGGGAGGGGTGAAGAGGGAGAGAGGGGGAGTTTTGATAAATGATTTTGACAAACTCTGGGCCCCTTGATATGATAGTCTGTTAACTTCTGAGATCCGCCTAAAGGGGTGAGAAGGGGGGCAAGGGGGGGAACTTTAAAAAATCTTTTTACTTTTCCGGGCCTCCTCTATACGAATCCGTAAAAAAACAAAACACGGGTCTCTTAGTTTCCGAGATACGATGGGGGGAGGGGTGAAGAGGGGGAGAGGGGGGAGTTTTGAAAAATGATTTTCACCAACTCTGAGCCCCTTGACAGAATCTGAAAAAAAAAATGTTGGGAGTCAGTTAACTTCCGAGATCCGCCTAAAGGGGTGAGAAGGGGGGCAAAGGGTTGAACTTTAAAAAAATCTTTTTACTTTTCCGAGCCTTCTCTATACGAATCCGTAAAAAAGCAAAACACGGGTCTCTTAGTTTCCGAGATACGATGGGGGAGGGGTGAGGAGGGGGAGAGGGGGGAGTTTTGATAAATGATTTTGACCAACTCTGTGCCACCTGATATGAATCTGAAAAAAAAAGTTTTGCAAGTCTGTTAACTTCCGAGATCCTCCTAAAGGGGGAGAAGGAGGGCAAGGGGGGGGGGGAACTTTGCCAAATGGTTTTTACTTTTCCGAGCCTCGTCTATACGAATCCGTAAAAAAACAGAACACGGGTCTGTTAGTTTCTGAGATACGATTGGGAGGGGGGGGGGGTGGGGAGGCCAAAAAGGGGAGGCTTGGTACTTTTGCCTTACTCATGAGAGTTACTTGTAAGTTTGCTGTCCGTCACCCCTTAGTTACCCTTCACCCGCTCAATCTTCGTTACGCTATGGAGGTCGCCGGCTCGCTTCGATCGCCACCTTCCCCCTTCGCTCCACTCAAGAGTTACCTACCACCGGAAAGCTATAGTGACCTTATCCCTACGCTTCATTTTACCTGTGTGATTTTTTTTTTTTGAAAAATGGTTTTTACTTTTCCGAGCCTCCTCTATACGAATCCGTAAAAAAACAAAACACGAGTCTCTTAGTTTCCGAGATACGATGGGGGAGGGGTGAAGAGGGGGAGAGGGGGGAGTTTTGAAAAATGATTTTGACCAACTCTGAGCCCCTTGATATGAATCTGAAAAAAAAAATGTTGGAAGTTTGTTAACTTCCGAGATCCGCCTAAAGGGGGGAGAAGAGGGCCAAAGGGGGGGGGGAACTTTGAAAAATGGTTTTTACTTTTCCGGGGCCTCCTCTATACGAATCCCTACAAAAACAGAACACGGGTTTCTTAGTTACTGAGATACGATTGGGAGGGGAGGGGGAGACCAAAAAGGGGAGGCTTGGTACTTTTGCCCTACTCATGAGAGTAGATGTTAGTTTGCTGTCCGTCGGTACTGTTACTTTTCCACGCCTCCTCTATACGAATCCGTAAAAAAACAAAACACGGGTCTCTTAGACTCTCTCTTATACGTTGCGGGGAGGGTGAAGAAGGGGAGTGGGGGGAGTTTTAAAAAATGATTTTGACCAACTCTGGGCCCCTTGATATGAATCTGAAAAAAAAATGTTTTAAGTATGTTAACATCCGAGATCCGCCTAAAGGGGGGAGATGTGGGGCAAGGGGGGGGGGGGAACTTTGAAAAATTGTTTTTTTCCGAGCCTTCTCTATACGAATCCGTGAAAACAAACAAAACACGCGTCTCTTAGTTTCCGAGATACGATAGGGAGGGGGGGAGGGGTGCAAAAGGGGGGTTTGGCACATTTCCCCCACTCGTGAAAAATACTTCTTAGTTTGCTTATCGTCACCCATGAGTTACGCTTCACCCACTCAACCTTCGTTACGCTACGGAGGTCGCCGGCTCGCTTCGCTCGCCACCTCCCCCCTTCGCTACACTCGGTCTCGCAGGCTCGCTCCACTCAGGACCTACCTACTACCGCAAAGCTATCGTGACCTTATCCCTACGCTTCGCTTTACCGCTACCTAGTTTTTCCGAGATACGATGGGGGGAGGGGTGAAGAGGGGGAGAGGGGTGAGCTTTGAAAAATGATTTTGACCATATCTGGGCCCCTTGATATGAATCTGAAAAAAAAAAGTTTGCAAGTCTGTTAACTTCCGAGATCCGCCTAAAGGGGTGAGAAGGGGGGCAAGGGGGGGAACTTTGAAAAATGACTTTTTACTTTTCCGAGCCTCCTCTGTACGAATCCGTAAAAAAACAAAACACGCGTCTCTAAGTTTCCGAGATACGATGGGGGGAGGGGTGAAGAGGGGGGATATGGGGGAGTTTGGAAAAATGATTTTGACCAACTGTGGGCCCCTTGATATGAATCTGAAAAAAAAAATGTTGCAAGTCTGTTAACTTCCGAGATCCGCCTAAGGGGGGAGAGAAGGGGGCAAGGGAGGGGGGAACTTTGAAAAATTTTTTTTACTTTTCCGAGCCTCCTCTATACGAATCCGTAAAAAAACAAAACACGGGTCTCTTAGTTTCCGAGATACTATAGGGAGGGGGGTGGGGTGCAAAAAGGGGGGTTTGGCATGTTTCCCCCACTCGTTACTTGTAAGTTTGCTTGTCGTCACCCCTGAGTTACGCTTCACCCACTCAACCTTCGTTACGCTACGGAGGTCGCCGGCTCGCTTCGCTCGCCACCGGCCCCTTCGCTCCACTCGGTCTCGCAGGTTCGCTTCACTCAGGACCTACCTACCACCGGAAAACTATACTGACCTTATCCTTACGCTACGCTACGATTCATTTTACCGCTACCTAGTTTCAGAGATACGTTGGGGGGAGGGTGAAGAAGGGGAGCGGGGGGAGTTTTGAAAAATGATTTTGACCAACTCTGGGCCCCTTGATATGAATCTGAAAAAAAAAATGTTTTAAGTCTTTTAATTTCTGAGATCTGCCTAAAGGGGGGGGGGGGGGAACTTTGAAAAATGGTTTTTACTTTTACGAGCCTCCTCTATACGAATCCGTAAAAATAAACAAAACACGGGTCTCTCAGTTTCCGAGATACGATAGGGAGGGGGGGAGGGGTGCAAAAAGGGGGGTTTGGCACGTTTCCAACACTCGTGAAAGTTACTTGTAAGTTTGCTTATCGTCACCCCTGAGTTACGCTTCACCCACTCAACCTTCGTAACGCTACGGAGGTCGCCGGCTCGCTTCGCTCGCCACCTCCCCCCTTCGCTACACTCGGTCTCGCAGGCTCGCTCCACTCAGGACCTACCTACCACCGGAAAGCTATCGTGACCTTATCCCTACGCTACGCTACGCTTCGCTTTACCGCTACCTAGTTTTTCCGAGATACGATGGGGGAGGGGTGAAGGGGGGGGAGGGATGAGTTTTGAAAAATGATTTTGATATACTCTGGGCCCCTTGATATGAATCTGAAAAAAAAATTGTTCCAAGTCTGTTAACTTCCGAGATCCGCCCAAAGGGGGAGAAGGGGGGCAAGGGGGAAATCTTTGAAAAATGGTTTTTACTTTTCCGAGCCTCCTCTATACGAATCCGTAAAAAAACAAAACACGCGTCTCTTAGTTTCCGAGATACAATGGGGGGAGAGGTGAAGAGGGGGAGAGGGGGGAGTTTGGAAAAATGATTTTTACCAACTCTGGGCCCCTTGTTATGAATCTGAAAAAAAAAATGTTGCAAGTCTGTTAACTTCCGAGATCCGCCTAAGGGGGGAAGAAGGGGGCAAGGGAGGGGGGAACTTTGAAAAATGGTTTTTACTTTTCCGAGCCTCCTCTATACGAATCCGTAAAAAAACAAAACACGCGTCTCTTAGTTTCCGAGATACGCCGTGGAGGGGGAGAGGGGGGGCGAAAAGGGGAGGTTTGGGATTTTTCTCATACTCACGAGAGTTGCTTGTTTACGAATCTGTCAAAATATACCCACCTTCCCCTTCACCATCTGGGAGAACAATTATGTCAGTGAGTGAGTGGTAATCGAGCTTTATATAGTATAAAAATATAATAATACATTTAAGATTGTCTCAACAACACATTTCATTTGATATGTCACACGATGCAGTTTTCAAAACTTTTTTTTTTCGTTTTCCCCTTCCCCCCCAAAAATTACCTCCCACATATAGATTTCATCCATTCACGACACACCTCTGTGCTTGAGTCACAGGAATTTATATGTGTACCAAATTTCAACCCAATCGGTTTATTAGATTCGGAGATAATTGACTGTAAGCGACAGACAGACGGACACACGAGTGATCCTATAAGGGTTCCGTTTTTCAATTCGGACGTACGGAACCCTAAAATGGCAAAAAAAATCACGTTTGTTGTATGATGTTAGTATCTATTTGGTGCTTTACAACAGAAATACATCATCTGTAAAAATTTCAACGGTTATCACGGTTCATGTAATACAGCCTGAGCCTCTACCATGAGTTGTCATTACGATACTCGATCATACGCATCGACCGCGTTTGGCGCTCTCATTGGTTGAGAGTTCATACAACCTTGGAGCGGGCCAATGAGGGCGCCAAACGCGGTCGATATCGATATGATCGAGTATCGTAATGACAACTCATGGCATAAGGCACTGGTGTCAGACAGGCGGACTGCCTTACGTGATTTGTTTTACCTTTTGGGTAGGACAAGCTTTTGTCTTCGTTACCGCAAAAAAAAAACCGACATGGTTGGAGCAGTAACTGAGCTATCGACTGCTGCGCAGTGTGTCGTGGGTTCATTTCCCACACGGAATAAATATTGTATGATCAAATAGTTGTTTCTGTGAGTTTCTATATGTGTAAACGCACCCACGATACAGGAAGAAAGCTCCTAGTGCAAGGCAACGTTTGAAAAAAAGAAAACAAATGGAACATGCTTTTCTTTCACAAATCTATATTTATCTGTACTAATAATAAAGCTTGTAAAAATAAACTACTTCATTAATGCTTCCAAAGCTAATTAAGATCAGGATGAGTGATATGTTGTCTTCTCAGATCTCTCCGCTAACAGAGGCGTGGTGATCTGTCGGCACGCGATGATGACGTGTTTAAGTCATAAGATAACTATGAAGTACTTCTGGTGTGTGCCTAGATTCTAGACTGATTAACGTGAGAATGCCTAACCGAGTATCGCTACGAATTATGCTGAATTAGAATCATAAATGATTCTAGAGAAAGTAAGTAGTATTTTCAATTTTCTAAAATCTGTTGGCTCCATGTCTTGGGCCCGAGTTGTTGTTGTTATTTAGTCATTCAATCAGAATCAGTCAACAGACTTGACTGCAGATCCGAGGTCAGATTGCAGTTCGAGAGAAAGTTTATTTGTGATTATGGCACTTGAAACAATGCCGGAATATCGGAAACTTGAAACAAATAATAAACACATTTACCGTGTTTATTATTTGTTCCAAGTTTATCTCGTTCTTAGTTCTAATTTAATTATCACCATTAATTTCGGACAGAACTCATATCTATGTGTTGATGACAATTTTCTTAGCTGTGTTAGTTGTTATACATGGCAAAGAAGTTTTTAAAACAATAACAACATTTTTGACAGTTACAACTTACCCGTAACGATTCCCACCCAGTGTGCCTAATAATTTTGGTATTATTCCATCACTATTCCTAGTTTTCTCCCTTGAATCTGGATTACGTACTACTGTAAGAATACTCCAGTTCCTGAAAGAAGTATATACGTCAGATTATCGAATACCTCCGTGGCCCCGAGGGTACATCGCACTATGGCCAAACAACCCGTAAGTAGGGCACGGGGGGTGAAAACATCCCCGACTGGCCGGCGCCAGAGGGGTGTGCGAAAATGTCGCTGGTACCCGACTCTGTGGATGTTGCGAATTTTGTTTGGTAATTAAGTATGAAGTATTTGGTTATTGATATATGAATTTGAAGGCAATGTCACGCTGAGATGATGTCAAATAAATTGGTGGAGTAATGATGTTATGGTTGTAACTCCAAAACAGAATTATCCAGATAATATTTTTTAAGCTTATGAGAAAAATAAAACGTCTCTGATGATTGTGTCTATTCACAGTCTATCTTCAGTAAAGAAAATGAAAAGTATAAAATAAATTTCAGTTAAGCGAAAATCTAAGTCTCTTGCATTACAGGGCCGCGGACATTCCCGCGGCTCATCATCATCTGCCTGAGAGTGAATTAGTTCTTAGGGAGAACTAATTCACTATCACAGTTTCATCAGATTTATCCATTATTTATTTGATTGCTCGCCAGTTTAGTTAATTTGTTATTTTGTAGATACCTAAACAAATTTATATTTTCTGTAATCAACAAAATCCCGTTTCATGAACAAAAGGCACTGTATCTAATAAATCTACATACAAATGTGTACACATTAACTATTTCTACTGTGTCAGCCCCCGCCCCATGTAATCCGCTCAGCGTGTCATGAACCCCTGCTGTCTATATGTTTGTTTGTTTATGTACTTGATAAAAGTGTATCTTCAAGCCTAGACATGAGTAAAGTGGGCCTGGGCAGAGATTCCATATCATCTTCAATGTTTATGTTTATGGTCATTGTTATTTAAAAAAATGGCCTGCATCCAGCGTGATCCTGTGGCCTTCATAAGATCGTCTGCCCACCTAGTGGGCGGACGTCCTACGCTGCGCTTGCCGGTGCGTGATCTCCATTCGAGAACCTTACGGCCCCATCGGCCATCAGTTCTGCGTGCTATATGGCCTTCCCACTGCCATTTCAACTTGCTAATTCGTTGGGCTATGTCGGTAACTTTGGTTCGTCTACGAATCTCCTCATTTCTGAGTCGATCGCGCAGAGAGACTCCAAGCATAGCCCTCTCCATAGCTCGTTGGACTATACTGAGCTTACTAATGAGACCTACAGTAAAGGACCACGTTTCGGCACCATACGTCATCACTGGTAACACACATTGGTCGAAAACTTTCGACTTGAGGCACTGAGGTATTTTGGACGAGAAAACGTTACGCAGTTTCCCGAACGCTGCCCAGCCGAGTTGGATTCGGCGGTTGACCTCCTTCTTGAAGTTGGTTCTCCTACCTAGTGCGACGGTTTGTTCCAGGTAGACATACGAGTCAACAACTTCTAGAACCGAGTTCCCAACCGACAATAAATGAAGTACTTACGCAATGGAAATATCTATTTTATTGTCGAGCAGTTGACAACGCGTCGTGTTCCACGCGCGTCTCAAAGAGCTGTCTGCAATTTGACGGGTCCCCCATAAAGGGCCATACGTCTGCCCGGATTGCTGGACTATCTTATCAGTTAACCGACGTGATCCTGGAACGTAGTAGTGGCATCCTTGAAGGAACACCGTGGATTTTAGTCAGTACGAGTGTGACAGAAGGGCGGGAGGATAAAAAAAGGTAAAGGAAAAGTTATTCTGTTATCCAGGTACTCTCCACGAGATCATCAGCAATATGTAGGCGTTGCTGGCCCTTCTCAGGGAGATGGGGTGGTTCGACTTTCATTTGTGGACACCAGCCTCTTAAATACAATACCAGATGTCGGCGACAGTATGTCTGATAAAACTATACTATAAGTAGGTACTACACATAAAATCTCGCCATGATTCCAGTGTCAATAACCCTCTAGATATATAATGGCTCACTCTCCTTCTCTGTCACACTTATGCTGCGTTAGTATCTGTCATTCTTTCTACACAGGCTACGATATGTTTACCTATGTACTAAAATACTTTTCTTTCTTACTACAAGGGAAATCAATATTAGTCCAATGGAAGAATAATCTTGTTGTCAACTATTGTCAAGGTCGCCCTGGATGGGTTACCGTCCATCGTAACGCTTGAAATTATTAATATACTAGCTGTGCCCGCGACTTCGTTCGCGTGGATGTCGGAATTTAACAATCTATATTTTTAGTGCGAAGCGGTGTTGGAGGATACCGATACAATCTTTTATATAAGCTATAGTCCCCGCCAAATAAGTCTGGAATAAAGGTTTATTGATCCTAATAATTCATCGTTCGAATTTCATACCACCATCGTTCAAACAAAATAAAATATAAGGTCAAGATCGCCTCTTACCACGATGCGTTGCTTTTGGTCGTTCTACATTTTTCGAATGGTTTTGAAATATTGCAAAATATGGGGGTCAACGTAGGTATTTTATTTTATTTTATTCCACACTTATCTGGCGGAAACTATAGTGCTTCTTTAATATTAACAATATTGTGAACAAATTAACACAGCTGTGAACCATCATTCTGGAGCGTACATAAATATCCTGTCCCATCCTGTCCCGTCCTGATCCGTCCTATCCCGTCGTGTCCCGTCCTGTCCCGTCCTGAACCGTCTTGTCCCGTCCTGTTCCGTCCTGTCCCGTCCCGTCCCGTCCCGTCCCGTCCCGTCCCATGCCATCCTGTCCCGTTCTGTCCCGTCCTGTCCCGTTCTGTCCCGTACTGTCCCGTCCTATCCCGTCCTGTCCCGTCCTGTCCCTTCCTGTCCCGTCCCGTCCTGTCCCGTCCCGTCCTGTCCCGTCATGTCCCGTCCTGTTCCGTCCTGTCCCGTCCTGTCCCGTCTTGTCCCGTCCTGTCCCGTCCTGACTATCCTATGATTTCATAAAATCAAAATCAAAATCAAATCATTTATTTCAAATAAGCCAGTTACAGGCACTTTTGAATTGTCAAAAGTAAAATAAAATAGTTTAAAAAATAGTTACGGTGCTACAGTCCCAGTCACAAGACATAAAAACTGTGAAAGTACTGTAGGTGCCCATTCCAAAGCGTAGATCTCATGGAGAAGAAAGGGCAAGAAACTCCATGGACACTCTTTTTCAATCGCCAAAATGATTACAGAACCTTTGTTACATCATTCAACTTGAGATGGTACATTATGTGAGAACGATGTAGCAAGTAAAAAGTGTCCATAGGAAATATAAAAAAGACAATTCAAAAACAAAATGATTGATAATTAAAATAAACCATGGCAGCTAAGAGATGACCAGTCTCAACTGACAGCGCCCGTTCACGAACATGACGCATGATATCAGCACCATTCAGCTCAACCATTTTGAAGGGAACTAAATGATCCGACACACGCGCCACCATCAGCGAGACATTTAAGTGAGCATGACATACTCCCAACTGCCAGAGCACATTCATGTCAAAAAAATAATAATTAAGAAGTAGGTATCTGGTGAATAGCTTTGTGCACATAGAACTCACACAATATAATGCAGCTATATAATTCAAAGAAATATGAATTTATACAATGCAATTATAGTTTTACAATCTTCTGCAGCTCCGAAAATAGTACCTATTAAATATGCTATCAATGAATATATCCCTGTCCTATGGAGCAGGACCAGCATGGAGCCAAGCATTATTATCAGCGATATAGTCGCCCAATTTGTAATATGCCTGCTTACATAGTGTGCGTTTAATGCATGATTTAAATTTTGTCTCATTTAGTTCAAGAATACTTTGTGGAATTTTATTATAGCATTTTAAACAGTACCCCATAAAAGATGAGTCTACTTTAGCGAGTCTGAAGCCCGGCTGAACTAATTGGTCCCTACTTCTAGTATTATAATTGTGTCTGTCACCTCTTTTACCAAAAAGATGCAGATTCTTTCTAACGTACATTATGTTTTCATAGATATATTGACAAGCTACCGTCATGATGTTAATATCCTTAAACAGTTCTCTTAGAGAGTCGCGTCTTCGGAGATTGTATATAGCTCGGATGGCTCTCTTTTGCAGAATAAAAATAGATTCGATGTCTGCAGCCCGTCCCCACAATAAAATTCCATATGACATTATACTGTGAAAGTAACTAAAATATACAAGTCTCGCAGTATCTACGTCAGTATACTGACGAATCTTTCTGACGGCATATGCTGCTGAGCTTAAGCGCCCTGCTAGAGATGTTAAATGAGGACCCCATTGTAACCTTGAGTCAAGCGTAATCCCTAAGAAAACCGTTTTATCGACGTATTCTAGTGTCTCATTATTCAATACTATGACATTATTAGTACTTTTGACATTTGGAAGAGCGAATCGTATACATTTAGTCTTTTTTTCATTCAATACCAAGTTATTTGCTGTAAACCAGTTGTGGATCTGACATAAGGTTTTATTTAGGTCATCTAGATTTTGAGCCCGTCTATTAATCTTAAAAATTAAGGAAGTATCATCCGCAAATAACACCATTTTGTGAGGTTGGTTATCCAATAGATAGGGTAGGTCATTAATATATACCAAAAAGAGGAAAGGACCTAATATTGAGCCTTGCGGAACCCCGATGTTGACCATTGAGCTCTGTGAATTTACGCCGTTTATTTGAACTTGCTGTTGCCTATTGCACAAATATGACTTTACCAAACTAAGTGCAAGTTTACCTAGTCCGTAATGCTCTAGTTTCAAAAGTAATGTATCATGGTTTACGCAATCAAATGCTTTGGAGAGGTCACAAAATATTCCTATCGCGTCTTGAGCCTCTTCCCAAGCAGTAAATATGTGCTTTAATAAGGTGACACCGGCGTCAGTTGTACAACGTCCCTTGGTGAAACCATACTGCTGATCGTGTAAGATTCTGTTGGTGTTAAAGTGATTGAGCATCTGATTTAGCATTACTTTTTCAAATACCTTGCTAAAGACAGGCAACACGGATACTGGTCTATAATTGTTAGTATCTTTAGAGTCCCCAGATTTAAAAAGAGGCACGACTTTACTGAACTTCATCAAATCCGGGAAAACTCCTTGATCTACACACATATTAAAAATTAAAGCTAGGTAAGGTGCTACAGTCTCCACTATGGATGTACAAACTTTAACAGACATTCCCCATAAATCTTCTGTCTGTTTAATTTTGATTTCCCGGAATGCTTTGATAACTGTCGCCGGGCTTATGTGTTTAAATTTAAAATCAGCCGGGCAGCCAGATACGTTCGCCTTTAAAAAAGCAATTGATTTATCGGGTGAGGAATTTAGAGTCTCCGTAGTCTTAAACGGTATATCTGTAAAGAAATTTACAAATTCTTGAGCTACTTCCAGATTAGAACTTATAGTACCACAATCTGTATCTAACGTATAGTTACTGCTACGCATTGTTTTTCTGCCAGTCTCGTTATTTATGATTTTCCAAACTGTCTTTATTTTATTTTCAGCTGTTTTTATCTTGTTACTAATGTGCATGGCTTTAGCAGCCTTGCAAGTATTTCTGAAAATTTTAGAATAAGTGGCGACATGCTTGCTAAAAGTTACAGTATTAATGTAAGGCTTAAGGCCATAAAGTTCAAAAAGTCTTTCCCTACTTTTCCTAATACCTCTAGTTGCCCAGTCACTAAATATAAATTTCGGGCAAATATTCTTTATTTTCTTTTCAAAATGTTTATTGAATTCACTATGAACTATTGAAAAGAAATGTTCATAGAATTGATTGGCATTCATTTCGTCTATATTAGGACTCATTCCACTTAACATGTTGTCTAAGGAACTATTAAATTTATTTAATTTATTTGTCGTTATAGGTCTAAATTTAATCTGAACTTGTTGTTCAATTGTACTACACCTAAAAGTTACCGTCTGTCCACTGTGATCAGACGGCAGACAACTAACTATGGCTTTTTCAAAATAATCACAATTGCAGAAAATATTATCAATACAAGTAGCAGATGTTGGAGTTACTCTAGTAGGTTCTGCAAATATGTTGGTTAAATCAAAAGATTTAAAAAGATTTAATAACCTACTGCTATTACAATTTTCTTCCAAAATATTGATATTGAAATCACCACAAATAATTGCTGTTTTATTGCTTTCTGAAAGCTTTGCCAGAACATCTTCCATTATTGATTCAAATAAGGAAAAATTTTGATAGTTAGGGGGTCTATAAACACACACTATTACATGCTTATCCAGCTCAACACAGGACAGTTCGACGCAATGTTCAACCGAGAGACCTACTATTTCATTACGTTGATTACATTTTAAACAATTTCTTATTAGTATTAGGGAACCTCCACGCAGCATAGTTTTGCGATTAAAACAACTAACAACACTGTAATTTTCATAATTAATGAGCATTTGATAGTCCTTCAACCAGTGTTCAGTAAAACAGATAACATCAAACATTGTTTTTTCAAGAAACATTTCGACTTCTAATAATTTTGAAGCAATACCTTGAATATTTTGATGGAATAATGTCAAGGTATTCTGCTGAGGCCCTTTTTTAAAACTAATTAAATGATTGCTAGAAGATACATTGTTACTTGTGGATGTTAAATTGCGAATGGTACCTTCTGTTGTCCTACTGACTAGTTTAAATGACTATTATCCGGAGTGAGCCCCATGCCATCACCAGGCAAAAATAACCTACTACTAGTAGTCTCACCTTGAAATAAAATCGCTATAATTACATTTTTTATAAGATGTAAATTGATTAAGATAAAAAAAAAACCTTTTCAAAAAAAATGTAACCGCCTTCAAAAACCACCACAAGAAAGGGTAAAATAACCTACAAAATAATTTTTCTTTTAGAAGTCGGTGCCTTTGTTTTTTTCATTTCATTGTCTTTTTTGCCACCGACTTCTGAAAGAAAAATTATTTTGTAGGTTATTTTACCCCTTTTTGTGGCGGTTTTTGAAGGCGATTACATTTTTTTTTGAAAAAGTTTTTTATTTTACTCTTTTTAGTTTAAATATTCAACCCAAATTCTTGTCAAATAAATCATTCTCTGACATGTGCACTAAAATTTTGTAATCCGTAGCACCGGTAACAACATCGCTCAAGTGCACAATAAGCTAATAAAATTCCCTATCCCAAAAACTCCTGAACCGATTTTGATGAAACTTGCAGTATTCCGTAAGTTAAACAATACCTAGTACAACAAAAAAAGAATTACTTAAATTGGACTTGCAGTTCCGAAGATATGCGAACACAAACTAAATCAGTCGATACCTACTCCATACTGTTAAGGAGTTGTACCTTCCATCATCAGCTCAGGTACATGAGATGATGATTATCATACGCAAGTACTTCATAAAATTTACGAAAAACGATGTGCGGGCCTATAAAATTTGAGGGTTGCCCTCGATTTCCCTGGGATCCCATCATCAGATCCTGACCTGATGATCATGGGACCACTTGGAAGTATACCCTTTAAAACGAAAGAAAAATTTTCTAAATCGGTCCAGGCGTCTTCGAGAAATCGGGGAACATACATAAAAAAAAGATTCCGACGAATTGAGAACCTCCTCCTTTTTTGAAGTCGGTTAAAAAACACTGTTTCTTCAATTTAAACACCTCTATTCCAGGTTTTCTTTTAACGCCTTCTACCGTTTTATCGTTGAATTATTTGAATATGTAGTTTTGCTATTCTAAGCTAGATCGCGCTACTGAACTGCACGTCTTGGTGTGAACTGACCGTAATTTTACTTCTGAAACACTTTAAATTCAAATAACTTTTGATAGACTGAACCGATTTCGATGAAACAAAAACTAAGTTAAACCTCAAGTTGCGTATAATTTTTGTATATAAACATTGTCAGCATTGAATTCGTAGATTTTACGTGATGTGCGCACAAACAAACAGACAAACAGACAAACAGACAAACCGACTAACAGACAAAAATTTCAAAAATGATGGAAATGGGTTCTGTTACTTATCTTTTCACACGCTGGCTATTTTTTGTTTCAATTTCTTCAATGTACAAAAATGACTTTTCTACAGATTTATTATATGTATAGATTTCGGTAGTAATCTTGATCCCGATATTTGCCATTGATTGAGATATAACAGTAATTCCTGGTTGACACCCGGCCCGTTTACATTACAGGCCACTCTTAGCAGTGCCTTTATAGGCTGATAATGCTAAGGTTGACGCACATTCTGCGAGTTCGATTTCCGCAGCTTCGCCCTTAATGTGGAGCTCAACAATAATCTATTACACTCAAAAAAATATTAGTCCGAAAAATAGATTATCAAAAACATAACCCTCCTTCTGGCGCAGTCGGGTAAAAAACATTTGACCCTTCTAAGAATTATATCTTTCTAATCTATTTTTTTTAAACTAAAGTCACCGATATAGCCCACCGGGTTAGCAAGCTGAAGTGGCAATGGGCAGGCCATATTGCTCGCAGAGCAGATGGCCGATGGGGTCGAAAAGCGCTAGAATGGAGACCACGGACTAGCAAGCGCAGCGTAGGACGTCCACCAACTAGATGGACAGACGATCCCGACCTTATAAAGGTCGCCGGAAGACGCTGGATGCAGGTCGCTTCCAACCGGTATATGTGGAGATCTAAAGGGGAGGCCTATGTTCAGCAGTGGACGTCCTATGGCCGAGATGATGATGATGATGATGATGATGATTCTATTTTTTTAGCCTACTCTGTTCCTCTTGAGCAAAGGCCTCCCCCATTTCTTTCACTTCTCTCGATGGTGTGCCTCCGAATTCTACTGTGAAATTGAAAATTATCGCTCGCTATAGTCTACACTAATATTATAAAGAGGAAAGATTTGTATTTTTGTGTGTATGTTTGTAATGAGTAAACTCAAAAACTACTGAACCGATTTCAAAAATTCATTCACCAGTTGAAAGCTGCTTTGGGTCTGAGTGACATTGACAATAAGGGAGGGGGTACGGTGAACGGGCGAAGCCGGTGGCAAAAGCCAGAAGTTAAATGAAGTCGGTTAATAAGTAGGAAAAATTAAGTTCATGGTACAAAATCATAGTTATTGTTTATAGGAAACAAGCATGGATTCCCGTGGTCCTGACCTTGTTTAAACTATGTCAACACATATTCAGCACTAGCTTCTGCCCGCGACTTCGTACGCGGATCCAGGCATGGTCATGGGCATGGTCCATGGTCGGGCAGCGAGTTGCCCTTTACTCGCCGCTCGCATGCCCGCGCCTACGTTGTTGTAATTATACGTTTTCCTTAAGTTTGGCGTATATGATTACTTCCCAGAATTTGCTCCTTATTAGCAACACTATCGAATAGTGTAATAATACATTTATCACACGGCGGGTGTGATTTTTTTTTCCAAAATCAGCGGGTTTTATATCTGGCCAGGATTATTAATTTTTCTAAAATCCAATGATGCAGTTTTAGTTTTCGTCAAAATCGGCGTCGAGACTCCTTTCAACGTTTTTTGATATTCCTCATAGTTTCGGAAATAGCCATCCACGCCCAGTTGAAAAATTCACCCTGTATAGTGAAATTAGCGATAGCTTTGATTTTCCACATCAGATGTTTCTGATCTTCGATTTTTATAAGTCAACAGGAAATGCCCATCAGACCGACAACTTTTGCTAAGACGTTATTCTTATATGTGTTATGGTGTAGCGGGGCTCTTGGAGTTCCACAACGGGTGTTCCAGATCTTCAATTTTTATACCTCAACAAAGAGTTCTCATCAGGCTGAATAACTCTTGCTAAGACGTCATTCCTATAAATGTTATAGTTTAGCTGGGCTCTTGGAGTTCCACATCAGGTGTTCCAGATCTTCAATTTTTATACGTCAACAGAGAGTGCTCATCAGGCTGAACAACTCTTGCTAAGACGTCATTCCTGTATATGTTATAGTTAAGCTGGGCTCTTGGAGTTCCACACCAGGTGTTCCAGATCTTCAAATTTATTCTCTCAGCAGAAAATGCTAATCACGTGGAACAATTTTTGCTATGGCACCATTTTTATATCTCTTATAGTTTAGCAGGTCTGTTGCGGTTCTGCATCAGGTGTTCAAGTTTCCAAGATTAATTATAGCCTATATGTTAATCTAACTGAATAGCTATACAACAAAAAAAAAATCATTCAAATCCGTCCAGTAGTTCCGAAGATTAGCGTGCACAAACACACAAACAGATAAACAGATAAAAAAAAATTTAATTACAATTTCGGATTTGGCATCGATAAAGTAACAACTCCTGCTACTTTTTTTTTAAATATTTACATTGTACAGATACCACTTTTCTACAAATTTATTGTATGTATAGGGGTAGTTCTTCAGAGACAAAATTTTCGATGTCTGTGGGTATATTTCCGTAACCAACTAACAAAACGACATGTAATATTTTTTTCTGTAGACTTTAGCTTTAGATCTAACTAGGACAAATTATATTTTTTTAATAATAGCTATCTAGATACAAAATAAAAAAATTTGAAGTCTGTTCTCCTGATTCATATGGGGCGTCCGTTTCCCATTTTCCGGAACAAAATGGTCGATGTCGCATTTTCTCTTTGATTCATCAATATAAATTAAACTTATATCGAAAGGTAATGAATTGACCTCTTACAAAAAAAATATGTAATAGTTGTAACTACGTTAGTGTGTTTATAATTAAGTAAATAAGAAGTGTCCGGCGTAAAATACTGATTAATATGGAGTAAGCTTTGCTTGACCGTACTTGGTCGAGGAATGATAATGAGAGTCTGGGATCCCGCATGGGGGGAAGCCTGTCGTACAACGGACATGCTAGAAAGCGGACGTGAGGCTGGTTGGCTTAGAACTCGGTGAAACAAAGGTAAATATCTGATTCATCTGTGCTTGGTTTAGGTACCTTGCTAATTACAATGCCTAATTTATTAATTTTATTTTGCTGTTTTAAGACTTTAATCTGAGTTTCGTGTGATGCTTTTGGGTTATAGATTCGTGTAGAAAAATGACAATACTGAAGTCTGTATGAATTATGAGTTAAGCATAATTTTAGGCAAAATCATGATTCATCTGTGCCTGATTGATATGTTCAAAAGCCCATATGAATCTGAAAATAAATTAGTTTTCCCATTTTCCAGCAAGAAAGGAACACTTTTGTTACGTTATTTAACTTTTCCAAGTCAGTAGAGTGTGTGTGAGACAATTTTGACATTATTCTTCGGTATTTATTCATAATTCAAAGTCTATCTGTATGTTTTTATTTTGATATTGCAGTTAACAACAATGCCACTATCAACAGTAGAAAAGAAGGAGAAAAAGAGACTTATAGAACGTACGAATTTTTTATCCTTCTAGGATGGAAATTAGAAAATAAGAAAAGATCCAGACGAGTATCATAATCAGCCTATAAATGTTCCCACTGCTGAGACACAGGCCTCCTCTCTTGTGAGAGGGAGTGGGCCGTAATCTACTACGCGGGCCCAGTGCGGATTGGTAGATGTCACATGTCTTCGAATTTCTGGTTCTAGGACATGCCGGTTTCCTCACGATGTTTTCCTTCACCGTTTTGAGAGCAGTGGTGTTGAAATAAATTACACAAAGTAATGCGCCTGACGGGGTTCGAACCCACGACCTACTATTCCTAAGTCGAGGCCAATACCACTGGGCCACCACTGCTCAGACGAGTACGCTGCGTGGAAATTAAAATAATTATATTTGAAAAGAAAGGGAGAAAAAGCCAAAGTAAACTGAGAGAATATTATAATGTAGCATTAAAATGACTATCTGGTACCTATTTATAACAAAATTCTCGCTTTTCTTTAAGTATTTATTTCTGTATAAATATTTATATTATATTATTATTATCAGCCTATTGCCGTCCACTGCTGAACGTAAGCCTCCCCCAAAGAGCGCCAACTCTCCCGGTCCTGGGCAGCTGTATAAATATTATTCTGAAAAACAAGAATTTTGTTGTTGAATTTACCAGATTTTTTCCTTGATATGATCACTGATAATTGTTTTTATAAAAAATATTATTGTTGTTATAATATTTTGATTATTTTCTTAATACAGAGCCCATTTTTATTTAAAGTTTTCCATTTTTATTTCTTTTCCTGATTCATCTGTATAAAATTCTGATTCATCTGGGCACTAAATTTTTAAACGTCGATATCTTAAAAACTACTTTGTAAAAACGAGTCCCTCATACAAATATATGTTATTTGGAATATCTATTTTCATATGAACATGTGTCACTGAGCTGAAAGTGAAATTAAAATTTGACCATATCGCTCCTCCCACCGAATAATATCGTAATGTGATAAAACGATACTTTGCGTTTTATTGCATATTCATCATGTAGGTACTCTCTTACACTTTGTCATTTTTTTTCACATTTTTCCTATAAGTACATTACAAATTAGTATTTTTATAATAACCATAGCCCTAATATTCCGTTATAAATTTATTGTACTTATTTACCTGAATAACATCGCTTCTAGTGATTACGGATAACACTGCTAATAAGAATTTCAATATGTTACGATAACGATATTATTCGAGTAAGAACAGCAAA
Organism: Agrotis exclamationis; assembly: GCA_950005045.1. Lineage (NCBI taxonomy): Eukaryota > Metazoa > Arthropoda > Insecta > Lepidoptera > Noctuidae > Agrotis > Agrotis exclamationis. The sequence goes on along the minus strand of OX465421.1, from coordinate 1,480,161 downwards.
CTCGTTTTATAGTAAAGTTTTTTAACAATACTATTCCTGTAGAGATTTTATTTCAAAAATATGGTAATGCTGGTTACTATTTAATTAAATGTTAAAAAAAAATAGCAATTACTTTTGCAATAGTTTACCGAGGTGACATCTACACTCAATCTACGATTGCTGTATTATCTATTAATGAGAAGATTATCGAGCTGGAGGAAGAATTGAGCAAAATGCGCTGGGATATCTTGAGATTACCTGAAATCCGAAGAGACGGTCAGGATACGATAGTTCTAGATTCCGGCCAACAGACAACGGCTCTTCTACCGGGAAGGAGACCGTAAATCCCAGGGTGGTGTTGGATTTCTCGTCCGCAGGTCCCTCATCAACAACGTTATGAAAGTCGACAGTGTGTCGAGTAGGGTAGCATACCTTATACTCAGAATAACCAACCGGTATTCGTTGAAGGTCATACAGGTATATGCGCCGAACTCGACACATTCTGACGATGAAGTAGAGGCATTGTATGAGGAGATATCCGAGGCCATACATACCTCCGAAACATACTTCACCGTTGTTATGGGGGACTTCAACGCGAAGGTGGGCGCACGGAATGGCGATGAGTTGAGAGTGGGGGCTATTTGGGTATGGGCAGCGAAACCATAGGGCCAGCGACTTCGAGTCGACTTCATGGAAAAGGAAGAACTTCATTCAGCGGCTATCTAGGAGGTGGACGTGGATGAGCCCCGATGATACTACCAGAAACGAGATTGACTTCATCATGACGACCAAGAAGCGAATATTCAGTGATGTCTCTGTGATCGCCAAGGTAAAAACCGGTAGCGATCACCGGATCGTCAGAGGCACATTGAACATCAATGTGAAGCTTGAAAGGTCTCGTCTCGTGAAGTCCACGCTCCAACCTGGTCCTGCCCACATCCAGAACCCCGAAGACTTTCAACTCGAACTGCACAATCGCTTCCAGTGCCTAACCGAATGCGAAATTGTGGACGAGATTAACAATGGGTTGGTGGAAACTGTCCAAGTTCTTTAAGACCCCGCGCCGCAATAAGCCTCAAAAGCTCTCGAACGGAACCATCAAGTTGCAAGACCGGACAAGAGACGAGGCTGCAATCTTCAGCTGATACGTCGGAATATGGCAAACTCAATAAACGAGTCTCTAAATCAATGCGACGTGACCTGCGTGCCTATAGTGCGGCACGGATCAAAGAGGCAATCGACCGGCACCAGGGCTCTAAAGTCTTCGCAAAGAATTCGTCCATTGGGCAAAGCCAAATGATAAAGCTGCAGATTAACGACGGCAGTATCATTTCGACGAAACCGCAGATTCTGAGAGAACTTCAGAGGTTTTACGAACAGTTATACACATCAACACGATAACCCAGTGTCGGTACAGCTCAAGACGCAAGAGCTAAACTAACTCGACACTACACTGAGGATATCTCGGATATCACTCTGTACGAGATTAGAATGGCTCTTAAACAGCTCAAGAATAACAAGGCGCCGGGTAAAGACGGAATCACAACAGAACTTCTGAGAGCGGGTGGAAAATCGATACTTTTATTCCTGCAGAAGTTATTTAATTCCATCATACTCAAAGGTATTACGCCAAAAGCATGGCACGGGAGTGTGGTTGTTCTTTTCTTCAAAAAGGGTGACAACACCTTGTTGAAGAACTACAGGCCAATCTCACTTCTCAGCCATGTATACAAGCTGTTCTCAAGATCATTACGAAACGTCTCGAACGCAGGTTTGATGACTCCTAGCCTCCCGAACAAGCCGGTTTCCGAAAATGTTTTAGTACCATAGACCACATACACACGCTCCGCCAGATTATACAGAAGACAGAGGAGTATAATCGGCCATTATGTTTAGCATTTGTGGACTATGAAAAAGCCTTCGATTCAATCGAAACCTGGGCAGTATTGCAGTCCCTCTAACGATGTCATATCGACTATAGATATATCGAAGTGTTGAAGTGTTTGTATAGAAACGCCACCATGTACATCCGACTTCAGGAATAGAGCACGAAACCAATCCAATTGCAGAAAGGCATGAGACAGGGACACGTTATTACTCCGAAACTGTTCACGAACGCGTTGCAGGACGTTTTCAAGCTCTTGGAATGGAACGGACTCGGCATCAACATCAATTGTAAATACATCACTCACCTTCGTTTTTCCGATGATATAGTCATCATGCCAGAATTGTTGGAGCACCTTAATGCTATGCACAGTGACCTCAGTATCGTTTCCCAACGGGTCGGCCTTAAAATGAACATGGACAAGACGAAAATCATGTCGAATGTCCATGTGGCACCCGTACCGGTTGTTGTTGGGAATGATACTCTCTAAGTTGTAGACCTCGTTGTTACCTTGGACAGATTGTTCAGTTAGGTAGGTCCAACTTCGACAAAGAGGTCGCCCGAAGAATCCAACTCGGATGGGCAGCGTTCGGGAAGCTACGTGATACCAGTGTGTGTTGCCAGTAATGACATGGCTCTGAAACTTGGTCTTTGACTGCTGGCCTTTTAGAGAGACTAAGAGTCACTCAACGAGCAATGGAAAGAGCTATGCTCGGAGTTTCTTTGCGGGATAAAATCCGGAACATGGATATTCGGCGAAGAACCAGAGTCACCGACGTAGCTCATACAATTTGCAAGTTGAAGTGGCAATGGGTAGGCCACATCGCTCGTAGAACTGACGACCCATGGGGAAGAAAAGTTCTCGAGTGGCGACCACGGGCCGCAAGACGCAGCGTAGGCAGGCCCCCCACTAGGTGGTCCGACGACATCTTGAGGGTCGCGGGCAACCGATGGATGCAAGTGGCGAATTGTCGTTCGGCGTGGCGGTCTAAGGGCCTATGTTCAACAGTTGACGTCTTCCGGCTGATGATGATGATGATGAGTTTTCTTTTATCAGAAACCCATAGATTTATTGAAAGTTATATTTCTAATAATGGATATTACTTAACAGGCAATTGAAGAATAAAATAGTATTAAAACAATAACCTAACATATAATAATATAATTATATTATATAGGCGAAAATCCCAGTTACAGTCTATTACCGTTTATGTTTGGATGTCTTTGTTTAACGAATAACATTGAAGTACATTATTATTGTGCACGCTGTCTTTTTGTTTCTACGCGAATAATATCGTTATGTTTTGTTGCGAAATAATGTTTTTCTAACGTATCCAGTAAAATATATTTTCTTTAATAACTTGGTCCTAATAAAATAAAAATTAAATACGTTTATTTAGAATGATTCTATAAAAAAATAACTTTCATTTGATATATAAATCATTCTCTTAGGTTGAACAATTTTTACAATAATCGTAAAAATACACTGTTTTATTTTTCCTGTAAAATTTGAATTTATCGATAACGATATTATTCGGTGGGAGGAGCGATATGAATCAGTCAAAGAATCGAATTTCGAAGAACTACCCATAGATATGCAGGACTGATAAGCCAACAGGACATGGTCTGTTTGTGTACGTTTGTTTTGTTAGTGTTTGTGTACGTGGTTTGTATTATTGCCGTTTTAACTCAACGATATACGTTTTAAAACTTAAAACAGCTTTTCAACTTTCAAGTAAAGGTTACCATTTTGAGAATCGCAAGGCAATTTCATGCCAGTTTCGGGCATGCGGACGGTGGGTGACTCGCTGTTCATGGACCATGCTCAGGTCATGATCCCGGTATAAGGCTAAAGCCTGTCGGGGACCCGGGACTCTCATCAGGTAACCTTGACACTGGAACGTTAAGGGCTATTGAAGAATCAGCGTGGATGGACCGTCAGACTTGTGATAACTAAAGTCCGACAGTCCTTCCCTTCCCGCCCTAGGTGGGAGGACTTACTCGATGATTTTAACAGGAAATTTAACTTTACGTACTAATAAAACAACATTAAAAATAAATTAGGTAGGTTTATTTAATTTTCTCCTGTCAAATGTGTTGAAAAACACCCTCTGACATTTTAAGTTAACACTACCCGCCATAATTATCATAAATCGTCAACTATTTTGCTTAAAATTCGTAACTATTTATTGCTTTTCAAGCCATCACTCGTCCGTTCGTCTCCCGTAGTCTTGGCGTGTACTAAGGGCACATAAATCGGTGCAGGGTACTCCGATGGCGCCAGGGAGACGCCTGATGGCGGCGCTGCGTCGCCGGGCAAGCCACCCCACTGCACGATGTACATTGCTGGTTAGAACAGAATTTGGTTTCTAAGAAAAAAAAAACTTAGATCCAAGCATGAGATTTCAAGTTTTTGTGACATAAAAGTAAATGGACAAGGACACTTGGAAGTACTTGGGGGAGGCCTTTGCCCAGCAGTGGGACAGAGCAGGCTGAACAAAAAAAAAAAAAGTAAGGCGTTTTTTCATTTTCATACAATAAACGCCATAAATATTTCAAACTAGCTGACCGGGCAAACTTCGTATTGCCTCTAAAAAAACCTTTTAAACCTTCCCTGGACTTCCAGAAGTAATTCAAAACCAAAATCAGCCAAATCGGTCCAGCCGTTCTCGAGTTTCAGCGAGACTAACGAAAAGCAATTGATTTTTATATATAAGAAGACTAGCTGACCGGGCAAACTTCGTACCGCCTCACCTTTTAAACCTTCCCTGGACTTCCATAAGTAATTCAAAACCAAAATACCGGCAAACTTCGTACAGCCTCAGATTTTTTTTTAAATTAATTTACTCACCTTTTAAACCTTCCCTGGACTTCTAGAAGTAATTCAAGACCAAAATCAGCCAAATCGGTCCAGCCGTTCTCGAGTTTTAGCGAGACTAACGAACAGCAATTGATTTTTATATATAAGAGAAGAAGATAAGAGAGAATACGCTGTAAGTAAAATACGGAAGGTCGCGGGACTAACGAATACTGTGACCCCGGAACGTAAAGGGCTATTGTAGGACACCGTGGATTTTAGTCAGTATAAGCCTGACAGTCCCTCCTGCCCTGCCCTGGGTGGGACATACTTGATGATTTCACCACGCTAAAAAAAATACGGAAAATACCTCTCTGTTAAGAGAAACTGAGAATTAACTCCGTGTTTTAAAGTCGATTATTGAAGCAAAGGTAAAGCTAAAAATATCAAATTATTTACGTAAACAAAGTACAATATAAAAAAAAGTTTACAATCGAGAAGCTGTAGCCTGCGTCTACGGCGTAGCAATGACGTAGCAGTGACGTAGCAGTGACGTAGCACGTCGTAGCCCAAATCAAATTTTACTTTTTTTTTAATCCTTGCCTAGGAAATTCTCATAAGTCGTGCGTTTACAAACATATGGCTAGTAAGACTAATTTAATTGAATTTTCCTCATATAATACAAAACAGTTAGCTTTAGATATTAAGTATAAAGGTGAAAAGGTACAGCAAGTGGATGAAATTAAAATTTTTAGGTCTTAATATAGATAAACATTTAAATTGGAAAAGTCATGTGGAACATATATGTCTGAAACTTGATAGGTTCGTTTTTGCATTGAAAAAACTTCGTCAAAACGTTTCTGTGGAAGCTGCTCTTTCGGCTTATCATGGTTACGTGTCATCTGTCTTAAGCTATGGACTTATCATGTGGGGTAACTCGACCGATAGCGACAGAGTATTCAAGCTCCAAAAACGTTGCATTCGGGTCATATACAAGGCATGGTTTTTAGATAGTTGTAAACCTCTATTTATAAAATCTAGGATTCTTCCACTGCCCTGTAAATATATACGAGACATCTGCGTGTTTACAAAAAAGCATATGCATTATTTTAAGCTGCACAGTGAAGTTGTTCCAAGACAGAAAAGGGCTAAGTTTCGCAATCTGTTATATCAGCCATCTGGTCATAAAGACATTTACAGGAAAAATGTATTTAACATGTGTATTCTGATATATAATAACGTGCCGAACGAAATGAAATTATTGAAGGGTAATATGTTTAAAGCAAAATTGACAGATTGGCTACAAAATAGATGTTTCTATAGCGTGAGAGAATTTTTGGAACATGACAATGAATAAATAAATTAATTAATTAATTCTATAATTCTTCATTTTAATTTAAGATATTTACATTTCAATTTTATTTACTTTTCTTTGACATTTAACTTCATTGACATCTTATTTTATTTTTTCAATTTTGTTTTATTCATCATTCATTATATTTTATTGTAATCTATTTGTTGTTATTTTTTTCTACATTATAATTATTGTTTTGTAATTTTGCCATCTACTGATTATGTCTGTGTGTGACTTTAATGGTTTCAATATTTCTTTTTTATTTTAAGAATTTGCACACTTGCTTGCAGGCAGAATACAATGACATTTAGGCTTTAATATCTTACCTTACAAACAAAATTGTATTTATCAGCAAATAAACATTTGATTTGATTGATTTGATTTGATTTGATTTGATTTGATATAAACTCACATACACAAACACCCAGACCTGGCACAACTAGTTGCAGATCATACAAATATTTGTTCCGTACGGGAATCGAACTCGCGACTCGCGTTTTGTCTTCCAGTCGCCCTTGTGTCAAACTATTAAAATCTCCGAACAATAATAGAAAAACAATTTTTGGGAAAAATATTTTTTTGAAAAAAACTCAAAATAAAACTTTTCTGTCGGAAGTCGGTGACTTTGTTTCTTATTTCCATGAATTTTACCACTGACTTTTAAACAAAATTATTAATTAATTTTCCAAATCGGTCCAGTCGTCATAAACTCATAACAAAACTGAAGAAAATACACAAAAAAAAAAAGATTCCAACGAATTGACAACCTCCTTCTAAAACCTTTTTTAAAAGCGAACCTAATCCAGCAATGTATGTTATCCATTGCCATCCTCCGTTCGTCTGAGAGCCGGCGAGTTATTCAGTGCAGTGAGTTCCGTGAGGAGGGTCGTGCCGGAGTGAGAGGAACCACATCATTATGGGGCTGGAGAAGAGGACCATCAAGATCATTGTTATTGTTACTGTAGTCGTGCTCATTATTGGTAAGTTATTTTTTCAATTTTTTTTTAGGGGGCCACTCATATTTTCTGACATAAAATACCTCAGGCGCGATTATTATTTTTTTATCATTAATAATATTTTTTATCATGAATAAATATGATAATGAAACACCCTGCTAAAAATGTTTACGTATCATACTGTATCACCTACTCAGCGCACGAGTCGAGCAGAACATTCCATCTTCATTTTCTATGAGACAAGGGTGTTTCTAACTATGCCTTGCGTCATAATAATGAATAATATTTTTATTTTTAAATTATTCAAATCTCATAAATACCTATATTTTATTAAGAACGTTTATACTAGTCACTGGAGACATGAACTGGGCTACCGTTGAAAGACGACTCGGTCACGTTTTATATGTAGATCGTTAGATAGAATATATTTTATTGTACACCTAATTTGTTACACAACAGTTATAAACATTACTAATTATATGGTTATGTTATTATAACCGTCTTATCGATAATAGCGATAGCTTCCAGCTAACCTTTAGATAGACTGTACTAACTTAAAATAAAAATAAGTTTGTGTTTGATCACTAGTCTCATCTGATGATGATAAGCGATGATTAGTGAAACATCCTCGCCTAGTATCATTTTAAAAATATGTGGAGATATTTTTCCGGTTGTTTTTTTAATAACAATAAATAAGGGTTTTTGGGTAGTCGTATAATAATTTGGTTTTATGTTAAAAGTGGTTCATAAGTGAAACAAATGACAGTCTAATCTCTATTTTAATTTGGCAAGAAAAGGCACTTTTTGATACTTACCTCTTAACAATAATTGTTTCGCGTTTAGAACAAAAGTTAGAACTTTGTTCATTCATCATTATTTTTATTCTAATATAGTAGTTTGTATTGAATCGGGGAACTTAAATCTATCTTGGAAATGTAGACATAATTATGATTGCTATGTTGATAGGAAAAAAATTAATAATGTTTTACCCGGCCCGGGCCATATTAAGGGCATTGAAAACGCCCGATTAGTGCCCAAAACGCCGATTAAAAATATCTTTTGCCTGGGCGTTTTGCCCAGTTAAATATTCTGCTTCACTTCTACGAAACAAAGTTTTTATTCCCAGTGACCGGCATTTATTTAGGCGTTAACTTATTTATGCCCAATATGCCTGGCATTTTATGCCCATTTTGTTCAAAGCTTTTGCCCTCGACAGTCTCTAGTGGCGATTGAAAGTCGTAAAAAAATATTTTCATCTCTGCACCGTTTCGGAGGATCTAGGCGTAATGATAATGTAACATATCGTATTGGATACAATAGTGATAAAACAAAAGCTCATAGTTGCCAATACAATTTGTATGGTTTCCTGTAACGGACGGGCTTCAGGGTTTCAGGATAATGCGCTAATGGACACGCGAAGATAAAAACACGTAGGTAATACTTATAGTTCACGGAATAAGGCTACTGTCCCATTGTCCGTGATTAGCGGGGGGAATAGAGCTAGCAGTTACAACCGAGTTAACTAGTTGAATAACAGAGGTCTCGCCTTATGTACGCTGTCATTGATCATGATCTATCTTATCTTACGAATATTGTAAATGTGAAAGTTAGTGAGGAATTCAAAATGGATGTATGAACACTACTCAACGGACTTGGATGTTTGGTACAAAGATTTATCACCTGGATTACTTAACACCTAAGATATAAGTATCCAAATTTTAGGTTCCCGTGGCATGGCAACATAACTAGTACTTACAATTACCGGCATGGATCTTGAACGCTGACCTTCACCTGCGCAGAAGTGAGTTATTAGGTCCCTTTGGTAGATGAAGTGAGGAACGGGGGCGGGGAAAGTGTAGTGATTGGCCCGCGTAGCGTGCCGTAGCGCATCGCGTCATAGCCGCCACTCGGGATTCGTTGTTTTGTGCGTTTTATTTGTTTTATTGTGCGTTTCATTTGTCGATAAGTGTACTATGCGCAAAGCGATCCCCACTCTTCCGACGAGCGTTCAAGAACCGTGCCGGGCACTGTACAAGCTGCTTTACAGATAATGTGCGTGTCCTGGCAATTAATTGTCTTGCACTGTTTCTTGGTAAGAATAATGCCACTCTAATACGTAGCATTGTCTTCAGTTCAGCTCAGGCCACTCCCTTTCAAACCTAGTCCATTAGTTAGACATACATCCAGGTGTTTGTTCCCATTTGTAACACAGTTCTATTGGGTTTATCATAGACATTCATTTACCAGCTGTCCTGTTATTATTTTTTTGTTTGCGAAAGGGGGCTAGACGGAAAAAATTAAGACGAAAAGTTGTAACGACACTTTTTACTATAGTAAGCTTATAAGCTATTGTAAGCCGTGCGGCGTGCGCATGTTTCTCTGTCTGTCTGTCTCTCTCTCTTATATAAAGCAAGCCAGATATTTTCGTTTCATCTTCCTATTTCGCATTGAACAGTGTGGTGTCGCGACGATTATTTTTATTGAGTGTATACAGTAATTTGTTCCATCCGGGTGTCCCTTGACACCTCTCAAGTTTTTTTTTTAATTATTAAATCGATTGTTTATTTTTCTTTCTTTCGTATGTCTCTGTTGTCTGTCTGTACCAAATAAATGTTATTTCTTTGTTTGTTTGTGTTTATTTTCTGCTTAACACATTTTTTTTTCGTTCTTTTCTTTCAGTCGCTTGTATCTTTTACAAACAAGTTTCAAATACCAAATCATTTTCAAAACATAAGCGCATAGTCTCCTTGAGCAGTTTAGCGCTCTCGAATCGATTCATCTTGTCCAGACAATACGGCGCCGAAAATTACAAGCGGTATGGGGCCACAGACTCTGGCAATGGCGCCTTCTTTCTGTATCTCTTGAGAATTCATAGCTGTATTTATTAGAGAATTAAGCCTTAATACATTACGTGATACGATTTATAATAGTTCAGTGAACGGTGATCTTATACCTATCTTATCTTAAACACTGTTTTAGGCTATCACGGTTTGTTTCACAATTAAAATGTCATGTACGCGTAGCAAGAGACAAAGAAAGAGGGTAGACAGATTTGTCTGCTCCTAACAATAATTTATTTTCATCCACCCGCAATCTCCAGTCAACCTGCGGATGCCCGCGATCATGGCGCTTGCAACAGCCTCGAAATATCGGGAACTCAAAATAATAAATAATCACGGAAGATATCCCGCAAGTGACATTTTAAATTATCTTATCTTTATTTTCCTTTTAGGCCAAAAATGTTTAAAAACCTATTTAAACATTTTTGGTCTATTAGGTACATTACATCTAGTTCTCATTTTCTTCATGATTATATCACAGTAAGTCTATTTTGTCTGAAAGAAAATTTGTACACACACAACTCCTGAGATTAGCTAAGCACCGATGAAAACTTGGTGGATGTCTAGATGTTGCTACTTGCTCCCCATAGTTTCACACCCGCTCCTCGGCTCGTCTATGGTACAAATACCGGCATGGATCTTGAGCGCTGACCTTCACCTGCGCAGAAGTGAGTTATTAGGTCCCTTTGGTAGATGAATGAGGAACGGGGGCGGGGAAAGTGTAGTGATTGGCCCGCGTAGCGTGCCGTAGCGCATCGCGTCATAGCCGCCACTCGGGATTCGTTGTTTTGTACGTTTTATTTGTTTTATTGTGCGTTTCATTTGTCGATAAGTGTACGATGCGCAAAGCCATCCCCACTCTTACGCCGAGCGCTCAAGAACCGTGCCGGTTACTGTAATGTTTTATAACCTATAGCCATCCTCGATAAATGGACTAACCAAACATATTTGTCAATTCGTACCAGTCGTTCCTGGGGTAAGCACGTTTAACCAAACAAAGAAACAAACTGTTCAGCTTTATAATATTAGTAGACATTTATGCAACATCGCTCTCCCATCATTAAACATACGTACAGTCGTGGATAAAGTGTGCGAGGATCTGCATCTCCGAACTTTTGTGTAATTACCACCTAATTAACTGTTATGGCTGTATAGTACCTCAATATAATCTTACTCGCTCGCACTTGCACGAACCACGCACTATTGCTTGCTCTTTCTTATAGCTGTCTACACGCAAATCTATTTATCTTACGATAAATAAATAAAATAAGATCTGCTTTATAGTTAGTTCAGTTAGTATAAAAAGTTTCATGATCTAATTTTAAGTATTTTATGATTGCCAGCGGTTTATTGTTCAATTTAGAGGTAACTTTGGGATATTTTTCTATCGAGAAAATTTTATGGAATCGTGTTTTCGCCAAACACAAGACCTAACATTAATCCTCAACTTTACCATACATTTATTTTAATATTAATGCTGCAGTATTTTTGACGTATCACAGGATTCTGCTAAGCCATTTGAGGTAGTATGGGCTCTTAAGTATCGGAAGCATTTCTCCTTTTTCCAATTTTCATCTTTCGGCGTTTAAAACAACATCAAGCCTTTTAGGCGTTTCTTGGTGATGGTTGAACTATATATATCAGTTTAGTGGGAGAGACATTCTTTAGTTTCTGGAAAAAAGGCAAAAGTTTATATTTTATGGTAAACAAGTAAAATTACCTACTTACCTATTTCATGAAATCGTGTTGAAAAAGTTTAATATTTGGTCACGCCAAAGATTTTTTACATCTTTGTACAGAAATCTGTCAAATTTTACCAAATGAACATAAGCCTTCCATTATTGTGATAAAGTTGAAAATCTTTTAGAGAAATTTGACAGATTGGAGTAGGTTGATGTGCTGGCGTTTGTACAAAGTTACGTTACATAAGTGCAACGACATCGTATGACCTAACAAGATGTTTTATGGCAACAGATATAGGTTTATAGCTTTACACTGAACCCTGACGTCATCGTCTCACTAGCTAGGAACTTAATCACTTAGCTAATAGAAACGCCAGGTATGTGGGTAATGTTGTGAGTGCATTGGGGAATGAACGGATACCTAACAATGTAACCGAAGTAAAGTTAATTCGTCACCAAGTAACATTATAAATTCTTTTAATTATTTAATTTTTATAACAAAAAATATTTTATAATTTAAATAAATCCGTATCAAAGTAATCTAGTGAGCAGTGGTGGCACAGTGGTAACGTGGGGTCAGATGAGTCGTTGTACAGAGTACGAGACGTATGCGCGGGTTGAATGTAGAGTGTAGCCAAAGGCGTTCCCCGTGTCATACCAAACACTAAATGGTCGTTGCCAAACACCTATGATAAATCACTGCTGGGTTCAGCAGGATATGGAGTCAGAACAAATAAAACATGAGATAATAATATAAAATAAGGTACTGCTTAGGTGTCGTTCCGGTGTACTGAAATTAATAATTATTAACAGCCATTTTGCGCCTTCACCAAACTGCTACTATAAAGTTAATTATAATTAACACTTACCAAGTGCTTATAGAAGAGAATTAGTCTATAATTTATTTACAGACTACAGTGGTTCAGTTCATTCTACCTAATAAGGATCATAAGATACAGCTCACTGACAGATCGGACAAAAACCTTTGGATTACATACGTTTGTAACCATGAAGCATTACTGATTGATTAGTAAATAAAACAGGTAAACATTTAAAGAATATCAATCATCAGATCAACAAATCAGGATACTACATAGGGTCAAGTGGTAAACAGTGGCCCAGTAGTACACAGTGCACCAGCACTCATATCCCAAAAAGGCGACGTTGCCAAACCGTGCTGCAAACGTGAAACAACTTGTCTTTTACCACCTCTCGCACTCCCCAGTCGACATCGCGCTCCCGCCCGTAACGGTCGCACAGTGCATGATTTTGTCCTTGGCGCCAAAAAAAGTAAGTACACGTGTTTTTATTTATTTTCTTTCTAGAATCGTTGTTTATTTAGTTACATTAGATTGCATTATTTTCGTGTGTAAAGCAAGTATTCCTTAATAATTTTGATGTATAAGTATCCCTTGAATTTGGTTTATTTAATAGTTATGTCACCTTATAGGTTAAAAAGTGGTGTTTGTACACAGTGGCTCAAAATCGTATGGTACACAGTGAACAGTGATTCACTGTGTACCAATCACTTTGTTAATTATGTCCGATACAATTTGTGCTTATACTTTTCAACTGTGATTGTAAAAAACAAATAATCAAGTGATCTTTTTGTTTCAGAATGGGTCGAACTAAAACAGAAAACCGAAAAATTGGCGGTCATGATGCAAACTGTTCTAAGAAGCGTAAACTATTTCGTAAAATGTTATTCAAAGACTGTTAATTGTTATGTAGAATAATAATAATGTTCCTAATTAGATTTTTAAGTTAAATTAGTACTAGTTCTTTTTTGGACTGATTGTTAACTGTGATTGTTGCTGTCGAATACAAATTATTTAGTAATACATTGACTGTTAATTGTTATGTAGAATAATAACAATGTTCCTAATTAGATTTTTAAGTTAAAATAGTACCTAGGTACTAGTTCTTTTTTAGACTGATGGTTAACTGTGATCGTTGCTGACGAATACAAATTATTTAATTTTACATTAATACAGTTTCATTTAACGCCATTTCTAACAATAAATATTTTAAAATAATGCGATAAAGGGATGTAATTAATGTGATGGTTCACTGTGTACTCATTGGTCCACTGTCGACGCACCCCCCGGTTCACAGTGTACTTATACTGGTACACAGTGAACCAATCGCCATCTTTAAAAAAAAACAATATTACCTATAAACTATAACAATTGGAACTGATATTGATATGCCAAACACAAGTTTAATAAATTTCCTTTCGTCTAATGTCAATAGCTCTTAATTAAATTCACGTACATTGGTTTTATAAATGCTTAAACTTTTAGTGGTTCACTGTTTACCATGTCACCCTACACTGACTGCTATATCCTACATGAAGTTAGGTAATTTGACAATTTGTCTGGAAAATAATGGCCACTTTTTTTGCATCTAAATTCGAGAGTGGTTGGTCGTGACGTCAGAAACTAGTAAAAACAGTTCTTGCTTGTGACTCCGCGAGTCAATTCGGTCGCGACAAGAAACAAATGAAAACTGTTCTTGCTTGTAATTTTTAGCCTATTTTTAGGGTTCCGTAGCCAAATGGCAAAAACTGAACCCTTATAGATTCGTCATGTCTGTCTGTCTGTCCGTCCGTATGTCACAGCCACTTTTTGTCGAAAGTATAAGAGCTATCCTGTTGAAACTTGGTAGGTAGATGTATTATGTGAACCGCATTAGGATTTTTACACAAAAATGAAAATAAAACAAATTTTGGGGGGTGCCCCCATACTTAGAATTGAAACTTAAAAATTTTTTTTTCACCATACCCATACGTGTGGGGTATCTATAAAAATTATATTGAGGTTACTAATATCATTTTTTTCTAAACTGAACAGTTTGCACGAGAGACACTTCCAAAGTGGTAAAATGTGTGTCCCCCCTGTAACTTCTAAAATAAGAGATGATAAAACTAAAAAAAAAATATAATGTAGACCTTAACAAAAACTTCCAACGAAAATTGGTTTGGATGAGATACAATTAGCAGTTTTTGAGATATAGTACATTTTCAAAAACCGCAAATATAACTTTGCCATTCATACAAACACTATGAAAAACAAAGTTATTTTTATTGTTTGTGTATATTACTTACTAATCTCAATATAATTGTATCCCTAATCTATGCTTGCTACTACGGAACCCTTCATGGGCGAGTCCAACTCGCACTTGGCCGGTTTTTTTTAAAGTGATGTATCTTAATCAATTTTGGCTTACGTAATACCAAAAGAAGAAATTCTTACGTGTCAAATATTTTTTCATAATTAATCTTTATGACGGACTCATTAGATTTTTTCAGTCAAAATACCCTATTGTTTATTTTCAGGCGCAATCGTCGGACTTCTGCTTGGCCTACTCTTACCTCAGCGTTATGTTGGTAAGTCTTCTTTCATTAAGGTTCCATGTAGTAAAGTGACAACGACTTTCCATTTTCGCATTTTACAAATGTACCGGAAATAGGGGTCGCTTTTGACCCCATTCACTGGAAATGTCAGGGTGCTTGCCCTTTACCCTATGGCATAGGCCGGCAAATGAACTACCCCCGATAGTTTATCATACTATTCTATCAACATAGTGGCCGAGCTACTGGTTACTGCACTGTGTGTTGCGTTTGTACGAGATTACCTTCTGTGCCATTTCTTTCCATGAAGAGTCAGTGGTTGACCATTGGAAAGTCATAATGGTGCCATTACATTAGTAGGTTACCAAACTTGTCAAAACTAATAACTAAGAAATCAATGATCGACCATTCTGACACTTTTAATACCTACCTAGCAGACTTGA
This sequence comes from Agrotis exclamationis, assembly GCA_950005045.1. Lineage (NCBI taxonomy): Eukaryota > Metazoa > Arthropoda > Insecta > Lepidoptera > Noctuidae > Agrotis > Agrotis exclamationis. The sequence continues at coordinate 1,464,873 of OX465421.1, read as the reverse complement.
GGCCCAGCACTACAGTATTTTCCATAGGTCTGTAAATGAATATGTTCTCTCTAACAGAGCTGGAAGTGTGGCCGCGGTCGGAAGAGTACACCTGGGATCAGCCACTGATCCAGGTGAGGGGCGGCGACCCTGGCAGCTGGCACAACTGGTATCGGCGGCTCAATGACTTCCTCAAGAGTAAGTAACCGTTGTAAAATATGTATATTCTAATTGTTTTGCGTTCATACTTCAGAATCATCTGGGAAGCCATGTCCTAACTTTTTTTTATTTGCTCCTGGCATAAATCTAGCCCAGAGGAATAAAATGAGAGGCTATGTAGCCAGCTCACTCAGATGGTACTGGATCACCTGCACACCGACGGAAAACAGTAAAAACTGTTTGGCGCCGGACAGGATGGCAGTCGAGATTCAGGCGGTTTTGGTGAGGCCTACCATCGCCTCGCCAGTGCGTACAATTAGCAGTCCTTGCAGGGTACCCTGCAGCTGCAGTGCTTGGAGTGGACCGCTTAGAGGATCCCACCCACCCCAAGTATATTGGGGTTGGCTCCAGCCTTACCGGTTGCTGTTGAATCATCATTTTCCTGCCCTTATCTCATTTTACTTGTGGTCGGTAAAACACGTTTTTTTCTTCCATTCTCCCCGGTCAGACGTCTAAGCTTTTACCCCTTTTACCTCACAACATCCTTCCAACTTTTCTTTGGCCTTCATCTACCTCTCCGGTTGTTTCTGAATTCCAGTATTCAAAACGCTTGAGACCATTGACGGTTCTTCCATTTATGCTTATTGTAATCTTGTTACTTTCTTCCACCAGTCTACGAGACAACCACCCCCGAGGAGCCTCCACGGGCGCCCTGCTCCGTCCACAACCGCCTGGACCAGCACCAGCGGTCGGACCGCTGTGACATGGCCATGCGGCTGTGGGCTCCATGCACGGCTGACCATTTCTACGGGTACGATAGAGGAACGCCTTGTATCTTCCTGAGGCTGTCTCACGTGAGTATAGTGCCTATAGTGATTGTGTGTGTAGAGTACCATAATGTGGAAAGTGGGATTATCCTGAAGGATTAGGCAAAGTTGTACCTGCGTACTATGTAGCTGTAGGGGCACAAATCCAGACTCCGTGATGCTATTGAAAAATTGCTAATGGAAACCCCAACTATAAAATGAATTAGCTTGTGAATTGGGAATCCATTATTACCAAAATTGAGAAGACATTTTGGACAAAAAAAACCTCCTTAACTCGAATAAAAGAACATTAAGTAAATAGATGTATTTACTTAATGTTCTTTTATTCGAGTTATGAAGGTTTTTTTTATTTGATTTTATGATGATAAAACCTTTCTTCTAAAGATGACTGACATAACCAAGGTCTCAATAGAAATTGTTTTTATTTTCTCAGATCCATTACTGGGTGCCGCAGCCGTACAACATGACGTCACACCTCTCCATCCCGCCTGATATGCCCCAGCACATCCGAGAGGCCATGGTGAGTTAACAGTGACAAAAATTTATTAGAACTTCTTCAGAAGTAAGAGGAGTAGGTACTTTTATACCCTGCTCCTCTTATCGTCCATTTCCACTAATATTGATTCTAAAGAGTGCTTCTGCTCGACAGTTGGAGTGCGCCCAAAGCAAAATTATCAATTTTGGTTGGGTTTTCAGACTACTAATTCATGTCTAATTCAAGAAAAAAGTATATAATTGTAAAGAAACTGCACTATAATATATTTGCAAGGGCTGACTTAGACGAAAAACATTCACATCACACACACAAACTCATTTACACATACATCAGTAGGTCGCTTGGATTCAAAGATATTTGCATTTTATTTTACCTCAATCCCCTAGTTCATCTGCTTAAAAAACTAAAATGGCCGCCACTCGTGAGGTATTGGTGGGATTTTTTTTTACAAGCAGATTTGTCGATAAAATGAGTCTATAGTATCGCCTAACAATATCGGTAACCGGAAACCTTGTATAATAAACCTTAAATCCACCAGCGTCACCGTCCCCCGCAACAATACGGCGACTTCGTGTGGGTGTCTTGCGAAGGAGAGTTCAGCGCGGACAAGGAGAACATCGGGCCGATCCAGTACATCCCCGCGGAGTTCCCACCAGGGTTCCCCATGAGCAGGCTGCACACTGCTGACCGCATCCCCTACCAGGCCAGGAACCAACCCGACCAGGTCCCGGGGCCGCTGGTCGCAGTACACTTCGAGAACCCAAGACGTAATTACTTTGTTTACCTTTGTAAAATCATCAAATGAGTCCTCCCACCCTGGGCAGGGCAGGAGGGACTGTCAGACTTGTACTGACTAAAATCCACGGTGTCCTTCTTAGTTAATAGCTCTTTCCGTTCAGGGGTCACGGTAATTCGTAAGTCCCGCGACCCCGGCAGGTTTTGGCCCTTTAAGCGGGCCCGTCATTGTGCTGACACTATTTGAGGCGCGCGTGGAACACAACGCGCCGTCGACCCAGGCATGGTTCATGGTCAGACAGCGAGTCGCCCATTACTTGCCGCACGCATGCCCGCGAAGACTTAATTACTTACTGTTCTTTATTTCGTTATTAAATAAATGCAGACCTGTATGGCAACACCGGGAGAAAACTTTTTAAGAATACCTATAGATTTGCCTTATTGACGAGGCTCTTCAGAAAATTCTGGTGCGTAGCCTACTCGTGACTGTCGTGAATATCTGACCAGACGTTTCAACGTGGATGAGGCAAAAGGAGTAGGCCGCGCCATGACCTGCGGAAAATTCGTGGTACACACGGCTGCGCATCATGCTATACAAAACCAGTTTATCGTGGTCTCGCTTTGTATGGTCTTTCCGTATATTCAACGATCAGCTTATAATGGTTTTGTGTAACTTGATGTGTAGCCGTGTGTACCTACAATTTGTTACAATGAGATAGACACTAGCACCGCGTCAAAAGGACTTCTGTCGTGGGCTCGTGGCGCGGACACTATACAGAATCATACAGATTTTACTTAAATCTTGTCAATCCTTTTTTCCTGTGTGTTTAATAAATATTTCTGTTTACTAGGTGGAGTGGTGATCAACGTAGAGTGCCGTATCTGGACTCGCGACATTTTCTACGACCCCGGAAGCCGTTATGGACGCGCCCGTTTTGAGTTGTTTGTCGAGTAAGACAACATTGGCAACACTGGGCTAAGTCAAAGAAAAAAATGTTTTTGTTAACCTATTAGGTCTTGTTTAATGTAATTACTTTTTTCATACTTATATATTTTTAAACTTTTAGTTACTTACTTAGTTAAGTATAAAAATAACTAGCAATAAAAACAACATTTTCATTGTAATTCATTAATTTATACAAAATGAAATAAATTTAAGACTTGTACCGCTTTTTATAAGAAAATTATTAGAAGTTAGTTTTTAGAATACCTTCCATGTTTAAATTGAATCTTTTCTTAATAAAAAGATAGATAATAAGTTTTGAAAAAGATCAATTATTTAGTAGTTAGTTACTTATTTATATTACCTATTAATAATATAATAATAGATGTTGTCTTCGGCTTTTTTTAGATGTTCTACTTACTGCATATAAGTATGTATTCTTAAATGTTGTAGCTACAATCATTTCTTAAAATAAAATACCTGATAAACCATTATTGTTGAAAAAAGTTAAGAAAATTATATTTGTATAAAATTATATCTACCTCCTATGAAATAATTACTAAAGGTTTATTAAAGTTGTATGCCCCTTTCTAATAATTAAAATTATAAATATTTTTCCATACATTCCCTAAACTCATAATAAAAAAGATAATTATTATTAAACCTATGTACTATCTACTAATTTAATAAAATGAATGATTTATTTATTTAACTATACATGTACACACAAGAAAAGTAAAGGAAAATACATGTTTAATACTGATGTACAAAGGTACTGCTTATTTCTTTAGAAATTTCTGCCAGCAGACCCTCTAAAGGAGAAATGAAAAAGAAATGTAGACGATAGTGTGTAAGAAAAAGAAGAGAAATGTCTATGTGAATAACTTATGATCTCCAGTTTTTGTTGTCTCTAAACTTAAAATGATTGACTGTTATATTGTAAGATTTGTAAATAAATAATTTATGAATGTGTTAAGTTACGGCCTACCTACTCCTGTGTATGTGACTGTCATCTTGTGAATAAAACTATAAAACCTTACTTAATGATATTTATTGTGTTCCTTGGGTTGCTTACGTTCGCGCCTATTCATAATTAACTTGTCGAATTTTTGGAATGGAAAAGCATTTCGTTGGGTTGAAAATATTCAAATTCTTCCCGCGCAGGATATAGTCGGAGAGACCTTCAGTCTTGTCTGTCTGGAAGTGCTGGAAAACAACGTGTTCAAAATTGTTGAAGTAAACTAAAAACCGGCCAAGTGCGAGTTGGACTCGCCCATGAAGGGTTCCGTAACAGCAAGCATAGATTAGAGATATAATCGTATTGAGATTAGTAAGTAATATACACAAACAATAAAAATAACTTTGTTTTTCATAGTATTTGTATGAATGGCAAAGTTATATTTGCGGTTTTTGAAAATGTACTATATCTCAAAAACTGCTAAATGTATCTCATCCAAACCAATTTTCGTTGGTAGTTTTGGTTGAGGTCTACATTATATATTTTTTTTAGTTTTATCATTCTCTTATTTTAGAAGTTACGGGGGGGGGGGACACACTTTTTACCACTTTGGAAGTGTCTCTCGCGCAAACTGTTCAGTTTAGAAAAAAATGATGTTAGTAACCTCAATATCATTTTAAAGACCTATTCATAGATACCCCACACGTATGGGTTTGGTGAAAAAAAAAATCTAAGTATGGGGGGCACCCCCAAAATTTGTTTTGTTTTGATTTTTGTGTGAAAATCCTAATGCGGTTCACATAATACATCTTTCTACCAAGTTTCAACAGGATAGCTCTTATACTTTCGACAAAAAGTGGCTGTGACATACACGGACAGACAGACAGACATGACGAATCTATAAGGGTTCCGTTTTTGCCATTTGGCTACGGAACCCTAAAAATTACATGACGTACCTATTTTTGATTCAAATTACCCGCGCTTGTCCGTGATGTTGGCTAACAGAGCAAAACTACCTCAATGTTACCAGATGTTATATTATGTTCGTAATGGTAAATTTTTAGGTGAGTTAGTTTTGGTGAGCTTACGGCTACAAAATGTCTACCTATAGCATAACACCAAAGGTGCAGGTGCAGCCAATTATAAGGAAAAAAAATAGTCAATCAGAATCAGAAATAGAGTCCGGGATATCAGTAGTCAGTGTTCATGAGAGTGAAACCTAACAATATGCGTTCGAACCAGCTGTTAAGCGAGAACCTTCTCAGATATTGATAGAGGTGCTTGGCAATAAAATTGTTAAGTCCTATCAACAACCTTGCAAGCTTGATTATCTTGCTGTGTCTTTAAGAGGTTTCCGTTATGTGAGACATTATTTTTAAAACAAACAGTATCGATCGATAATATATAACATCGTAAAGTCAGGCTTGTTGCCAACAAAATATTATGCTTGTCGGTGGCGATAGGCCGATCATATAACAACGAGATATTACCTATGCCAGTTTTATTAAAAGGTAACATTAATTGATGTTTTAATTACAAAGTAACGGTATTTATGTGTCTTTGATAAAACTGATAAATAAATAAACATGCAAAAGAAAAAAAAATTGAAGGTTATGTTGCCATATGTCATATATGAATATAGTATTTTCTACATCACTTAAACTGGTAACCCAGCTCAGCTGTCTGCAACTGACATTCCGTATCCGTGGACGTTTCTCCAACCGGATTATCGTCGTATCACTTATTTGCACCGCATTTATAATTGTGAGAGAGTTTGTGAGCAGTTATCTTAAACATTGCGTCGCAATTCATCCAAAATGTCTCGATTCAGGTTTTGTTTGTTGTTAGCGGTAATTTGCAGTTGCTCGCAGTATGGTGAGTGATATTTTGTGAAGAAACTATTTATGTTGCAATAGGTCTTTGTTGCTTTTATCGTTATGTCGGACCGAGTGTACAGCTCGAGCGCTTTGTTGTCGTGATTGAGCGTTATTTGCGCAATTAGCGACAAAAAAGTGCCTGATCTTGCGCTGCCGTGGTTCCGTAAGATTCTAGAAAAATGCAAGCACAATAACGTAGTAGAGGGTCGTTTTTTTTTGTTGTATGTTTATTCAATGCATGTAGGTATCGCTATAATTATGTTATCATGAAATAGACTTTATGTATATATTTTGTGTCATTAACCAATTTCGGTTATCTTTCATCAATATCTCTGAATATGTTTCTCCTTCAAACGAAGGACAATTTTTTGAATATTTTTATGATTCATCAATATACATAAACTAAGTTTTAAAACAATGTGAATGAAGTGACCTTTACAGGAAAACTCACAATGAAATACTTTCAAAAATGTTTCACACTAGAAACAATAGCTACCTAGATTTTTTTTAACAATATGTTAAGTTTATTTGGCCCACATCTTTCTATTGTACATTTTACTTGAAGGTTGCTTATTCAGAATACATTAAAAGAAAGAAAAAAACTAATGTGTTTGTTAGGTCATTTTATTATCATAACATTGTCAGTTTCTTGAAGGTTAAAAAAGTTAGTAACTCTTTTTAGAAACATAGAGGCCACTTTATAAAGAAAAAAAAACAAGGTAGTGGTAGTGTTTTCAATCTTGTGGTACTATTTTATTGAAATGAACTTCTTCGATTAAATGAATTTAATTAAGGCTCACTAGTACAGCCAAAAATAAAGATAATGCATAGCTTTGGTGTAAAGATTAAATAAATATTACTACTGGATAAATAAACTATCTCAAGATGGGATTATAAGTGCAGAGCCTACTAGGGGTTGGGTTTAGTATCCAGAAGCAGGCAGACGGGGGGGAGAGGGGCTGGAGATTTTAGTCAGTAAGAGACTGACAGTCCCTCCCCCTCTGCCCTGGGTGGGACAACTCATTTGATGATTTTACCACGATAAAAAAAGTCACAAAGAATCACAAAACATGACCTTTCTCCCCACATCCATCCATAATCAGCCTATTTTGTTCCCACTGCTGGGATCCAGACCTGCTCTCAGAGAGAGGTAGTATAATCCACCATGGGGTGCTGGGTGGTAGATGTCACATCTTCAAAGTTTTTGTTCTACGAAACGACAGTTACATCATTATGTTTTCTTAACCATTTTAAAAGCAGGCGTTTAAATTATTTACAATAAGTAATGTGCCTGTCCGGGTTTGAACCTACAACTCGTAAGTCACGGCTGTTACCACTAGGTCACCACTGCTCTCATCACATGTTCTTCAAAAACTATATCTTATTACTTAAAATCTTATTTACCATCTGTTAAAAAATATTGCATTTTTTAAATTTGGTTTTAGAAAAATATCTAAGCCATATTTACTTTATCAGCAACCAGTCTTGACACCAGATGTTGGTGTCAATGAACTTCACAGTTTAGTTTTTATCAGAACATATTATAACCTCTTGACTCCAAATAAATTGGGATAGGGGCAAGATGAAGCAGTGGCAAATTAGTTTCTTCTGCATTTTTTTAAATGTTCATCCTAAAGCTGTCGAAATAATTATGGCAGTGACAGACTACAGCAATGTCCATAATATGACTATGACTCCTCTTTAGACAGTCATTTTTCCATGTGTCACTGAGGTCTGTACTTAAGCACGGTAACATAGTTTTCATTAACACCAGTCTTATGACTTTTGGATATAAAGCCTGGTCTGCCTTCTATACTTGTTTATATTGCTGACCATGGGCGTAGCCAGCCATGGAATCAGGGTGGGGCAGCAATCTAAAATGATGTATTTTTTTTATTTTTGTGTCAACTGATGACTGTCAAGTGTAAACTTTTTTACGGATATTGAGTATCATAGTAAGTAGATAATGTAGTTTTTAAGGTTTGGTTAGGTACCTTACAGGTCAGAGTCAGGGTGGGGAGAGCGCCCCACTCTGCCCCACCGTGGCTACGCCCATGTTGCTGACAAGCATTGCTAAATAAATTTGAACATCTTGTTACTAAAAGTATGGGTAAAAGACAACACAACATTTTTACCACAATTTTTAAGACAACATACCATCATAGGTATGGTAACAAGGGAAAATGTAATATAAAAAAATCTTGTTTGTGAATCTTGATAAAAAATTTAAGAGTTAGCAATTTAGTCTTCCATTATGACAGTTTGTGCTGCAATGACCTGATCAGTAACTTGATACCAAAATAGAAAGATTAGAATTTTTTTCCAGACAGAAACTGTGGTGATAACTGGTTTTTTTTTAATCTTTGCGGTAATGAGAATAGAATGAGAATAAAGATTCAATCGGTGTGTTTTAGGTTTAGGCCTTTGGACATATTCCCAATTTTATGAAACAGACTGTTCAAATTATTTTAAACAATAGTGTTTTATTTTGTTTTTTTTTTTTAGTTTGGTCGTTTTTTCAAAATAATTCGACTATGGCTCGACGTCGTAACTTATAAATAAATTATATGTTTCATTTCTAGACTAGATCTTTTCAAGTTTTTAATGAAATATTTATAAAAATTTTCAATGGAAAAAAACATCTACTGTTTTTTTTCTAATGTTTTGAAGTATTATTTCATTACAATGCCAATAAAAGTTAAAAAATGTAACATAGCAAGGACATACACTCAAATGATTTAATGTCAAGCTATTAAGACTCCTGAATATTAATTTATTTTCATTTTACATGCATTCATCCGCCATGAAAAGTAGTTACAATGTGTAATAAAAACACTGTTTAATTTCAAACTGTTTTAAACACTGTTTAAAACAGGTGTTTTAAAACAACTTGTTTTAATCATGCCAACCCTACATATTCCAACTCACAATAATTTATCGAATCTTGCTAAATGGATTCAAAATAACCACAGTTTCTCTTTACAGGTCTTGCTGAAATAACAACACCAGAAACTGTCATCATTCCCGTGGAACCCCAACATCCGGCAGAAACAGAAAAAGTGTCTGAACCAGTAACCGAACCAGCTGCCACTCACAAGCCAACTACTACGTCGACACCCGTGCCTACGACTACAGCAGCGCCTACAACTACACCAGCACCTACAACAACACCAGCACCTACAACAACTTCTTCAACAACATCTACAACAACACCCGCCCCAACCACAACACCTGCCCCCACGCCTGCCCCGGGCCCCCTTCCTCCCCCGGATCAGGGAACATGGGTGCTTAGGGATGAGAAAAATGTGACCTGCATTATGGTCCAGTTTGCAGCTCAACTGAATGTGTCGTACAACAAGAAAGTGAACAATGGTAAGTGAATGATAAATATTTTTTATAAATATTATAGTTTTAAAATATAAAATTAATGAAAATTTTGAAGACGCTGGATGCAGGTCGCTTCCAACCGGTATATGTGGAGATCTAAAGGGGAGGCCTATGTTCAGCAGTGGACGTCCTATGGCTGAGATGATGATGATGAATGAAAATTTTTGCTAGTACTTTTTTATAATAGGTTAGGTATACTTAGGTACTTTATAAATTTTGTCTCTTACACTACTGTATTTGTAAATGTGATATTAGCTTTTTCGTATGGTTGTCCATACAAAAAAGATTTTAATTAGCACGCTGTTTGACTAAAAAAACTACTTATCAGTGGCGTAGGGTAAATATTCTTGAAAGTGAAGCCGGACCAAAACGTGAATTCCAGTAACTACAGCTTTGGCCTAATTTAGCCTTTTTAGTTTAAATATTCAACCCAAATTCTTGTCAAATACATATCTTTCTTACATATGAACTAGAATTTTATTATTCGTAGAATCGTAGCACCGATAATAACATCGCCCATGTACACAATAAGCTAAAAATGCTCATAAAATAAAAACTACTGAACCAAACTAAATGATTTTTTATGGGACCAAATGGCAGGCGTCTTCGCCATCAGACCCCTAATGACAGTTGCAACCCGTCTAGGTGAAAAGTTCTTATCAATACAAATTAATCAAGCTCAAACACAAGGGTGGGAGGACTCATTTGATGACTACCATTACAAAGCTAAAAAAAAGTACTTAGTAGGGAAACTCCAAATTCATTCGATACTTACTCATATCGATACTTTCGTTTCGATACTATTACTAATTTGATACTTTTGTTTCGATACCGATACTATATCGATATCGCTACTTATGGTTGCGATATCGTGTCCCTAATGGGACCACATTTGGAAAATTATCTTCTTTCCAACAAAAAAAAGGTCATCAAATACTGCGAACAAGGAACAAACAAAAAAAAAAACATTGTACACCGGACGAGGCGGACGAAACGAAATGTGTCACCTCTTCTGTTGTGGCCGGCTAACAAATTGAACACTGTTTTAAAATTTCATGTTCACAAAACCTTATACTAATCGCCTACAGATCTTAACACCGCGATTCAGGATCGTGACGTAATTGCACAACGCCATCTAGTTTATACTTCGAAACTAACATAACACTGTTTTACGGTGAACATTTACCAAAGAATACAATTGAACTGAACTAACCTTGTTATTACTGCACTCACTACGCAAAACTTATCAATTTCAACAATAATACCAAATCAAATGCAAATGTACAGGTGAAAACAATAACATACAAAATTATAAATAAGCGCGAAAAAAACTATTTTAATGTGAATCTGTCATCCAAATAATACTATCTAAACGAATTACGAAGTCCAGTATCATTCCATCTCATTCTGGCGTACGCATTACATATCTCTGTCCTTATCGTAAGCCGTAAAATCGCGGGTTATAACTTACTTAAACTAGCCGAGTTATGAGCTCATGGTCGCTAAAAGAGAAATGCAATGAATTAAATGGACTGAATTCCTGGTTCGCGTTGCGGCTTCCTTGCTGTTTTGCGCGAGTTGAAATTGCTCGGATAAAAATGATAGGCGTTTATTTATCTCTTTGTTATTTTCATAAGCAATAATGTTATACCTGCAAAGTAACTTGAATAGGTAATTAATTTGTTTTAATGATAATTGAAAAGATTAGTATTTGCCAAATTTCCATAATATTTCGGAAGGGAACTCGATAGGAATCGTTTTGTATTAGATATCCGCCTCTGCTACTTATTAAACCTGATTCCAAACGGTAAAGAGACTGATAACACTAATATTTTGTCAAGATGTAGGTAATAATTACAAATATGGTAGATATTATAATGTATATAAAAGATAGTAATGTTATGTAAAATATCAAATTACACTATGTTCGTTATTTTATATAATTTTATACATAATATAACATTTACTTACTTAAATTAGGAAATCCCAAAAACAGTTTTAAACTTCGCTTATTAAGGCTTTTCCGTATGGAGAGGACATCATTACTTCCCAGAATTTGATCCTTATTAGCGACATTACGAATGGCGTAATAATATAGGGTGGTATTTTTTCCAAAATCAGCGGGTTCGATTTCTGGCCAGGATTATTGATTTTTAAAAAATCCAATGATGTAGTTTTAGTTTTCGTCAAAATCGGCCTCGAGACCCCTTTCAGCATTTTTCGATATTCCTCATAGTTTCGGATATAACCATCCACGCCCAGTTGCGTGGATGGTTATATCCGAAGCGTTCAGTGGAGCGTTCAAACAAAGATCGACCTTCAGTATTGCAATGTAAATCACTGTTTTAGTTGTATCTATAAAATTGATATCTATTTTAACACTTTCACATACTCAAAGAAGATTATAAATGTATACAATATTATGTATAGATAAAGAAAGAAAGAGATAAAGATATTAGTTAAGATATACGTAGTTTGTTGGTGATTAATTTAGTTTAAAATTAATAGATAAACAATACGTCTTTAATGACGTATCGGTTGATATCAGCCATCGTCTATACGAGCATAGCTTCTGTATATTTTAAAATTGATACCTTGTTTAGAACCTTATCATATTGGATACTGTGAGTGTACTATTAGTATGCGTTTTATTTGAGAATAGGGCAGCCCTGGCGCCATTTTAAAAATATCGAAGTTTTAAGCTGAGAAAATTGTTGGATCAAATCGCATTCCGCTCAACCAGAAGTGATCAGTTAAATAATTCAGTTCGATTGCCATCTTACCGCGACAGTACAATCATTAGAAGATATCGGATATCTTAAGGCTGTTGCCAAATATAATACCTACTAATTTTTGATTTCGAAGCAGTACCTAGTTCCTGAAATTAGCGCGTACCTAGATTTTAGATTAGTACCTATAGATATAAAAAATTTCCTCACGTTCGCGTTATTTCCAATCATCTAATATAAAAATAAGTCGGGTTTTCCTTCTTGACGCTATAACTCCAGAACGCACGAACCGATTTCCACGGTTTTGCATTCGTTGGAAAGGTCTCGGGCTCCGTGAGGTTTATAGCAAAGAAAATTCAGGAAAAAAAAATTAATGTCACATAAAACGAAGCCATCTGGTAGCGAAACGGAGTTCGCCGGGTTTACTAGTTGTTAATAAATAATTATCTCAGAAACCTCTTCGTGATTTAAAAAAAAAACAATGTTTTGTTTAAAACATTTGTCCTTCCTTACTGCTTATGATAGTTCCGGGTTTAATCACCCGCGGTTTTTGCAAACTCTCGGAGGGTCAATGTAATTGATGCCACGAACGGTGCATCGCTACGTCCGCTTGCGTTCAGGGTCGTGACTTCGAAACCCGCATTGGAAACAAGAGACTCGCTACGATAAATAGGACTGGCCTTTAATGAGACCATGGTAGCTTGGTTTCATTCAGATTATTTGTAACATCATCCGCCTAGCCTATTCCCAAAAAAACCGGCCAAGAGCGAGTCGGACTCGCCCATAAAGGGTTCCGTAGCAGCAAGTAATAACATACTATAAAAGTTCTTGTAGTTGGTTCCAACTTTGAAAGGTTTACGATTTATAACGTATTAAAAAAAAACTTGAGAGGTGTCAAGGCACGTCGAAAATCGCTATGAACCTGTTAAAAAGGTTCAAGCGATTTTCGACCCTCCACCCCACACTACCCCACTCCACTCCGCTCCACTTCGCTCCACTCCGCTCCACTCCGCTCTACTCCACTCCGCTCCGCTCCGCTCCGCTCCGCTCCACTCCGCTCCGCTCCGCTCCACTCCCTTCCACTCCACTCCGCTCCGCTCCACTCCACTCCACTCCGCTCCACTCCACTCCGCTCCACTCCACTCCACTCCGCTCCACTCCGCTCCACTCCACTCCACTCCACTCCACTCCACTGCACTGCACTCCACTCCACTGCACTCCACTCCACTCCACTACCTATTATAGCTGTAAAAATGAAGTTGACAAACTTACATTTGCAGTTGTTCTCCGATACATTTTGTTTAGGAAAATGTTATCCCAGTACGTTTTATAAGTTGGTCAACTATTACTCGTAAACTTGTAAAGCCCACTTAGTCATGATAATTTTCTTTTAAACTTCGTTATATATACTACTATTGTAAATTTTTTCACACCCCCAAACATAACCGTTTAGCTGGTAGAGGGGGGGACACTCGAGTAGGGCAAAAATTAGCACTTTAAAGCTTAATATTTCACAAACGAATCTTTTTATCAAAAAATTGTTGATGGAAACTACCAATGGGTCATTCCATCGTTTCGGGTGTTACAATTGAACTCATTAAACTATGTTTTATTAGTAGTAGTATTCTTAACCAGACTGTTATAACTATCGAATCACCTACTTATTGGGTTATATTTTCTTTTCCCAAAATCACATTTTTTAAATATTTGACCAATAAAGAGAAAATTGCGAATAAGTAGCCGTTTCGGGCGTTACACGAAATTGCCTCTACCTTCTGACTATCTGCCTTAACATGCATAATTCAGCGAATTTTCCAAGTAAACTCCAGTTTAATTTATAACAAGTTAAACTAGATCCAGTAGCCCACCTTAACACGGGAAGAAAAGTTAATAATCAACTTTCCATAAATTTTAATAAATAAAATTAGCTGATTCGGGTGTTACCACTACTTCGTTTCGGGCGTTACGCTTACGAAATTAAAATACATATATCCGAAATTATGAGCTATATTCATGAAATTTCACGCTTTCTTTTAAAATGATATAGTTATCAATCAACTGTTATAGAATTTAGAATGAATATAATACAAAAAAACTATAAATAAAAGGGAAAAGTCACTCGCTCACTCACTCATCATAAACTCTCAAAAACTACAAGTGCTAGTATGACTAGAGTTTCAAATTTTGTCCTGAGGGTTTTGTTTAGGTCGTAGGTGCTCACTAAGACTGGATTTTACGAATTTTGATCCCTAAGGGATTGTTTTTTGGGTCGATAGTTAGTACGAAATTTCGTGACTATAAGTGCTAGAAGTCTCAAATTTTTCATGGAGATTCTTTTAAAGACGTAGGTTTGCTAACTAACCAACATGGGATTTTGCTAAATTCGACCCCTGAGGGGTAGTTTTTTTGGGTTGATAGTTTGTATGAAACTTCGTTACTACAAGCGCTAGGAGTCTCAAATTTTTGTTGGGTATTTATTTAGATTTTCCAAAAGTATCCCATAAAGGACGGAGGCCAGGAGCAGAAATTTCTAAAGGAAAAAAAATCGTGCAGACGATGTCGCGGGTAGATTGCTAGTATTTAACAAAGAAAAGATTAGTTTTTCAAAGACATGCACTTCTACTGGGAATTCGTAATATGTACGATCACTTTTAGTCTTAAAGTAGGAGTAGACAAAACGCTTATTTTACGCACGTCATAGATTTCTTCTCCATCAGGTTTGAATGTGGTTGCTTTATCTCCAATTAATTACAAAAACACGACTTGAACCTCACCATTAGCCTTTTTAAAGGTTAATCTGGAAGATATTTCTTTACTTGTCTGACATACATCATATTAACACACCCATGCATAAAATATTATATGCCGCGGCGACAGATAAGTACGTAAAAGCAGTATAAGCTTGTCTTACTTATAATGTAACACCCAAAACGTTTCGGGTGTTACACATTTTGAAACGTTGAAAATACAATTAAAACACATGATTTCGCAATTTTTGTCAGATATTGAACTAGATTAACCACAGGACTTTACTTTGGCAAAATATGTTAGTTTAGTTAGCTGAAACTACGAAAACCCGAAATTCTTTATTTATGCAGCCGGTAGTACCTCAAGATATAACACGTGTGATAAACAATTTAAAAAACAAAAAAAGTTTCGGATTCGACGGTATTTCAACAGTTGTAGTCAAATTTGTCTCAGATATTATCGCATTGCCACTAAGCCATATAATTAATGTCTGTATAAGCTCTGGTATATTCCCTGATAAATTAAAAACCGTGATCATAAAACCATTACACAAAAAGAATGATAAGGAAGACATTTCCAACTACAGACCAGTAGCACTCATTTCAATATTTTCTAAAATATTTGAAAAAATAATATACGAATCTATTTACACATTTGTAACTAAAAATAACATTTTATGCGAAGAACAAAAGGGCTTTCGTAAAAATAAAAATATCAACATGGCTATTTTTGATCTCTTAAAGGTAATTATGACTAATATGGATAAAAAGAACCCAATATGTGCAATTTTCACAGACATGACAAAGGCATTCGATTTCGTAAAACATGATACCCTTTTAACCAAACTTAACGACTACGGCATAAGAGGGAATGTTTTAAAACTCATTCAGTCATATCTGACGGATAGAAAACAATACACTGAGATTTCGAGGATCTGTACAAAAACAAAGCGTGAACTAAAATATCTATCAAACTGTAGGGTAATAGAATTCGGAGTTCCACAGGGCAGTGTTCTTGGCCCATTGCTATTTTTACTATATATCAATGACCTACCTCGTCATGTTCAGCATCCAATGACACTATTTGCTGATGATAGCACTGCTATAGTTGAATGTGTGGATGATAGGAACTACGAAGATGAAATAAACAGCACGCTTAGAACGATAATAGATTGGCTTAATAAAAATAACTTAGTCATAAATATACAAAAAACTAAAGTCATGCATTTTTACCAGAGGTTACAGCCAAAAAAACTAATTACTGAATATAAAGGACAAAACGTAGACACAACCTCAGTGACAAAATTCTTGGGAGTGTATATTGACGACAAATTGACATGGAAATCTCATGCTGAACATGTGTGCCGTAAATTAAGTAAATTTTCCTACGTACTATATAACCTCTCAAATAAAGTAAACATAGACACATTAGTTATAGCATATCATGGATTAGTTGCGTCGTTGTTGAGATACGGTATCATATTTTGGGGCAACTGTAGTGAAAAAGAAAGAATATTTAGAGCCCAAAAACGATGCCTTAGATCAATGACAGGCCTAAAGTCCACCGAAAGTTGTCAACCTGTATTTAAGTCCCTAAAAATTCTGACATTACCTAGTTTGTATATCCTAGAAGTTGCCCTTTTCGTTAAATTAAATAAACACTTATTTACCTCTATGGTTGACATAAGACAACGTACAATACCAATGAGATCGCAGTATAAAAACAAATTGCACACAGGAGGTCATAAAACAGCTTTATTAAAAAATAATATACTTTCCATGGGACCGCTAATATATAATAAATTGCCTGAAAATCTGAAAGATCTACCGATAAACATGTTTAAAAAACAATTAAGTAAACTATTGCTGGAAAAATGCTTTTACACAATTAAAGAATTTTTAGATGACAAAAGTACATAAAATTATTAAGATTTCGAATGATTATAATATAATTAATGATTGCTGTTTCTAGTAAAACTAAGTATGATTATGTTGACATTTTAACATATTTTGACATCAAATACATTTATGACATTGCTTTTTTATTTTACTCTATTATGACATTATTTATGTTCTTCATTGTATACGAAAGTTTTATATTTTATTCGTTTGTTATTATTATTATTATTTACTGCTCTGTTTCCAATTTTGACCTATGTTTCTAATAACAATTGTATTGGTTTTATGTTTTTAATAACTGCATTGGTTTTATGTTTTTAGTAATTTTATTGGTTTTAATGTTATGATAATTGTATTGCTTTTATATAAAATTAAATTCAAATGTAAAGTTTTGCATGCCGTAAGGCAAAATGTATCGGCACAATTCACAATTATTCTAACTTATATGTATACCTACATTATCAGCAAATAAATACTTTCTTTCTTTCTTTCTTTCTTTCTTTAAATATAATTAGGAGAAAAATTAAACGAACTTTTATCTCTTTTTCGTTTCGGGTGTTACACTGATACCACAGTTTGGAAAACCCTTCTCAAAACAGTAAATACAAACTGTTTAATATTTTTAGCGCGTCCAAATAATTACAATTAATAAAGCTCACTTATAACGGAAACCAAGTGATGGTTGACTGCTTCTTTCTTTTCTTTTAGCATTGCCAATATTGACGTAGAAATTACCTTGATGCTCTGGTCTTTCTAACATTACTTTCATGTGGGTATAATATGAAAAATATTATGAATTAGGTAAAAAAAATTCTAGACATGAAGGATAGGAATGTTTTCTATGGAATTAAGTAATAATTGACGTATTACGACAAAAAATTTTTTTGAGGCCTTGGTAGCGTTTGTCATGGAATGACCCCAATATTTTTTAAAGGACTATTTAATGATACCCCACACTAAGGGGTACGCGAGAAAAAAAAAAACATCCCCGCTTTACGTGTACAGGAGGTAGACATGGGCGCCGCCTTAAAAATTCTCGGCGGCGGCGCGCTGACCAATTTAAATCGGCGGCGGCGTGGCGCCGGCGGCGTAGGTTTTTACTACCTTCAACTAAAACTCAAAATCTACTCCCTATCTTCTTTAAGCCGGGACGACAGGAAAATGTCAGTCCTATACATACAGTACAGTAAATACTTTATCCAGATCAGGTCATCAGGTACAAAAAAAAAACGATTTTTCCAAAGGGATACTTTAATAACATCGTAAAAATTTTTTCAACATAGACACAGATAATCTAAACATAGATACTAATTCAAGTTACACCGTCAAAGAAGCGAGAACTCAATAAGAAAATAAGCAAGTTGGAACGACGTGACCTCGAAACTACCAATACATGCCGAATTGAAAAGGCAATAGAAGAAAATCGGGGTGCTAAAGTGTTCGCCCAACAGCTGAAACACTCGTATCTGACGAAGCTTAGATCACCTATTGGCCAAACCATAACCTCAAAGCTGGAGATCCTAGCTGAGATAGAAGACTTTTATGGCCGGTTGTTCGACAGTCGTGGTCCACAAGCCACCTCTTCAGAGGATAGCCGAGCCACTCTGACCCGCCACTACACCGATGAACTGCCGGAAATAAGCCTAGATGAGGTTGAGTTGGCCGTCAGGCAGCTTAAACATGGAAAAGCCCCGGGTCAAGACGGAGTCACTTCGGAGCTTCTGAAATCAGGTGGAAAGCCCGTACTTCGGGAGCTCCAAAAGCTATTCAACTCTGTTTTAGACACCGGGAGAACTCCAAAGGCATGGAACAGAACTGTTCTGATCCTCTTTTTCAAGAAGAGCGACAAATCCCTATTGAAAAACTATCATACTTATCGTATCGCAACTCTTTTCCTGCTGCACATCAATGACCTACTTTAATCTGGTATTCACACCATTCACACCATCGGGGATGAAGTTTTTTCCTGGTGAGAGGCCATGGTTGAGCGGAAAAATTATGCGTTAACCTTGTCTATCAGTGGGGTGATGACAATTTGGTCTCTTTTAACGACACCAAAACACAGGCTTGTCTTTTTTACCGCAAAATGGAGTCGTTTGGACCAAATTCCTACTTTTCAGGGTGCATCTGTACCTCTGAATAACCGACTCGAGCTCCTAGGCATGGAGTTGACTTCTAGTCTCAACTTTGGAGCCACCATCGTGTTCAAACCCCGACTTGCGGCCAAAAAGCTAGACATCCTAAATAGAGTGAAGCGGTACTTCACGTCGCAGGACTTATCAACCCAGAACTCCACGATCACATCCCAACAGGCCCCTTCTATCATTGCACATCTAGACGCACGGCAAATTACCATCCCTACCTTATTGCTATACAACCAATTCGCACTAAGCGTTTCCAAGCGTCTTTCATAATGCGGACAGCGAAGGAGTGGAACTCTCTGCTTGCGTCTGTGTTTCCGAACAAATACATTAACCCTAATCTCTTCAAAGATAGAGAGAACAGGCTTCTTCTGGGTGAGCTCACTCCATTGTCGACCTTGTCTTAGTCACTCCTGACCTAGACTGAGGTCAAGAGCAAACCCATTGCACATAAAAAAAAATCGTCCCATATCACTCCTGAGCCACGTCTATAAACTGTTTTCGAGGGTCATCACAAATCGTCTCGCAAGAAGACTTGATTCGACGAGTTTCAGCCTCCGGAGCAGTCTGGGTTTCGCGGAGGATTTAGCACCACACAATGAGGCAGGTTATACAGAAGTCCGAAGAGCATAACCAGCCCCTGTACTTAGCATTTGTGGATTATGAGAAGGCCTTTGACTCCGTTGAAACCTGGGCTGTTCTGCAATCACTGCAGCGATGTCAAGTGGACTGGCGGTACATCGAAGTGCTGAAATGTCTCTATGACGCCGCGACTATGAGTGTCCAAGTACAGAACCAGCAAGTCTTAAACATACCCTGCTGCGCAGGGGGTTGAGACAGGGGGATGTTATATCCTCGAAACTAACCAATGATTGTTGGAATATTAAGTCAGTCATTTTGGATGAGTCAATCACGAAAGCAAATACACGTCTTTACGCCACTCACGCCGCGCGGTGAATGTCGGCGGCGGCGGCGGCGTGCGGAGTGCACACGGCGGCGCCGCGCCGGCGCGGCGCCCATATCTAACAGGAGGTACCCTAAAAAAAATATTTTACGAGATTTTATTTTACCACTTTTTTGACGCAACAAATCCGTATATTTACACCAAATTACAGCTTTCTAGTGCTGGGCGTCTCTGAGCTAAGCTGCGGACAGACGGACGGACGGACGGACGGACATGGCCAAACTATAAGGGTTCCTTGTTGACTACGGAACCCTAAAAACTGAACTCGGCTTTAACCAGATGCAACTCAATATCAATATTTTACATGGAGCGACTGCCTATCGGACCTCCACAACCCAGTAACTGGGTAATATGATACCCCATCGTAAGACTAGTTGTCAGATTTTTAGAGCTTCTGACTAATAGTTCGACTGTCAAAGTTCTACAAATGACAGCCGGGACCAACGGCTATAAGTGCTTTTCGAAACACAGAGGGAACTCGCTATGACAAATGGTCACCCATCCACAGACCAACTTCGGCAAGCGCGGCTTAACCTGGAAAATAGGCCTGTGCGGCTGGAATTATGTAACCACGAGCTGTAACAATAAGAAATTATTCGCAATTTTATTTTTATCCTATTTTACGACATACGACCTGTCTACGGAGATCTTTGCGTCTCTCATCTAGCTGCTACTTTCTGCTAGCCTGTTTCCTAACTCAATATAATTACGATGTCTTCACTGAAGAGCGCGGCTTCCCTACCTATCGATTATCCAACATCGCTAAAATGTCACATTTTTTTTTGAGTGGCGTCTCGCAGTTCAATCGGGCACCCCCTGTGGAGTACGAACCTCGGCTTGGTCGTCACTAAGGGAGGACAGCAAGGGACAGGCTGGATCTGAATGATATAATTATTTCGGGTCTAATGTAAAACTATACGCTCCGCATCGCGGGCTGGCTCTTCATAGATTATATTTCATCGTCATCTTTGGTTCTCTGTCGAATCACTTCATACACATGTACGACTGAGCCATTCCAAATTCCAGCCTACAAAAAGCAAACGAAAATTTTGGAAAAGTGGCAATTTATTTTTCAACATAGTCTCCTTTTAGTTCGATACACTTAGGCCAGCGATGCTCCAACTTTTTTAATCCGTCCGAAAAATAGTTTTTGTCAAACTCTGCAAAATAGGCGTCCGTGGCGGCGATGACCTCCTCATTCAATCCATATCTATTCCCGGCGAGTGATTTTTTCAGATTAGGAAACAAAAAGAAGTCACAAGGGGCCAAACCTGGAGAATACGGTGGATGAGGCAGCAATTCGTAGCGTAATTCGACCAATTTGGCCATGGCAACGGCAGACGTGTGAACCGGTGCGTTGTCGTGGTGAAACAGCACTTTTTTCTTCGCCAGATGGGGTCGTTTTTTCTTTAATTCGGCGTCGAATCGGCCCAATAAATCGGCATAGTAAAGCCCTGTAATTGTTTTACCCTTCTCGAGGAGGTTCTCGTAATAACAATTTTCATCCCAAATTAACTTTCCATTTCCACTTCTAAGTTTTCCTAATTTACGTAGGCGTTACGTATTTGTACTTGACCTTTGGCAGTTACGGTGCTTACTGCCTAACCAGTAACTAAGTGACGCAGTCCTCGGGATGGTGCCAAAAAATAATAAGTACCGCCCGGATCGAAAGATTCCGTAATACGGTGGCGCCAATGTTCTTTGAAAAAGTACCGAGATTACGTTCTGGATACGAATTTGAAATGAACTTTTTTATGTGGCTTGAAAACTGTACGTCATCATTATTATCATCATCATATCAGCCTTATGACGTCCACTGCTGAACACAGGACTCCCCTATACACTTCAAAGGGTACGTAAAAGGCGCCAAAGGTAGGCGCTAAATAATGATTGTCATTTTGATTTAAATTGTGTTACTCATTAATATTGCTAGCATAAGATTTTAATTAACATACATATAAAACAATTCATTAAGAGTTATTTTTTAAAATACCATGTAATTGTGGCGTTGATTATGATGAAAATGAACTAAAATTCTGCAAGATTTTGGCCTGGATTTCGTTGGACTGAATTCTTGTGAAACTGTTACATTTACTGCTGGTCGTTTCGGCTAAGTTAAGTTTCAGTTAAGAGTCGTCTTGTGTACCCATGTGAAAACTGATGGTATAAAACGGCCACTTTAAGCAATATTCCTAAAAATTCACTTCACAACGTCTTTGGCTATTCTTCTATTATTTATTCATCAAGTGAAGCATTAGGAATATTGCTAAGTGACCGTTTTAGACACTCAGGCATCAAACACGTATCTCTTTGACGCATATTACCGAGAAATGAGAGTACGTGATCATAACCGCATCACACAAAAATGTTCATAAACTTTGAAAACGCTAGTTATGAGTTATCATCCGTATTTTTTAGAAATAAATAATACCCAACTGACTCTGTCCTGCCGTTTTCGCGCTCCTGTAGGTCAGAAATGATCCCAAAGGAACATTACAGTATAATCTATCCCTATTTCAACTTTCATCAAAATCTCATTAGTTGTTATAACAGACAATAATTTATAATATCATCATCATCATCATCAGCCTATAAATGTTCCCACTGCTGGGACTCAGGCCTCCTCTCTGTGAGAGGGAGTGGGCCGTAATCTACCACGCGGGCCCAGTGCGGATTGGTAGATGTCACATGTCTTCGAATTTTTGGTTCTAGGACATGCCGGTTTCCTCACGATGTTTTCCTTCACCGTTTATAAATATAAAGTATGGATTAATTTTATTATTATTCTGTCTATTCTAGATCTTTGAAAGTCGATCTGTTAGTCAGAAGCTCAGATCAAAGAAAAGTCAGAATCTTTAAAGTCTGACAACCAGTCCTACCAAAGTGTATCGTATTTCCCTGTTATTTGGTTGTGGAGGTCAAATAGGCAGTCGCTCCCTGAAAATACTGATATTCAGCTGAATCTGGAATTTCATTATTATTTCATTTAATTCAAACTTCTACTAACACATACGACAAAACTTGTCATTAAATCACAAAAAAATAGCAATGAATGGATAATAATTAATCGTTTTTCAGATAAATCGATAATGTTTCTCGATTGTAATTAAAGCGATTTTAACGTAATGAATGTTTATGACCTTCATTAAATTAGTTCAGACTCGCTCAGCCGGGCTGCTTCTGATAACGATGGAATGTTTCAAATATTAATTTTGATGTTAAATATTAATTAACTTTCACGTTAAGCTGGATAACTGTTAAACAATGTATACCCACTGGGATTATGTTGGGGAAGCAAAAATATTTAACATACCTTGGTTACTGGTACTACCTAGTTATAACGTTAATTTGCGTGTTCCTTCTATCTTTCTATAGGGAACTAGTTATTCCCCGCGGTTTCAACTCTATCAACCCCGTTGCTCGGCTCCTTTTGGTCACAGCGTGATGTTATACAGGGTGGAATTTTGTAATGCCACCTGGTGGGAAAGTACTCTTAATACTGCAGATAGAAAATTTTACTCAAAGGAAACATTCATTGAATTTGTAACTTCAGATTTCCTGGTTTTCCTTTCATTTAATTTATCATGTTTGTTAGAGAGATTTGATCCTTATAATTGACCCTAACGATCGATGCAATAAAAGTACAGGGTATAATTTTTTCAGATTTTAGCCGTTTCGATTCCCGGGTGTGGGAGAAGAGAATTTTCGAAAATCTTTGAATGCAGTTTGCTTTCTATTCAAAAATAAAGGAATGTATCCTTTGAGTAAAATTTTCTATCTGCAGTATTAAGAGTACTTTCCCTCCAGGTGGCATTACAAAATTCCACCCTGTATAGTCTATAGCCTTTTTTATCTTGGGAAAAATCATCAAATAAGTCCTCCCGCCCAGAGTGGGACGGGAGTCAATGTTAGTCTCGTACTGACTAAGATCCACGCTGTTCCTTCAATAGCGCTGTACGTTCCGGGGTCACGGTTACTTGATTAGACAGTTCCGCCACCCCGGCAGGCTTTGGACCTATATCCTCTTGACCGTTTCACGCACTCATTGAGTCTACGTCAAAAATGGCGCATTCGTCAGTCCACTCATTGAGTCTACGTATTTGGGGTAAGATTTAATGCGACAACTTACCTACCTAGAGTATACCGATCCTACTCAAACTTACACAAAGTGTAGGGAAAAGAACGAGAAAGGCATATAACATCACATGCTAAACATCCAACAATAATTCGCTACGGAATGTTGCACTCTATATAGTCTGTGAGAACGCCTTCAGTTTATTTTTACGAACGAATGCGACGAGTGATTTATCCAAGTTTCAATAAGTGATTTGGTGTTATTATCCAAGAAAACAATGAACGGGTAAGTAATGAACAGTTTTTTATGTATTGTGATGTGTATTGGATAAAGATTTTGGACAGAATTTATCAATTCATCAAACATTGTTAGGAATTTCGCGCGTCATGCCGGTACAGTTCCTTTTTCCATCTGTTTTGAGTATAAAATGCACTAGTGACGGCAAAATGTAGTTAGAAACATGATTTAGACACGTTACTGCGTATGTTTTAAGCATTCTATTAGTGTAATTCTGTAAAATTTTACGTAAAATTGAATTGTAAAAACATTGAACTCATTTCGTTCGGTGACGAGCGGCATTGTTGACGTTTATGTGATTTTTATTTGTTGATTTTGTTAATGTTTTTGTTAGGCAACATGCCTGTGTGTACTGTTTTTCTATTAGTAAATACCATATTAGTGTAGAATGCAAAGTTAGATTTAAAATAAATGCAATAATATTAGCTCTGTGATTCAAAGTATGAAACGATCTTTTTTTTCACGCTCTATTTCTGGTGTTTGCATTTTGACTCATTGTTCGTATATTAATCAATTCTAACAACTAACAGTTTGTCTGCGATAAGACTGTGTACCAAACTATGTATTAAGATATAATTGTAAGGCAATTGGCGTGCTGGAATCTCGGAACAGAAGTGTAAACATAGGTACCCAAATTTTTGACCGACTGTCAACTCTTCTACCAGCATCATGTTTTTGTATAGCTTGTGGCTTGAAATAAATGTATGGAGTTGTGCGTTTTTATTGCAAATTATTTTTAATTAATGTGTTTATATGTAAATAAAACAAAAACTTTACGAAAACTTCCTTTTATTTTATAAATATGACGCCTTTTGTACACAAAAGTGGGAAAAAGTCGCCCACCCTACTTTCAACTTCGAATTAACAATACATTACTACGTAAAACTGGAGTAAACTCTAATAAATCAGATTGCTTATATCACAGCAATTCCAAGAAAGTAAATATTGTCGAGTTGAGATGCGTATTTTCTGAGATATCGTAGTTTTAGTGAACGCGGGGAAAACTCGCGCTATCGGTCGGCGCGCACCGTTACGTCAGCGCTTAGTGGCATAAAGAAGGCGTTACGGCGGAGGGGATATGGGGGTACCCCGTCTAAATGGATTAACTAACACAAAAAAAAATCGAACCATTAGTTTCTGAGATTAGCGCCTTCACCAAACAAACAAACTCTGTAGTTTAATAATATTAAGTATAGATATAGATGTTTGTTTATATGTACGTATTGTAACTGTTAAGTTACAATTGGATGAATTGGCGCGTATCCAAAGTCGGAATAATGCCGCCATCTTGTTATTTTCACAGAACAGCTCCTCATAAAAGATTGCTATCTTTCTTCTTTCCTTCACATGAGACATAAACGTATTGGCATGTGATTCTGCTAACCCTTCGAGGATTAAAGTGCTTATAAAATTGAGCATTGACTTGTAACACAAAATCGAGCAGTTGCCATTTTAACATTTTTAGTTTTGTCAACGCTAAGCATCGCTATGAAAATCATGATATTCCTACCGAACGCGCTAGTCGATACTCGGCTCGGCAAGAAAACCTCGAAGCAAAACGTCCTTTCGCTAGAATGCTCACCAGAAAGAATGCTCGATAGAATAATGCTCGCTAAAACTCTCTTTTTATTTTTTTTGTAATGTAATATTCGCAGGAATGCTCATTACAATGCATGCTCAGATTTATCAGCAACTTTATGGCATGCAGTAGTGCAGGTTTCAGACTGAACTTAATTTATCATTTCTGAGAACCGTATAATCCAGAAGGTATGTTTAGTTCTCAGAATTGATAAGTGCAGTCCTTATGTTTTTACATAGGTGTGTAACTGCATACTCTACGTAAGGTTAACATCATTTTGTGGGACTGAGAAGGTTACCGCGGCCCCAAAATGCAAAGGGCGTTTATGGAACAGGGTCGATTTTTTTGTCAGTAAAAGTGTGATTCACTTCTTCTCCACCCAGGGTTCTCACACACTCATTTGATAATTAAAACGTCCCTTTACCTGTTCTGTGCGCTGGCCAGTCTAAGCAAAGGCCCTCCTTCACTCCTACCATTTCTCGCGGACCTGCTCGTGCTCCTTCCAAAATGCATGTGCACAGCATCAAAAATTGCAAATTTAATGTATCAGTTAGAATATTGAAAATAATGGACACGTATATTAAGTTTTTTTTTTTTAAATTACTATCCCCGTCGTGACGTCAGAACACATTAATAAAATTATAAGTACTACGGCGCGGTGTGACGTTTGTGAATTTTAAAAACATTGTATATGTCCGTCAATTTTGATTAACATAATAAAAGAAAAATATACGTCTGAAATATTTTTTCGTTTCTCTAAAAGACGGACTTTGAGATTTTTTCAGTCAGTTTGCCTATCCAGTACCTATAGTAAAAAAACTTTTTGAAAAAAAGGGACCCGACTTAAAACCAAACACAAAAATGTGTAAAATAACTTTTCTTACGGAACCGACTTCCGACTTCAAAACCAAACACAAAAAAGTGTAAAATAACTTTTCTTACGGAACCGACTTCCGTAAGAAAAGTTATTTTACACTTTTTTGTGTTTGGTTTTGAAGTCAGGTCCCTTTTTTTCAAAAAGTTTTTATTTTCCCCATTTTAGTTTAGATATTCAACAAAAATCTTCATATAATCGGCGTCTTTGAAATCCTAGTAAGCAACAAAAACGAATCTATGCGGGCAACTTCACGAGATATCCATTATTGTTATTATTGTTGTGTACTAAAACCTTCCTCAGAATGTAACGAACACTTTTCTGAAAACCGCATCAAAATCGGTTCAGCCAAACGCGAGATAATCGCGGACAAACTAGGGCATGCAGAACCGGTTCCTTTTTAGGGACCGGTACCGGACTTTCGGTACTGGACTTGGTACCGGGAATTCCCGGGAAATTCGGTACTTTCGGTACTTACGTAAAATGTCGCTATTAATTTATTGTATGCAGGGCACGTGCGCGTGGACACTCTTATTATTAATTATCTAATAATTATTATCTAAATCTGTGGAAAAAATAACTTATTACAGAAGTGGGTTGGCGTAGTTAATAAAACTATGTATTATTCGTAAATCTATAATTTACAAAATCATCAGGACACAACCACAACCAAATTTAAATGCTTTTCTGAGATCAAGTTAGGAACAATTTTCAAATAAAGCTTATATTCGAGGTATATTTTGAATTATAAATCAGCCTTTTTTCATCACGTAATTGCTTTGTTTTTTCCACTATATAATCAGTCTTTTAAGTTATTTAATCACTTTAAGTATCATTACACAACCATTAGTAAAACAAAACTATAACAATGAGATAAAAGGTAACAAAAATTATTTAACATAATTTGAGGGTAACAAGCGTTATTCTCCTTAAAATAAAAGTAAAGTATCATTGAACAATCAAATTGAACAAAACTAAAATAAAATGCTTTTTAGATATCTTTATCTCTAAAAAAAAGCATTTTTATAACAAAATATCATAAAATTAAACAAAATTTGAGCATGAAAAACGTTATTCTTCTTAGAATAACAGTAAAGTATCATTAAACAATCAAATTTAACAAAACAAAAACCGGCCAAGTGCGAGTTGGACTCGTCCATGAAGGGTTCCGTAGCAGCAAGCATAGATTAGAGATATAATTATATTGAGATTAGTAAGTAATATACACAAACAATAAAAATAACTTTGTTTTTCATAGTATTTGTATGAATGGCAAAGTTATATTTGCGGTTTTTGAAAATGTACTATATCTCAAAAACTGCTAACTGTATCTCATCCAAACCAATTTTCGTTGGTAGTTTTGGTTGAGGTCTACATTATATATTTTTTTTAGTTTTATCATTCTCTTATTTTAGAAGTTACGGGGGGGGGGACACACTTTAACCACTTTGGAAGTGTCTCTCGCGCAAACTGTTCAGTTTAGAAAAAAATGATGTTAGTAACCTCAATATCATTTTTAAAGACCTATTCATAGATACCCCACACGTATGGGTTTGGTGAAAAATTTTTTTTTGAGTTTCAATTCTAAGTATGGGGGGCACCCCCAAAATTTGTTTTGTTTTGATTTTTGTGTGAAAATCCTAATGCGGTTCACATAATACATCTTTCTACCAAGTTTCAACAGGATAGCTCTTATACTTTCGACAAAAAGTGGCTGTGACATACACGGACAGACAGACAGACATGACGAATCTATAAGGGTTCCGTTTTTGCCATTTGGCTACGGAACCCTAAAAATAAAATGCTTTTCTGGAAATAAGACAACAAAAAATTATAAAATTAATCAAAATTTCAGCATGATATACGTTATTCTCTTTAAAATAAATGAAAAGGACCCCTTATTTACATTGATGAATAATTTTTTCTCTCGGTAATAAGTTCTGAGGAAACTTATAGCATTTACGCTTTTGTCACTCAACGATGTTCTCAGCTTATTACATATTATACCAGCTGAAGAGAAGATTCGCTCTGGTGTTACGCTTGTCGGAGGTATGGCTTGCAGATAGTCGTATGCCTGTGAAAGATAGCGCCCACGGATACCACCATTTTCGAATAATAGCATTTCCACTTGGATACTTGTTCGAATATCCGAATCCTGTTCACGGTTCAGAGTTTTTTTCAGACCGGCCTCTAGTTCTTGATCGAGTTCTTTGTTACTGCAAGCAAGCTAGAACGGCATTCAATAAAATACTCTCGTGTATCTCATCATCATGTTTGGTTTTTAATTCACAACACCGACCGACAAAGTAAATTATGCTTGTTTGAATATCAGATCTTTAGGAAATTAAATATGCAATTATCAACTAAGATTTCATAATTTAGGAATTTGATAAGATTCCTCCAATTTCTAGTTTTCTAAAAATTATATTATCATACGAAATTAAATAAATAACATTCAGTGGGTACTTAACTTATCTTACTTAAGTTTATAATTCAGCGGAGCCACAGACACAAACATGTAAGTTCACTTAAAAATGTTTTAAATTAATATTTTTGTATAAAAGTAGTTTATTGAATATGATTTGTTCCTTTATATTGAAAAAAAGAAAGAGAATAATAAAGTACCGAAAGTACCGAAATTACCGGGACCACAGAAAGAAGAACCGGTACCGAACTGCTTAAAAAAATCCCGGGATTTCCCGTTATTTTCGGTACCGGGATTTCCCGGTTGCATGCCCTAGGACAAACATGCAATCGTCTCTAAAAATCTACAACCCAAGTAAACAAAAACGGATCTACGCGGGCAACGTCACGGGATTATCCATAGTGTTATTACTAAAACCTTCTCCAGAATGTAATGAACACTTTCCTGAAATAATCGCGGACAAACATACATACATACAAACATACATACAGGTCGAACTGAGAACCTACTTTTTTTTGAAGTCGGTTAATAAGCAGACACCATTATTCCAGAAAAAAATGTCATTAAATAATTTAATTTCCAGTACAAATAGTCACATAATATTGATATCATGTCTGCGAATGTGACGCATGACGAACGCCCCTTGCATTCGCTCGAAGATAACTGTCAATGGCGCTTTGTTGTGGTATATTATATACCTACAAATATATTATATAAGTCCATGAAGAATGTACACAATCCCAGAGCTCGGAGAATATTGTTGACTAGGTGTTTCCCGCGTGTTGTCACCAATTTTCAAATAATTGCGACTTATATGACCTCCAAAACATACTACGTTGAATATGTATAAATTGAAATATAAGCAACCCCTTATATCCTGTCAAAATCAAAGCATTTATTTCAAGTAGGCCAGTTACAGGCA
Organism: Agrotis exclamationis; assembly: GCA_950005045.1. Lineage (NCBI taxonomy): Eukaryota > Metazoa > Arthropoda > Insecta > Lepidoptera > Noctuidae > Agrotis > Agrotis exclamationis. The sequence continues at coordinate 1,434,860 of OX465421.1, read as the reverse complement.
CTTTTGAATTGTCAAAGAAAAAAAAAACAGTACAAAATCATGATGCTACAGTCCCAGTCACGGAGAAGAACGGGCAAGAAACTCCATGGACACTCTTTTTAGATAGCTAAAATTATTAATTTATTACAAAACCTTTGTTACATCATTCATTTTGAGATGATATATTAAAGGTATATATGGGAACTACTCGTATGTAGCATTTTTCCTGTGCTTACCTCGTAACATGGAATATGACTGTGTCCTAGCAACATAAAGTTATATTTTTAAGTCTAATAAACTTGGTATCGTTAAACAAATGTTTTCACACCCAACTGAGTGGGTGGGCACGATTCCATGAACAGTTTGTAAAAATATGTTTTTAATGTAATCATAACTTGTGGTAGTAGACTGGTTTATTTAACATAATTCGTGTATCAAATCAAACAATTGTATGTTTTTTGTAACTGGAAAATTATGAATATTTCTATCTACCTGATACGGTTTAATGATTTTTGTAGTAAAGAATACGGAATACCTACCTCTGAATTCTCGGCTATCTAAATATTCTTGCAAATAATAAAATTTTGGAAGTGAAATAAATTCAATTCAATTCTTTATTGCATTCACATGTCTCTTTATTGCAATCCACAAGAATTCAATGAAATGTCGAAAGTTGCATTAAAATAATTAATTTAAATAACAGAATAATGTCACAGGATAAACAAAAAATTAATTAATTAAAACGTCGCACAGAGAGGAGGCCTGTGTCCCAACAGTGGGAACATTGAAGGCTGATGATGATGATGATGATACAAATAAACTAATAGTCAAATGCATGTCATTTACATAATGATAGAAGATTAGTCAGTCGCTTCATTTAAAGTGTGTTCAGCTGCATCCATCATAACTGTAACAAAATTGGTGAAAGGCTAGGTGATAAATATTATTGAACCCATCACTATATTAGTAAAAGAGTTTTTTTAATAAAATAAAAACCGTAATGAGTGTAGTACCCCCCTCAGTAAGTTCAATAAAGCATGTCGTCCACTGGTAGTAAGACGTGCCACCTACTACGTTATCGGTCACGTACGGGACATACGTGATAGTCCAATAATGTAATCTCTGATAAATAACTAAGTACTAGGACACAGAAGGAGACGTGATTTAACTTAAAAATACGTTTTTGAAGAAGAACCTTTCAAGATATCAAGACTAAACAATAATTAGGTATCAGTTTGAGGATGAGTATGAAAATGCAGACAGAAAAAATCAAAAAACAAAACATATTTTCATCTTTTTATTTGTCGCAATCGCCGTGCTTGTATGACCAGATTTGTATTAATGTGGATGAAGCGAAAAGTGTATAAGGATCGTAGCAGATGGCGCTCTGTAGTTTCTGTCAACCCCCATGGGAAAAGGGCGTGAGTGTATGTATGTATCTTTTCATTAATGTCATACAAATTGCTGCTGATCTATTTTGCTTCATGTCGTGGTACTTACTTAAAATTCACAATGCATTTCTTCGTCTTTTTTCTCAAAAGGCTGAAACGAACAAAAAAGCCAGAATGTTTTTTTTAGATTTAAAATCCAAATTAAAAAAAAAGAAGAAAAGGAAAATAACCAAACTCATCGTAATAACAAAAGTGTCAAATAACAGGTTTCCACATTAAAGAGATGTTCGATTCTGTGAAAAAGTGAGAAATAAACATGTCGGGGCATGGCCGGTCGCTGATTCAGGTACATGACTCATTAAGACTGTTACTAACATACCGTACAATGTATACATGTGTCATACTGCAGTGGACGAACAGTAGGTGCATTCCGTACAAAAGTCATTCAACTTCGACTAGGATTCAGTTCTGGATATGAATCACCGCTTTTATAGTGTCATAATTACATAACATGGTTCTACAAACCTCCATCACTTCCTCGTGGTATAGCAGGCCCGCTTATTTTAGAAAAAAAATCACCTGCTTTTACACCATTTAATTTGGTAGTGTCGCTATTACGGATCAAATTCTGGGAAATAATGATAAACGGAAAACTTATGGAAATACCTAATTTTTAACAAATTGCTTTTTTAGGGTTCCGTACGTCCGAATACAAAAACGGAACCCTTATAGGATCACTCGTGTGTCCGTCTGTCTGTCGCTTACAGTCAATTATCTCCGAATCTACTAAACCGATTGGGTTGAAATTTGGTACACATATCAATTCCTGTGACCCAAGCACAGAGGTGTGACGTGAATAGATGAAATCTGTATGTGGGAGGTAATTTTTGGGGGGGAAGGGGAAAATGAAAAAAAAAGTTTTGAAAACTGCATCGTGTGACATATCATATGAAATGTCTTGTTGAGACAATCTTAAATGTATTTTTTTTGTAATTTTAAAATAAATAGTTTCCAAGTTATTCCAGAAAATAGACGAAATTTGACCATTCCCCCTCCCCTCTTATCTCCGAAACTACTGAACCTAAAATTTTGAAAAAAATACAGTAATTAGTTTTCTACTTATAGATTATAGGAAAACCTATAAGAAGTCCATATCTGTATATGGGAGGTAATTTTTGGGGGGGAAGGGGAAAATTAAAAAAATATATTTGAAATCTGCATCGTGTGACATACCAAATGAAAGGTCTTGTTGAGACAATCTTAAATATATTTTTATTGTAATTTTAAAATAAATAGTTTCCAATTTATTCAAGAAAATAGACGAAATTTGACCATTCCCCCCCCCTTATCTCCGAAACTACTGAACCTAAAATTTTGAAAAAAATACAGAAATTAGTTTTCTACTTATAGATTATAGGATAACCTATAAGAAGTCCATATCTGTATATGGGAGGTAATTTTTGGGGGGGAAAGGGGAAAATTTTAAAAAAAATATTTGAAAACTGCATCGTGTGACATATCAAATGAAAGGTATTGTTGAGACAAACTTAAAAGTATTTTTTTTGTAATTTTAAAATAAATGGTTTCCAAGTTATTCAAAAAAAATAGACGAAGCTTGACCATTCCCCCCCCCTTATCTCCGAAACTACTGAACCTAAAATTTTGAAAAAAATACAGGAATTAGTTTTCTACTTATAGATTATAGGATAACCTATAAGAAGTCCATATCTGTATATGGGAGGTAATTTTTGGGGGGGGAAGGGGAAAATTTAAAAAAATATATTTGAAAAGTGCATCGCGTGATATATCAAATGAAAGGTATTGTTGAGAAAAACTTAAAAGTATTTTTTTTGTAATTTTAAAATAAATGGTTTCCAAGTTATTCTAAAAAAATAGACGAAGCTTGACCATTCCCCCCCCCCTTATCTCCGAAACTACTGAACCTAAAATTTTGAAAAAAATACAGGAATTAGTTTTCTACTTATAGATTATAGGAAAACCTATAAGAAGTCCATATCTGTATATGGGAGGTAATTTTTGGGGGGGAAGGGGAAAATTAAAAAAATATATTTGAAATCTGCATCGTGTGACATACCAAATGAAAGGTCTTGTTGAGACAATCTTAAATATATTTTTATTGTAATTTTAAAATAAATAGTTTCCAAGTTATTCAAGAAAATAGACGAAATTTGACCATTCCCCCCCTTATCTCCGAAACTACTGAACCTATTTTTTTTTTAAATACAGAAATTAGTTTTCTACTTAGAGATTATAGGAAAACCTATAAGAAGTCCATGATTTTAAAATAACATGGTAAATCACTCAATATTGTGCGTACCAATTTGGGTCAGATTTAAAAAAAAACGTGATAGGTAACATCGTACGGAACCCTCTTCACGCGAGTCCAACTCGCACTTGGCCGGTTTTTTCTATCTTACGTTACTTCTGTTGAGCCATATCTGATCGAAATCGTATTTTCAATGTATTCCTGGATTTGACGTCTCAGCAATCGCACTGTATTGGTGTCGTTCAATTTTTTTTTGCGTTTGGCTCTCCTATGACCACGTGCCAGCGTTATTCAGTTTCTCTAATGAAGTGTTTAATCTAGCTCTAATGGGACTGTGGGACTTCTGTATGCCATGCCTATTGGTGCGCAAACTGTGTCAAAGCAAACGCGGCCACATGTGCGGTGTTAAGTAGTTGAACTGTGTTGAACGGTAGATGGCAACTTGGCAACTACAACTACTGTGTTCTACTGTTAACTAGCATGTTTTAGTTCAAGCAGTCTTGAGAACGCAAGTGACACTGCGGAGATTAGGATGCTGTATTCGATCCCCGGATTAAGTTATTGTTACCGAGTTCTTCCTCCTGGAATTTTTATCAGCACAGATTCTTAGGTCCATAATTTTATCTTTCCTATTATCCATACAATTCCTATGAATTGATCATAACTGTATCTACAGTACACTGTTGATGGTAGTACACACGGCTACACATGAAGCGATACAAAACCAGTATAAACTGATCGTTGAATATGCAGAAAGACCATACAAAGCGAGACCACGACAAACTGGTTTTGAATAGCTTGATGCGTAGCCGTGTGTACCACGTTCTGCGCCAGGCGGAAAGCTGGTGTTTTAATTCATACTTATAAATGCGAATGTTTGTAACTCCAATCAAGTCAGAATGCCTAAACGGATTTTGATGAAGTTTGGCATACAGGTAGCCTATGACCTGGGTGAGGTATTCCTCATAGGATAGGATTTTTTTTTGTTCTTAGTACGATCCCGTAGAACCATTTCCGACCCTCGGGCCTCGTGGCTAAACTGCGAATTGAATCTAATAGAATAGGAGGGTCAGAGCCCATTCGTCCCTTAAGATTCGCACCCTGTGCCCACTCGTCCCCTGGAACTTTTGAGGGGCCCATTCGTCCCCTGAAGAATATTTATTTTTATTCATTCTTCTAATATAAGTACATGTACATGTGTATACTGCAGCTTGGTAGTCCTGGTACAGTCGCGCAGAAAAAGGTAAAATAAAAAATTAATGTTAGCAAAACAGAATTAATGTTAGAACGTTCATTATTTATGTACATTAAAAAACTTTTTGAAAAAAAAAGGGAACCGACTTCAACACCAAACACAAAAAAACTGTGAAATAACTTTTCTTTCAGAAGTCGGTACTTTGTATTTTATTTCATTGACTATGGCCACCGACTTCCGAAAGAAAAGTTATTTTACAGTTTCTTTGTGTTTGGTTTTGAAATCGGCTCCCTTTTTACCGACTTCAAAAAAAAGGAGGTTATCAATTCGACCCGTATGTATGTAATATTATCAGAACTGCCCAGTTTTCATATATGTTAGTCTATATCAGCGTCTGAACAAATGTGCCAAATTTCATAAGTGTATGTATGTATGTATGTATGTATGTATGTATGTATGTATGTTTTTATGTTTGTGCACGCATATCTCCGGAACTATAAGTTCGATTTAAGTAATTCTTTTTTTGTTGTACTAGGTATTGTTCAACTTAGGGTACACTGCAAGTTTCATCAAAATCGGTTCAGTAGTTTTAGAGATATGGATTTTTAGGGTTCCGTAGCCAAATGGCAAAAACGGAACCCTTATAGATTCGTCATGTCTGTCTGTCTGTCCGTGTATGTCACAGCCACTTTTTGTCGAAAGTATAAGAGCTATCCTGTTGAAACTTGGTAGAAAGATGTATTATGTGAACCGCATTAGGATTTTCACACAAAAATCAAAACAAAACAAATTTTGGGGGTGCCCCCCATACTTAGAATTGAAACTCAAAAAAAAAAATTTCACCAAACCCATACGTGTGGGATATCTATGAATAGGTCTTTAAAAATGATATTGAGGTTACTAACATCATTTTTTTCTAAACTGAACAGTTTGCGCGAGAGACACTTCCAAAGTGGTAAAAAGTGTGTCCCCCCCCCCGTAACTTCTAAAATAAGAGAATGATAAAACTAAAAAAAATATATAATGTAGACCTCAACTAAAACTACCAACGAAAATTGGTTTGGATGAGATACAGTTAGCAGTTTTTGAGATATAGTACATTTTCAAAAACCGCAAATATAACTTTGCCATTCATACAAATACTATGAAAAACAAAGTTATTTTTATTGTTTGTGTATATTACTTACTAATCTCAATATAATTATATCTCTAATCTATGCTTGCTGCTACGGAACCCTTCATGGGCGAGTCCAACTCGCACTTGGCCGGTTTTTTTTATGTTGTGACGGATTACAAGATTAGTGCATTATGTAAGAAAATTTTGTATTTTACAAGAATTTGGGTTGAATATGTAATAAATAAACTAAAAAGGGTAAAATAAAAACTTTTTTTAAAAAAAGTACCGACTTCAAAACAAATACAAAAAAGTTTAAAATAACTTTTCTTTCGGAAGTCGGTGGCTTTGTTTTGTTGTGTCATTGACTATTGCCACCGACTTCCGAAAGAAAAGTTATTTTAAACTTTTTTGTATTTGTTTTGAAGTCGGTACTTTTTTTAAAAAAAGTTTTTTTTCAAAAAGTTTTTATTTTCCCTTTTAGTTTAGATATTCAACAAAAATCTTCTTATAATCGTCGACTTTGAAAATCTACAATCCTAGTAAGCAATAAAAACGGATCTATGCGGGCAACGTCACGGGATATCTATTAGTGTTATATGTTTACTAAAACCTTCTCCAGAATATAATGAACACTTTGCTGAAAACCGCAAGAAAATCCGTTCAGCCAAACAAACATACATACATACATACAGGTCCAACTGAGAACCTACTTTTTTATTGAAGTCGGTTAAACAGGGTGACAACGACTCCACATTGAGCTAAAACGAATCACTTAGAATACAAGAACATAATAACATCCATTAATATGATAAAATAATAATTGCAGATAAAAAATTGCTATACATAATATTTAGGAGTAAATAATTTAGTTTTGACTTTTTAGTCAAAATATGACTGTATTATTCCACCATAATTTTTTAATATAGTCATTTTTGTAAATATTTTACTTTTAATTTTTAAATGTAGTATAGTAGTAGTATACACCGTGTTCCGGACAATATACATAAACTTCGACCAGATGTTCAAACCACGGAAGTAAGCATTTTTCATTATGGACACATTAATAAATTCTTATTTTTTATTTTTTGTTAATTTTCATACAAACTAAATACCTAGACGTAAATAACCCGATATGCATGCCTCTTTATCCGAATTGGCAACGTCGTATTTTCATTCATAACATTTGGCGAGCTGAAACAAATGAAATGCAAATAGTATTTGATAGATTTCAAATTAAGATACTTTCTCACTGCATAGCTCAATTAAATTTCATTAAATGAAATTACAAATATCTTTGTAACGAAGCCTTTTTAAGTACTACTTCCTTTGTTGGATTTGATTTGTAAAAGCCATAGAAGTATTTGCTAAAGTTTATGGATAACGTGAAGAACACGGTGTATATATAGGTTCTTTTTTATTATAATTATATATATGTAATACAATATCGTTAATTCTGAAAAAAAAATGTGGACCATAAAGTGAATTACCATCAATAATAATACTAATCATATTCCAGGATTCAAATGAGATAATTCGATTCAATTATATGTCAAAAATATTATTATTATAACATTAACAGTATTGTTTATTCCGTTAGGCGAACCTCATTTAATAAAAGACCAAAGACACATTGAACAGTCTCGTATTCGCAGTCACTTTCAAGAACCAATATGTCACCACCACCACCACCAATAGGCAGCCATAACATACAGACAAAACACCTTATCTATTATTTTTGTAACCCGTTTTTTTAACAAGCCATTCGTAGAAAGACAATTTTACATCGTAAGCCTATCGACAGGTTATATTATTATCATGACGGATTATCATTCATGATAGCTCTTTTTCAATGATCTGTTATGATTTATTAAATTAATTCCGTTAATAAACTGTTCACAAGAGTGTACTATGTTAACCGTTTCTTATGTAAAATATAGCTAATTTTATCTCAGGGGACCAATAGGCACCTGAATAGGTGCCGAATCTTTAACTTATATTGTATATATTTTAGAGGGGACGAATGGGTACCGTAAAAATAATATTTTTTATTAAAATATTAATTGGTCCCCTACCAGGAGACCAATGGGCACCTATATAGGGGCCGAATCCACAACTTTTATGCTGGGGTACGAATTTTAGGGGCCGAATGGGCTCTGACCCTTTTACCTTATACAGATAAAAGGTATATTATAACGATGAGACCCTGTTTAATAGCTGTTGAATACACCCACATATCGTTATGATACCCACAACTTGCTAGACTCTTAATAATAATAGGGGGCGGATTTCAAATGCACGCGGACTTTCAATGGCGGACGCAAAAAAAACTTTTTTTTTTTTGTTATGAAACGAAAAGATTGACAATTTTCATGTGCGTTCATTAAAAAAAGAGAAGTCTTCAATAAGAAAAATAAAAACTTTTTTTAAAAAAAGTACCGACTTCAAAACAAATACAAAAAAGTTTAAAACAACTTTTCTTTCGGAAGTCGGTGGCAATAGTCAATTACACAACAAAACAAAGCCACCGACTTCCGAAAGAAAAGTTATTTTAAACTTTTTTGTATTTGTTTTGAAGTCGGTACTTTTTTAAAAAAAAGTTTTTATTTTACCCTTTTTAGTTTATTTATTTATTACATATTCAACCCAAATTCTTGTAAAATACAAAATTTTCTTACATAATTATGCACTAATCTTGTAATCCGTCACAACATAAAAAAATCCATATCTCTAAAACTACTGAACCGATTTTGATGAAACTTGCAGTGTACCCTAAGTTGAACAATACCTAGTACAACAAAAAAAGAATTACTTAAATCGAACTTATAGTTCCGGAGATATGCGTGCACAAACATAAAAACATACACACATACATACATACACTTATGAAATTTGGCACATTTGTTCAGACGCTGATATAGACTAACATATATGAAAACTGGGCAGTTCTGATAATATTACATACATACGGGTCGAATTGATAACCTCCTTTTTTTTTGAAGTCGGTAAAAAAAAGATTTTCCATTTTTTATCTTCTATATTATAAAAATCAATTGCTGTTCGTTAGTCTCGCTAAAAGTCGAGAACGGCTGGAGCGATTTGGCTAATTTTTAACCGACTTCAAAAAGGAGGAGGTTATCAATTCGACGGTATGTTTTTTTTTTTTTGTATATTTGTTACGCGATTACTCCGCCAATTGTGGACCGATTTTTAAAATTCTTTTTTTGTTCGAAAGGAGGTACTTCTGAGGTGGTCCCATAGTCACCAAGTTGGGATCTGATGATGAGAAATCGAGGGCAACCCTCGAATTTTATAGGCCAACACATCGTTTTTCGCAAATTTTATGAAGTAATTTAAGTACTTGCGTATGGTAATCATAATTTCATGTAGCTGAGCTGATGATGGAAGGTAGAACTCCTTAATAGTAAGGAGTAGGCATCGACTGATTTAGTTTGAGTTCGCATATCTCTGGAACTACAAGTCCGATTTAAGTAATTCTTTTTTATTGTACTAGGTATCATTTAACTTAGGGAATATTGCAAGTTTCATCAAAATCGGTTCAGTAGTTTTTGAGATAGGGAATTTTATTCGCTTATTGTGTACATGATCGATGTTATTACCGGTGTTATGGATTACAAAATTCTAGTGCAAATGTTGTATTTGACAAGATTTCGGGTTGAATATTTAAACTAAAAAGAGTAAAATAAAAACTTTTTCGAAAAAAAAGGTAACCGCCTTCAAAAACAACCATAAAAAAACGGTAAAAAAAAACTACAAAATAACTTTTCTTTCGGAAGTCGGTGGCAAAAAAAGACAATGAAATAAAGAAAACAAAGACACCGACTTCCGAAAGAAAAGTTATTTTGTAGTTTTTTTTACCGTTTTTTTATGGTTGTTTTTGAAGGCGGTTACATTTTTTTTTTGGTCTTAAATTATTTCTGAAAGTCCAGGGAAGGTTTAAAAAGTGAGGCGGTACGAAGTTTGCCCGGTCAGCTAGTTCTACATAAAACACTTTTTATTGTGCTTATATCATATTGCAGGAGTAATTGCATAGTATCAGACTTCCTCTTCTGTAGAATAGGTAGATCTCGGATAAACAATAGTTTTATTGTAAAATCATCATAATTACTGTGTATTCTCTCGCTACATCCTGCATTTTTATCAATTGCGGTTTCCCTTTCCTATAGCGGTGTAATACCTAAATGTTTTGTTTCAGTAACAAAACACGTTTCCATAAATTTTATTTTTGAGAGGACTATATTTTGGACAAAATTCAGTTGTATGCATTGGGTTGAAAACTTGAAGAGGCTAAGAAAAAATATAAACTAAACAAGAAATACTGTGTGACTCACGGCTTAAAAAAGTTAGCTTAATTATGAATCAAACCAGGAAAAAACAAAATATATAAAATTATCTCACTATCAATGAAACCCACAGCATCAACCACGCGGTCGCCTGGTGATTAGTGTTCTAGATAAAAACAGAAAACTACCGCTTTGTTTAAAAACTAGGCTATCTCACTAACATAAAGGTTTTATAAACAATCGCTTGAACAAGAAATTGCGAAGTTTTTTTTTAAATAAAAAGTAGCTGATTCCCGCGATTTCACCCTCCTGCGGCTCCTATTGTAGCGTGATTTTATAAAACTTTCTGCGTTCGTTGATAAATGGATAATCTAACAAAAAATGAGGAGCCCTGTGTCCCAGCAGTAAGCATAAGCTAATTATGCTAGTTACCTACTCTTGAACATAAATGTCAAAATAACTCTATCAACGATTCGGGAATTACAGGCTCTTGGGTTTGGTTTCTCATCAGGAATTCCTCAGTAACAGCCTACAGACTGTATTTAGGAAACAGCAATCAGCTCACTTGCACCTGTTACAGAAAAAATGAAAGGGAACCGTCTGTCTTGGTATGGATATGTGAAGAGGACGGATGATACTCATGTGACTAAGAGAGTGATATGTATGAATGTTGATGGATGGAGAGGAAAAGGAAGGCCAAAGAGAAGGTGAATGAACTGTCCAAAGAATGATATGAACGAAAAAGGAGTAAATGATACTGTGACGACTGTGCGAATCTGATAGGGGAGAATGGAAGAAAAAAAGGTATTACGCCGATTCCAAGTAAAATGAGAATAAGGGCAGGAAGAAGATGAATCAAGTCAATGTGGTTGGCAACTGGGGAACTAATGGCGCTAGCATAGCTTGTTCCAAGCATCGTCATTGTTTCAATTCAGTTCAAATCTTAAAGGTACTTTAAAATAGTACTACGTCATTGGTCGGATTAGGACTAACCTATGGTGGCGCCATCTACAATTAGCTTTGACTGGCCTTCCCCATTGGTACTATGGGACCTCAAATGAAGGTTGCTGGCCATTCTTCTACATCTCTACACAACTCCCCCAGGGACCATAGTCACGATATTCTGGTGAGTTACGGAAATAATAATAATTTCAGTACAAATAGGCAGTCTATATCGGCCTTGACTGAAATATAATAAAGACTAGCTTATGAAGCCGTACAAGCTTCTGCTCGATGCATTCGCTCGGGTTCGACGAATTGATGATCCGAGTTATTTCATGAGTGAATGTAGAATGACGTGTCTGCTTACCCTCGTGACCACGTAATCGAAGAATGTAATATAATAGTAGATAGTCTTTTACAGGGAAAAGTAGGAAATTAAGCATTTCCGCTCTTTTGGGCAGGTTTCATGAACCATTACATGAAAGGTTTGGACGATAGAAAAGGGATGTTTTTACTTTTCGTCTATAATTATTATCTTCCAAAGACTGGGGTCTAAAAAAGGCCAATTTAGCGAGCCATACCGTTTCTACTGTGTTCCGTTGATGCGCAGGAGTTTCAGTTCTTTCTGGGCTAAGCTCGGTCTATTTTAGCTCCTATCTTAATAAAATAGAATTTCATAGCATGTAACACCGAGCGTGTGCTCCATCAATACGGAAGCTGTTTACGACATAGTAGGCAATCGTGAAAGTGAGTTAAATTTTAACAAAAACAAAAGATGAATGCTCGCGTTTCACAACGGTGACACTGCATCAATAGAACGTTTGAAATAACTAACGTGCAATACAATGGATTACGTAAACGAACGTTTTTTGCTGCGCTTAAACTTCGTTATAAAATTTATTCAGAAATCTGTGTGTACACTCTTTTTATCGGTTATATAGTATAAATATTGTAGTAAATAACCATGTCCTACCATGTGTCCTTTCAAGCAAATAAAAAAAATATTCATGCTGCTACTGAAAAAAATATGACTGCAAAACCCAATAACACTTGGGACATCATCATACCCAGCTGTAGCGACCACTCGACCACCGAGGCATTCCGAATTGTTTTTGTTTGTAAAGCAATGATTTACGGTATTTTCCAGAACTGTTCAAATTGGCAAACTTCAAAGGATTGCAGACGACTGTCTGCGATTGTTATTTTTAGTTTTTATTGATTCGGATGGATCTGTTATTGACCTGGCCGTAAATCTATTTGCAGACGCGAGATATATTTATTTGTGAAAAATGGGAAAGTGAGGTGGCCTCAGAACCATTCTGCCATGGATTGACGTTTGGGCCTCACACTTGAATATTAGAGCATAATTTCAATTTTCTCATTATTGTCTTAGAGCAGTTTCGTTGAGCTACACGGTAACTGACACATGCTTGCACTGACTGGACAGGTCCACTCAAATCTGTGTGGTTCTTTCTTCAAAAGACCACCTCAGACACCTGCATGGTTCTCATATAATTTGATCAATACAGAATTGTCTGGACTTTAAAAGAGACTGTGACCTCTGAGTTTGTTTCGGATGTTTTTTCAGATGTCTTCTCAGAGTAGTCAGGTACGAAACACCGGCCTCATCTAGTGTAAAACTCTTTTACACGTCTTTTTGACGTGTAAAAGAGTTTGCCAAAACCAATTTACTGAATAAATATCATTTATCAGTCAATCTTTCATGAAAGCGTCTATATCGTCAAGCCGTTGTTTTAAATATTCTCAAATAGCAGGATTCCTGCCCAGTTCTTTGGGGCCCTGGCAGACCAAGATATCCAGACATGGTTGTTTTTCTTGAGAATTAGTTTGCTTTCACGGTAGTACAGTGAGGGCTAATAATTTTAATAAACAGATGATATTGCACTTTCCACTATGGTCTTAAGCCGTTGAACTTTTGAAGAACTGGGACAGTCGTTACAGGCAGTCAGTGTTTTCGAAAGTATGATTGAATTGTGGTATTCTTCTACATCCAGTAAGACTGGAAGCCGACTCCACTACAGTTGGCAAAAGGCTAGTAATGAATGCGCTTTTTACAATGAATAATACATATCAAGTAGGCCAAAGATATTGTCAATAGAATACAATAAAAGTTTTCATAACCGATCGGCACAGTTGTCAGAGGTCGTAGCTCGATCAAACAGTACATTATATTTTGTCGTGCACTCGATGAGGTCGGTAGCACGCGAAGGTTGGCTCTGGTACCAGCTTGTGATGCATCATGCATATCGAAAGGGTATTGCAGATATTTCTTGGTCGTATTTATTTGTTTATATAAATAATTTTACATTTAATAATAAAGTACTGAGACATAGTAAAACAAATCATATTTTTTATTCTCAGACTCGATTCAAAATAATTGATATCATTATGGTAAAAGATTTAATTGTAATGGATTATTTGAAAATGATTTTTGAATAATAAATAAGTTGTATTTATCCAGTTTACTTCACTATTGCTTTGGGTTGTACCTGTAATAATATTTGTAAGTGAAATATAAAAAAAAACATTGCTTCCATAAAAACCTCCTTTTTGACTTCGCCACAGTCGGGTAATTTCAAGTCTGTCAAACGTTAGTGAGTAATACGACTGTGTAAACTTAATTATATTTTGTTACAATGCTGATATTTGATATTCTTTTGTGATTAAAATGATTGTGAAATAATGATTATGAATCATGCTCCTTTGTATGAAATTGCATTTTTATGACTAATTATTAACTAAATGATGTTGCATAATAGGGTAGATTTTAATTTAAAGTAAAATTGAATAAATAATAATAATAAGTGTCACAACTATGAATTGCCTATACTGAATAAGCTCGAAATAACTTGAGTAAATTGCAAAGTGTGATGTTATAATTTATATTCAACTGACATTATCAACATATTAGGTAATTAGTATATAACATACAAAATTATAATTCTTTGCAAACAGTAGTAGATCAGTTAGTAAAATGTCGATAAAATCGACACAAAGCACTAACCTTGTAATTTGATAAATACGAAATGTCTGATTTGTTTTTATTGGTAATGTCCTCAAATGAGTCCTCTCGCCCACCCTATTTCTACTACCCTAAGTCAGATCAGAACTAAATCTTTAGTCACCACAGGTTTAAGGCCCGTATTACAGAACGTCCTTCAAGACTCAAGCGTTACTTATTTGTCATTACTTGAATCTAGTTTTAAGTAATGCTTGAGTATTGTATGATGTTCTGTAATACGGGACTTAGTCTAATATTCCAGGTAAGTATATAAGTCAGCAATCCAGGAGTAAGCTATAAGCATAGCCACACACCCTGACGACTGCCTAAACTTATATTTTCTCTCTTGTCCACAGTGACGTCCATCTCATTGGCCCTCCTCAACGTGCCCGCGAACGCGACGGTCCGTGATGGGAACTGCACCGGTGACCAATGGATCCAGCTGACCTGGAACACGCCCAACGGTTCCCTGCCAAACAACATGACCCTGGTCTACCACAAGAACGAGAGCACCAACAGCTATGGACTCTTAAGCCTGAATGTCTCCTTGACCAGCGAGAACTTCGTCAATAGTTGTGAGTACTTGTTAATTTGACATCTTTACTGTATATTCTGTGGGAGTGATTTTGTCAAATGAGGTGTATAATTGTAAGGGAGATTGGCCAAATCAAATAGTTATTTAATTTGACCAATGAATGGACGCAGTTGTAGCATGAACAACCGTCAGATGGTGAAGTGTTGTGAAATTACACTCAGATCTCCAAAAATCTATATGTGATGCCAATAGAACATTGTTGCCTTGCCAAAGCAAATGTATCCCCTTATTTATGTCTTTTGACATATTGATATCAGTTAATAAGTTGTCAACGTTTTTGTTACACACTATTGTTGACCTCTCCTCCGTGTCTTGTGTATCTTGTCTTTATCAGCGGGTCACTTCACATAATTATGTTCGATAAAGAAAGGATTAGAATACGCACTAATTAATTGGAGAAATTTAATTGTTGTACGTCACATTGTACTTGATAGATAATAGGCTATTTGACAGTATTAATATATCACAAACCTAATTAGTCCGGCATTTAGAGTTTTGAGAAATAACGGACACGTGTTTTTTCTTTTGTAAATTCAATGAACATTTACCAAGATATAACGCATCGAAACTCGAGAGTGGGGGCTGGTGACGTCAGAATTCAGTAGAAATTGTACTAAATTGTGACGTATTGTCAATTTTGAAAGCGTTGTATCTCCGTCAATTTTGGCAGTCGTACAAAAAGAAAAAATACGAGGCGAATATTTTTTGATAATCTTACTGACGGACTAAAGTTTGTTTTTTGTCAAATAGCCTATTAGAGCATTTGTTTAGTTACAAGATGATAAACAAAATAGGATAATCCGAACTTACACATAAATTATATCGTACGTATTGCTATTTTACTGGTTGTTCATTTCCTAGGAACCCCTGAAAAATCTCGAATCAATAGAGATTTGTGATGTGATGCGATCCTCTACTAGGCACAATTTCATCATCAATCAGCTTATAATGTTCCCACTGCTGGGACACAGGCCTCCTCACTATGAGAGGGAGAGACTATAATCTACCACGCGGGCCCAGTACGGGTACGGTAGATGTCACTTGTCTTTGAATTTTTTGTTTCCTTTCACGATGTTTGATAGCAGTGGTGAGGAAATTAATTGTCCAGTAATGTACCTGGCTGAGTTCTTGTGAAACTCGTTCAAACCTTTAAAGTTTTTCTTCTCTAATTCCAGCGTCTACGGCACCAATAGAGCTGTACCACGGCGCGGCGTGGGAGACTCCCGTGGCCACGTCGTACCGCTGCAAGCCCGCCACGCTGTTGAAGATGACCTCGGACTCCGCGGCCACGCTCACCCTGTCTCAGCTGCAGGAGGAGGCCTATCGCACAACGAATAGCACGCAGTTCAGTGCTGGTAAGTTTTTTATGTAATCTGCTTCTAAGAGTTGGCTAGATTACAAACTAGGAGACTATAAAGCTCGTCTTCCACCGCGAAAGAGTAATGGGTCGTAAATGGCTAAGCGGACCGGATTTGCCTTCACGTCGGGGTCAGTTTGCGTCTATGAGGATCAGGGCGTAGTTCCAATACCCCAGTGAAAAGGAAGGTACCGTCCACCAGACGGGTGTTGTGTCTGGTAGACTTCCTGCCCAACAGTCGAATTATCTGAACTCGCGAAATTTTTTTTGTTTGATCTAGACACCTTAGTTAGCTAGTGATACTTAAAACGAGCTGATTTTTACTCTTATCATCCGCTGGATCATTTCCGCTCGACTCTTTGTTAGTGGCAAGTAAGCAGTTTTCTCTTACGAGGTACAATAAGTCATTAATGGAATCGCTCCACTCTCGGTGGGAACCGGGCTTTAGGCTGTTAGGAAGAACTGAAGAGTCATAGTTTTTTTAGGATTATGCGTTTGACTGCTGCGTTACGTCTGGTTCAATTCTAAGGCTCGTATTACAGAACGCCCCGCTCAATTATTACTCAATCTATGCTCAAGCTCAGCTCAAGTATTACTTAAAACTAGTTTCAACCAATCAAATGGGTTGAATCTAGTTTTAAGTAATGCTTGAGTACTGAGCGGGGCTAAAAATTGACTTGAATCGAAATGAGGCAAATAATGTCTTTCTAGGACATACAGCTCTGTCTGATCACTCGATTCTGCGTCATATAATAATTTGAGTCACAACCTAAAATAAATATAAACTCTTTCCTTAACTATCCCTTAGAGCAAATACCCATCCAAAATTATTAAGCAATTACCATTAAAGTCAAATGAGGAGGAAAAATGTCTGAATCGGCAAATAAAAACAGTAAATAAGCCCAAGGCTTCAATGGTAAACAAATAAAGTTGGTTGTGTATAAAAAGCGCGCTGATAGCTGCGCACACGCTGCCAGACGCTCGATAACGTCCTGATAACGCGCACTGGATATTGATAACATCGGGAACGTGGTCTGATGATTGGTGTACTGGTTTTTATAATTGTGTGAATTTCACACTAAAATCTAGAATACTAAAAATATTCCGAAAATTTGCAAATTTTTGAGAAACTCGCATTTGTATATACCGTTTTGTTTCCTCGTTAAGTCTCGACAAGGACAAACAATTATAGTAATGATATTTTTGCTTAATCTGATTGATACTACTTGGCACTATGTATTTGTCAAATAACATTTAATTGGAAATTAGCAATAGGTGCTATAGTCTTATTAGTTATTATTTTGTACCAGTAATAGTAGATTAGTAGCCAAGGGCTGTAAGGCATCAATCCTATAGTTCGAGGATGCAATTGATGCTTACACCCGAGCTAACTACTCTGCTTTACATCTCGATTGTGAGGTAAGTAGAAAAAAACCGGCATATTCTTGTAGAATAAAACATATTCTTGTAGAGTTAAAATTTATAGTGAAATGAGAACAACTTTCATTGAATCGAGAGTGCAGATTATATCTTCATCACTTGCAGAACTCATGTTTTTTTCCTAATTTACACGTAATTATAAAAAAAAATCCCAAAAACAAACAATATTTATAGTAAAAGTTTTCTATTCCCGCCTTTTTTCATCTTTTTTTTATTTTGTTTTTTCAAGAACGAAATTGAGCTTCGCCGTTCGATATTTAAAATTGATGACTATTATACTCATACGAAGACAAGGCTGAATAGCGAAGCGACCTCTTTTGTCATTGGGCTGAATGCATCATGTCTATTGCCAGTATGATGGTTAGATGTACGCGAACTTTTTGAAAGAGTGAAGAGTTTTTTTTAAATTACTTACCGCCCTAGGGCTTTTCTAACTACATTATTACCCTAGAGCGCTAGGGTAATACGGACCTACTTACCGAATATAAGAGATGTAAAAAGGATTTAAATTAAATATCCTGTTAATTTTTGATTATTATGAGTCAGTGAGTTATTGACCGCTTGACTTTTGTTGTCAAAATATTGTTGTATAAAGAAACTTACAATTTGCGCGATATACTTGTACTTAGATAACTTTCATCCGGTCGATAGCTTTGATTTGCGAAGGAAAGCTATATTTTTTAAGTTTCTTTTTTTGTGTTACCCCACTCTAGGAATTTATTATATATCGTGGGTGTGTAGAATCATATAAACTCACTCTCACAAACACCCAGACCTGGAACAACTACTTGTAGATCATACAAATATTTGCTCCATGCGGGAATTGAACCCGCGACACGTTACGCAGCAGTCCAATAAGACAGCCACTGCGCCGACCTTGCTGTCCTGTCAATTGAGACAGTGTGTATTTCACCTCTTTTACTGAGACTATATTTTAAAGAATACTCAAATAATATAACCTTTGTTAATGGAAACCTCTGTAAATGAGACAGATTATTTATGATACCTGGAAATCTGAGACACTGGGAAAGTGAAATACCTCTTTAAGTGAGACAAAAGATATTGCCAAGTTTCTATTCAAGCCTCGGTCCATAAACCCAACAAAGAAGTATATCTCATTAAAAAGGAAAACAATAATAGAATTTAATGGTATAATTAGTTTTCCATAAGAAGTACACCGAAAAAAATGTTTGTATGAAGTTGAACACTCAATACTTCTAACTGTAACGTTGATATAAAAGGAACTTTTAATGATTTTTGCATAATATTCTCACATTATTAAAATATAATATAAGTTTTATGTTATGAATAATCTTTATTTTAAAAATTCTGTTGGACACAACATGAATCGGGCCTATTCTTGTCATTCCCCTTTGCATGTTCCATTGTATAAAAAAATGGTTGTAGTTGAATAATAGTAAAACTATGTTCATTATTCCAGCTCGCGAGTGCGGCGGCAACGACGTCCCGGACGCGGTGCCCATCGCGGTGGGCTGTGCTCTGGGCGGGCTGGTGGTGGTGGTGCTGGTGGCCTACCTCGTGGGCCGCAGACGCTCCGCCGCCCGGGGATACCTCTCCATGTAAACTGCACGAGTGAGTACTCTGTAGAGTTAGGGAGCTTCCTCGGGACGCAATTCGACCGATTCCAACTACAAGTGAAAATCATCCTTACCACTACGACGTATGACATTAAAACGTGCGGTTGTCTACGGGTAGATGAAAAACAAAACATGCTCGCCACGACGACGTCAAGTCAATCGAATTGCATCATTATATCGTAGTAGCAAGGACGATTTTCATTTTTAGTTAGTAGGTTGCCTCTGGTAAACACGGATTCCACTGGATACCGGTATTTATGTGTAGACTCGCTGTTTCCTGCGGTTTCACTCACTGCTCGGCTCCTATTGGTCCTAGCGTGATGTTATATAGCCAAATAGTATAGACAAAAAGTCTAGCCTTACTCCATAATTCGATACGGGAAGTTTCTAAAGAACAAAATTATCGTTTCAGGTGTGAGCCGCTCGGAGAACCGGCGAAAGTAGTCAATATACGAAGATATAGAAAACAGTTATACATTATTTGCGTCGCAGTTACCCGCACCGTCATAACGTAACTTAATTCCACTTCTCTGCCTATCCCTCATTGAAATTGTATTCATTATATTACTAAAACATACGTCCATAGTCCATTACAGCTGGGCTTCTACTTGTTTTATTTACTGACTTGCAAGGTATAATATTCATACCATTTTTAATTTGTGTCCCGAATCATTTTTTTTTAGTTTCTATATCTTTCGCGTTTCGGGACATAAGTATGTTACTAACATTTTAATTACAATAAATAATCCTATAAAAAATCTAATCATTCGTTTAAGCGGGCAGATGGTGTATAGTTGAATTTGCTCAAAATTAATACAAAATGCTGATTTATTCCATATTTAATTGATTCATGTGTTTTTAATTTTTTTTTTCTTTTAATATTTCCCTTTGCCATGGATAATTCACGAACTGACCATGACAAGGACTTTTTAATTTTCTTAAAAATTCATTGTAAGCCATTTTGTTTCGGCCATTATAGTGTAAAAGAATGACTGTAAACTAAAAAAAAAAAAACATTCAATATAGATACAGTAAATGTGATGTACCTAGTAGTAATTTTAAAGCGAAGGTGGGTAGAATAGAATTTTTGTTTGTCTAAATTCTGCAATACATTATTATAATTATTTCTCCATTTTTTAGACTTGTATATTTTGATGTGCTTTGTTTAGTCCAAAGATTTTAAATATTATCATTTCAGTTATATGAACGTATAACTATATTATATGTATATTGGAGTCAATTTAATGTCAAAATGTCCATGATAATATCCGTAAATATTATAAAAAATCCGTTTAGGTGTAGTTAGTATATGAAATGAATGCAGTGTCTTTCTTTTGTTTAGAATATAGTATTCAGATTATTTTAAGTATAACAGTTAAAAGCTGGACAATATCATTGCTGTATTTATGTAGCTCTATGTTCATCAGTGTTGCTATATCAAAAAGTTAAATTACATCATCTAAGTACAATCCTTATAAAGGCTGCTTGATAATTTTAAATGCGGGAAAGCAAGCGAGAGTGGCAACACTGATCAATCATAGATTTTATCGACATTTCATGAATACTGTGTCGCCAGAGTATAAAAATATTGTAAATGGCAATGAGTTGCCGAGAGCTAAGTTATGTGCAGTCGAGTAAATAAAGAAGCCAAGTGGAATCATGTTCTTGACTAGTTCTTCTTTGTATTTCGACTGCAGATTAATTCGCTAGGTGATGAAAGCGAAGGGTAATGTCGGGAGTTAGATTCCGGGTAAAATCTACTATACGGCTGACTTTCACGACCTATATTTTTAACATTTAACGCAATTTGATTCCTTCTGTAAAAAAGATAGCCGTATAGCAGATCAATGACAACTTACTTAAAATGTGACTTTATTACTAAAACTGCGTCATCTTGGTTTAGTACTAAATATTCATTTTTTCGTAAGCCGTGCCGAATGATGTACGATTCGAAAAAAAAGAAATAAATGTTTTTTATTGCCACAGTCGACTTTTATTTATTATTTCTTCCTCTGAAAAGCAGTTACAATAAATACGTATTTTATATACATCGACCAAACTATGTACAATTTATATCTACTGAACACTTGTTAATTAAATAAATTATATTTGTGACAAAGAATCGCTCTTTTTAACTATTAAAGCTGATCCCTATTATTTTATTTATTTACAAAACTACTTCATTGTACGCATTTGCTTGAACGTGTGCTCACTAGACATTTCAATCAAAAGTAAATAAACATTCAAATAAAACTCAATTCAAAAATAAATATAATTATGAACTTAACACTTTAGCCGTAAGGCCCGATTACCAATAGCGGAAACGAACATGATTCGATCAATCTTATACGTATGATGAATTTCAACCAATGGAATTAGTGCTCCCTCACGGTTTGGTGGAAACCGGGTTAAATGCTAGTCTTGACACAAAACCGGAAAATTAATTGATTTATAATAAGTCCGAAAAATAACATTAAGACTGATCAATTAAAATTATTTGAACAATTTCATTACATATTGGGGTACCACAAATCCGCACACTACAAGCACTGTATATTGTTCTACTACACTAATGACTATATTTAAATGCATCTCATTAGTGAAAACAACCAAAAATCTCCAACTGCTGCTAATTTTGAGAAGAGTAACTCGGAGGACAAAGATCTTTTGGCGCCTGAATGACATTGACAAAGGGACGTTGGTGAACATAGAAACAAGATAGTGGCGTTTCTTCAGGACGACCACGCCTTCAAAAATCTTTGTGCGATTTGTAACAAGGAACTGTCGGTAGTACAATATAATTCTTATAATTATACTATTCGCTAACATTAGTGACGGTTGCGGTCATAAACGAGCTTGTAAAGAGAGCTATAATCACAGTACGTGAGCACATTGCGGGTGCAATGGGTTCACGTACTGTGATTATAGCTTCCTTTGATTAAGAGGTGACCTTTGTCCCAGCAGTGGGAACTATTAGTGCTGAATATGCATCTAGTTTTCACAATTACTGACCGCGTCTGCCACGAACGTTGGCGGATAACGTTACGACAAAGTAAAGAAAATAAACTAAGTATGTACAATTTATTATTTTAAGAATACTGGTGGAAATATTAAGTACTCTATTTACAACGAGTATTGGTCGCTAGAGTGATGTACAGTCAAGGAAATTATTGTTAAGCTTATATTGACACTGCCAAACTCAGCAACTTTCAATGTGTCAAATTAATGGCAGTTTTAGATTTTATTTTTTTTGGTTAGAAAAAATCGATTGCGAGCAGGACTTGAACCTACGACCTGATTCAGCACACCAGCGCATTTAGGTTAGTTCACACCGAGACGCGACGCCATGATAAAGGTGCACATTTTTTTCCAATGTGAATATTTTACAAAATAAAGTTATATTTTGAGTCGCTCTTTTGAAATGTGCGGGCAGCGTCGCGTCTTTACGCGACGCTGCCCGCACATTTCACTGAGTGACTAGTTAACTTTAACTAGGCCATTGCATTTCTTAAGTCATGCTCGCAAACAAAATTGTTTTTCCCCAAAAAACCTTAACAAATTGGCGATGCAGGCGATAATGCATACAAAACATTGAAAATGGCAGTCTTTATTGGAATTTAGGGACTGTTTGGTAGTCAAATAGCTTAATAATTGATTTCCCTGACTTAACTTACTTATCATTATTATTTACATAGCCTCTTATAAGCCTCGCGGTCAAGGGAACGTTTTGGGAAGTCTCAAAAATAAGCTTTAAGACAGGACTCTGAACATAATGTTTGTAAACGTCGCAGGATCATTGGAAAATGCCACAAAATTTATTATGGAAATACAGACTATATTAAATTTATCTTGATAGTTGTGCATATTTTATATTGACGCACGTAATGTGTTCAAAGTGATACATACATGATTCCAGTAACTCCAAGGGAATTAAATAGAAGTGTTTCGACCCACATTAAATTTGCCAACATCACATGTCATAGGAGGCGACTCTGTGACTGCTACTGAGAAATTCCTGATGGCAAATTCCAATAGCCCCATGCCATGGCCTATACCTGGGAATTTATGTTAGTTAAAAACTTTGATCGATCAAACTTTGTGTTTTTCCAATTATCCTGCGAGAACGAACATATTTCACATCTTAATTACTGCATACAATATAATGGCACTATTTGGTAAAACTTACACAATATAAGGCACTTTGCAGACTGTCTATATAATATTTTGAACTGTGATGCTCAACATTTTGTAACATGAAAAATTGGCGATTGCTCAACAAATGAAACAAAGGCGCATCACTGCCAAATATTTGGAAGACAGTCTAAATTCAGAGTTTACTTTGTATTTTAAGTTCAAGTGACGGCTTTCTCATTCAATTTTATACCGTCTAAATAATGTGGTACAGTCCCTTTTAGGCTAAACATGGCACTTCAACAATCAACGATTACCATACTTGGTACCATTGGAATTTGAACTTTATTGCCAACGATTACCATTTTCGGTAACATTGTGATTTGAACCTTATTGTTTTCTTACTAAAGTCTACTGCGGGATGGGGCAGGAGTCGAGCAGGACGTTGTGTAAAGATTCCATTTCTGTCCAGTCTTTTTTCTGTCCGCCCACTGTGACGTCGCGAATGCATCCGTTGAAGTTTTTACCGCCTTCTGTGGATTCCATTACGCCTTCTAAAAAAAAGGATTTTATGGTTATATTTTTCTGTATCTTGATTTTTCAGTTTTGTCGGAAGGATGCATGTGTCGTGCAAGTGTTTATTGGAATTTAAATTCGGAGGTATTTTTAATTCCATTGCCTTTTAATCAGATATCAACAAAGGAGTGGATCAAACCATTTCGTTTTAAAAAAGGACTACCTAGTCAAAATGTGATAAATTTGTCTAGTTTTTCGCGATTATGTGAGTGAAGTAAGTCACATTTAAAAGCTCCGGCTTTTTTTTCAATGATGTTCAACAGATTTTATTTGTAACTAGCTTCTGCCCGCGACTTCGTACACGGATCCTGTTGCTTATGCCAGAGATTACGCGGTCGTCAAAATCGAAGATCTGAAACGTCTGATGTCAAAATCTAAGAGCCCGGGGACGGGAAAACCACTGGATGCGAGGGACGATTCGAAACTTCCATGACTCCCACCCAGGGCAGAGCGGGAGGGACTTTCAGATTCGTACTGACTAAAATCCACGGTTCCTTCAATAGCCCTTTACGTTCCGGGGTCACGGTAAATCGTAAGTCCCACGACCCTGGCACGCTTTTGCCCTCTAAAGGGGGGCTCCGTCATAACACTCTTAGAGGCGCGCGTGGAACACAACGCGCCGTCGACCCGGGCAGGGTCCAAGGTTGGACAGCGAGTCACCCATTACTCGCCGCCTGCATGCCCGCGCCTACGGTGGCTGGAGATCGTCTGCCGACGTCCGTCACCGTAGGCGTCTACCACTGCGGCTGGGGTGGAGGTAGGTCGCTGACCTCTCCCTCATGCGGTGCGCCTCCTCCTTCCATAGCATGACTGCTTCGCAGAAGGAGGCGACCGCTTCCCACTCCGTCTCGCCCCGCAGCATGACCTCGACCAATGCCGGTCGCTAGAGGTCTCGGCCTATCGCCGCCGTGAGGACACAGCGGTGCTCTGCCAACAGCGTGGCAGTCCTGCACCGTATGCTCCACCGTGTCCTCCTGGCGATCCTCGCAGTGGTGACACCCAGGCGTTTCTTCGACGTATGGTTGTATTGAATTTATGCAGTTCTAGTAAGTACATTTTTTGGGTATTCAGTATTCACCGAAATACTTTTTTAGCATTGAAGACCGGGCGCTGGGCGGCATGAACATAATTATTCTTCATGTTTTCCTATTTTTTGTTCAGATCCCTTATTCAATTTCGGCACCAACACCTTCTTTGTGATCATGTTACTATGTTTTATGTCACGTCTCACGGAAACAGGATAAAAAGTGGATCGTCTTGGTGGCGGCATGGCATTGATAATTATGATAATATCGGCACAATAAACTCAATACAAACACATCGACCGGTCAATTGATGTTTTGATTGATACATTTTTCGTTTTGCTGTCATTCCATGTCAGTTGCATTTTATTATACCACGTTTTATGTCACATCCCACGGAAAAGGGATAAAACAAAAAAAAAAAGGTAAAAAGTATCCTATATGTTTCTCCTGGTTCTAAGCTACCTCCCCACCAATTTTCAGCCAAATCGGTTCAGCCGTTCTTGAGTTATAAATAGTGTAACTAACACGACTTTCTTTTATATATATAGATGTGGATAAAATTCTAACATAAATTTCATTTTAGCGTTAATATCCACCAAATCGAAGACGAACAGTTAGACAGCAGAATCGATCCAAAATCAATCAACGTTGGATAATTTGGATAGAGTCTCTCGTCTCACAAGTGATTGATTGGATCTTGTACGTCTCAACATCGCTCCATTCGTGTACGCTTTGATGGAAACCGAGCTAAATTAAAGTCTCATACATACCTGGCAACCCTCCGATATAGAGTGGTGTGGGCGGGTCCTGTTGCGTGTCCACTATGAGCGCGGTGGGCGGTGCGTCCCTCAACACCGCTCCCTCATCCAGTTGTAACTCAGGCGCACGCGGGTGCAGTCGCGCGCGCACACTGTGCCAGGCGCCGTCACACAGCGAGCCCGCGCCGTGCGACCACATGCGTGCGCGCTCGTTGCCCGGCGCCAGGCGAGACAACACCACCTGGAGACAATTATGAAGACGTTTTACGATGCTTACCTTGCGATGCGACGCAATTCGACCTATTCCAACTACAAGTGAAAATCAACCTTACCACTACGACATATGACATAAAACACGCTGTTATCTACGGGTAGATGAAAAAGAAAACACGATCGCCACGACAACGTCAAGGCAATCTAATTGCATCATTATTTCTTAGTAGCAAGGTCGATTTTCATTTTTAGTGAGTAGAAAATGCAAATCGCACGAATTGCGTCATGGTAAAGTCCCTTAGACAGTTAGTGCTCAAACACACTGCGAGCATAGCGCGGTGGCGGCGGCGGGCGCGGAAATATTGAATGTATGAAATCGCCGCTCGTGGCCACATTGAAGTGACTAAAGCGGGGGCCTAGCGCGATGGCTACAAGCGAATTTGCGAGCCTAGGCGTTGCTAGGCAACAACCGATACAACGGGCGGGTGGCAGGTGTATCAAACCTTTTCGGTGTTTTAGTAGCGTCATCTAGTTACCAGAACATGCAGTAAAGTACTACCGTTGGATGTTTTTGTACATATTTAAATTATTTTTACCATACTTGAGTACAAAAAGGTAGAATGATTGATAATTTACTTGTATGCATTCATAAACAACCTACAAAACATTTTAAAATTAATTTCTTTAAACAAGATTTATAAAAACTACTTTATTTTTTACCACCGGTTTGCAACACCTGAATTCGCCGCTACAAAAACAAACGCTTGATCGGCAGTGTGGACACAGATCGCGCCCGCCACCGCGCCCGCCGCCGCCGTCGCGCTAGGCTTCTAGTGTGGACACACACTTAGACTCCTATTCCTGACCAGTAGTGAGATAGCACTCAAGAAAGTACCAGAATATCATAAGCCGACTGATCACAACGCCAACACAGCTACAGCTCGTTGATCAGCGATGCACACTTGGTGATAGGCATACAACACACTGAGAAATCTTAGGGAGTATGTGGAACACGGTTTTTAGTTGCTCGATACTCCGTTGAAAAGGGAAAATCCTCAAACAAGAACGAATATTACTGGCCGACAGTATTTCTATATATTAATAACACACAGAATATTAAGATGTTTACTTCTTCATCTACGAGTATATCACACACTAAAACTCGAGAACGGCTGCACCGATTTGGCTAATTTTGATTTTGAATTATTTTTGGAAGTCCAGGGAAGGTTTAAAAGATAAGTAAATATGATAAAAAAATATTTTGAGGCGATACGAAGTTTGCCGGGTCACCTAGTGTAAATTAGGATAAAATATTTTTTTGTTGTCTATTTGATTATGTCCATTACAAAACTACACCTATGAAGGTAAATGAAGAAAAACTTCGGAAATGCATGAGGCAGAAAAAAGGGAAACTGTCATCAAAATTATTTCGAAATAAAATAATAATCCAATATGTGACTCACTGCGCCACAAGATGCGGAAGTCGCAAGACGAACCGAAAATGCCTGGAAGAGCTACTGGTCTATGAAAGAGCTAATGAAAGGAAACCTTCCTTTGACACTCAAGCGGAAAATCATGGACATGTGCATTCTTCCCATTTTGACCTATGGATCCCAGACTTGGTCTTTGACGAAAATTCAAAAGTCCAAATTCAAGGTCTGCCAACGTGCAATGGAGCGCAGTATTCTAGGCGTCAAACTAACAGACCGTGTACGCAACACCACACTGCGCTCAAAAACACAAATTGCTGACGTTGGTCGAAAGGCCACTACACTAAAATGGGCCTGGGCCGGCCACGTCTGCCGCATGCCCAATGAGCGGTGGGCCAAAATAACCACTTTGTGGAGCCCTGACACAGCCAGAAGGCGTCGCGGCAGACCTTGTAGAAGATGGCAGGATGAGCTGGATAAAACCAACGACCAGTGGTCCACTTTGGCCCTGGATCGAGAAAACTGCACATGGAGATCATGGGGCTCTCCCCATGATGCTTACTGCTGGGCAAAGGCCTCTGCCTTTGCCCAGCAGTGGGATGAAATAGGCTAACAGTAACAGAGACTCACCGCGCCATCTTTAACTTCAAGCAGTAGCCCGGCAGCCGCCAGCAGTACTCCGTTAGGTTCACTGGTGCGGAACTGAAGCCGCAGCTCAGTGGACGACTCCGACCCGTCTGACGTCATCAGCCATGAGCTCGACCACGTCGCGTGCGCATCACCTGGAAATATACACGTTCATGATTAAGCAGGAAAAAAAAGGTAATGGATGTGCTCTCAAAGGATCATCTACATCTCTCAAATTGATATTACAAACTTTTAATCAGATTGATAAATATGTGCCCTTTTTATTTTACATGAGATATGACATCAGCCTAAAACTCACGGTAATGTAAAGGTTTACTGTGAGAACAAACCTCAAATACTTTTGTTAGCACTGGCTGAATCAAGCCGCTCGAATGATTTTTGAAAAAACGAAATCGTAGAATTGTCTAGATTGTTCTAGTAGAAAAACAGTTGTTAAAAAGTGCGCATCCATTTGTTTAACTTTAACCGATCCGATCCCTTTTTACATTTGGTGGAGGCGCCGGGTAATCCATACATAAATACCTGCACATAACAGACAATTCTAAACAGGCAAATTCAGTTAGTATGGCTTCTGTGCATGTGCAATGGTTGAAAGCACCAAGGCCGAGGGCAAGACTCGCTTACTTTCTATTCCACTGAAGATTTACTAGTACATTCTCCTTAACTTTCACACAAGTGTACCTCAGTAAGTATTCTCAGCTTACCTCCGAAGTATGCGGCCTGTTCGACGTTGGGGAAACATTGCCCAACCCCGTGATGTGACTGAGCATCTCGCACCAGGTCCTCCGCACGACCGTTCACCGTCACTCGCCGGATGCAGCCACGGAAACCAGGGAGACGTGTTATCTGAAAAAAATATTCAATAGACATGTTTAGTATAGTGCTCTAACTAAAGCTAGGTATTGACCGGTGTTACCAGCTGTAATCTACCATTTGCTGCGAGTCGCTTGTTTTTCTTTGCGACCGCCTTGTTTCCCGGTACTGACTGCATAAAATCTTACTGTGTTACACGTTACATTACGCCTCGTAACGCCAGTATCTGGCTCAAAGGTAATTTGAAATTTAATGACATTTTAGAATTTTGTGATTCTTTATGAGTTTAGAGATGCTGTGTACTATTTATAGTCAATATGGATCTTTGTGCAAAACTTTTTTTTACTTTTAAATACCGCCGAGTAGGTTGTTCACGTTATATAAGAACCGCTGTAGGAAGAAGTAGCAGTAGAAAGAAAGGATTATTAATTTTATTAAAATTAGGTTAAATATAACAGTGAATAATAACAACACGGGACTCGGATATCGATGAGTGTACGGCGTCTCTGTTGACTCGTCTAGGGTTGTTCGTATGAAAAACCTTACAAATGGGAGTTCTATTTGTAGGGTCTTTCATACTCAGAATATTTTTCATAACTCTCATGTTGTTTTAGCTAGTGTGTCAGCACGTGATTTACAGCATTGGGCAGGTTGGCGAGGGCGGGCGGAGCAGGCAGGCCGCCCACCAGCAGCCGCGCAGACCGAGCTGCAGCAGACGCACGGCTCATGTCATTGTAGCTAGTGTCTAGTGTCTAGTGATCTCACCGCGTTGGGCAGGTTGGCGAGGGCGGGCGGAGCAGGCAGGCCGCCCACCAGCAGCCGCGCAGACCGAGCTGCAGCAGACGCACGGCTCATGTCATTGTAGCTAGTGTCTAGTGTCTAGTGATCTCACCGCGTTGGGCAGGTTGGCGAGGGCGGGCGGAGCAGGCAGGCCGCCCACCAGCAGCCGCGCAGACCGAGCTGCAGCAGACGCACGGCTCATGTCATTGTAGCTAGTGTCTAGTGTCTAGTGATCTCACCGCGTTGGGCAGGTTGGCGAGGGCGGGCGGAGCAGGCAGGCCGCCCACCAGCAGCCGCGCAGACCGAGCTGCAGCAGACGCACGGCTCATGTCATTGTAGCTAGTGTCTAGTGTCTAGTGATCTCACCGCGTTGGGCAGGTTGGCGAGGGCGGGCGGAGCAGGCAGGCCGCCCACCAGCAGCCGCGCAGACCGAGCTGCAGCAGACGCACGGCTCATGTCATTGTAGCTAGTGTCTAGTGTCTAGTGATCTCACCGCGTTGGGCAGGTTGGCGAGGGCGGGCGGAGCAGGCAGGCCGCCCACCAGCAGCCGCGCAGACCGAGCTGCAGCAGACGCACGGCTCATGTCATTGTAGCTAGTGTCTAGTGTCTAGTGATCTCACCGCGTTGGGCAGGTTGGCGAGGGCGGGCGGAGCAGGCAGGCCGCCCACCAGCAGCCGCGCAGACCGAGCTGCAGCAGACGCACGGCTCATGTCATTGTAGCTAGTGTCTAGTGATCTCACCGCGTTGGGCAGGTTGGCGAGGGCGGGCGGAGCAGGCAGGCCGCCCACCAGCAGCCGCGCAGACCGAGCTGCAGCAGACGCACGGCTCATGTCATTGTAGCTAGTGTCTAGTGTCTAGTGATCTCACCGCGTTGGGCAGGTTGGCGAGGGCGGGCGGAGCAGGCAGGCCGCCCACCAGCAGCCGCGCAGACCGAGCTGCAGCAGACGCACGGCTCATGTCATTGTAGCTAGTGTCTAGTGATCTCACCGCGTTGGGCAGGTTGGCGAGGGCGGGCGGAGCAGGCAGGCCGCCCACCAGCAGCCGCGCAGACCGAGCTGCAGCAGACGCACGGCTCATGTCATTGTAGCTAGTGTCTAGTGATCTCACCGCGTTGGGCAGGTTGGCGAGGGCGGGCGGAGCAGGCAGGCCGCCCACCAGCAGCCGCGCAGACCGAGCTGCAGCAGACGCACGCGCAGCACGTGCCGCGCCGTCCGCTGACAGCGACACACGACCGCGGGACACTCGGACTGACACCTGGTGACGATAACAACACATATTAAACGAGCTTACCCATGACGCGAATCGTGTGACTTGCAATTTCTACAAACTTAAAATGAAAATCGACCTTGCTACTACAATATAATGATGCAATTCGATTGAATTGACGTCGTCGTGGCGATCGTGTTTTGTTTTTCATCTACCCGTACACAACCGCGCATTTTATGTCATATGCCGTAGTAGTAAGGTTGATTTTCACTTGTAGTTGGAATCGGTCGAATCGCGTCGCATCGCGCCATGGGTAAGCTCCCTAAACGAGTTTGCTCATCACACAACGCGACGCGTGCGATATCGAATAAGTTACCGATTCAAATTGCACGTATATCCTAAGGGCCTATGAACACGGGGTGCTAAGACAGGAAACCTCCACGTGCGTCCGTGGACTGAAGTTCCCTCTCGGATACGTCCGGGGGGAAGACCAGTTTTTCGGGCCGGTGCACCCTGGGATGCGGGCAAATACTCTTCCCCCTAAAAAAAAAACTAAAAAGAAAGACCCCTTAGGCACTGTGTCCCTCTGAATAGAAGAGGGCACAGCGGCGGAGCGGGCTTGCGGACGGTGAGTAATGGGTAAGCTCGCCGTCCGACCAAGGACCAAGCCCGGGGCGGCGGCGCGTCGTGTTTCACGCGTCACCGACGGGGCCCCTTATGGGGCCAAATGCCTGCTGGGGTCGCGGAATTTTTCTTAATCCAGGATACCGTGGCCCCGGAACGTAAAGGGCATCCGAAGGAACACGGGTGGATTTTACTCAGTAAGAGTCTGACAGTCCCTTCCGCCCCACCCAGGGCGGGAGAACTCATTTGATGGTTTTGCCACCCAAAAAAAAGGGCCTATGAACACCACGTTTTATAAACGCACCGTCGATGTATGATTTAGAAACGCGCGTCGACAGCGCGCTTTTATCAAACAGAGCAGTTTGTTGTCGTTTGTATCGCGTCAAACGCGCAGCACCGGCGCATTTGTATCGATTCAAACACGCAGCACCGGCGCATTTGTATCGATTCAAACATGCAACACTGGCGCATTTGTATCGATTCAAACACGCGACACCGTTGCGACCGAAAAGTCTGATGTTCAAATATGGAAAGGACAAAAGGCCTGTATCTGAATATATCGAAATAAATTTTCAAAAAAATGCTTATCAGTTTAATTTGAATGAATAACTTGATTGTATTTCCTACCTGTCTCCAGCTGCCATCACTAACGACCGGCGCTAGAGTGAGTTCCTTCCGCTTGCGTCCGCGCATCACCAGCCGCAACTTGCCCTCGCGCAGCATTAGAACCATGAAGTGCTTCGGCTTGGCTTTTGAACCCTACATCAAAACACAGGAATTACAGATGAGTACCTACTATTGCAATGAAAATCTAAAGCTTTTTATTCGGAGAGAAAATATTTAAATAGGTACTAATGAATTACTGAACTCCAATATGACTATATTAATCAAATTATAAAACTAGCCGTTGTCAGCGGTTTCACCAGCAACAACTCAAAAATTATTCACGGGATTTATGAATTACCGTGACCCCGGAACGTAAAGGGCTATTGAAGGACACCGTGGATTTTAGTCAGTACAAATCTGATAGTCCCTCTCGGTCTTCCCGGGGTGGGAGGATTCATTTGACGATTTTACCATGCTAAAAAAAAGTCATAAGATATTCGTAAAAAATGTCTTTATTACCGGAGCAAGTAGTATAAGTCCATCCCGCGCATACGTCCGTATCTGCAGCGACAACGTCAGTTCTTTGGCACGTCGGTTCAGCTTGAGAGTGGCGTGGCTGTGTGCTGTGTCGCCGAACTTCACTGCGCCTGCTTCTATTGTGTATGATGATGTCTGTAAACATGATCGGGTCACACCTGGTCGGGTGTGAGTCAAGGCAGCAACTTGGGGCCTCTCGAGTTTATTATAATGGTGAATGACTTGCCGGAAGTCGTCAGACATGGTACTTGTTTACTATTTGCAGATGACCTCAAGTTGCTCCTCGAAGTTAAGAGTGAATCTGATTGCGAACGCCTACAAGAGGATATAGATAGTATAGTGGAATGGAGTCACAAGAACAAGCTCCATTTCAACGTATCAAAGTGCTCAGTGATGAGTTTCACGCGCGCGCGTACCCCTCTACTTCACGAGTATGTGGTGGACGCAGCGCCTATGCAAAGAGTCTCACAGGTACGTGATTTAGGCGTTTCTATGACTCCTGATTTGCTGTTTCGTGATCATATAATTAATATATGCAAAAAGGCGTTTAGAAATTTAGGGTTTGTCCTGAGGCAGACGCAACATTTCACCAACATTGCGACAGTCAGGGTCCTGTATGACGCACTAGTCAGGAGTCATCTCGAACATAGTGCGATCATATGGAGTCCGCATGAGGCTAAGTACTCAGTAATGATAGAACGTGTACAGAACAAGTTTACTCGCTGCTTGTACAAAAAACTTTATGGGGTATATCCGTATTACCCGTTAATGTACCCAACTCTATTTGTGCTGGGTATGGTCGGGTACAACCAAGTGAAGGTAAGACGAGAATTCACACTTGTAGCGTACTTAGCCAAATTATTGCGTGGTATTGAGCATAACCCAGGAGTACTGCAGCGGTTAAATTTGTGTGTACCGGACCGTTATGTGTGGAGGCGGCGGAGGCCGCCACTGCTGGCCGTGCCAACAGCTAGGACAAACTTATTAGCTATGACACCTCTCGCCCGTGCAATCCGTGTCATTAACGAACTACACACCAAAATTGATATATATACTTGCAATATAAGTGAATTCGCAAAGACTTTGTTGTGTATTTTATGTTATAAGTTAGTTTAATGTGAACCTTTGTTTATTTTTATATTTTATTATATTGTTGTTTTTATGGTTTTTTAACTTGTAATTTGTGTTTTGTGTGTCGTATAATTTTTAAACCCATTGTATAGTTCCTATTTTTATGTTTTTATGTTATTTATGCTCTTTTGAAAAGTAATTAATTTAAGAATTAGTAGATAGCCACACTATCGCATTAGGAACTTAAGAACCTGTAATGATAGTTGTAAGGAAGTTTTTAAATAAATAAATGATTAAGTTATGTAAATAAAGTTAATATAATATTGTTAAATTTTAAATATTTTATATGTACCTATTGTGCCGTGAATTTTAAAGCTTTTGCACCAACGTCACAATCAAACAATGAAAATAGAAGTAAAAATCGACTCTGTGAGAATGGCTGTAAAAACAAAAAGATTTACTATTTATATGAAAAGGCAATGGCCATAGCTCGAAGAATCTCAAAAGACGAATAATAACCGATGAGGTGGAAGGGTACCACCAGGTTATTTTACAAGGGGGCCGCCACTGCTTGTAAAACTTGTTGAACAAACAACTTGAAAACCATCACCAAAACTTGTTAACTTTTCGGGCGCTTTTCGAACACCATTGACCACATGTGACTGTTCATAAACTACCCTAGGCTGATAAAATTTTCATTTTTCTTAAATTACATAAATATAGTGGAAAATATGAGGATGGTGCCCCCATGTGTACATAGCGAAAAGTGAAGAGAGAGGAGCTATTATTTCACCGATTCTTAGCCGGGTGCTGCCAGTAATGACCTACGGTGCCGAATCATGGACACTCACAGTGAGACTAGTCCACCAATTTAAAGTCGCTCAGCGAGCTATGGAACGAGCTATGCTCGGAGTAACTTTGATGGATAAAATCCGGAACCAAGTAATCCGTCAGAGTACCAAAGTTGCTGACATAGTAGAAAGAATAAGTAAGCTGAAGTGGCAGTGGGCTGGCCACATCTCTCGCAGGACAGATAACCGCTGGGGTAGACGTGTCCTTGAGTGGAGACCGCGACTTGGCAAGCGTAGTGTGGGACGTCCGCCGGCCAGGTGGAGTGACGACCTACGAAAGGCGGCCGGCAGAGACTGGATGAGGAAAGCTCAAGACAGGGCTCAGTGGCGCACATTGGGAGAGGCCTGTGGACGAATACAGGCTAAGAGCCAAACTGAAATAAATATCTTGAATTTGGTTTGCCGTAGCATGATCTACGTGTGTGCTTACCTTGGTACACCCGGCACTGTCCGGCTCAGCCTGCAGCGCGCGCGGCTCAGTGCGTGGTGCGTGCTGTGCAGGTTCCTCCGAGCGACCCAGCTGTGCACCGCTCCACTGGACTGAGGTCTCCAGCCCCACTAGTCTGAGAAACATATAACATGACACAGCTGTAAACCCAGAACGGTATCTAAGGGCTATATTTCTCGGAGCGAGAATGTCTAAACTGGTTACTATGACCCTGAAATACAAGGCCTGGAAAGTCTGACAGTATTTTTTTTTTTACTTGGTAAAGTTATCAAATGAATTCTCCCACCCAGGGCAAGACGGGAGGGACTGTCAGACTTGTACTTACTAAAATCCACGGGGTCCATCAATTTTTAGCCCTTTACGTCCCAGGGCCACGTTTACCTGATAAGACAGACCCGCAACCCCGGCAGGCTTTGGCTCTCTAAGGAAGCTCCGTCACATTACTGACAGCTCTTTAAGACGCGCGTGAAACACGACGCTCCATCTAGGGTGGGAGGACTCACTTGACGATTTTACCAGGCAAAAAAAGACATTATTAATTTCATAGAGACACAGTGGCCGCGAAACTAACTCCAATTACTAGGTGAGATAATCTCAAAAAATTCTAATCTTCTTGGTAGCGGTAACTAAGATTTGCCCCATGAAAAACTAAGAAAAGTAATACCAATTTCACCCAAGGAGTGTATTGCGGATGGCTAATTTTATATTTTCGCGATACCGTTGTTCGTCCCAAAGAGAATGTTGTTCCATTTTATAAACTCGCTCTAAAATATCAAACTTATCTGACACCTGCCGAATGAACGAATTACTACTTTCATATCATCATCATCATCTGCAAAGGCTAAGGCCTTTTCCAAACTACACCAGGTCGGCTTCTAGTCGAACCAGAAGCAGTTGAATATCAATTTTTACATGGAGCTCGAGCGACTGCCTATCGGACCTTCACAACCCAGTAGCTAACCCCATGGTAAGACTGGTTGTCAGACTTTTAGATCTTCTGACTAATATAATAGTATCGACTGTCAAAGATCTACAAATGACAGCCCGGGACCAACGGCTTTACGTGCTTTCCGAGACACTGAGGAAACTCGCTATAACAGATGGTCACCCATCCACAGACTAACCTCGGCAAGAGCGGCTTAACCCGGAAGATTGGCCTGTGCGGCTGTAATTACTTAGCCACGAGCTCCTCATTCTGCATTCATATACAATAAACAAATAGACTCACTGTGTATCCACAATGAAGTCCGCCAGGGTTCCCTTGAAGGCGGTGAGTGGCACGGGTGCATGCAGCATGTCCCGTACTCCCCCCAGGTACATCCCCCCCGTCCGCGCGGGGTACGCGGCCCCTGACAGGGGCACACTGCCGTACTGCTCCTCATCTACCCATAACTCTAGCTGGAAGCAAAATACTACATTAAGGAAGCAATTAGGGAGAGTACTATGCACCACTTCATTGAAGTTCAGAAACATGGGCCTCCCGGACATGATTTAGCATAGTTGCCTTTAAAAAAGTACTCGATTCCGTAGTAGGACACTCCAAACACAATTTGGCTAAATGACCGTCTTAAATGATCCGACACATATGAATACTTTCTCACTGCATCTGCACTTTGAACGACTTAAAGAACATTCGTAAAATAAAAATAACATGGATACGAAATCAAACAATTAATTAGTGAAGATTTTCATTGGTTTGCATTATTGTTGATTATAAAGCCTTGTAGTTATGGAATAATACGGAAATAAAAAAAAATGCTAAAATTGTGGCCAATGCAGCTCAGGGCCCATCAATTTACATTGCTAAAAAGAATTTTTAAACGACTGCAAACTGACAACTCTGTTCAAGAGTATGTAAGTAACTTGGCTGTAATCATATGATACCTGTTTATGCATCCGTATAATCCTGACAGTGTGTAGTCTCCCGTCATCGAACTTAGTTCCATTGGTTCGCAGCCGAGCCTCTCCCTTGCCAGCATCTGCCACCACTTCTAGCTCACCTGCAGAGTATAACAGACATTTATACTAAAATCTTTCTTGTAGACGAGACGCCTACAAAGAACTGTGGTACAGAATACAGAAAAATCAATGGAAGAAATTGGAAATCTCATTGAATTTCGCCGAGTGGAACGTTGCAAATCAACAAC
Organism: Agrotis exclamationis; assembly: GCA_950005045.1. Taxonomy (NCBI): domain Eukaryota; kingdom Metazoa; phylum Arthropoda; class Insecta; order Lepidoptera; family Noctuidae; genus Agrotis; species Agrotis exclamationis. The sequence goes on along the minus strand of OX465421.1, from coordinate 1,397,772 downwards.
GCGCTTTAAAGTAATCAGACAAAAATTTTAATTTCCGCAATGGGAGCACTTATTGCTGTTGATTGGGAGGGAATTTGTAAGAACCTAAAACACTTTGCTTGAAACATGTTATGAGATCTAAACTCAAATTACAATACAAACCTTATATCAAAACTAGCATGTGAATATTCTGTCAGTTATAGTAACATTATAAAGTGAACCTTATCCCCCACACACAAAGTACAAACCTCCAATCAACACGAGCGCCAGATATAGTTTGTCTCCGTCCTCCTGGCTCACTTCATTATAACCAGCCGCGGGCGCGCGGTACAACAGCAGACCGGCGGGTGAGTGCGACCGGAACGACACGCCCAGGGAGGACTTGCGACGGAGGGGAGGGGAGGGGAGCTCGATGTAGCCCGTGCCTTTCAAGATTGCGGAGCGGAGTGTCTGTAGAAGGTAGATGAAAGAGGTATTTGTTGAGAGAAATAAAGGTAAATGACAATGATTTAAATGTTTTGTTCGAGCTCTTAAATAAATTAATTATCCTATCGATCAGAAACTTACAGAAACATTTTCTTTGAAAAATAAAATTGCCAGTCACATTGTATTATGGTGATGCTGGCGACATTAAATAATCATCCACTTTTACTTTTTCCCGCTGTTCCTAAAGCTTCACACTGCTGCTGTAGCGATTAGCTCGGAAAAAACCTCACGCGTTTTCGTTATGAGTGGCGTTTCATTGCGTGTTTCAAATAAAAGTGTACATTTGATTTCACCGTTTGTAGCCTCGTGGTAAGCGGGGCTTACAGCAGCGGACGGTAATAGTCAAGACTAGACAGAATAAAAAAGTATGTGTGTTGTTACCCTCTCTCCACAGCGCGGCTCCAGTCCATGCCTAGTGGGCGCATCCAGCAGGTCGTACCCCGCGCGGTCCACGGTGACGGCGCCCACGCAGCCCAGCAGGGGCGGCGCGGGGCCCCGCTGGCCGGGAGGAGCCCCGCCCAGCCAGTAGGGCGCGGCCCCCAGCTCGGGCAGCGCGGCCGGGCTCTGCACGGGCGGCGAGGGCGAGCCCAGTGTCTCCTCGCCGTTCACGCGCAGGCTGCCTGCCACAGGACTTCCTCAATACACCAGTATACGTACAGTCGTACACCCCACCATCACAACGACACGACATAATTTTTACGGTAGACGCGATTTTTTTCTTGGAGTGGGGAGCTAACAGAGAGTGAGTGCGTGATTTTAACTTCCACTGTCTTGATTTTTATTTTACCATCAATAAAATGTTTTTTACATGAAGTAGTCAAAAAGCATCAATTTTACAATTTTAAATGGAATACTCACACTTGACCCAAAATGAAATAATATGTCAAAATTAAAAATAAAAAAGTCTAAAAGATTCAGAATTTTCCCCGTTGGTCAGCTTAACAACGCCGCCGAAGCTTTTTTTTCTAGCAGCAATGCAGTGTGGGTTAAGAAAAAAAAGGTAATCTTTGTCAGACCATCGCAATGATTTGCGACCTCTAGGTCGTTTCTATTCCACCTTGTCGGTAGCTATCATATTATTCGAGGTTATTGCTGTCATTTACAAAAAAATAGTTATTACTTATTTAGCTTACAATAATGAATAAAGCACTGTAAATGTTTCTTTATAATGTCTAGTTATTTACTTTTACACAATTTGTCTAATCTATCTTTGCTGTTTTTATTACTATTTATTTGTAATACTGTTTTCCACACGAGATTGTATATTAGAAATCCCTGGAAGATCCATGCAAGTACATACTAAAATCTGTTGATGACACTAAATAAAAAAAAAATTAAAATAAAATATGTAGTATCTCGAGTGAGAGCAGTGGTGGCCCAGTGGTATTGGCCTCGACTTACGAGTTGTAGGTCGTGGGTTCGAACCCAGTCAGGCGCATTACTTTGTGTAATTTATTTCAACGCCACTGCTCTCAAAACGGTGAAGGAAAACATCGTGAAAAAACCGGCATGTCCTAGAACCAAAAATTCGAAGACATGTGACATCTACCAATCCGCACTGGGCCCGCGTGGTAGATAACGGCCCACTCCCTCTCACAGAGAGGAGGCCTGTGTCCCAGCAGTGGGAACATTTAAAGGCTGATGATGATGATGTAGTATCTCGCACATTACCTTTCTCGAGCTTGTTGCTAGCGAAGACCCGTATGGCCTGCACGTGTGCGGGCCGGCCAGCGCAGTGTCGTCCGCCCGCCGTGATCTCCAGTCGTGACCCACCGTACTCCACGGAGAACACCACGCGGCACGAGCGGAGCGAGACCGATACCGAACGGTTCTGAGGAGAAACTGTCATGTTAGTGGAGAAGAGAGAGAGAGAGAGAGAGAAGAGAGAGTCTTGTCTTCTAACCCTTCAAAGTCATCCATACGGGTTTACTATAGTAAAGATATAACTTTATTTTATTTGGAAACTGATGATTCATGACCGCTGCTTTGTTTCTATTGGTCAGCGTGATATTATAGTTTGCCTCAATACAGGGTTTCTCAAACTTTCGGCTTCACGAACCCCCGTTAAAATTTCCAGGTGACAGGAAACCCCTAACAAAGTAATTAAATCCCCCCCCCCCCCAAAGAAAATAATAAAATTATAATAATAATAATAATATTCCACAACTATCACACAACGCCATCTAGTCCCAAGCTAAGCAGAGCTTGTGTTATGGGTACTAGACAACTGATAAACATACTTATATATTTTTAAATACATAAATATTATAGATAAATTACACCCAGACACAGAACAAATGATCGTGCTCATCACACAAACATTTGTCCTGGGTGGGAATCGAACCCACGACCTCCGGCATAGCAGTCAGAGTCACTAACCACTAGACCAACAGGCCTGTCGAAAATTGGCAGTTGAAGAAAATAAGGTTTTTATTTGAGTAAAAGGTAACAAATAAAGTGCCAAAAGAAAAATCTTTTCAATGTTAATGTGATGAGTGTTCTTGTTTCTTGTCGCAAATACATTCAATTTTAGGATTTATTTTGGACACCATTACTTAAATCTTGTCGCGAACCCCCTGCCGTCGAATGGCGAACAGGCGAACCCCTAGGGGTTCGCGTACCCCACTTTGAGAAACCCTGCCTCAATCCATAATGTACAAACGCCAGTACATCAAGCTACCACAATCTGCCAAATTTCTTCAATAGGTTTTCAACCTTATCACAATAGTGGAAGGTTAATGTTCGATTGGTAAAATCTGATAGTTTCGGGTAGGTAGACCTGCTGGCGTCTGTACCTACATATACAGGTGGGGGGCATGAAGGGATGTGACGTAGATCCATCTCAGTGGGAAAAGCTTGCGTCTAACCGCAGAGAGTGGAGGTCACTGGTACATCAGAAAGTTTCTGAATTTGAGACTCGTCGGCTTTCAAAATTAGACTCTAAGCGTGACGAACTAAAAGCCCGACCACCAGCGGCAATCAATTACAACTATGTTAATGGTGCTCTCACGTGTCCACTCTGTACAAGAATTTTTGTAAACAAAGGTGGTTTTGCTAGCCACATGAGAGCCCATGTTAGACGCCAATAGGTTAGTAATGAAACGGTCGCCGTAGCCGAAAACGGCATGGAAGGATTATTATTATACAGGTGGTAAAATACAATTAAAGAGAAACAATTATGGATCCTGTCAAGCACAGCAAAATTAGGAAATCGTTTATATTAGGAAATGGTTTATATTTTATTAATACTAGTCTGTACTGTCCACGTAACAGAAAAAACAGTACTGTCCCACTGCTGAAAAAATGCCTCCCTCCATTCTTTCCAATGATAACGATTGTGTGCTATTTCCTTCCAATTCTCAAGGAAGGCATTGCATCCAGTTTGTCTCTAAATGGACTAGATCCAACAAAAAAATAATATTTCGATTCGAACCAGTAGTTCCTGAGATTAGCTCGTTCAACCAAACTCTTCAGCTTTATAATATTAGTAAATTAGTATTGATGTTTGTAAATATTTTAAGTAACTTTAAAATAGTCAAATATTAAAGATCCTTTCCGTGGACTATCGTGTTCCGATATTTCAATGCAACAAGTAAGTAATAGTACTTCATGCAAGTTGCGAATTGTCGTTCGGCGTGGCGGTCTAAGGGGGAGGCCATGTTCAGCAGTGGACGTCTTCCGGCTGATGATGATGATGATGAAGTAATATTGCTTACATTAGCAGTATCGAGCGCCATGAAGAGCAGCGCATCCTCGTCCCTGGTCCTGAAGGTGAAGGCCACACTGAACTGCCTGCGGTCTGCGGGCCGCGCTCGCGACCGCTTCAGTTCCACGTAGCCCGCGCCGTTGAACCACACCATGGACGGCTCCGCACCGCGACCGCTGTACCATCTGGAGGGGAAACGAAAAACATAATGTTGACATTCCACCCTTTTTTTGTGGTAAAATCATCATATAGGACTCATTTAACCTCCCAATGCCAGGCGCGAGAGTTCGCCGCCTGTCGCTGTCGTCGATATTATTTAAAACTTCATGCAACACCAAAGGTACATAGGCGGTCACACGCGTTTCTTCCTTCCCTATCAGACACAGGAATCTTCCGAAACATCTGTGTTCCGTGAAGACCTGCGTCATGCGGTAGGTCAGGACGCCGTGACTCCTATCCAGCCACTCCTCAAAGTGGGGTCTTACCGCCGCGATTGCGGCGTGCTCAAACATCCCACCCTTACATACAAAGTCTTTTGAAAATACTTTTATTAAGCGCGCAGCTAATGAGTGGAATTCCGTACTGGCGTCTGTAAACTGTCGTACCACAAAAACTTTTAAACGTATTTCAGATTATGTCGTTGAAATAAGGTCCGTTTTGCAGTCACACTTTTTTTAGACAAGTGCTCAACAGATGTTTAAGTTTTTGTAGTAAGGCTGTTAGTATTTTCAGCCCATAGAAAGTTGTATGACCCTGTATAATAAGAGTTGTATCAGCTGAACCTATTTGTATAAGCTACCGGTGTAGGTACGAGTACCTTTGCGTGCAGCCAGTACAGTGTTTGTCCTTGGGCTGGTGCACGAAGTTCCAGAGTCCGATCCCGCGGTCGTCGCTGTAGAGCGCGTGCACGCAGGCGGGCAGACCGCGCGCGTGCTGCGGCCAGCCCGCGTGCTCCGGCCAGCCCAGCCACACGCGCCGCGCCAGCAGGCTGCCAGCACCGCCCAGGCTGCTGTTGCTGGCAGACACAGCAGTACCGCCAGCTCGTTCTACCACCAGCCGAGCTGTGTTCCATATCCTATACATTTCGGACATGTTACGATTTGGTGCTTATCGCAAAACTTTAAAACAAACGGATAGGCAGATATTGATGACAGCATCAACAATCACAGTTAGGGTATTAAATTACTTCTTTTTTAAAATTAAAGAATATTAGTAAAGTGAAACGCACAAAACTTGGAGTAGGCCCGCGACGTCAGAACTATAAAAAATCATAAATAGGAGTGGTGCGCCACTCCTATTTATGATTTTTGAAATTTACAATTTAGTTCTATGAATTTTAAAATTTTCGTAAAGAAAAGAAAAATAAATAAAGTGTGAAATGTTTTTTTTGAAAATCTAACTAAAGATTTTATTAGATTTTTCAGTCAGCTTATTTAATTATTGCAACATTTTCGATTTTGTGGTGTCTGGTAGTTTAGTTTAAGACTTCGTTTTCACAAAAAAGGTGAAAGTACTGTTATCTCACCGTTCGATCTCGATCCTGTAGGACGTATGATCAGCATCATCGTGTGTGGGCTGCAGTACCTCGGGGTGCACGATGACCCCCTCCCCTCCCCCCAGGTCCCACGACAGACGCAGCTTGTTGTCCGTCACTGACAGCTTCATGTAGCTCTCTGTTTCCTACAACATAATCACAGGTTTGCGTTACTATACTACTCCCATCATCTGCCTGCCTTTTCCCAACTTTATTGGGGTCGGCTTCAGTCAAACATGATGCACCTGGATATCAGTATTTTACATGGAGCGACTCCCTATCGGAGTTCGGACCTCCACAAACCCAGTAACTGGGTAATACCCGATATCTCATGGTAAGACTAATTGTCAGACTTTAGATCTTCTGACTAACAGTAACGACTGTCTAAGATCTACAAATGACAGCCAGGACCAACGGCTTTACGTGCTTTCCGAGACACGGAGGAAACTCGCTATGACAGTTGGTCACCCATCCACAGACCAACCTCGGCAAGAGCGGCTTAACCCGAAAAATCGGCCTGTGCGGCTGTTATTTAGCCACTAGGTGCCACGATTCCCTCTTTTACTTTACTTCGTTACTTTATACTACCCCCATGATCCATTATTACATTTTCTTGCCATGGGAAGTGTTAAAGACGGGTGTAATTTAGAGATTCTGCTATAATGCTGATTATAAGTGAAAACTCACAAGAGTCAAGAGTTTAATATCTGATAGGAATTGTTTCTACTAAACGATGCCAGATTTCCGAATTCGATGCGAATTCTAGAAAATATTAAGCACTGACATATCAATCAAATCTTTTTTGTAACATTTAACAAGTGCAACATAGATAAAAAACGGGCAAATGCGAGTTGGACTTGCCCATGAAGGGTTCCGTAGTAGCAAGCGCATAGATTAGGGATATAATTATATTGAGATTAATAAGTAATATACACAAACAAATAACTTTGTTTTTCATAGTATTTGTATGAATGGCAAAGTTATATTTGCGGTTTTTGAAAATGTACTATATCTCAAAAACTGCTAACTGTATCTCATCCAAACCAATTTTCGTTGGAAGTTTTTGTTGAGGTCTACATTATATTTTTTTTAGTTTTATCATTCTCTTATTTTAGAAGTTACAGGGGGGGGCACACATTTTACCACTTTGGACGTGTCTCTCGTGCAAACTGTTCAGTTTAGAAAAAAATGATATTAGTAACCTCCTATATAATTTTTAAAGACCTAGGTATCCTTAAATTTTTTTGAGTTTCAATTCAATTCGTTTTGTTTTTATTTTTGTGTGAAAATCCTAATGCGGTTCACATAATACATCTACTTACCAAGTTTCAACAGAATAGCTCTTATACTTTCGACAAAAAGTGGCTGTGACATACAGACAGACATGACGAGTCTATAAGGGTTCCGTTTTTACCATTTGGCTACGGAACCCTAATAACATGAATGTGTCGTGTATATTGTCTATACCGTAAACTCCATCTATTCGTATGGCCACTTATCGCATAACAACGCAGTTCCCTTGATATTTTTTCTGTGAGTCTATTCATTGACCCGGTTGACTTATTTAGGTAGTTCTTATGACTAGGCATATAGTAATTATGCTATTGACGATTATAACTGTAGTCTACATTCTAAAGTCTACAGGGATCTAGATAGGTAGGACACGATATTAGGCGAACCATTGTTAAGAAGAAGTTGGCCTGCCATGACGTCTTAAAACGAGAGTAATTCACCTGTAGGAAAGAGACAGAGCTATACAACTCGTCTAGCGCCACCTCGTTCTCACTGTGGTAAGCCACATGTTCTGATAAACTGTCGTCAGACCTACCTGCGAGTCATCCATGAGGTACAGCAGTGGTCCGTCTCTTATCCTCGTGTCGAAGGACAGTGCGAGCGCCACACGTGACACAGCGGGCGACACGCTCGACACTGCGTACGCGCGCACGCAGCCCGCGCCCGCACCAGAGGGAGATGTGAGAGATACGGAGATCTGTGATAAAGGATTTATTAATGTATTCAAATAGCAACATTTTACGTTGTTAAATATAACTGAATGGCAATTTGAAATCTTGTGTGTAGTCGAAAAGTTGTTTCTAGAAAATTCTTGTCAATATGTGCTGCATAAGGGAGCCTGCCCATGAAGCGATTCGTGCGATTTGCAATTTCTAAGTACTAACTGAAAATAAAAATTGTCCTTGCTACTACGAAAAGAAAGAAAGAAAGAAGAAAGAAATAACATTTATTGGTACAGATACTGGGCATAGCACAATAATAAAATAAATTAAAATGAACAAGTGATTTAAAAAAAATAAAATAAAAATAACCTAAAACTATTTGGTACAAAATTGTTTGCCCCACGGCTGCTCCAAACAGGCCCAGTTCAGCATAAATGTCAGGCAACTAAGTGCCTGACGCTGGTTTTCAACTGGACCTGGTACGACATAATGATGCAATTGGACTGACTTGCGTCGTTGTGGCGATCGTGTTTTGTTTTTCATCAATTCGTAGATAACCGAATGTTTTTCACTTGTAGTCAGATTCGGTCGAATTGCTTCATCAGCAAGCTCCGTAATTGATTGTATCATTCTTTGTGTCAAAAAACCAAGTGACCTGTAGAATTTGTGAAAACGCTTTGCAAATGCTCATTGGTTTTTCCTAGTTATAATGCTAAAATGTGTAGATAGTTACCGCATCGGCGGCATGTCGTGCCCTGGTGACCTTATCCCTCAGTGCAGCCAGCGCCGGGCTCAGCGTGCTGGCAGCCGCCACGTGCTGGCGCGCGCGGGCTGCGGCCGCAGCGGCCAGTGCGTCCGCTGTCTCCGCACCGCGGACTGTGTTACCGCGGATTTGGGATACTGGGGAACATCATTATAATGTAAGTACCTACTTGACGACGCGACCCATCTGCCGGATAAGTTTGGAATTCGTTGACCCCGTATACAGACGCCAGCAGGTTAACAATCGAACCTTACCAATTAATCTTTCTTTATTGTGATTGAGGTTGAAAATCTTTTGAAGAAATTTGACAGATTGAGGTTGATGTGCTGGACAATGTATTCCAATATTTCAAAATGATAAGAAAAAATATAAAGAAAGTGTCGTAACACGATCAAAACAAACGTATAGTAGTAAGAGGTGACCTTGACCTTATATTTTATTTTGATATTCGAACGATGGTATTATGATATTCGAACGATGCATCATTAGGATCAATGAATGACCTTTAGTCCAGACTTATCTGACGTGGACTATAGACTACGACCAGGTCGTCGTGAACACGAGGGCAGGTTCGAAGCGGCCGGGGAAAAGACTTCATTGGAAGGAATTAGGGGGGCCTTTGCCCAGCAGTAAGACAGTGTAAGCTAAGAAAATAAAACCTCGAGAAGTAAGGCAGAGAACAAAAAGTCCAAATCATAGACTACTCACCATGCTCCTCCGCAGCCCCCAGCGCCGTGTCACCATGTCTCTGTAACTCAGTGAGCTGCCTCCTCAGATGATACCTCACTCGTCTCCTCAGCTCACTGGCCTCGTCGTACAATACTCTGGTGCTGGCAAACACTCTGTCGGCCTGTGGAGAAATAAATGATTAATTTAAACATACTTGTTAATACAAATAGATACATGGAGTAGACCTCATCATCAAATGAATCCTCCCGCCTTACTGTCAGACTTGTATTGACTAAAATCCACGGTGTTCTTCAATAGCCCTTTACGTTCACGGTAATTCGTTAGTCCCGCGACCGAGCGGACCTCATAACCAGTCTTTAATGGTGACGTGACGCCTACCTGAACACATCTTACTCCCAAGCCACTCCAAAAGACTTTGTCCTCTGCCATCCGTACCCAGATTGTCTCAGTCATCTTTTTAAGATCTTTATTCTATCTAGTTAAGGGATGACTCACACTACGCTTGCAGATACAGTTTAGGACTCTTTTGTTTTTCAACAAGCGGTCTTTCGACAGTCACTCCAGTACAAACATCACAATACATGCCTGTTCGTTGGCCCCCTGCAGCTGTGCCCGCACCACCGCCCGGGGCCGGCCGCTGAGCTCCCTCTCCTGCCAGCCCAGCACCAGGTGCCGCAGGTGTTCCAGTACAAACATCACAATACATGCCTGTTCGTTGGCCCCCTGCAGCTGTGCCCGCACCACCGCCCGGGGCCGGCCGCTGAGCTCCCTCTCCTGCCAGCCCAGCACCAGGTGCCGCAGGTGTTCCAGTACAAACATCACAATACATGCCTGTTCGTTGGCCCCCTGCAGCTGTGCCCGCACCACCGCCCGGGGCCGGCCGCTGAGCTCCCTCTCCTGCCAGCCCAGCACCAGGTGCCGCAGGTGTTCCAGTACAAACATCACAATACATGCCTGTTCGTTGGCCCCCTGCAGCTGTGCCCGCACCACCGCCCGGGGCCGGCCGCTGAGCTCCCTCTCCTGCCAGCCCAGCACCAGGTGCCGCAGGTGTTCCAGTACAAACATCACAATACATGCCTGTTCGTTGGCCCCCTGCAGCTGTGCCCGCACCACCGCCCGGGGCCGGCCGCTGAGCTCCCTCTCCTGCCAGCCCAGCACCAGGTGCCGCAGGTGTTCCAGTACAAACATCACAATACATGCCTGTTCGTTGGCCCCCTGCAGCTGTGCCCGCACCACCGCCCGGGGCCGGCCGCTGAGCTCCCTCTCCTGCCAGCCCAGCACCAGGTGCCGCAGGTGTTCCAGTACAAACATCACAATACATGCCTGTTCGTTGGCCCCCTGCAGCTGTGCCCGCACCACCGCCCGGGGCCGGCCGCTGAGCTCCCTCTCCTGCCAGCCCAGCACCAGGTGCCGCAGGTGTTCCAGTACAAACATCACAATACATGCCTGTTCGTTGGCCCCCTGCAGCTGTGCCCGCACCACCGCCCGGGGCCGGCCGCTGAGCTCCCTCTCCTGCCAGCCCAGCACCAGGTGCCGCAGGTGTTCCAGTACAAACATCACAATACATGCCTGTTCGTTGGCCCCCTGCAGCTGTGCCCGCACCACCGCCCGGGGCCGGCCGCTGAGCTCCCTCTCCTGCCAGCCCAGCACCAGGTGCCGCAGGTGTTCCAGTACAAACATCACAATACATGCCTGTTCGTTGGCCCCCTGCAGCTGTGCCCGCACCACCGCCCGGGGCCGGCCGCTGAGCTCCCTCTCCTGCCAGCCCAGCACCAGATGCCGCAGGTGTTCCAGTACAAACATCACAATACATGCCTGTTCGTTGGCCCCCTGCAGCTGTGCCCGCACCACCGCCCGGGGCCGGCCGCTGAGCTCCCTCTCCTGCCAGCCCAGCACCAGGTGCCGCAGGTGTTCCAGTACAAACATCACAATACATGCCTGTTCGTTGGCCCCCTGCAGCTGTGCCCGCACCACCGCCCGGGGCCGGCCGCTGAGCTCCCTCTCCTGCCAGCCCAGCACCAGGTGCCGCAGGTGTTCCAGTACAAACATCACAATACATGCCTGTTCGTTGGCCCCCTGCAGCTGTGCCCGCACCACCGCCCGGGGCCGGCCGCTGAGCTCCCTCTCCTGCCAGCCCAGCACCAGGTGCCGCAGGTGTTCCAGTACAAACATCACAATACATGCCTGTTCGTTGGCCCCCTGCAGCTGTGCCCGCACCACCGCCCGGGGCCGGCCGCTGAGCTCCCTCTCCTGCCAGCCCAGCACCAGGTGCCGCAGGTGTTCCAGTACAAACATCACAATACATGCCTGTTCGTTGGCCCCCTGCAGCTGTGCCCGCACCACCGCCCGGGGCCGGCCGCTGTGCTCCCTCTCCTGCCAGCCCAGCACCAGGTGCCGCAGGTGTTCCAGTACAAACATCACAATACATGCCTGTTCGTTGGCCCCCTGCAGCTGTGCCCGCACCACCGCCCGGGGCCGGCCGCTGAGCTCCCTCTCCTGCCAGCCCAGCACCAGGTGCCGCAGGTGTTCCAGTACAAACATCACAATACATGCCTGTTCGTTGGCCCCCTGCAGCTGTGCCCGCACCACCGCCCGGGGCCGGCCGCTGAGCTCCCTCTCCTGCCAGCCCAGCACCAGGTGCCGCAGGTGTTCCAGTACAAACATCACAATACATGCCTGTTCGTTGGCCCCCTGCAGCTGTGCCCGCACCACCGCCCGGGGCCGGCCGCTGAGCTCCCTCTCCTGCCAGCCCAGCACCAGGTGCCGCAGGTGTTCCAGTACAAACATCACAATACATGCCTGTTCGTTGGCCCCCTGCAGCTGTGCCCGCACCACCGCCCGGGGCCGGCCGCTGAGCTCCCTCTCCTGCCAGCCCAGCACCAGGTGCCGCAGGTGTTCCAGTACAAACATCACAATACATGCCTGTTCGTTGGCCCCCTGCAGCTGTGCTCGCACCACCGCCCGGGGCCGGCCGCTGAGCTCCCTCTCCTGCCAGCCCAGCACCAGGTGCCGCAGGTGTTCCAGTACAAACATCACAATACATGCCTGTTCGTTGGCCCCCTGCAGCTGTGCCCGCACCACCGCCCGGGGCCGGCCGCTGTGCTCCCTCTCCTGCCAGCCCAGCACCAGGTGCCGCAGGTGTTCCAGTACAAACATCACAATACATGCCTGTTCGTTGGCCCCCTGCAGCTGTGCCCGCACCACCGCCCGGGGCCGGCCGCTGAGCTCCCTCTCCTGCCAGCCCAGCACCAGGTGCCGCAGGTGTTCCAGTACAAACATCACAATACATGCCTGTTCGTTGGCCCCCTGCAGCTGTGCCCGCACCACCGCCCGGGGCCGGCCGCTGAGCTCCCTCTCCTGCCAGCCCAGCACCAGGTGCCGCAGGTGTTCCAGTACAAACATCACAATACATGCCTGTTCGTTGGCCCCTGCAGCTGTGCCCGCACCACCGCCCGGGGCCGGCCGCTGAGCTCCCTCTCCTGCCAGCCCAGCACCAGGTGCCGCAGGTGTTCCAGTACAAACATCACAATACATGCCTGTTCGTTGGCCCCCTGCAGCTGTGCCCGCACCACCGCCCGGGGCCGGCCGCTGTGCTCCCTCTCCTGCCAGCCCAGCACCAGGTGCCGCAGGTGTTCCAGTACAAACATCACAATACATGCCTGTTCGTTGGCCCCCTGCAGCTGTGCCCGCACCACCGCCCGGGGCCGGCCGCTGAGCTCCCTCTCCTGCCAGCCCAGCACCAGGTGCCGCAGGTGTTCCAGTACAAACATCACAATACATGCCTGTTCGTTGGCCCCCTGCAGCTGTGCCCGCACCACCGCCCGGGGCCGGCCGCTGAGCTCCCTCTCCTGCCAGCCCAGCACCAGGTGCCGCAGGTGTTCCAGTACAAACATCACAATACATGCCTGTTCGTTGGCCCCCTGCAGCTGTGCCCGCACCACCGCCCGGGGCCGGCCGCTGAGCTCCCTCTCCTGCCAGCCCAGCACCAGGTGCCGCAGGTGTTCCAGTACAAACATCACAATACATGCCTGTTCGTTGGCCCCTGCAGCTGTGCCCGCACCACCGCCCGGGGCCGGCCGCTGAGCTCCCTCTCCTGCCAGCCCAGCACCAGGTGCCGCAGGTGTTCCAGTACAAACATCACAATACATGCCTGTTCGTTGGCCCCCTGCAGCTGTGCCCGCACCACCGCCCGGGGCCGGCCGCTGTGCTCCCTCTCCTGCCAGCCCAGCACCAGGTGCCGCAGGTGTTCCAGTACAAACATCACAATACATGCCTGTTCGTTGGCCCCCTGCAGCTGTGCCCGCACCACCGCCCGGGGCCGGCCGCTGAGCTCCCTCTCCTGCCAGCCCAGCACCAGGTGCCGCAGGTGTTCCAGTACAAACATCACAATACATGCCTGTTCGTTGGCCCCCTGCAGCTGTGCCCGCACCACCGCCCGGGGCCGGCCGCTGTGCTCCCTCTCCTGCCAGCCCAGCACCAGGTGCCGCAGGTGTTCCAGTACAAACATCACAATACATGCCTGTTCGTTGGCCCCCTGCAGCTGTGCCCGCACCACCGCCCGGGGCCGGCCGCTGAGCTCCCTCTCCTGCCAGCCCAGCACCAGGTGCCGCAGGTGTTCCAGTACAAACATCACAATACATGCCTGTTCGTTGGCCCCCTGCAGCTGTGCCCGCACCACCGCCCGGGGCCGGCCGCTGAGCTCCCTCTCCTGCCAGCCCAGCACCAGGTGCCGCAGGTGTTCCAGTACAAACATCACAATACATGCCTGTTCGTTGGCCCCCTGCAGCTGTGCCCGCACCACCGCCCGGGGCCGGCCGCTGAGCTCCCTCTCCTGCCAGCCCAGCACCAGGTGCCGCAGGTGTTCCAGTACAAACATCACAATACATGCCTGTTCGTTGGCCCCCTGCAGCTGTGCCCGCACCACCGCCCGGGGCCGGCCGCTGAGCTCCCTCTCCTGCCAGCCCAGCCCGCGCAGCACCACGCTCACTACGTCAGCACCGCGACGCAGGTGTTCCAGCTGGTTGCGAAGTTCTGGAGAGAGGAGATTTTACGATGTTGACCAGATACAATTAAGTATTTAGAACGGCTGCCTATCTGACCGCCACAAGCTACGAGTATAATCTTTTACACTTACAATTTTAAAACTGAGGATTCTACTTTCATTTCTGTCATTTGTTTTCAAGTTTGTTAAAACACTTGAGAAACGCATTTTGAATACAAAATGTTCATCAAAATGACAGTCAAGACACCATCGTACAACAAATTCTCTCAAAAGAACATACCATCAGCTTTCGCCAGTACAGCAGCCCCTCTTCTCTTCAGATCTTCCGAGGTGGCCTTCCCTTTGGCCGCACTATGCGCCATGGGCACGTTCCCCCTCGCCAGCGAGGTGGCGGCCGCAGCAGCCCGGGCGGCCGCGTCGGCTGCAGCAGCTGCTTCCTTCACCTCAGCAGCCACGCGGGACCAGGCTTGTGCTGCTGACACGCCTAGGGAGGCAGCTGCTCGGCTACCCGCGAACAGGCTGGCAGAGAGAGAAATAGATTAGAAACTCGAATCACTCCAGAAATTTACGAGTCTAACGCCGAGTATTAATATTCCCACTGCTGGGACACTGTCCACTGTTCACCACGCGGGCCCAGTGAGGGTTGGTAGATGCCATATATTCTCGATTTTTTGGTTCTAGGACATGCCGGTTTCCTCACGATGCACGATGTTTCCTTCACCGTTTTGAGAGCAGTGGTATTGAAATAAATTACACAAAGTAATGCGCCTGTCTCAGTTCAAACCCACGACCTACAACTCGTATGTCGGGGCTGATACAACTGAGCCTTCACCGCCCCAAAACACACAGTAGAACAGTCAGTTAAAATTAATACTGTATCTCAATCCAATCCTGTTTCGTGTTCTTTAACATCTTTGCTCGAATTAAAAAGTTCAACCCAATCCGGTAAACTAAGCAAGCCTTTATTTTACGGTGCAGTATCAATATACATAATTTAGTATTTTACTGTTGGATGGAAAATCGCTTTTAATGCTACAAAATGACAAATATTAAGTTGATAAACAAGTGAAAATGTACAACTTACTTTTTATATTCTTTGGCTTTAACTCCCAACTCGGCGACATGTTTCTCCACAGCTTCCAGGTACTTCTGCTTGTAGACCGGCGTGAGATTGTACAGGATGCCCTCCTTCTCCTCCGCAGCCAGGGTCAGCACCGCCAGCTCAGAGGCCAGCGCTGGGAACTTGATGCCGAGGGTCTGAGCTTGCAGGATGGAGGAGCGGATCTCGTCCGTGATGTTGTTCGCTGAGAGGCTGGTTATGTCCTGATGGAAGAATAGTGTGATCACGTTTGGAAGACCAAGGTTATGAACAGACTTCAAATAGAAAGAAAGATACTACTAGGTTTTTGCAGTGTTTCTTTGAGTTAGGAAAAAGAGGTGATAAGTAATTCTATGTAGTCAAGATGTGGCGCAGAACTAGAGCTCTTGGCACTGCTAGGCAAAAATATTTCTGTCATCGTTTGCATAATTATGATAACTGTTTCGACGAACATAATTTAGTTAACAAAACGACATTAGAATTTCATGCAGTAAGTAAGCAAAACTCGACAACAACTGTCAAGCAATAACCCAGCAAACATAACACCCATAGGATCCTCCCTTTTCAATGGGGATGGCAACTCAAAGCTAATCGTAGATGTCGCTGCGATCGTTGTCTCATATGTCAGATTACTGTTTACCTTGTACAAAAAACAAACACGAATATAATATAATAAACTATAATCCTACTAATATTATAAATGCGAAAGTTTGTTTGGATGGATGTATGTTTGTTCCTCTTTCACGCAAAAACTACTGAATGGATTTGGTTGAAATTCGGTACATAGATAGTTTATAACTTGGATTAACACATAGGATAGTTTTTATCCCTATTTTATGTTCCTACGGGATGATTTTTGAGTTGTAGCGGGTGAAACCGCTGGCAACAGCTAGTGTATATAATATAATAAACTCAATTTTTATAATATATATAAAAATTGAGTTTATTTTAAAAAACAAATATGGGAAATTATTCGTCAATACAAGTGCATATACTAAAATCAGAACTAAGACGCCGCGGTGCATCTACAAGATGAAAAAAAGTGATTTAGTTGAGAGGCTTGAAACATTTACTTGTAGTTGGGATTTAAAATTGTAATTTTTAAGTAGGTATTACATGTGCTAGCCTCTACAAAGAATATAGTACTGCTTCTGACATTCTATATTGAGAAAAATGTCATCAAATTTTGTGTTTGTCTTCATCTAATTTTACATCTATTTTATAGATTGGAGCAATATGATAAGAATTTTTACTTCCTAACACCACCACTATCACAAAACTCGGTCCCAGTGATAATTCTTCCACCAGACGAACCATTTCATGATATAAAGAGCGATACAATACTTAACCTCCAATAGAAGAGTAGATATTGTTTTGAAAGGTGTATTCGATTGTTTATTTAAGGTATAATCATAGAATTTCATTAATAAATTCAACTGACGGCCTGTCCCGGCTTCGCAAGGGTAGATATTTGTTTAATATATAGCTTTTCCTAATTAATAATACAATTTTTGTTCTCACAGCAGTCTCAGCAGCTACCCATTATTTCTTGATAGTGTTAATTGACGGAAATTTGTATGTTCCATCATTTTTACAGCCTTTTACACAACATCTAGTCATTTTACATCAATAAAACGCTTTTTTCAGAAAATTCCTTTGATTTGACAGTTCTTTTGGGACACAGATGTCACTTTTCACTTTGACACTTGCCTTCCCCATTGGTAATGAGGAATGTTTCCTTGAACTGCCTTGGCGTATGGGTTGTAACCGATGAATATAAACCTACTTTTTGGTGGGTAGGTTCAATCTCCAGCAGTCCGCCTGCATGGTGAGCTACATGTTTCTGAGCTATATGGAGGCCAAGAAAAAGACATTATAAATTACCTCTAACACAAGCCGGCACCTCAGCCCGATGTCCCGGACGGCGGCCAACCTCGGCTTGACCCGCTCCTTCAGCGCCGTCACAGTGTCGTCCGCCTTCCACACGGTCTCCGCCAACTTCTGCAGGTCTTCCGCCTTCTCCTCCCAGGTGTTGAGCGACGCGCGGAGCTTCGCCAGGCGTCTGTACGTGTCTTCAAGACGGTAGTTGCTCTCTTGGACGGATGTTGATTGGAGATGTGCCTAGTGAAAATTAGAAGATGGATAATAACGTAATAATCTAACTTAGGTTAGGCAGAGATTTACGCACATTACATCAGTTATGTTGAGCATATCGGCAGTCCGGCAAGAACCGGGCACATATCCAGTATGATCAATTGCATAAAAACATCTGTTTTTTTTTTTTTTGAAATTTCGGGTTTGGGCCTAAAGCTTCGTGCTTAGCAGAGTAGGTGGAAGTTTGTGGATCTTTATGGATTTGTATTTTTATAACCCTACATAAAAAGTTAGAACACTCACCGAATCAAATACATCATTGGCGGCCGTCACATAATCAATGAGCTTCATATCCTTGATCTGCCTGAGCAAATGCTTCGCTTCCTTCAATGCTCTATGAGCGCTCAAATGCTTCTCACCGCGAGCAAACTCGTCCAAAGCTTCGACTTGCTCGCTCACTTTCCTTCTCACTTTGAGCACTTCTTCCAAAGCACTCATGCTTTCTAAACTCAAGTAATCTGCCTCTTTCTCCCTCCTTCTCGCTTGAGATTTTAGACTATTTGCTTCAGTAAACACTCGATGTTCTGTATTTTCTAAGTTGCTGAGCAAATCTTCTAAGTTTTTGGAATGTACTAGATTATTCTTTAGTTGGTTGAGACTAGATTTGAGTAAGGTAGCGTTGTGGGAGAACTCTCGTACGGCTGCGAAGGGTTTTGGTATTCGCTTCAGTTCCGTTGGGTCCGCTTTGGTTCGTAAGTTTGTGGTGAGCATCTCGACGGAGTCTAGGAGTGTTTGTGTGCAGTTATCGCAAGCTGAAAATTTAACAAGATATTTATACATTTGTAACATACTACCTTCTATTTCATTTTCGTTTGTACATGTGCTTCCATATGGGCAATTGGGCATCGGTTATGGGGGATTTACACGAATCGATTCGACCTCTGTAATGATTTAGACGTTGGGTTGACGATGGCGTTTTGGCACTCATAATGGGTGACCCTATTACGTGTGCCAAAACGCCCTCTAAAGACAATCACTAATATGATCATTTTAGACGGTCATAAGGGTTTATGGCCGTCTAGTCTCAGCGTGTCTTATCTTTGTGTACTTTATAATCAGTCTTCATTCGCCTCTGTACTGAATTATTTCTCGACATCAGTTTTATGTGATCATATCTAAGCGTGTGATTCAGATTATCAGCGTTCAATTTGATAGTCTGTACCACTCGAACTCTTTTAAATATCACCACACTATTACTTATTATTATTACTATATTTCACGATTTTTCGACTCAATGTTTTATTTAATAAAGATTACTTACGTCTACAGCCATCCTCATCCATATACGTCCTCCTGGCGCGACATTGGTCACACCGCAGGCCGGTGGCGAAGTCCCGACAGCGGCAGCGTCCTCTGTCGTCACAGTGCGGTGACACGCTGCCCGTAACGTCACACGCGCACGACACGCACGCGCCACCCGCCGCACGTCTCCATCCCGCCGCACATGACTCACATTCGGGACCCGCGTAGCCTGCGGACCATTACTGGATAAGTCTATCTATATGTATGTATGAAGTCGACGGTGGGGGTCACAGAGTGCAAAATATGAAATCACCAACATGTTGACATAATATAACGGTCAGCTCATACCGAGACGTGACGCTGCGCGTACATATCAATAGAGCTATTCAAAATCTATTTCCTACACGAAAAGATATACCTGTCACAACCCAGCGCGGCGCAGCGCGGCGCCGCGCTGCATTTTATTGGCGACTCAAAATCTAACTTTATTTATAACACGATAAGATACACATTTGCAGTATCGTTGCGTCATGTCGCGCCGCGTCGCGCCTCGGTGTGAACTGACCGTATGAAGTCGGCGGTGGGGGTCACAGAGTGCAAAAAATGAAATCACCAACATGTTGACATAATATCAGTCAAGTCATCTGTTACAACTTTGATTTCTTTGAAAAAATCTAATTGGCAGATATCATCGCCCTCAATAATAATGGTCACTACTAGGCGCTAGTGTAGCTAGTTATAGCAACCACTCACCAGGTTTACATAGACACTGCACCTTCCCGGCGTGCACCACACAGGCGTCGGCGAAGTTCCGTGCGCGCTCCGGGCAGGGACAGGCCTGGCAGCCGGCCGGGGACAAGGGAGACCCGTAGTAGCCCGGGGCACACACGGCGCAGCGGGGACCACCCGTGCCAGACGTGCAGTTCTGGAGAAGGAGTACGTTTGCGTTAAAAAAAAACGAAGCGCAACTAATTCAAACCGGACACTAAAACGTTCAAATCGCTGATTGTTGACAACCGCACGTGCCCCCGCGCGGGCCTCGATCGCACGGACGCGGGGCCGCGCTTCCCGCGACAGATGCCCATGCGGGTACTTTCCGCAACGGTGTACTTTTGTTTGAGACCAAGCGGTGTCCATCGTTCCAGTCTGTTCGTTGCTGTGTTTTTTTGCTCATGAAAGCTATTTCGAGCTCTATTTTAGTTACAATTGAAATCATTTCCTGATCCATCTGCTATGTACTCACCAAACAGTCTCCAGTTTCAGGATGGCACTCGGTAGCTCTTCCATTACACACGCAGGGCTGTGCCTCGCCCTCCAAGCTGATCACGATGGTGCCCGACACTGCTGTCATCTGCACCCTGGGAAATACAATACTGTTAGGTCGGAAAGGCACAGGCCGGTGGCTTGCTTAGTGCCTAGAGCCTGGTTTTAACGCTCGGCTTAGAGCAGAAATTTGACAATCCACCCAAAATACTCCGTTGTATTTTCAACGCTTGGATCTAGTGTAATAGTCGAAAATCCAACGCAGTGGATTTTTGGAGCAATCAAATCGTAGGCAGGCCTGTCTCACTTCGCGGTGTAGGCATAAAACTGCAAGTAGTTGCGGGGCCATTATGTCGTGGCCCATTCACTACGGCTGCCACGCGCCACCCGTTGTGCACGCGCTCCGTCTCCTTAATATTTTTGTTACGTTACGTGTAGTTACGCACAAGTTTCTTGCTTGAGGTGCTTTTGGGAAATTAATAAAACAATATTATTATGAAGAAAAAAAATAAAGTACTTACATATTTAGTAATGATGAACAAAATTATCTCCCTGCTTGTGAAGTATGGGTTTAATTGATCATGATTAGGTAGGTTACAAGTTTGGAAATGAGGCGAGATACTAAGTGGAGGGGGGGGTGAGCCTACTAGACGACCAAGATAAAAAGACGACACTCTCACTCACCTTAAGCTGAGTACTAAGAATTAAGATCGGTAGAAGTAGAAAGATGTTTGCGTTGTTGTTTAAAAGTTCTAACTCAGAAAATGGCCACACTACGCATTCAAGGTCAGCTATCGTAATTCGCTGCGCGCCTTTTTTACCTACCTACAAAGACACGCAACGCGGGGCCTGTGACAGTATGCGATAGTAATTGGTCAATTACTAGGTTGAGTGCAAAATAATAAGGACTGGCTATTTTGCCATAAACGATAAAAATCTTTTAAATATTATTCTTTTTTTTTTTTGTAAGACGTAATGTTCAAAAATATAACAATAATAGGTAGAAAAGATAATATTATTAAAAATATCATTCCTCACGTAAGGTGCCGCAGGTACCTACTATTAACATTCTGTGCTAACAATCAATAATGTAGGTATGTAGTAATCGATGACAAAAAGTAATTTAACAAATGCATAAAATACGCATAGGTTCCTACCTATTTCTGCCTAAACTCGCAAGTCGCAACCCTATTGGGCTTGACCCATAGTAACCTTTTAATGTCGTTGGCGTCAGATAAACCAAAATAAACTCTCGTGCGTAATCATTCAGTACATTTTTGCTTGCGCACGGGAAGTTTAGGCTATTATAAAAGTAGGTGGGCGGTACGGCTGCCAGTTAAAATGTACTTTATTCTCTCGTACATAGATTTTACATTTGTTTTATTTTTTTTTTGGAGTGGGACTTCTGTTGTACTATTAAGTATTCTGTGTCGTAGGTCTTGAGTACCCATATATCATTATAGTCTGGTTGACTTTCTAATTACGTAATTCATAAAACCATCTAAAGTCCGGTCGCAGAGCAGGAGGAATTTTGTACATTGACCTCTTCACCTACTGACAGTGATCACAAACATTTTTCTATCAAGTAAAAGGTACGGGATGCGGTAATACATACTATCGGTAAAAGGCTTACAATCCCTGACGATGGCGGCTATTGCATCTGTGCAAACGAGACTCATTATATTTACGTGGGAGTGACAGAGACAGGTAATAATAGATCAATGTACGATAATCCTCCTGCTCTGCGACCGGACTTTAAATCAAAGAATATGGGTCATGTTACCTGGGCGGCGGCATCCAGTATCCAGCAGCAGGCTTCTGACAGGAGCTGGCGGAGTACCCGCGAGGACAGTCACACAGCTCCACACCCAGCGCGGGCTCCGAGCGACTCAGACCCGGGATGGCTGTGTCCAGGGACACGTTCAGGAGTCTGGAGTGGGAGGATTCATAATAGGTGTTGATGTCGATGTATAAACAAAGAAAAATATAGACAAGTACAAATATCGGCATGGATCTTGAGCGCTGACCTTCACCTGCGCAGAAGTGAGTTATTAGGTCCATTTGGTAGAAGAAGTGAGGAAGGGAACGGGGAAAGTGTAGTGATTGGCCCGCGTAGCGTGCCGTAGCGCATCGCGTCATAGCCGCCACTCGGGATTCGTTGTTTTGTGCGTTTTATTTGTTTTATTGTGCTTTTCATTTGTCGATAAGTGTACGATGCGCAAAGCGATCCCCACTCTTACGCCGAGCGCTCAAGAACCGTGCCGGTATCTGTAAGTATCGCAACATCCACATAAAGTAATAGGTAAACTTACAAGGCATGCACATGTTCCTGATATGTAGGTGCGCGGGTTGTGAGTCGGATGAGTATCTTGTCCAGCCGCCGCAGCGCCAACATGAGCGCGGACCGCGAGGCCACGCCACGGCCACGCACCATCCACAGTGACTCGTGGAAGCGGACGGCGTGCGTGCCGTTTATTACTGGACCGTGCTAGAGAAAAATTACAAAATTAAATCCAGCCATGCTATATGCATCCAGTATGCAGTATTAATTACTAACATTGCTAGTGATTGCAGAATTATTATTTGTCGATAAAATTTCTATGAAAACGTTTTAAACATAGCCTAAGACACTTGGGAACAAAGCCAGCCATTGACGTTTACGAAGTCTCTTTCTTTTCGAGTGAAGCAGTAGACAGACAGCAGTAGTGTTTGGCAAGTCACTACCTTTTTTTTTTGGGACAAACCCGTCACACTATTCCCAAACCACTGCAACTCCTGAGAGCCAGAATCAACAGTGGCAACCACCAGAAAAGCGCCGAGACAATGAAGCTCGACGTGTCCCGGAGAATGAATTTACCTGTGTGTCTGTACCCCTAGTGGAGGAATAGGAATAATATGTTTCCACTTCCCTCCATGCAAGCAGGAGACAGAACAAAGCAAGGCCAATAGGCACAAAGGGACATTACACCTGGAAGAAGCCCAGTTGCCTTGCACCACGTAAAAATGACTACTAATATTAATGGGTCCTAAACTGTGAGGTGCTATATTTGATTCCAATAATAGGTATGCCAAAAACGCTTGAACGCGCCCCTTTGATAGAATTATCCAATGGCAAGTCACTACTGCCTAAATATCTACCTGTTCCTTCGATTTTCCTTTGTGTTCGAAGACCATCCTGCTTAGACAGTACCGAAACGTCGTAGATTACACCTAAATTAAAGCTACTTCACAATACAAGTATAATACGTCACATCTACGTCAGACCTTCATCTATTGTGACGTCATTTAGGTACTAACCTCAAAGTACTCCAGCACAATACTCTTGGTATAGAGCCTGACGAGCGGGAACCTAGCGAGCACCTCCCTCCCGAGCGGGCTCCCCCCCTCCTCCTCCACCCTGAACCGCAGCGACCCCCCGTATGACGTCACGCGGTCCCCCACGAAGCGCTGGTCCAGCTCCACGTACACCGGCACGGGGGGCCACGGGAGGGTGATGGTGGCGTCTGGGGTGTGTGTGTGGATGGCTAGCAGGGAATCCTGGTCCATCTGGGGGAGAGATAGGGTGTTATTATCAACCTGGGAGAGGTCCAGTGTTGAACATAGGCCCTATTTCTAGTAAGACGATGTCTTTCAGTAGAATTAATGCTTTTTTTTTTTAACATGGTTACAACGAGGATCGAGCCAAAGTGCTGAATTTAGACCTTATTCTAAATATTTTATTTGCAACTTCCACCTCATCAAGTGGCGCTAACTTGACGAATCGACAAAATGGCTGTGAATGTGGGGCGACCAAGTGGACAATGCAATGCATACCTATTAAAGCCCGAGCGTCACTAAAGATTCCTGGTGGTTTAAAAAGTAAATAAGTATTGGACATTAACTGATAAAATCAGTACTGTATAATACTGACAGTGGTAATAACATCGTGGTGTCCCCTCTGCAGCGTGACATGCAGTGGCGCGGCGGCGTGCACGGCCCCGCGCGCCAGCTGCGCCTGCGCACACTGCGACACACGCCCGAAGCAGAAGCACGCCGTGCAGCCCGACGGGTTGTCCACGGACAGACCGAACGTGCCCGTCAGGCAACTGTCGCACTTCTCGCCTACTACGTTCTCCTGGAGGGTTAAGACATGTATTAATGTAATGTAGTCAAGATTTAAATTCCGTCCCGTTTAATACAGCAGAATAACAATGTGGGTCAAATACTGCTGGACTGTACTAGTCCACCTTACCTTACAAGCACAGCGCCCCCACTGGTCGCAGCCACACAGTCCGTTCGCACAGTCCGTGGTGCCGGCCGCGTGGCACTGGCAGGGCCGACAGCGGGCCCCGTAGTAGCCGCGCGCGCACATAGAGCACGTGCCGCCCTCCCAGCCCGCGCGGCACTTGCATGCACCGGTGTGAGGGTCGCAGTTGTCTGGAAATAGGTTGTTCAATATCATCCATCCATCAAAGCATTTAGTTTAAGTAGGCTAGATAGAGGCACTTTTGAATTGTGAAAAGAAAAAAACAATAAGAAAAACTGCATTAAAATCTGTTCAACCATACGCGAGTAATTGTAGACAAACAGGTCGAACTGAGAATCTTCTTTTTTTGAAGTCGTTTAAAAATATTACAAAAAATATGGTGCTACAATCCCAGTCACAAGACATAATAACAACTGTGAAAGTACCGCAGATGGTCCATTAGCAGTCCATTCTTGGATTTGTGGCTCTCCCAAGCGATACCATAGTACTGTGTCCTTCACCTTTCGCTCACATTCTTAAACTCGCCACTTTGTCAGTCCATGTAGTTAAGGATTGAGAGGTGTTGCACAGTATAAACTTATCGATAGGTACGTCATTGACCGCATTCACCGTCTTGCTCTACGTTGGATCAAGAGGGAAATGAACTTATGATATAAACGCAGCTAAAACAAAATTATGTCAACGCTAGATATAGCCAAAGGCATTTGATGAAAGAGCCAACCTCACAGAGGATGCAATATATTTGCTGAATTATACAAATCCAAACTAGGATAGTTCTGAAAAACACACGAGCCTACAGTTTCTGTACAAACTCGCTAGGTTCATGATCACTACTCACTGGACACAGCGCCCGCCCCGCAGCTGCAGGGCCTGCACACCCCGCCGCTCCGCCAGTGGCCGCGCGCGCACTGTCTGCAGCCAGCGCCCACGGCCCCGCCCGGACATTATAGATACTCACTGGACACAGCGCCCGCCCCGCAGCTGCAGGGCCTGCACACCCCGCCGCTCCGCCAGTGGCCGCGCGCGCACTGTCTGCAGCCAGCGCCCACGGCCCCGCCCGGACATTATAGATACTCACTGGACACAGCGCCCGCCCCGCAGCTGCAGGGCCTGCACACCCCGCCGCTCCGCCAGTGGCCGCGCGCGCACTGTCTGCAGCCAGCGCCCACGGCCCCGCCCGGACATTATAGATACTCACTGGACACAGCGCCCGCCCCGCAGCTGCAGGGCCTGCACACCCCGCCGCTCCGCCAGTGGCCGCGCGCGCACTGTCTGCAGCCAGCGCCCACGGCCCCGCCCGGACATTATAGATACTCACTGGACACAGCGCCCGCCCCGCAGCTGCAGGGCCTGCACACCCCGCCGCTCCGCCAGTGGCCGCGCGCGCACTGTCTGCAGCCAGCGCCCACGGCCCCGCCCGGACATTATAGATACTCACTGGACACAGCGCCCGCCCCGCAGCTGCAGGGCCTGCACACCCCGCCGCTCCGCCAGTGGCCGCGCGCGCACTGTCTGCAGCCAGCGCCCACGGCCCCGCCCGGACATTATAGATACTCACTGGACACAGCGCCCGCCCCGCAGCTGCAGGGCCTGCACACCCCGCCGCTCCGCCAGTGGCCGCGCGCGCACTGTCTGCAGCCAGCGCCCACGGCCCCGCCCGGACATTATAGATACTCACTGGACACAGCGCCCGCCCCGCAGCTGCAGGGCCTGCACACCCCGCCGCTCCGCCAGTGGCCGCGCGCGCACTGTCTGCAGCCAGCGCCCACGGCCCCGCCCGGACATTATAGATACTCACTGGACACAGCGCCCGCCCCGCAGCTGCAGGGCCTGCACACCCCGCCGCTCCGCCAGTGGCCGCGCGCGCACTGTCTGCAGCCAGCGCCCACGGCCCCGCCCGGACATTATAGATACTCACTGGACACAGCGCCCGCCCCGCAGCTGCAGGGCCTGCACACCCCGCCGCTCCGCCAGTGGCCGCGCGCGCACTGTCTGCAGCCAGCGCCCACGGCCCCGCCCGGACATTATAGATACTCACTGGACACAGCGCCCGCCCCGCAGCTGCAGGGCCTGCACACCCCGCCGCTCCGCCAGTGGCCGCGCGCGCACTGTCTGCAGCCAGCGCCCACGGCCCCGCCCGGACATTATAGATACTCACTGGACACAGCGCCCGCCCCGCAGCTGCAGGGCCTGCACACCCCGCCGCTCCGCCAGTGGCCGCGCGCGCACTGTCTGCAGCCAGCGCCCACGGCCCCGCCCGGACACACGCAGCGCCCGCTGTGCGGGGAGCACACCTTGCCGTCCGTGCATATCGGGCATGCTGGAACAACGAAATCCATGATACACTGTGCTAAAGTCCGGTCGCAGAGTATTAGGAGGAATTTCAGACATTGACCTATTATTATCTGTCTCTGTCAATCCCGCGTAAATGCGTCTCGCCTGCACAGATGCAATGGCCACCGTCCTCAGGGATTGAAAACCTTTTACCGATAGTATGCATTACCGCATACTGTCATACCGGTTACGTTTAACTTAATAGAAAAATGTTTTTGTCAATAGGTAAAGAGGTCAATGTACGAAATTCCTCCTGTTCTGCTACCGGACTTTAGTAACTTTATTTGTCTTACCATTACACGCTCTAAAAGCTACATGGCTTGGCTATAGGAAAAGTTACACCTTTCCTCAGTACATTGGCATCAGAAGCTCCGAGATATTAAAGGATAATTCAACGCCACTTCAATATAAATATTATCCCAGATTCCAGAATTATAGGGGGCTATTTAATACCTCAATATGATTATGATATCTTGAGACATTTGTCACGAGAGCTAAGCACTAGGGCTGTTTTCTATTGCATTGCATTTCAGTGTTGACCCGAAACAACTATTTGCTGATTAAATAAATGTTTGTTTCGTACAGGGATCGAACCCTTCAGTTGGTTGGGTTCGATCCCTGCCTTGGTTAACACTATAAACTCACGCAGACATCCAGCAGGTCCAAACCCGTAGTAGCCCGGCAGACAGGTGTCGCAGTGCGCGCCGCCGACGCCGTCCGCACAGGCGCAGGCGCCGGTCTCCGGGTCGCACGCGGACGCGCCTGGGCCGCACGCACAGCGCCTGCACCCGCCCAGTTGTAAGCCCCAGTAACCCTCCTAGAAAAGAAATCAAAAAAATCGAAATCAAATCATTTATTTCAAATAAGCCAGTTACAGGCACTTTTGAATTGTCAAAAGTAAAATAAAATAGTTTAAAAAATAGTTACGGTGCTACAGTCCCAGTCACAAGACATAAAAACTGTGAAAGTACTGTAGGTGCCCATTCCAAAGCGTAGATCTCATGGAGAAGAAAGGGCAAGAAACTCCATGGACACTCTTTTTCAATCGCCAAAATGATTACAGAACCTTTGTTACATCATTCAACTTGAGATGGTACATTATGTGAGAACGATGTAGCAAGTAAAAAGTGTCCATAGGAAATATAAAAAAGACAATTCAAAAACAAAATTATATATAAAGAAAATAGAGAACTGTTAGTCATCATCATCAGCCGGAAGACATCCACTGCTGAACATGGCCTACCCCTTAGACCGCCACACCGAACGACAATTCGCCACTTGCATCCATCGGTTGCCCGCGACCCTCACGATGTCGTCGGTCCACCTAGTGGGAGGCCTGCCCACGCTGCGTCTTCCGGCGAAATGTTAGTACATTATTAGAACCAATTAAGTAGATAAGAGGCAGAGGTGGGTTCGAACCCCGTCAGGCGCATTACTTTGTGTAATTTATTTCAACACCACTGCTCTCAAAACGGTGAAGGAAAACATCGTGAGGAAACCGGCATGTCCTAGAACCAAAAATTCGAAGACATACTTTGACATCTACCAATCCGCACTGGGCCCGCGTGGTAGATTACGGCCCACTCCCTCTCACAAGAGAGAGGAGGCCTGTGTCCCAGCAGTGGTGAGTGGGAAAATTTATAGGCTGATGATGAATGACGAAGTAGATCGCTATAGTTTATTAAAATTGAAAGTGGATCCTTCTAATGTCCACTAAAGCTATAATTTCTTCATCAAATTTTGTAAAATGTTTCATAAACAATTTGAGAGACATTAGCGTGACCCCGTAGCCTCAATTCATAATCTAAAATTGATCGCATCTTGAAATCTTTGCGTCTGTTTATCCTAATCAATCAATTTAATGTTCCACTGGCGTTTTGCCATGCGACGACCATTTGACCAAGTAAAGACTGACGCACATCTAAAGAAACTTGAATTATCTACTATTCTAGTTTCAATATATGTAGAAAATGGGCATTTGCATATATTGTGAAAATGTTGAACCTTTTGAATTGTCGTTTGCAAGCTGCTGCAGTCTAGTCACCTGCCAAAACCTAGTTTGTTTCTTTGGTCAAAGTGTATATTATGTGATTTAATTTAGGTATTTCCCAACTAAAATGAACGAGCGTTGAACCGAAGACAATGGTTGCCGAGTGCTGTCGGCGCTTACTCCACAAGCGTCCCATTCACGCACAAGAATGCGCCGCAGCATGATACGATCGCGCACGCACATCGAAAACAACCAACGCGCATAGAAGCTAAAAGTAAATCAAAACATCGACAAATTCACAAAGTAACGTTTTTTTTTTTACAAGTTTAAGCAAGATTTACGTTTGCCAAGATAGATTTGTGGATGGTTGGCGTTAAATGTATAGGTAGTAAAACCTAGGAACATGGCTTATGGTATCATAGTCTCATAAGAAAAATCACGGTGAGCATTTCGACTAGACTGTTATTCCTAGATCTTTGACAGTCATGCTGAAAATCATCCAGTGAGGTATTGTGACAGACGAAAAACTGGTAACATATAGTTACATTCGGTAAGGCTGCAACTGCTGCTGCGGCTGGGAGCAGTGGTGGCCCTGTGGTATCGGCCTCGACTTACGAGTTGTAGGTCGTGCTCGTGAGTTCGAACCCCGTCAGGTGCATTACTTTGTGTAATTTATTTTCAACACCACTGCTCTCAAAACGGTGAAGGAAAACATCGTGAGGAAACCGGCATGTCATAGAACCAAAAATTCGAAGACATGTGACATCTACCAATCCGCACTGGGTCCGCGTGGTAGATTACGGCCCACTCCCTCTCTCAGAGAGGAGGCCTGTGTCCCAGCAGTGGGAATATTTATAGGCTGATGATGGTAAGGCTGAAAGCTTTGGGGTCAGCTTCCAGTAGGTCGTACCTGGGAAAAGGTTAGGCAAGTCATAATTTTCTTCTCAGCCAAAACGTTTAGTGTGCGATTATCTTTAAAACAACATTAACGTTGGTGAAGTAAACGGAGATTAGCCGACTTAAATCCAGATTAATACTGATCGTCGGTTAATGTTCGACACAGAGTAATGCTGCCTAACCCTTCGAGATACAATCGGTGTACTGATTGACATGAAAGACGATAATGCTTATTGCCATTTAGGTTCCTTGTATTACAAATATTGGGTGCGTTCAAATTAATGGAATACTTTGTATGACAGAATTCCGTTGCGCCTGTCTGTTGTGGAGAATGATAGTGGTGCAAAAATGTATCTACAGTTAGTAAATCAAAATCAATAGTCATTTAATCATTCTAGTTTGATACATCAGTACTTTTTGGATGGCAATTTCCAGAAAAGCCAGTTCCCCAAAGCGGCCCCCGCCCTTCGCCACTTCCTAGTAGTTTGTGTTTGGGAAGAAGTTGGGGAACTACGACATCGTGAGGGTCGCGGGCAACCGATGGATGCAAGTGGCGAATTGTCGTTCGGCGTGGCGGTCTAAGGGGGAGGCCATGTTCAGCAGTGGACGTTTTCCGGCTGATGATGATGATGATGATGGGGAACTAACTCCCCAGCACCACATCTGCCTCTTTTGTCTTGCTTTTATCGTCAGTTTTAAAATTCTTTCAAGTCATTTTGTAACTTTTGGTTTCGGAAAAAATATCTCTTGAACAGAAAGTAATAGAACTTTTGTCGTAGGTAAACCCATAAGATGACAAAGGTTTTTTATTGTTTTACCTTAATTATCATGAACATAAATTTAACAAAGTTTTCAATTCTTTGT
Source organism: Agrotis exclamationis (assembly GCA_950005045.1). Classification (NCBI taxonomy): domain Eukaryota; kingdom Metazoa; phylum Arthropoda; class Insecta; order Lepidoptera; family Noctuidae; genus Agrotis; species Agrotis exclamationis. The sequence continues at coordinate 1,367,568 of OX465421.1, read as the reverse complement.
TGATGATCATTATTATCATTAGCAGATCTAGTCAAGATTTATCTGGATCTAGCAGCAGTATATTTGCAGTTAAATCTAGGAGAGCCATCGGAAATGTACGAAGAGGGTTTAAAATTTAACTGCGGTTTAAATACCTTATTTAAAGACCTCATTACATTTTATTTGACATTTAAAGCTTAATAAATAACACTTTCCAACGTCTATTACTGTTTGCATACGTTTTAAGGGCTATAAAGTTGTTTAAGTACGACAAATATGTAAATTATAAGATTAAGATTGACCCAGTTAATTGTAATAAACAGAAGAATCAGCAATAACTTTTTACTTTCATATGGTAAGAAAAATATCTGGGAAGCAGAAGTGGATGAAATCCCATGAAACATTGACAAGTAGCAAACTGTATGAACAAACAGTACACTAATATTGATCAAGTTCTACTGTCCAGAGTTTTACCATCTGATAGAATGAAATCATCCTTACATCCATAAATAAAACAGCATAATTAAACATGATTAATTTTTGTTCATACAAAGTGCATGAAAAGATATCCTGGTTTTGACGAACTTCCGTAGCCGCTAGCCGCCATCCCGATTTTTTTCTTTCCGTATAATGAAATGATTAAAAAAAAACCATTTTAAGACCACCTACACTTGACCAAAACATAACTAGGCCAACATTGCTAACATCAAAAAAGAACTAAAGTTTTTTAAAGTTTTTCCATATTTGTTACGATTCGTCAGATCTCCCCCTGTTGGCCAATGTACTTTTGAATTTAACATTTTAAGTAGACTAGTGAACTGTTACACCAGCAAAATCAACATTCCACTCTAACCAATCAGAAACTGACATTAATGACATTAACACAACCCTAAATCCAAGCTACCAAGTACCAATTACACTCACTCCAGCGATCCCCGATTTTCAACAACCGTTTGAAGTTTGTTTAATCCAGACACAAACACAACTGTCTACCATTATCAAAGGGTATTATGTCCATGAGATATTGGCCAGCTGGGGCCGACGTGGCCGTTTTGGCCCACATTCGCGAATACTCGGCATGTCCCAATGACATTTAATTGAGAGACCGCGGTACAATTCCGATACGACCGACACCAATTATTGGTATTATGGTCGACAGGGCCGTATTAGGATGTAATTGATGTAAGATTTAAGTTCCGGTATGCAATGTGGGATAAAGTTCCTAGACAAAACGAAATCCCCAATAAAACAATGGAAATATTGCATGAAATACTAAAATGGTTCGTAAAAATACCTACTCGGAAATTGGTAAATTATTTGTCTCAGGTTCACACCTAGTTTCAACTGTTCAATCAGAGATTTTCTGACTGGCGCACCGCAAGTTAAGCCCATTCATGCCAGATTATTTAAACTACAAGTTTCAGTAAGAATATTGCGATCGATAAGAAGGTCGACGATAAAGTAAATAAGAATTAGCAAGAACCACGACCATGCTGTTTTATTTTGTCAGTCCACCGATTAAAATTAATGGCCTTTTGGTATTCCACCTATGTGCGCTTGCTTCACCAAGTAATAAAACTGCAACACAAACTTTAAAGTTACCGGCTGAGTCCGTCCCTGTTCAGCATAGCTTAAGTGACAACGTTTAAATTCCGTTTCATTTTCTGTCAGTTTTCCACTTCGCACTTATAATCGAACGATATTGAAGCAATTAAATCAAGTATTTAATAGCAGTAACCCTACTGGGTTACTGAGCTGCTTATGAAATAGCTGTTTCTCTGGTGTATCAAACCCATTCTGGCCGATGTAATTACAGGGACGTCAAAAACAAACAACTTTACAACCGAATGAAATATCGTAATCTATATTAATAATTTCGTCAAGGGGTACGGTAGACTCGATCGAAAGCTTACCGGAATAATAAAAAATTAAAAAATAATTATTTCGAGTCGACAACATATATCCGCAAAATTCGGATTGTTGAGTATTTTGTAAAATTCTAATGGTTCTGAGCAGACAGATCGCAGCCGCCATATTGGCCACTCACGCAAAACGTCACTGACATCGGCTATCATGTTGAGAAGTTTTTATTTCTTTTCTTTCTTTTTGGCAACCGAGTCGATGGCACTTTTAGCATGCCAGTGTCATTTGTTGTATTAAGAGTTACTAAACCTCCTCAACACGTTTCGTAAGTTAAGTGTGGCGGGAAGAGATCTCAGGGCGGTATTGAGGGAGCGACTGTCGCAACCGAGGTCCGGGCAAGCCGCGATGGCGGCGGTAAGACCCCTCTTTGAGGAGTGGCTGGATAGGTAGGCGTCACGGCGTCCTGACCTGCCGCCTGACGCAGTTCCTCACCGGACACGGAAGTTTCGGGAGGTACCTCTGTCGGATGGGGAAGGAGGAAACGCCTGGGTGTCACCACTGCATGGATCTCCCGGAGGACACGGTGGAGCATACGGTGCAGGATAGTCGCGCTTGGGCAAAGCATCGCCATGTCTTCACGACGGCGATAGGCGGCGACCTCTCGCGCCCGGCATTGGTCGAGACCATGCTGCGGGGCGGAATAGAGTGGGAAGCGGTCGCCCCCTTTTGCGAAGCATTGATGCTAGCGAAGGAGGAGGTGGGAGGCGCGAGGGAGAGGACAGCATGCACCTCACGACCCAACCGCAGTAGTAGACGCCCACCACGGCGACGGACGTCGTAGAACGATCTACGGCCAACAGGCGCGGGCATGCGGGCGGCGAGTAATGGGCGGCTCGCTGTATGATCATGGACCATGCCCGGGTCGACAGCCCGTTGTGTTCCACGCGCGCCTCAAAGAGTGTCGGCACAATGACGGGGCCCCCCTTTGAGGGCCAAAGCCTGCCGCGGTCGTGGGACTTATAAGTTACCGTGACCCCGGAACGTAAAGGGCTATTGAAGGACACCGAGGAATTTAGTCAGTACAAGTCTGACAGTCCCTCCTTCCGTTCTCTCGGTGGGAAGACTCATTTGACGATTTTATGACGATAAAAAAGCATAAATAAAAAATTAATTATCTGTATCGGTATCCTCCAACAGCGCTTCGCACTAAAAAATACATTGTTAAGTTCCGACATCCACGCGAATGAAGTCGCGGGCACTGCTAGATTTTGTAATTTTGTACCTAGATGTGTATAATGAGTCATGTTTTATCCGAGCGAAGCCGGGTTTTCATCTAGTTATTATATTAAACCGGCTCTTTTTTGTACAGAATCCTAGACAAGTGGAAATCACTTTCAAAGATTTTTTTTTTCGACTGAATAGAGGGGTTTGTCTCCACGTATCCCGGTATCAGATTGAATTCGCCACGGATCACGGAAAGAGTTTCCATACGAAATATGAACATTTTTGTTACTTATTCATCGAATGCAACTTTGCTGGAAGGGGTGCTCCAACTAGTACCCCTAGGTACTACAACTTTGTGGAAAAAGCTAGGCAGATGATGTTTTAGTCTGGTCAAAATAGATATTTCAATTAACAAAAACTTTTTTAAACACATGTTGAATCGATGGGGACTTTTGACACGTTATTTCTACTGGTGCACCCAAGGTCTCTACCAAAATTCAGCTATGTCGGAGTTTTTGATATTATTTGGTCACTATTTTCTTGTGTAATTTAACCGGACTATTTGTCTAGGCGCTTCTAGATGAAATTCAAGGACTCGTTGGTCCTAAAATCCAGAATACGAAGACTAAGATCTTCCTGACGTCAAACATTGGATGCATGTTGTAATGGGTCACGATACTATCTTATTCGCAGAGAGGAGGCCCAATGCCTATTTCAGTAATGGGAGCATTATACATTGATTACTTTGTTACGTACGTATGTTAGTTAGCTGAAAAAAATCTACTAGTCTTGGGCTAGTTTCACCAAAGTCTGTATAAGTTAGTTAAATGCCCTGTTACATGTATTAACCGACTGTTAAGGTAAATGAGTGTTCCACCACGTGCAAGCGGTACTTTAATTTCTTTGATCGGCTGTTAAATTTAAGTACTGCTCCATAGATTCGTTACATTGGTGACAAACGATTAGTTCAGTCAAGATTGCTTTTTTATACTTAGTATAAACCTCCATTTATTACTATAAATGGAGGTTTATACTGATTGCCAGTACGCGAGAAACTACATATTAGCTATCGGACTCGCCGTGATTGACAGGACCCCTGTTCAGAAGTGGCTAGAGGATCACGGCGCCCTCACCTTCCGCCTGATGCAGGTCCGCACCAGACACTGTTGATTCGGGAGTTACCTGAGTTTGAGTCTGCAGCAGGATATCGGCCACTCGAGTGTCGCCACTGCGTGGTGTACTATGGGTAAATACTAGATTGCTTGGTAGGACGACGGGTATATTTTTTTTACAACGTGTGTACCACGGGCAATAAACGATATTTTGAGTGTGGCCCGGCCATACTATTGCACTTATGAGCCAAGCTGATTCAGTTTTGATAGCCGGAAATACTGAAAATGTTTTTGAGCCGTTCGAGAATGCCACGGAAAGCCTTACTGTAAAAATATTGACGCACATTAAGACTAGTAGAATTTGTTCAGCTAACTGACATCCTGGACCAACGGCTTTACGTGCTTTCCGAGGTACGGAGGAAACCGCCATGACAGATGGTCACTCATCCATAGACCAACCTCGGCAAGCGCGGCTTAACCCGAAAGATAGGCTTGTGCGACTGTAATTATGCAGCCACGAGCTCCTCATTCGTAATCAGTCTATAATGCTTTACTAATACATCTCTGCCTATACCCACAATGGCACGGCATAAATTCCGCTCCGTTTCCCCGGTCCGTTCCGTTTATTGCTGGGAAATGTCACGGGGACATTTGAAACACCGTCGTTTGAATATCAATGCGAGTACGAATGAATGTAAATTGTTTGCTCGGAATCCTAACTGTGTTTGTTTGGGGCGGGAGGCGTTGCACTTTGTCATGGTATATGGAGCTGGTGACTTGGTAACCTAATTTCTGATTTATTCAGTACTTTTGTCTAATGGTAAATGAATGAGGTTATATGAGTTGTGTACTAAAAGAGGATGCAGCGACAAAAATTTAAAGAATAAGCTTAGATGGTTCCGTCATGTGGAGAAGATGTGTCTAAGGCGACTAACATGAGGAATTTTTAAGGCAACGCCGGGAGGGGACGCCCTATGAAGACTTACACTAACCCAATTGGTGAGATTTTCCAGAAATTCGGACGCACAACCGTTTACAATATTCACGATCTGAGGCTTTGTCACCTTACAAGGCTTGTGTCATTTCCGTAACCTCAGGTGATGCGACCTAGTGATTTTCGTCAGTTGAAACACGCGTGTCATTTGTTTCTATTGCATGGGTAACTCCACGTCGCTTGTTTTTTCGTTTTCTCCGCAGTTGTTGCGACAATATCTGTTCCTCGTGAGATTGTGATTTAGCAGTCAAAACTTGTGATCGAATAATGAGATGAATAATGAGATGTAAGACTTTCCAAACGTATAGGAGAGTGTTGATACATTACCTCACAAGTTTCGCACGCTCTGCCCGTAACATGTTGCTTGCAACGACACTGTCCTGTTCGGATGTCGCAAACGTTGCTCTCAGAACCGATCGACGAACAGTTGCAGCCTGTAACAAAAGAGAATGTGGGAATGAATTTTACATTTAAAAAGAAATTCTAGCTATACAACATGCAGCTGAATTTCAGCCTCATGTATAGGTTAATTAATGCTTCTTGAGCTCATTTATTGGAAGGGAAACCGTTCCTAAAGGTTACATTCCTTTTCTATTACAAACAAACCACACAATGTTACACTTGTAATCCCTGATTACATAGCGAGCTGACATTTAACAATTGTCATTCCTTGGTTCGGTCACAAACAAGAGGATTTATAAACATGAACATGTCCAACTCCCACGCAGCGGCACACGTGTTCCAAAAAGGCAGATCAATTCGCTAATGCACCTGACAGCGCCAAGCTAAGGTAGTGAACACAGGAATGGCTTGAGTCGGTCAGAGTTAGACTGAGATTTATACATATGAACCAAGAGTTAGGTATGAGCAGTGCAACATCATCATCATCATCATCATATCAGCCGTAAGACGTCCACTGCTGAACATAGGCCTCCCCTTTGGCAGCAGTGCAACGATCATGTATTTTTCTTTAGGTTATTGTCTATGATTTTATCTTTTTTTCCCAGCGGCTTCGCTGCCCCCCCCCCCCCCTTATTGCCCATGTCACTCAGGACCAAAGCAGCTTTCAAGTGGTGAAAGATTTTTTGAAATCGGTCCAGTAGTTTTTGAGTTTATCCATTACAAACAAAAATACAAAGTTTTCCTCTTTATAATATTAGTGTAGACAGCTTCGGATTATTGAAAATGGTGGGGGGAGACATTCGGTTTTGGCTCGAAAAGTTGATTATTGTGAATTATATTATAATTATATAACATTACTGTTACTGTCAGCCTGTTTCATCCCACTGCTGGGCAAAGGCCTCTCCCCATGACTTCCAACTATTTCGATCTAGGGCTAGTGAGCCACTCGTTGTTAGTTATTTGTTGTTAATTATTATTACAGGAATATCAAATTAAACTAATATCTGAAGTTTTACCGCTAAAATAATAATTGAAAAGTCTCGAAACTGGTGTTTTACTACAGCTGCAAGTTTGAAATAGTTTTCCTGTACAGTACCTATAAGCATGCTAAAATTGCTATGTGCTCAAATAATTCTTTTGCTGTCTGTACACGTAATAAAACCGAAAAAGACGTAATTTGTGGATGTTGGTTCGGAAAAAGAGGCGACTTCCTATCGGGATCATCATAATATTCCTGCCCTTATTCTATTCTGCTTGGGGTCGGCGCAGCACATTTTTGTCATCTATTCTAACCTGTCAGATCGCGAATAGAAAGAAAATCGATAAAAGATAAGTGTGGCCACTCCCTTATTGGTTGGCAGTTATAAAGATGATGTTAATTTGACTCATTATCAATGTGTTAATGCTAATACAAGCTATAAAAATGCTTTTATCGAGGTATTAAGCATCGCGCATGGGTTCGCTTGTTTTTGAGAAAAGTTTTCATACTTAGATTAAGTAGTACGTACTGGTTCTGTGTTCCCTATAAGGAAAGAAGATTTAAATATGTGCAGAGATTGGAAACATTACTTTTCGAGATATTGATCATGTGACACGTATATATGCCTGAGACAATAGTTTCTTTTTTTTTCAAATGGAAGCTATTTAACATACTGTGTAAGTTTCTGCATTGCTCTAGGTTTGAAATAAATGAGTTCCGTTCAATTCCAAATTAAAAACTTTTACAAACTACCGGACAAACATTTATTTTTCTTTTAATACACTAATAACCAATTTGTTCGAGCAAACTTTTGAGATAACCACGCCGATTACGCACAGAGTGGTCGGCAGGAGCACTAAGAGCGCTGATATCACGAGCTTGTAAACAATATTATTTAGATACGACTTATCACCAATTAGCCCTTTTGGGATCAACAGAGATGTACGGTAATGGCGGTAGTGATACATGATTTATGGATATTTGTTGATGTTTTTTCCAATATTTTGCAAAATTATTAACTTGGTTTAATAGAGCTGCCTTTCTACCACAAATGTGCAAAGCGAAGGGGCCACACAGAAAATAAAATAAATTAGGATCCCAAATGCCTAACTCTTGATGTGTTTTTAAATGTCATGAAACTGAAAGTAATGTACCTACCTAGCGTTTATTTTAAAGTAGTTATTATAGAATTATTTTTGATGGACCCAATTTTTTCTTTGAGTAGACCCAGTAATTCTCAAATTTATCAGGGACACAAGACAGTTTTTCAACATTTCATTAATAAGCAAACTTAAAAAAAATGGTATCAAAGTTAAACGCAGGTTGTTCGCAGTTCCATGAATCAGTTAATTATGCATTTGGAGCAAATCGTATAGAAATTCGACACGTAGACATTGAATAGATTGTTATTGTTCATAACGGTAAAACAATGCTGGACAAAATGCAGGTGTACGGAACCATATCAATTTGTTATCTTAAACATTGAAATTCCAACTTTGTACTTTAAGAGTTAGATGTCAAAATTGACTGTTTACAACCATGTTTATTTTTACTCCAAAATACTAATTTCAACTTTGTATCTGAAGGTTTAGGTGCCAAAATTGATTGTGATAGTCTATAAGGTTATGTTCCCACGGTTTTCGAAGTTATTGGAATATTATCGATTCATGTTTCGATGATTGAAATGCTGATAGTTAAAATTGACAGGTTATTACCGGAAGCGAAATAATGCCAACATAAAGAATCTATTTCAGCCAATGTCTGGTAAATTGAAATATTTCAAATTTATATGGAGAACTAATCTTTAATGAACAATTAACATGGAACCTACGTATCACCCTTCGATCCCCACTAAAACAATACTTTCGTCCAGGTCTCATTAGCAGAACTTAGGCAGAAGTTTTGGAGGTCACATGCAATGATCTATATAAAATGCTGATATAATTCAGTAACATCCATTTAGATTGGTAAACCGTACTAGCGACCACAACCCCCAAAATTATTGGGAAATGACTAGTCAGACGTGAGTCTAAGTTCCTCAACCAGGCGGGCCGAAGCTTATCACACAGAGAGGAGTCTATTTCTGTTTATCCCCATGACAAAATGACGTATGTATAATGTGTAAATATGCTAAAAAGGTTCATAAATAAAATCAATACAGTAAACAGTCAATTATTGCTCATAACCCTCATAATAGTCAACGTTAGTCTTCACGATTAGATCTGCCTACAATCTAACCTAACGAGCACTTTCCAACAATTAGCTCCCACCAGAGATAAATATCCAGCCATTCTCGTGAACATCCATCGTAAATAAACTAAATCTTGTAAGCAATTAAACAATTTGTATAAATCTAAGAGAAAATCGCACTGAAATGCCTTGGAACATTGGTTTTCAACATTTGGTCGGTGGACCAAATGGACAGTACGGAAGAGCTTAAAATCTGGCTAGCGAAAGGATTGAAATAAACTCTTATAAAAATGCAAGTTTACAAATTTTTACAAATCCGAATTTTGAAATGTTGCCTTTACTAAGAACATATTATGAAGTCATCTCTGTCTACGTCATGTGAGTTTATAAATAACGGTATATTTTTTTAAAATTATGGTCATTAATATTTTTATTGAAGAAAAGAAAGGGAGGCCTTTGCCCTGTAGTGGGATATAAATAATAAGATATTACTTTTAAACCGTACGGCCCAATACAAAAGAACTGAAGCAAAGTGCACTAAGTGCACAAAGGGCACTGGGGCTTAACCTTTTTCGATTAGGAACTTGGTCGAAAAAGGTTGAGCGTCACTGCCCTAGAAACTTGTCGAGCAATTTAACTGTGGCTGCTGAGAGTAAGACAGCGGTGTCTGACACTAATCGAAGCTGGTTTCTCCTATGGAGTCGTCGACACATTTGACATTAGTTTTGGGGAGCATTGTTAACGGGACTGTAATTGAAGCTATTACTGGATTAATTTTATGGCTGTCGGGCCTTTTGTTTCCTTAGTTCCTAGTTACTTTGTTTGTCTCTGATTTGTATGTCTAAAATGACGGAGGGTCGGCAGGTATACTTAGATCCGCAAGCAGTGTAATGTTTTCTTTATTTTATTCAAAAGCGATTTTCTCGGAATTATAACTTTTCTATTTTGACAATTTTTAAAAAAACTATGAACACAGAAACCGTAGTCACCACAGTAAAAAAAATCATTCATACATTTCATTTTTCGTGAGTTTTACAAAAACCTCGAGTAACATACCTATTTGATTTTGAAAACTGTGTTTTGATTTCGATAGAAATTGTAGCTTTAGGAATTCGGGTGTTACCACACATTTTTCCGAATACAGTAAACAATTAAACGGTAACTATTAATGAATGCATCGGTTGCCTAATTGCTAACTAGCGGGCCGCGGCTTCTCTCAACATTATTAGATTGAAATAGATAATTAAAGGTTGTTAGTACCTTTGGCAATGAGCGCATGTATTTGTATGTGGCAATACAACACATTGGGAATTTTGTAGTTGTTGAGGGTTTCTTGGCGAAAATAACAGCGTACAGGCCAATCTACAAACGTAAGGAGTTTTTGCCAAAGTCGTATTTTTTTACCACTTCTATCAATAAAATGAAAGATGATAGATTTGTTAGGTCTGTTTAGTTTTATTTTATGTTTTTTTTTTACCTAATAATTAACAAATTAACTGATTAACAGAGGGTCTAAAACGGCCATATAGAAATATTCTATCCAAGAATAGCCGAAGTTCGTACATTTTCCGCAATGCCTTTCGCTATTCATTCACGAAGTGAATCATTTAGGATATTGCCAAGTAGTCGTTTTAGACCCTCTGGTCTGTTATTAGCAGAAGCCAAACCCTAATTTATGGTAAAATAGCACCTATAGAATAGAACTGAAAATTGTCTATCAAATTATCAACATAATTAGGTATTTCGTATGACTCATGCACATGCCCTGTGCGGCACGGTAATTACCTGTACCTAATTGGCAGTTATTCAATACCTAGCCAATCAATTTTCGCTGTAATTATCGATTCCCTCATACAGAGACCTTGGTTCCAGCAATGGGGACCACCAGGCTATGATTATGCTATCGATTAACATGTATGACTCGACTGTTGCTGATTATGCTATAAAAAACGCTAGGTATTATATTATTGATATTATGTATTATTTTCGTGTGAGAATTGTCTTCTTATCAAACATCAGTATAGAAGATAAAGAAACAAATCATTAATTTTCTATAATACATTCAATTCTATTTCTTTCATCAATTCTATTTATTTCTATTATTTCAATTCTATAGGACATGGCGTCTCACAAATGGCAGTGTACTATCAAGACTTGAAGCTCAAGGCCAAAGAACTTCAACATTCTACTGTAACATTGACAGAAAAACGCGACCTCACGGACTGCCTAGAATCTTTCCAGAAAACCATTCAAGCTAGCATTCAAGAGACTTGCGCCAAAACATCTGTGGAAGAAAAACTTTCGTTTGCTGACATGGTTAAAACAAATAAGAACAATTATCTGCGCCCTAATAACCTCAGTTCTATTGCAATTTATCCAACAGATAAATTAAAATCTAGTGACGACACAAAATCACTAGTACAAAAAATAATATGCCCGCAGAACAAATGAAACTGCACGTTAGAGGATTGCACAAAACAAAGAACGGGGGCGTCATAATCAGCACAGAGACTAAAGAAGACATTGATAAACTTAGGAAATCATGCCAGCTCAGTAATTCGGGCCTCAAAGTGGAAGAGCCCCATAAGAAAAGGCCAAAAATTGCGATCATAGGAGTTCCAACAGTTTTAAGTGATCAGGAAGTGTACGATTGCATCTATGAGCAGAATATTAAGTTAAACTGCGTAAGCAGTTTTGTGGGGCTGTATTTAGTTTTTAAGAAGTTTTTGGAGAAAAATAAAGACATTCATTCATTCATTCATTGTCGACAAGTTGCCTACTTTATCCCGTGACACGTTTATGGCCTCCATAAAATTAAGTCACAAGTCAGGTCAAAAAGAAAGACCTACCTGCAACTTTATTTTAGAAGTAACTGCAAGCATTAGAAAGACCCTTATAAACCAAAACAGAGTGTACATTAACTGGACATCCTGTCCAGTGAGGGACTACACACTTGTGACCAGGTGTTTTAAATGTCAGCAGTATGGTCATGCCGCTAAGACTTGTCGGGAGACTACCTATACATGTGGACATTGCGGGGAACTAGGTCATCAATTCAATGAGTGCACTAAAACTGCTGAACCATCAGTGTGCGCTACATGCTTGCGATATAAAAAACCGAGCAACCACAAAACAGGAGATCAAGAATGCCCTGCTAAGAAAATGGCTGAGATAAGATACATCAATTGTATTGATTACAATGACGTCACATAATAGCACTTAATTTATTCATAATTATATTCTTTTTTTCCTTCTATGTTGTAGTTATAATTGCGCACTTACAAAATAATATGTATAATGCAATCTGCATATTTCTTATTTTGCTGATATGATATTTGTTAGTATGGTTTAAAGTAAATGCGACCTAGTTATTTGTGTTACGCAACATATTTTCTACTTTAGTATTAGGTTTTTAAAAATAGTTTATAAGTTTTGTAATAGAAACTTGTTTAAGGAATCTTAGATAATGTTTTTAATGCACTTAGTGAGTTACCTGAGATACAGGATTATTCCTAGTTCAGGTAGAATCCAATTTATTTTATACCAATAGTAATAATAAGGCCCTATTATTGTAATCATTTTTGTACATCAATTAATTCAATAAACAATTTATTTTATTTATTTATTTAATTGCAACCCCGCTCCCAACAGTCTAGCATTTGAGTACATTTTGCGAGCACATTTAAGGCGTTTCTTCCATAATATTCTCTAATTTTATTTAAACAAAGATTTCCAGTTAATAAGTATAAATAATATATTTTTATTAATTCAGGATTGGTAATGGGTATGCAGTGGATGCGCGCGGATCGGACGCAGGACAAACAGTCTTAATGCTTTAATGTTGTGGATTTTAGCCTTTACATATATGATCGTTATTAATTAAGCATAATCATATTTTATCTGATCCACGAACAAAAAAAAACTTTTATTAATTTTCCTCTATAACTATTTAAATTAAAGCCCAGATAGGTACTAGGTGTTGGTGTAATTTGACATTAAAGTACGCATTATGTTGCAATTTTCCTACTTTAAGAATGTCAGGTGTTAACCCATATGACATTTAGCATATTCAGAAAATTTCGTCATGACGAATGTCCATAGTCAAATGAGTTATGTAGGAAACGTAGAGAATCGCCAAGGAGTGGCCATTGGTCAACTTACACAGTTAAAAGCTGGATAGTCAGGAGTTTCATCATGTCCGTAATACTATAGTCATGACTGTATTGACTACTTACATAGTAAGTATTATGTACTGTGTTTATGTCTAAGAATTGCATACCTCGGAAATTCAGGAATAGTGTTGATATAAAAAACTTTTTGAAAAAAGGGAACCGACTTCAAAACCAAACACAAAAAGAAACTGTAAAATAACTTTTCTTTCGGAAGTCGGTGGCTTTGTTTTTTATTTCATTGACTATGGCCACCGACTTCCGAAAGAAAAGTTATTTTACAGTTTTTTTTTGTGTTTGATTTTGAAGTCGGTTCCCTTTTTTTCAAAAAGTTTTTTATTTTTCCCTTTTTAGTTTAGATATTCAACCAAAATTTTCATATAATCGGCGTCTTTGAAAATCTACAATCCTAGTAAGCAACAAAAACGGATCTATGCGGGCAATTTCACGAGATATCCATTATATACTAAAACCTTCCCCAGAATGTAACGAACACTTTTCTGAAAACCGCATCAAAATCGGTTCAGCCAAACGCGAGATAATCGCGGACAAACATGCAATGGTCACTGAAAATACTGAAACACAAACACTGAAAAAGAAGTATTTGTCATCTACAAGTTTGCTATCAGTTTTACACATGCGAAAGTTCGTCAGAATGGATGGCATTGATTTCTTTCACCCAAACATTCTGAACGGATTAGGTACACAGATAGTCTATTACCTGTATACCCGATAGTAGGTATAGTAAGCTTCAGAGAAAACTCACCCTCTTTGGTAGTAACATCACCAAAGGGGGTCAGTGTTCTGTGAAGTTCCGAGCATAAGCTACTTAGTTTCTCATAATTTTGTATTTTTTTATGGAAACATCTCACCTTAACATAGATGCAGACGTAATATAGACTAATTGAGCATCATAAAACATATAATGGAACAAACGATTGCCGTAAACATAAAAATTTGACGGTGGAAATCAAAAGCACTTTATATGCTTTTATCGTAACAGTTTAGTAATTTTTACAAGTTGTAAAATAAAATCGTAAAACGGTTTTATGAATATTCGATTCCTATGATATCCAATACTTACCAGGTGTCATTTCAAATGTATATTTTTCCGATATTAGAGAGAGACACCTGTACAGAAAAGAAATAACGCTGTCTTTCTCTAGCATTGAAGAATAAATTGATATTTTATTGCGGTTCAGAAGTCAAGTTTGAAAGATTTGATGTTTATTTTATTACTATTTGATGTTCAAATGCAATCGAGTTGGTTATAAAGGTTTACAAATGTTTTAGTTCCTGAATCGATTATGCTTTTTATGTAAGCCCGTTTTCCAGTGACGTGGTAGAAATGCGTGAACTCGCGCTAAAATAAAAATAAAAGTTGTATATTATTTTAGTTACTAATCAGTAATCACAGTAGTTTTTTTTAGGGAAGAGGATAACACAAAACGTTAACTAGCAAAACATAAACGTCACGCCTGTAAATCTCGAAGGGTTAGCCTGAAGTATATCTACTATATATAAAAATAAGTCGGGTTTTCCTTCCTGACGCTATAACTACAGAACGCACGAACCACGGTTCCACGGTTTTGAATTTGTTGGAAAGGTCTCGGGCTCCGTGAGGTTTATAGCAAAGAAAATTCAGGAGGGGAGGGGGGGCGAGCAAAGCCGCTGGGAAAAGCTAGTATATGTATATAATTATAATACCCAAATTGATTCAGTTATATTTGAGTCCCATGTAATAGGAGACAAGACTATAGCCATTAACTGGCTACAAATAGAGACTCCAAACTGTTACTGAAAAATTTCAGATGTAAAAACTCAACAATAAACCCCTTCCTGAAAGATTTTTTTTAAATCTGCATTAAACTAGGAATTTCTCCTCTATCGTGGGTGCATCCAGACCCGAAACAACAAATTGTACGTGTTACAAAAATTAGCAGTCGACCACTCGGCCACATCCTCCAATAGTTCAGTTAGTAAATAGAGGTCATGGTATGAAAAGATACGTAAATATGTATGCCACTATCACAATATATTATCAACAATAATCATAAATATTTGGCATAACTATATCTTATCTGATGTATTTCATGCGTCATCTATGTGAGTCATATGCCTTTAATAATATTGACTAATATATGTCAATTTATGAGTGATGAATCCTCACTGTCTTATTTATGTTGTTGATCTATGAATCACGGCATGTAATTGTTAAATCAATTAAGTACTTTTACTTGATACTGATATTTAACAAAATTTATTTTGCTTGAGCGCCGTTGTCTATCAATAAACTTTAAACTTACAGGAATTATAACAAAACGTAAAAAAAATATATTTGCTTACGTTACTGAAAATTATATGTCATTTCCTCATCTGCCGAGCCTTTTAACCACTGTGAGGGTGATGGCTTTCAGTTTAACCAGAAGCAGCTGAATTTTACATAGGGCGATTGCATGATTTGCACATCTCATTGTCTGGGTATCATTTTCCTTGGTAAAACTGGTCGTCAAACTTTCTGGCATTTGACTTCTCTACAAAGACCTACAAAATACCGGGCTTAATGCGTTATACTGTCTATCATGAAGTAATTAACAGAACTGAGGTTTAAGAGAACAGTGGTGGTTCAGTGGTAATGGTCTCAACATACAAGTTGTATTCGTTGTGTTGAATTCGAACCCAGCCAGGTGCAGTACTTTGTCTATATTAGGTACAACACTGCTCTCAAAACGGTGAAGGAAAATATCGTGAGGAAAGCGGCATGTCCTAGAACCAAAAAAAAAGCGAATCCAGCATACGAGCCCTGTGCGACATCTACCACATTGCACAGGGCTCGCATGTTGGAATACCGTCCACTCGCTCTCACACTTCTCACAGAGAGAAGGAGGCCTGTGTCCCAGCAGTGGGAACATTATAGGTTGAATATGCTCGTTCTAAGTAGTGTAATGCGGCTTTAATTCCAGCACTAAGTACAGGCGGGGTCTGAGCACAACGTTTCACTAAACACATTTACTTAAACCTAGGGTCACTAGAACTAGGTCACAACGGTACGGCGTTTAGCTCACAGCTGTTAATTAGAACGATCTAGGTTAACTAGGCACCCAGTCACTTAAGATGTTTTAGTATAGTTTTAGGTTTAAGTAAAGGCTTGCAAAGACATAAATCAAGCGTGTGGTAAGAAAATATACCCTAGATCGAATCGTTTTGGAATTGAGGATCAATTTACCTTACCCGCTCAAATTAAACCTATGACGCTGCGATTAGAATGGGTTCGAAAGCAAAAATATTTGTGAGCAAAACGGGCATAAAATTGACATGTCGAGCATAAATGAGTTTACACCCAAATAAATGCCTGGTCACTGGACATAAAAACTATTAATTTGTTTAGTAAAAAATCTAAGAAACTTAACTTGGTAAAAGGCATTTATTTAATGCACCCAATATGTCCAGGGCACAAACTCATCTCTAGCTCTGCTACATTACAAATCTTGTTGTTACTCCAGTTTAATATTATTTCCTCTCAAAATCATAATATAAAACTGATATCCATGAGTAAATCTACACGTAGGCGATTACTACGACTAAAATCTCAGTAGGAATTCCTCCTAATCAGTTCCGTAATCGCATGTTTACATGGCAGGAGAGCTAATGTCCTGCCGATCCCCTTAACTTCGCGTGTCCACGGTGATACCCCTAAGTGGTGCGACCAGTTCCACTGCACTTACTATCGAACTGATAATGGTGATGCCTGATAGTAAACACGTAGTACTTTTCGCTTTTGTAACTTAGTTTAGCTTCCTGACCAGTAGATTGGACTAGCGTACTTTCTATCTTCAAACATTTTTTTAAAGAGATTGATACTCGTAGTTGTAGAAGCCATTCATTTCAATTAGCTTATCAATTTGTTAGTCTATATTGGATAATAGTATGCTAACTGCTGCAGAAACGATTGTTGCGTCGTGGTTTCGAGGTCAGAAAGGTGCATTAATTTGTGTTAGCCATTTAATTACTAAACATTTAACTACTCGTAAATACTATCAAGACAGTGAGGGAAAGTATTGTTCGAGGAATAATAATGACATTCGCCATCTCGCACTGGGCCCGCATAGTGGGTGAATACACATTCCCTCTCACTTAGAAGAGGTGTATACGCCAGTAGTAAAATTAGAGGCTGATAATGCTAACTGCTGAACAAGCTATGGCTGTGTAACGTTGAATAGGTTAACATTGTATAGATAATACTGTCGTTGTTAGTCATTGATAGCGATATCTCAATCTCTACAACTTGACAGATATGGTATCATTACATCATCAACATAGGCCGAGATTACCACCGAAATTACTCATCATCTTCCTGCCCTCATCCTATTCTACTGGGGGTCGCCGCAACACGGTTCTGCTTCCATTATCATCGAGATTACTAAACCCTAATTTTATTCCTTTTAATTTATTTTATTATTTTCGGCTACGACGCGGGTGAAGTCTTTGGCAAAATATAGTTCCACTATAAAAGTCTATTGAAACCACGCCTTAACTAGGAACGCGAAATAAGCCATAAAATTACTTTCAACAAACAATGTTCAGTGTAAGTCTCGGTAATAACCCTGTAAGCGCGGCATAGTTCAAAATCGTAAATCACGAGTTATTTATTCTGTGTTTGCTCTACAAAGTCGCTAATAACGTTGTTGGCAGAAGGTCCACTCTATATTTGATTTAAAATAGGATTGATCTTGGTCTCAATAAGGCCAAGAAACAAAGATGAGACCTATAGGATGGAGTGAGCTCACCCAGAAAGTATTAGAACTCCTGCGAGCCGACAGAACATTTAAGGCTATTTGGCGCCAGTCTTTGATAGGATGGTGATCGCTAGCCAGACGGTCTTTGTGAGGCCTACCACCGCTAATGAGATCGCTTAGCCATCACCGCAGGTCATAGGTAGCCTGTGGTACCGTGTCCCAGGGTAGACCGATAGGAGGCAGATCCCACCCGCCCCAAAACTTTGTGATAAAGGGATTCCTCGAATCCTGCATAAGCGAATGTATATTTCGGCGTGTTTGGAGTAGATATCACAGCTGATGAGCTCCCGCCATATCAGCAGACTTTGTTCTTTCGATCGATTAATTAACGAAAGAAGAACGACGGGTCAAATGAAGGATTGCAGCCTTAAACGATTTGGTTATAACACACGTCTTTTACGACAGCCAGGGTCTACAAAAGGAATTGCAAGTCACATTACCCGCGGGCGTGAACAGGGTCTTATTGATTTGATAAGATCACACGCATTCGAAGGAAAACGGACCAAGACTTTAGAAGTTTTAATTTGCGTAAAATTTTAATGATTACAATTTGAATGGCTCACAGAAGTTACATTGACGAAGAGAAAATGTTTTCTTCGTCAATGTAACTTCTGTGAGCCATTTTTTCGTGACACAACGGTTCGAACGAAAGCCGTTGGCCGAGGAAATATTATGCATATCGATCATTTTGCTGTTGCATATTTATTTAGTTTACAACAGTTATGGAGATTTTATGGGAGGCGCAATGTCGAGTGGAATACTAAGATATATCTGCAGGCTAAGGAAGGTGGACTTTAGTGAGTTCTCAGAGGACATTCAATTACTAGGTACTGGTCCGAGCTACCAGGTTTAGTTTATATGTAAAGTAAATTGGGAATATTTGCCTATGCTTGCAGAGGGAATTTAAGGACGACTATTCAATGGAATATAGCATGAGGTCTATTAATAAAAGAGTCACTTGGATATACTCGATTGCTAAATAAGAAATGAACAGTAGGACCTTAAAGAAAATAATATAACATTCAGCGTTCCAAAAGCTTCAAATAATAATATGTAGATATTTAAAAAATCCATACATCTTATAACTGCTTGACCAAGACCTATTGTCATTGCTCAAGCACAATTTTCATGACATCATCTTTTGACAACATCTTCGCTTACCATATGGAAAAAAAACCGGCCAAGTGCGAGTTGGACTCGCCCATGAAGGGTTCCGTAGCAGCAAGCATAGATTAGAGATATAATTATATCTTTTGAGATTAGTAAGTAATATACACAAACAATAAAAATAACTTTGTTTTTCATAGTATTTGTATGAATGGCAAAGTTATATTTGCGGTTTTTGAAAATGTACTATATCTCAAAAACTGCTAACTGTATCTCATCCAAACCAATTTTCGTTGGTAGTTTTGGTTGAGGTCTACATTATATATTTTTTTTAGTTTTATCATTCTCTTATTTTAGAAGTTACGGGGGGGGGGACACACTTTTTACCACTTTGGAAGTGTCTCTCGCGCAAACTGTTCAGTTTAGAAAAAAATGATGTTAGTAACCTCAATATCATTTTTAAAGACCTATTCATAGATACCCCACACGTATGGGTTTGGTGAAAAATTTTTTTTTGAGTTTCAATTCTAAGTATGGGGGGCACCCCCAAAATTTGTTTTGTTTTGATTTTTGTGTGAAGTTCCTAATGCGGTTCACATAATACATCTTTCTACCAAGTTTCAACAGGATAGCTCTTATACTTTCGACAAAAAGTGGCTGTGACATACACGGACAGACAGACAGACAGACAGACAGACATGACGAATCTATAAGGGTTCCGTTTTTGCCATTTGGCTACGGAACCCTAAAAAGCTCCGGTTTACAACAAATCTAATTAAGTATGGTGATTCGGAAACAAAAGACTATCGCCAAAGAGCCGCCTGAGGAAGTGAACGGGGCATAATTGACGGCAAATAGATTTATTAGTTGCTCCATATTTTTACTAGCTAAATCATTTTTGTTAGCATGTCTTTCTATTAGACAAAGGCTTCAAAAACCACTCATTATCACCTACAACGTTAACAAATTGATTGATGAGATGAAAGCCCTGCGCCGAAGGCATGCATCCATCATCGGTGGTGTCGACAATAGGCTTGAGGTAATCCGGTCAGTGAGCAGAGCCGTAGGCGAGTACTGTCGAGTTTGATGACGTGTTTCTTTCAAATACATGTTAGTTGAAAGCTCACACTCATAAATTTTGTACCATAAAATTGTGACCATATTTAACGGTGTGATTAGATTTTACCACCTCCCGGTTATGTGTAAATGCCTTGAAAGTATTGTAAAGATCCGGGAGTTCCCGCGGTTCCAAATACCTTGAGAGAACCGGGAAGTCCTGGTTCGTATCAATACTTTGCTTAGTTTTTTACTTTTTTATTTATTTTATCAAAACTTATTCTATCATTACAGGGTTTACCCTAATGTAATAGACAAGACCTTAAACTAACATAAACTATAAACAATTCAATAACAATAGAAAATTCAATTAAATTAAAACACAAAATATGGTACAAAATCATTGTATAAAGAAGTACTTACATAATAAATAATACATCCTAACTAATACACTACAATAACACAATACAATACATAAAAAACACAATATATAAATTATTTTGCTTATAGCATAAAGTAAATAATAATAGCCTTGCGAATTCACCCAAAGAACACGTAAACACATCGATCTGTGTTTGAAGGCTGTTGATGGTACGAATAGCTCTGGTAAGAGGTGCCTTGGCAAGCAAGTTAGTTCTGGCTGTAGGTACCAGTAGCAGTGGCGGGCTGCGCCGCCTCCACACGTAGCGGTCCGGCACACACAGACTGACTTAGATATTATTCAGATCATCAAATAATAATCACCACCTGGATATCGAACCATGTGTAGCAACTGACTTCTACAAAGTGACCTATGTGATAGTTGGATACGGCAGATTTTTTCCCATGCTTTTCGCCCTATGGCAAAAGTTGTTGATCTATCATAGTTATTATGAAAGGTATCGTTATGGTGTAGACTGGAGAGAGTACTGGGTATCGCGTGTTAACACTATTTGCAGAGCTCACTCTAGTGGATAGGGTTGGGATATCCACCTCGCGTATCGATAAGAACTTAGCGAAAAATGGGCAGAATATGCAGTACCTATCGAACCTGTCTCATGAAAAAATTCAGATGTTTATTGGACCTGTTAAACCTAGGTATTTGAGGTTTTTTAATCCCTCATTAAGGAAAGACCTCAGGCAGAAAATAGAGCACAAGCGAAGTGAGCAATGGAAGTGACTTCTCAGGGTACGTTGGATGAGCCCTTCTTTGAACCTTTTATATCTTAAGAAGTTATGAGTATGCCAAGAAACAATGGGTAAACTGTATGAAAAATAACTAGAATAATAGGGAAATATGCAAGTTAAACATAATCATGCTGCGTCAAAAAAAGAATCAAATGTGATGTACCCTTCGATCAATAATATTGATCGAAGGATGTACCACTACAATAGTTTAGTACTTTAGTATATTTATACTGGACACCGCACAGTATAATCTCCATTTGCTATCAGATTTTCAACGGTTGTTATTATTTTATTAATTTGAGTACGAATTCGGTGTGAATATCCCCATCACTAGAAGGTCCGGGAATGCAGTAACTTGAATCGTGACTGGCGGGTCGGAAGCGATTTGTAACACATTATAGAAATATGCAGAAGTTCTGATAGAGGTGAAGAACAGTGACGCTCTTCATTATTTACATTATTGAGGGGACTTTGTCTCAACACCACCCAGATTCTTTTTCTTACACTAATGATTTTTTGGTATTGAATCCAAATGTGAGGAGTGGTTCCGCAAATGATGGGACAATAATTGGTAATTATGATCTACTTCTCCGTGCCCTGATGTTGTACATTACAGGAGTTATTGGTCGCTACAGATAACGCTGAACTTTGAGGTAAGTTTTACATTAATTTTAAACTGCCATTAATACCTCGAGAAAGAAAAAGCGGTTCACATGAACCTTAGCCTTAGTCCAAACGTGATAATTCATACGGTTACAACTTATATTTCCTCTCACATCTTTACAAGTCCGGAATCTTTTTCACTTGCTGTACAGAGAAGGTTTTCTGTAACTTTCCCGTGTGTTGTGTTTCACACCGGCCGCGCAGGCGCAGCATTGTTTAGCTTCGCATTGTTTGAATTAAGAGCTAACTGTTATTAGTGCCTGTAATTTGAGATCTTAGTATTTTTAGTTCGGTCATTGAACTGCGGGAGTCAATTCAATTATAGATTGGTGTTGTGAGGTTGTAGGTTCAATTGTTGTCCGTTCCATTATGTATTTTGCATACTACTGAGTACGATCTAAAAATATAAAAAAATACGTTGTTTTGCTCTGTTCGATGTACAAAACGTTTTGTAATGGGTCTTGTGAAACCCTGTATATCCAGAAGAACAGTAATCAGCATGCATGAATACTCAAAAAGTGGAAGTTCACTAATAATGGTTGTCTAAGTATTGCCAGTTATTTTAATTTATATTTTTTTTCTTAAAAGGATGTGACCAGCCTCTGGTGTCAGGTTAGTAAGCTGTCTCTGGGAACCCTACAGGTCTCTAACATGGCTCTTGACTTATAATATTGACTTTATAAGTCCAGGTTTCCTCACGATATTTTCCGTCACCGATGTCAGTGATGACCAAGATAAACTTAGAAAGAAAAATTGGTGCTTCTTCGGGTTCAAACTCGCTACCTTGTGCATGAGAGGCGAGGCGCTAATCGCCAGGTCATCGTTTAATTTGCTGCCATGTGAAGGAAAATGACGTCTTATGGAAATTAGCATGTATTTAAATGCAAAATTTATAGTAATACCAATTCGCATTTAGGCCCGCGTAGTGTGTAACATAAAATCCACTCCCTATCCCAAAAAAGAAGGCATAGTGTACTAGCAGTGAGACATAATGGACTGAATATGCTTTTCTGGTTGTCTATTCTTAGTACTTGTATACTTTATTTACTTCTCTAGCTAAACATTATTTATTCGCCTTTAAAACCATAAAGTAAAACCACGACAAGTATTAGAGGAAGGTAAGTAGACTTTACAGTTTAGTGCGGCTTACAATGAGTTGATATCTATTATGCCTAGAACACTTTGTAACGTGAATAACTTAGATCAGTGTAGGTTCTAGAGTGGGTTTAGTGCTTAGGTATTAGGGCTGGCACTTAGGAAGTCTAGACATGTTTATAAGAATGTGGACTGACATGAGGCGGAATTAGAGTACTTAGATAGATCCGTAGAAGTAACTTATGCACGTGTTCTAAGAAAGACGAAAACGAAATATTGCGTAGTGAAATTATATGCCAAGAAAAGATTTTCTATGGTGTTGGAGTTGGAGTAAAAATATTTAAAAAATGTTCCAGTTAGCTTTGTAACGCAAAATTTTTCCTCCTAATAGGGTAATAACAAACCCCTTAAAAACATGCTCTTATCTACTGGCTTTAGAGTTCATTTACCAAAAAGAATTAAAAAAAAAACTAGCTTATAAACAGTTATTATAGCTGTGAGTGTGACGTCACTTCTTAATATTAGAGTAGGATATACTTAAATAAAAATTCAGGTAGGTAGCAGAGATGATATTCCGGTGGTCCTCTATCCTCCTCTAGCCTTATAGACAACCCTAACCTCACTCCAATATTTGTTGTACACACAGTTCAATACAATAGTTTACGAGAGCTATCGTTCACTCACAAGCGTTCCATTCACTCACAAGAATGCATCGACATCGCCGCAAGCGCACGCTGCGTTGTTATGGAAACGGCAGCGGTATTTGTACCAAGATCTTATAGAAGGCATTTAAATAATTATGTGAGGTATTTAATATACCAGTACCCTGAGCACGAATTTTCAGTATTTGAGACGTAAAGTAAACTGGAACTTTGACAACTTCAAATTGACAATTTTCAAGGAAAAAATTAGTTCCTTCTTCGCACATCAGAGGCGCTGTTCCAGTTTTTCATACAAAAAACGCTGTAAATACTGAAAAGACGCTGTAAAGTAAAAGAGTGAAAACTCGTGCTCAGGGTACAGAGGTATTTAATGACATTAACAATAATTTTGACAAATAGATTTTGATTTCGACTTAGTTCGCTATCAAATTTTATCCACCTTCTTCTAGTGGACGATTATAAGTAAATCCTATCACGCAAACACTAAGAATAGCAAACATGTTCCACTAATGTTTAAATGAATGAATATCAAATCAATAAATTGTATGACTTCATCGTCACTGCGCTCAAAAACCCAAAATTTTGTCTTACAACGGTTTCGAATACATGTGATCCTAATCCACCAAACCTGCACGAAGCCCACGTAGTGGATCAAGGCCCACTTCATGTAACAGACTTTTGTCCAGCTGTGGGAAACAGTTGACTGATTTTGAAATCTCAAAACATTAAACCAATGGTAGTCTTCATTCAATAATAGTACCAAATTCACTAAAATTACTCGCCACACGTGTATCTGTCGAATCAAGGCTGTATATTTTAAAATAGCAACTCATATAGCCTTAAAAGGAGGTGTGTGCGTCCATCGCCTTATAAGGAGCTAGACTAGACTGAGTCAATATAACATGTTTTTTTAGACCAAATTCGTGCAGTGTTATAGCAAAAATGATGTCGTCAACATTTTTGGTAGAATATCAATTGTAAGTATATCTATAAATTTTATTAAAAGTTTTAATAAGGTAAGAAAGAAAGAAAGAAAGAAAAAACATTTATTCGGCGCAATGAAACCGATAAACACACATTTTAAAATAAAATAAACATCAAAAAAGAATAAAATGAAATAAATCTTAAACAGTAGGTAATAAAAGTAGGAAAGGAAGAATTGTGTGTCTCACGGTTGCGCCAAATAGTAGGTAGTGGGGCCAGAAATGGTGTGATGGTTGAGGAATTGGTAGAAGTGTTACAATGGTAAGAGAAAAGATACTGTGCAGTCTACAAACAAATATGAATGAGGACCAAGAAGAAGAAAGGTGAAAATGACGATAACCAGCAAACTATACGTGGAAAAACAAATATCCTATTTTGATCCAACAAGTAAGTAAGTAAGTAACTATGCAACCTTATGCGCCAAGCCCTGAGGATAGTAGAAGACTGGTGCAAGGAATACAGACTAGCAGTGAACCCTACCAAAACCGAACTCGTCCTCTTCACAAAGAAAAGGAAGCTGGCAACGCTACAATTACCAAGCTTCTTTGGGACCACCCTCAGCCTATCGACTGAAACCAAATACCTGGGTATATTTTTGGACAAACAGCTGAACTGGGCACAACACACGAATTACATCACCACAAAAGCCAGTATAGCCCTATGGCAATGTAAGAGACTGCTCGGGAGAAATTGGGGCATAAGCCCCAAGATCACCTACTGGCTATACACCACAGTTATCCGACCAATCATTACATACGGCTCCTTAGTTTGGTGGCCCAGGACCAACCTAAGTACGACCCAAAAGGATCTCGAGAAACTACAAAGATTTGCTTGCGTAGCAATCACCGGCAGCATGAGAACTTCCCCCACTGCTGCCTTACAGGTGATGCTGGGGTTACCACCTCTGCACCTCGTTGTAAGAGAGGAGGCAGCCATAGCAACTTTCAGACTCGAGGTATCCGGCACCCTAAATAACGATTCCAGAATCAAACACACACGCATCAGAGAAGATGCAATCAAAGAACAGCCGATGATGGCATCACCCATCGACAGAACCCTGAAGACCCACTGCTTCCAAAAACACTACAACATAGAGCTCACAGAGGAGTCGTGTGACTACTCAGGTACAAAAGAGCTAAGGATCTACACTGATGGATCAAAAACCGACAATGGGACAGGCGTCGGGGTGTTCTCCGATGACCTAAACATTAAGATATCCAAACCACTTGGAATGCTCAACTCTGTATACCAAGCAGAGTGTGTAGGTATTATCCAAGCGGCACACGCTATAGAGGCCAGAGAGGTTACGGATGCCAATATACGAATACTCTCCGACAGTGCCTCAGTTCTACAATCCCTGAGGAGCAATCAGATCACGTCGAGACTAATACTAGAATGTCATAAGGCCCTAGAACGAATCACGGTACTAAACCACAACACGGTAACACTACAATGGATTAGAGGCCACAGTGGATCACTTGGAAACGATGCGGCTGACGAACTTGCCAGAAGAGGATCCAGCACAAAACCCTACGGACCCGAACCCATTGTGCCCATTCCTTTCAAGCAGTTAAGAAGCTGGCTAAAGGATCACACTCGAATACAAGCGGAGAGGTGGTGGACCTCGACACCAGGGTGCCGGCAATCCAAGGAAGCTATGCCATCCTTGGATACAAGGCTGACCAGGCGCCTCCTGCGCCTGGACAGAGATAGCCTGCGCCTGGTGGCGGGGACCATCACTGGACACTGTTCACTGAACAAACACTTCCACACCCTAGGAATCACTGACAGTCCCCTGTGCAGAGCATGCATGGAGGCGGAGGAAACGGTGGCGCATGTACTCTTTGAGTGCACCGGCGTTACCAAAATTCGCGAGGAGACCCTGGGAACACCAAGATCCCTTGCGGATGCCCTGAGGCGACCGGGAAGTTTGATCTGCTTTTGGAGGGAGGTGGGCTGGTTGGAGTAATTGGCCACAATGGCTCACGCACAATGGTCCAGGTTGAGGACTAAGTGCGGAAACCTAAACCCCCCATGGTTCCAATGGGGGGCCTTCTAAAATAGATCCAACAAGGCGACAATTTTTTAAATTAATTATATTATAAAGTAATTACTTTTTCTTATCTTACGATAAAAATTATTTAGTTATGGTCAACGCTAGGCAGGTGGTACAACCAACTTGATCCATGCGTAACTACAAAAAGTTGGTCATCCCTGCTAAACTTTGATTGGCTATAAAAAGTGTTAATCCAGCGATTAGAGGCGTGCAGTAAAAAGTATTGCAAAAAACTTCAAGTTAATTATGGCCAGATGATGTCTATACAAATACCTAGGGTCGAGTTGCCTAAGTCGGACCGGTTCGTAATTTGTACCACGTCAAAATCTACCAAACCATAATGTTTAGTTTTTAATTAGCAACATTAAAAAGCAGTGCTTACCAACATTACGCAATGGCAGACATTTTGGATGCAATGACATAACAAAGTGCAGTGTAGTAAACAAAAATAATTATTATGGCGTCGTGATCTTATTTTATGGCTGTTTACCTAAGGATTTGTTGTCGGAACGGTAAGTACAAAGCAGTTATTATGTATGTTTTTGGAAAGTATGCATATTATTCTATTTTTTGAGAATATAGTTTTATATTTAGCATCTCGAGGTTATGATACCGGCTCGTATAAAAATAAAACTTAGTGGATGCCTTATTTGTACCGGGTAGGGTAATCCTAAAATGTACCGGTACAATTTAGGTGTATGATGGTTCTCCAACACGTTTGTTAACTAGACTGAAATATTTTCAGATGTCTGGAGAGAATAAAAGTATTATGGACGCAAGATGCAAGCAAATGGTTTCACGAAACATGCGGAGACAACCCTGATATTTGTATAAAATGATGGAAAAAGAAAAGAGTTGACTAACCTTTTCTTTTCAAATACTTCTTGTCTTTTCTTATCTCAAACTTTATAAACAATTATTAAGAATTATAAAGATGTACATGTTCCTATATTGAAATCACAAGGCTGATTTTAGTTCATAATTAAAATTAAAGGAAATAAGAGGAACCTTAACTATTATTATTATACAAAAGTGTTATTTTATTTTATGCTTGTTGTTGATTCAAACTTTATTTTCAGTACATACGTTTATTATTAATATTAACACTTTATGGTTAATATTTTTATATAGATGTATAAAGGAAAGGCTGCTTTTAGTTAATAAGAAACACTTGAATGTCGAAGTACAATTTAGGATACCTATGGTACAATTAAGGAAACCGGTTTCCTAAATTGTACTTTCTAAGACTTTTTTTAAAACTTAATTTTCATGTAGTTTTTTCATACTTCCTCATTATCTAGTAATAAAAAATGAACACCAATAGAACAACCTTTTTATTTCTAGTAATAGAAGTAATAGAATTAGTAATATATAGTTTTCGTGAAAACTTGTAAAGTTCGTTAACTGGTACAATATAGGCAACCTTACCCTATATAGTAAACGTTGTACATAGACAAAAAGAGATATCGATTGAAAAAGTGTTGTGATTAGAAAAACTTTTTTGTGTGTTTTGCTTAGAGATGAATAATTGTGTTCCAAAAATCTGGAAATTAGAACCTTTTATTGATTAAAAGTACAAAAAGGGATTGCTTTAAAAGCGGTTACAATGAAGACGGAAACGGTACAGACGAAGATGGACAAAGTGAACAAGGGTCTCTACAATATTAGTATTACCATCAATCGTGGAACTAAAGAGAGTGATAGATCCTATGAAAGTTGAAGAAAAAGAGGGAGACCAGATCAAAATAAATGGATGGTATAAATTACAAGGGAGTGAATGATAACGAAGCACATGGCACAACTAATTGGAAAATATTTAACTTTTGCGTCGGTCTTTGTAATTTTATAAAGCTGTAGACAGAAGATTTACTTACAACGTAATATCAAAGGGTCATTATCCTGTAAGCCATTTATAAGGTCAGCATCATATTAAAAGATTGCCTAATCGTGTCCAGTTACGTAATATGAAACGCGACGAAAAGAATTTACAAGCTCCGAGAAAAGGGGCTTGTCTTACAAACCTCTGTGATATGAAGGGATTCTTGTCCATTTTTACCTAGATAACTATGATGCAAGGTGGCGAGATAGGCAGGTGTCTGTACTATGACCATTGCAGGTTTATAATACTGGATGAGACTGGAAACAAGCCATACAAAAAAAAATGGATCTTTCTAATGAAAATTTCAAAATTCTAAAACCGTAACAAATAATCCTTTAACAAAAAAGAAACAATTTATTTAGTATCGAGTACAAGCAAGCACTTGACATGCGCACGCGCCAGATATCTAGCTATTAATACGATCGGTTATGAATGAACGCCCTCAATGGAAACCGTTTCCAATTCGTGTGGGCGTCTGATATGGCTGCTAAAGGATTATATTTTCAGGTGGATGGACAGTTCGACGGGCTCACAACAGTCTTATAGACTTACAAGCCTAGAATAGATATTGATTGTATTATGTATGGTACAGTAATATAATATCACGCCTAGGTCGTATAGCCATGTTTATATTGTTAAATGGAAAACTGGATCATTACTGAATCTACAATTTATTCATTATAATGTAATTAACATCTTGCAATTTGAATTTGCCGGTCATATCCAATCACACCGCGCTGACATACGTCATCCTGACTTCTCTCCTGCCCGCTCCTCTAGGGATGTACCACGCTGCGTAGGGTTGGGATTCCAGTTACGGATTTTCGTTTATTAATATGTAGATACTGGCAGTAATAATATTTTTATTTACCAAACAGTTGTACAAAGAGAAGAAACAGGTGATGGGTGGACTATCTACAAAAGATCATGAGAAAAACCTGAATGAAACTAAAATAAGAGAGGCCTCTACGCAGCTGTGAGTGGAGCATGGCTGCTAATGATGATGAAAAGTGGATTGCCTACCAATTATTTTTGTGAACAGTTACAATTACTTTCGAACTATATGTGCGTACCAACGACCATATATAACTAGACTCCTAATCACAGGCGACCGATGTCTGTCAACACATTAGGTAAAAAAATCTTATAACCGTCGTGACTCGACCACTCCTGTGAGTCCCCGTGTCGCACTGACCTTGAGTTAGCCAATCAGAACGCAGTATTAGCCAATCAGAACGCAGTACCCCGTCTCCCTCGCTTATGTCGTACCTCAGCGACTTGACAGAATAATTTTCGTTAGTCAGTCTAGTTATAAATGGTCGTTGGTGCGTACAGACCATGTAACATAACATGTTATTATACAACATTGCTATACTATAACATGTTTCAGATAATGTGGACACTGAATGTTATAAAACATGTTATTGATATGTAAAACAATGTTATAAATCTTAGTCACGGGTAGGACTGAAAATCGGTAAGCGACAATGGTTATATAACATTGTTATATAACATTTTTATTCTAATGTGTACAGTATTGTTTTATGTTGCAATGTTGAATAACAAGGTTACATAGTGTGGACGTGTTATAAAACACGGGTTATATTATAACATGTTACATGGTCTGTACGCAACTTAATGCATGTGCATTATATAGGTAAAGTACTCACTACTATGTATAGTATATTTAGGATTAAATAGATGAGTGACCTCTGTCTCTACGTAACTAACTTCCAAATAAATTTTATATGGAGCGAACCGATTAAGCGTCTACAAAAAAAAACAAATATGCGTAAAAGGTACCAAGAACCCACACTATTAGGGTCATAATTAAAACCCACAAAAAAGGATATGAAACCCACACAAAAACAATTAAGTCTGCAATTTAATTATGAAGAAATGCTAGGAATTCAGCTTACCCCACTAGCAGAATCAGTGGAGATAAGATAGGGACGAGTGCTGGTGAATGAGCGTGGAGAACATTAATCATAGTTATTTTATTATTAAGACAGCGCTCACTGGCCTAGACCGCTAGACTGCGTAGGCGCAGGCGACTAGGGTTGGCAAGCTGATGATAAAATAATCTACTTATAATAGTCTTATTCACTGACAGACTGCTCACAGTTTAAAATACTTTTTTATTATGGAAATTCGCATGGACCTCCTCCGCCCAGGGAAGGCGGAGGGTCTGACTCGACCGACTTGTGCCACTGAATATGTGGGGGTCGCTGGTAGACTAGGGAAAATATGACGGGATGCTTTGGATAGCTTCTTCGTGAATCACGAAGAAGTCACTTCTTTCGAGAAGTGGAAGGAATGGGGAAAGCCTTCTTACAGGAGTGAGACAGCATGATAATTAGGTGTATTCCCATCCAATACCAAGAGCTAATACCATTTGGTATTAGTTTATTTTCGAATTTATTATCTATTCCCAACGAGTACCACATTTTTTAAAATAAAAATTCTATTACTAACGAATACCAAAACATGACTTTTTGTATACTCAGCTACACAAATTACATACTATCGATGCAAGAGCGAGCGAAGCGAGCTCGGGACTTAGGGCACCCTGACTCGGACAGGTTAGGTTCGAAGGGGATAGAATTAGCGGTATTAGCTCTTGGTATTGTATGGGATATTAAAAAAACAAACAGTAATTGCAAATATTCTTTTTCTGATCGAAATATACACTATAGCAAATTGGCAATCTTTTACGTTTTTATACATACTTTAAACTAACTACAACTCTGATGAAAACTCTTTGGAAATGAGTTAACTAAGAGACTTTTTATAGCTCAAATGCCTTACACAGTGCCTACGGAGTCAGGTGGGTGAGCGAAGAGAGAGGTGCATTCAGTCATAGGTATATTTTATGATGGAGGCCGAGCAGTCTGAGAAGCCTAGACCCTGCAGGGCTGCGTGGGCGCACCAGGACAGGGCTGACACGAAACGCGGTAAATTGGTATATTTTTATATCACATACAGCGGCAGACCTCGTAGAAGATGGCGGGGCGAGCTTGACAAAACCAATGACCAGTGGTCCACTTTGGCCCTGGATCTTGAAAACTGGAAGTCATTGGGAGAGGCCTTTGCCCAGCAGTGGGATGATAAGGCTAGCAGTATTAGTATACAAATTGATAATAACAAAGGTAGGTTAAGAAGTTATTCTTAAAGAAATAAATGGATAGCAATGGTATGCATAATTTGCTTCTAAGTGAGGACCTAACTGGACAGTGGACAGCTCTATCTACCGATTGCCTCACTTATTCACATGCAAGCATATAATTTGACACGGTTGTGCAGTTATAGCAAGAACAAAGTTTGTCGTTGCAATCCTAATTTCGTCGCAATGTTTGTCTTATACAAATTGTAACGCAACGCTTTTTTGTTTGTCTCTCCTCATTAGAAATCGCAAGCATTAGATAGAATGCACGTTTTGGCAATTCCTATAAAACTGTTGTGTTTCGTACCAACCCTAGATATAAGGCCCACGCACACTATCTGACCCGGCCCTGCTCATCAAATCCCGCAGGTGGGAGATAAGTGTGTATCCATCTTAACAGTACTGCATTATACTTAGACTGTAGGGTCCGCTAACGATGGGGCATTACGAATGGTTTCCTTAATTGTTAGTATCTTTATTAAATACTTGTTTATTAGTAAAATGATTTGTTGAACTATCAGTACTAGTTTAATCTGTCATTCTGTCATTCAACTATACGTTTGATGATTTCGCGTTGTTACGAATGTGCGCTTTGGGTTTTATTTTATTTTTTGTCAAAGATGATTGATTTTTTTAAGGTGGTACCTACACAATCATCTAATGAGTATTCAGCAATGAACTGTCAGACCCGTAATGACTAAAATCTACCGTGTTCGTTCAATTATTGCTCTTTACGTTCCGGTTACCTGTTTAAAGACAGTCCCGCAAAGATGACATAAGTTTCATTTACTTTTAAAATTGCACGAAAGCCTGCACAGCGCTTGAAACTTATTCAATTTATTTTCTCTTAGAATCGGTTATTATTTCTGCTACTCTGGCAACATTCTGGTTTAATATTACTCCGGACCTCCGGACACAACGAAAATTCCACTTTGACAGTCGTTTCCACGGTTCCCTTTCTGTTTGTCATTGTTATATCCAAGCCGGAAATGTCTGCCAATCCAACAATAATTTACATCTGATTCAAGCACAGTATTAATCCATTGCTCGGTTTTACGCGACATTCTGAGAAAGTAGCATGTCTAATAAATGCTGAATATTATTAGCTTATGAAAGGGATGTGGGCAGACATTTATTGCTCAAGTTGATGCTTGTTGCTCATTATCTGGTTAGCCTAGTTTTAGCGCAACTGTTGGTTTTGAGTGTGATGAAGCCCCTCTAGTACAGTCGCTAGCACCTACACTAACCTACAAAATTTTCCCAATCAAACACCTTTAGACTTTCTTCTTTGATTTAAAGTTCTAAAAAGACGTTGCGTAGAGAATTGACCGCGAAATTGTTATTACACATAGCATTTCATTTAGTGATTAAACATGTTTTTTTGCAATT
The DNA here is from genome assembly GCA_950005045.1 of Agrotis exclamationis. Taxonomy (NCBI): domain Eukaryota; kingdom Metazoa; phylum Arthropoda; class Insecta; order Lepidoptera; family Noctuidae; genus Agrotis; species Agrotis exclamationis. Next base: position 1,334,639 of record OX465421.1, on the reverse strand, counting down.
ATGAAATAATTTAATTGTGAATTAAAAGAGAAATAACTATGAGTGAGTTGTGTCGCGAGTTCATTTTAGTTGAGTTCATTTTATGTTAGAGTTTTACCTTCCTTATATAAAACTCTAAAATAAAATTAACTATTACAAAGAATTGTAAATTCTAGTTCAAAGTTCAAAATCTATTAAATGAAGACCGATCGGTGTAGCTTGATGTGCTCGCGTCAGTCCAAGACTTCAAGCAGATTTTGGATTTAAAAAAAATGCTAACCTTTGTATTAGTGTTAGTGCCTTACATGAGACTTGACTAACTTTACTTATCTAATCGCTCTATCTCATCAAGAATTTATTTCAACGCCTTTTTTACATTTTTAGGAAATGAAGCCATAAGTTCTGTAATAAAATTTCAAGAATTCACCAAGATTCCAATAAAATAGTAAATCAAATCAGACCATCAACATTTTTGAGCGGCCGCGTCACACGTCTTAAATGACTTAATCGCATCTAAAACATCGAAATGATCTTAAAAACCACAAATTAAAAGAAGTAAGAATCCAGTTCGCATAGCAGATCAGGGCACACTCCTTCCGACTGGATCTGAAATCTTAACAATAGGAACGCACTTGTTAATAACTTACATTAATTCAGTAGCCTGGCGAAGTAAGTTAATGTTTAGGACCAAAATATGCAGTCAAAGTAAACTTCGTGCTATCAACGACGAAGGCGTGGAAATGCAGGTTAGAAAACCAACAAAATTTTTAAAATGTATGATGTTGTGCCAACAACTCAAAATAAAAAGACTAACCCGATTTATTGCAACAATGAATGTTTAAACTTCAATTTAATAATGTTCAGTGAAGGTGTCCCGCCCACCATTGTGACGTCTTGGCCTTATTATCCGTGATTAGGCTTAGAAAACCGTCATGCTGTGGTCGAGGCGAGATTACGATCAAAATTATCCGTTAGCCAAAATGGTGTCGACTGACATACTTTATAGGAAAGCTTTGCTATCTATTTAAATTGAATTTGAAGAATGAAATAGATAATTACAAAGAATGAACAAAAGAAGGTAACGGATAATTCATAATCTTTCTTTGTGCCCCAAAAAACATTTTTAAATTAAGGACAGCAACATCCAAAATAAAAGAGTATATTAGATTTTTTTTATTCTAAAACAACTACAACAAGCAACTCTCAAAAGTCTATTAAACACGCTACTGTGCGGGTAAAACGCAATATGATCGACGCCTTATATTTTTGTACTGAAAACTGAACAAAATTATGCCTATTCAAAGCTGGGCAGGTCGCCCAGCTTTGAATAGGCATAATTTTGGGAATAAAATACAATCCATGGTTAGTCGTTGATAGCGTAACTTTCTATAGGTAGGTGAAACAATATTTAAAATCGGTATAGTAACTTTTGAACTAATCCATTAAGAACTTAGTTTAGATAAAATAGCAGTGTACTTATTTAAACAGCATAGCAAATTAAATCCTACGAAACAAGTTAATTACGAATTAGTTTTATCCTTAAAATAACAGAGCGTTATATTTTTTCTGCTGTTGATATGCCGTGTTGATTGATGACGCGAGTTACTCGCGTATGCGCAGCCGGCTGCCATCAGTTCTGATCGTTGATGGTACCGATGATGAATTGCCTAGATCTGTCATTTTGATGGTAATGCTTATTTGGATCGTTAGGAAGAATTGGGTGCAAGTCATTAAATTATGGGTAAATACATTCAGCTCTTATGGTACGTAGTGTGTACAACGATCGGAAAATACTAAATACCAATAGCTAAAATCAATACTTTAGATATAGAAAAACTTGTGAAACAACATTTTCTTTATAAGTTAGCCGTTAGTTAGCTTCATCATCAGATCAGCTCCATATAATCATATTAAATTGTCATTACAACCAAAGGCACTTCATGTTTCGGCGGTAAGGTTTAAAATTACCTTTGCTTTTTATTTTAATACTGGGCCACCACTGCTCAAGAAATAAACAAATAATGATTATTAATTAACTTTAAACCATAATTTTTTTTTAAATAACATCTCATTAACTTTATTTATTTAACCATAAATTAAATCAATTGAAGTAATTAGCAGAAAAACTTGCAGTTCTGAGTGGTACTGACACGGGGTGTGTCAAAACCGTTTGAGTGTAGTAGCCTAACGATAATACTGACTTCAACATCGCTATACAGGATAAATCAGTGACAGGTTAAGAGCTCCAGCTAACCCGTTCGCTGCAGCCTCGTTACCCCGCGGTGATAAAGTCCGAGTATAGAACTGATATTACGAGTATTTAGGGTATAAAAGAACTAGTTTTTGCCAGCGAGTTCAACAGCACGCAAGTCCAAAATTACCCTCGGGAATGTACTCGTAATACCAAAGTATAAGCTATAATCCATCCCTGTGTAATATTGCATCCAAAACTCTCCGGAAATTTCCAAATCTGAGAGTGAGACGTCGAATTACCTACAAGCAGCCGCCAAATACAGTAGATCGATATTCAGATTAAGATACATTATTAATTTCGGGCATTATAGACTAACTTCTCTTCTCAACTGAATGTAAAAATTCCTCCAAAAAAGCTGCCCATGTTTTTATTATAGTAAAACGTACTCATAAAAAAAAATGTAACCGCCTTCAAAAACAACCATAAAAAACGGTAAAAAACCTACAAAATAACTTTTCTTTCGGAAGTCGGTGTCTTTGTTTTCTTTATTTCATTGTCTTTTTTTTGCCACCGACTTCCGAAAGAAAAGTTATTTTGTAGGTTTTTTACCGTTTTTTATGGTTGTTTTTGAAGGCGGTTACATTTTTTTGAAAAAGTTTTTATTTTACTCTTTTTAGATTAAATATTCAACCCGAATTCTTGTCAAATACAACATGTGCACTAGAATTTTGTAATCCATAACACCGGTAATAACATCGCTCATGTACACAATAAGCTAATAAAATTCCCTATCTCAAAAACTACCGAACCGATTTTGATGAAACTTACAATATTCCATAAGTTAAATGATACCCAGTACAACAAAAAAAGAATTACTTAAATCGGACTTGTAGTTCCAGAGATATGCGAACTCAAACTAAATCAGTCGATGCCTACTCCTTACTATTAAGGAGTTCTACCTTCCATCATCAGCTCAGCTACATGAAATTATGATTACCATACGCAAGTACTTAAATTACTTCATAAAATTTGCGAAAAACGGTGTGTCGGCCTATAAAATTCGAGGGTTGCCCTCGATTTCTCCAGGATCAAATCATCAGATCCCAACTTGGTGACTATGGGACCACCTCAGAAGTACCTCCTTTCGAACAAAAAAAGAATTTTAAAAATCGGTCCACAATTGGCGGAGTAATCGCGTAACAAATATACAAAAAAAAAAAAAACAAAAAAAAAAAACATACCGTCGAATTGATAACCTCCTCCTTTTTGAAGTCGGTTAAAAACCACAAGCAAACACAACATTTTCGTAACTGGCAGTTACTTTTAACTAGTTCCAAAGAAAAACACATAACAGTTAATCGATTCGCCACAAACCCAGCTCTAACTCGATAACTTTTTGTAGCAAACCCATTTGATACTTCAAGACAAATTGTAAATGCCACAAAACAATCTGAACCGATTACTTCATCGTCCTACTTCGATGCTGAATCGATAAAGACTTAATCGATTCGGCACGCTCGGAACGATTATATTTACGAGTAAGATCGTGTCTGTACGTACCTAAGTATCTTTAAGGAGGCATGCACATTTGCATCGTGCTTATGAGATAATCTGAAGAGTGAGGACACAATTATTATTTTTTCACAAATTTTGGATTGTCAAAATAGCTAAAGTGCTGCCTGGTTATTTTGGCGCATGGTCGGATCTATTACGCCCCCAACTATTTTCTTAATATAATTTTCTGGGGTAACTGTATTGTTTCCATATTTTTTCAGTCAATGTAAAGAAGCAGCTAAGCTAATTATGTTATTATTCGACTGCGATCAAATTGTTGGATTGTCAAAATAACATCTTTAAAGCATATGGAAACAATTTTAGGGCACATCTTCAAAATCTTTCAAATAATATTTACGCATTTCATTCTGTGTTGCCCAAGATCTGTTTCGCACTTGGCACAATCACATAGCAAGAGCTCTATTTACCCTTTAATCTATTAACATGTCTAACAAAGTGTACTAAGAAATGGGTTAAGCTGTACTTAGGGCTTAAGACGACCGTAAGCCGATCAGTCTCGATAGCTGCCGAGTTCAGCCGAGCTTTAAGTCACCGATGCCAGGTATACTAACTAATACACGAATTACATTAGGATACTTGGTATGTAGTGATGTTTGCTGATATGTACGCGTATCGGATTAGGAGAACTGAAACATATTGAGTTTCCTTCTCTCCCGCCCCTAGTTACATAGTGTTTAAGTAACTGTTCCCTCGAAGAATTGATTGTGCAAACGATAGAATTGTTCAGGTCGCTGCGTACTAGTTGACTAAAATCAAAGTTTTCGATTTGAAAAGGAAAATCTGCGAAGAAGTTTAACAAGTAGGTACATAAGAAGTTTTGTGGAGAATTCTCATAGAATGCAAATCTCACAAGTGAGATTTTATCAACGTTCGTGTAAAATTTGAAAATAAATAAGATATTTTCAAAGATATTAAAACACTGTTTTCCGTTAGAATTCTTGATTTGTATTGTGGCGGATGTATATGACAAACAGTCAGCGTTCCGCCAGTTCACCAATAGAACAAGTCGGATTGCGTCAATCAGAATTACGAGAGATAAATAACGGATGCCAAGATGGCGATCCCAAATACACCCGGTAATGATGTAAATGCAGAATAGCAGATGCGTTAAAAACCTACGCAGGCAAATTAAACGTTGCAAACTTGCAAGATGTAGTTCCTAAGTACTTAGGTAATCCTTTGTTTTACGTGGTAAAATCATTAAAGGAGTCCTCTCGTACAGGGTGGAATAGAAAAGACTGCCGAACTCGTGCCGACTAAAATCCACCTTCAATAGCCCTTTACGTTCCAGGGCACGTTTACCTGTTTAGACAGTCCCGCAACCCAAGTAGATGACCTTCAATTTATACCAGGAACATCGTCCATTAAAATATATTCCACAAATTACGTATCTCCGACTGACCTTTACAAACCCTTTATTATTATGTTAAAAGGCCTCAAAGTCCAATCATTACTACTCGTATAATAACAGAAATTATCAATTTTGAAAAATTGAAATGAAATACCTAGAACCTACAGCGTGGCCTTAAGTACAGGGCAGACTGGGCATTTGACCCTGGGGTCATGGAATTAGTGCCTGCGTTGAACCCCGCGTCCTGCTTGTGACCTAACGGGGTTGTCGGATTAATAATATTATGATGATGAGCTGGTAATGTAATGACCTGAAGGATTGTTTATTTTTATCGATATTAAATTAAAAAAAAATATTTTAGAGAAAACCCAGTACCCATCTCCAAAATAGTTTAAGACCGAATACGATTGATATTTATGTTGATAAAAACTGTCAGAGTATTTAATTTGTAGCATTTGTGTATGAGACGTTTTATTGTATGTTATTATAATATGAAACTGTACTATGTCTTACATAACCAATCGTATTTTGCGAAAATGTTACTAAAACTAAAATTGTATCTTATTTATTTTTGGGTTTCTTCTACTGTTAAAACTCTTAAACGTAACACATTACGCCTGACTTATTTTAGTGTTGTGTTTAGTATCCGGATGCCGCCGCGTGGATTTATTTTACTATCTAACGATCGCCATCACGTAGATTCACGATCATAACATCACTGATACGTGTTATTTTGGATATTTTTGAGTAAACATACATTTTTTTTTTTGTTTAAGAATAGACCATATTCATTTATTTTCTGAGAGGTAGGTACCTACATATTCGAATCAAACGCAATTTTATAGGGATCTCCGTGTCTCGTTTGTTTTAATCCCATTATAAAAGGAATGGGCTATTGCAGCAACCGGGCACAAATCGAGAAAAAAAACGACGGGTTGCACTCCGGAAGTGCCGGTAGAAGTGAAAACTTTTTTATTACTGTGTTATATTTTAAAACTGGAGTGGTACAGATATGAAATCTACGAATTTTGTTACATCTTGTTAGTGTCGTACAGGTGTCAAATCACAAATGTTTTCATATTCGCTCGATAGATGGCGTTGCACGATTAAAATGCAAGCTATCGTTTGCCTCTTCGTTTTTGCGTTTCTACGTGGTTCACGCTAAGAGCGATAGATGGTGCTTATTTAAATTACGCCTTACGATTTTTCGATCAGGGTCACTGATCCCTGACGCGAGTTTTACATTTTTTACCCATTTCAAATAAAGTGTATAACGCCGCTAAAGAAGTTTTCACTTCAAAAACCAGTAACACGGTTTGAACCCGAGAGACTTCATATTCAGCAGTTGCATTTACTCCACTAGAGCAACAAGACTCATTTCTAGTTCAATTATCATTATCTCTCAAAACTAATGATGACGTCATACTTCCCTAGACCACTGGGCAGTGCACAATCAATTGAGAGCAAGCTGCGCTTGCGCACCCAGCGCGCTATAAATCAAACAACCGGTATATTAGACCAGCTTGTTTGGACGTAATGCCTTAGGAGCTGCAGTAAGTCTAAGTGTAAATATGAAGGGCATAATGGAGGCCAATTATATTTATACGAGATTATGCCCGCTCCTTGATCCGTGTGGAAGTCGAAACTAATCCCAAGGGAATGTAGTGCTGAGTTAAAGAATAACCGTCGAGATTTTGTGTTGAGGAGTAACAAACATCCATTCTCATCATTACCAAATTAATTACCTACATGGAGGGACTGCCTTTCTGACCATTACAAGTCCACAAGTGTCCACAACCCAGTTAGGGCTGGGTATTTCGCTATCTCTTGGTAAATGGTTGTCAGATTTTCTAGCCAACTACCTGGATCAAGGTTTTACGGGTTCATCGAGGTTAAAAAAAGACCTTGGCAAGCGTTCCTTAACCTTGGAGCCCGAGACATGCTGCTGTTATTATTTTATCATCAATTCTAGATTAAAAATTGTTCCCATGGCGATCACATGGCGGTTGTATTACAGTCCCAAATGCAGAAAATTTCTGACTTGTACAAGCGTGATGGCTAAGGTATAAAGGACATGCATAACCGGGTCAGACTATGTTGCCCCGTGGCGCGGCCTGTGTGGCCACTTCGTGGAAGCAACGGTGCCGGAGTCGCGAACAAACTTGATCTGATTTTAGCATATTATCAACGACGTTACTTATCTCAAACATGTTACTTTCTTGTCAGAACACTTATTATATTAAAGGAGAATGATTTTCCTCACGATTGCTATATTTTACAGGTTGTTGAAGTTACAAAAGACTCGTATTCTAATACTTCTAATAATCGTTTAATAAATTGAACTAGAGTTGAACTTGAAAGACAAAACAAGACATTTATTTGAAGCTTGCACATGCACATCACAGCGTATAAGGTGAGGATTGTTTTTTTTGGGAAATTTTATTTTAGTCAAAATTTTAGAAAAAGTTAAAAGGATTACGTTATTATTCAGAGGTCCTATTAAGTTTCTTAATCTAAATCCAAAAGTAAATTTGCTTGTGTGTCACTTTTTGAAGAGTTATAGGCTGAAAGGATTTCTAGATAGACCATGACTGAGTTTAGAGGTACATAGTATACTTTTATCCCGGTAGTACATTCCTGGAATCAATTTACAAATCCACGCACACGAGTTGAATCCTAACACTTGATAAAGCCTAAATATAGCTTTAACTTGAAGAATGGGTATCGGAATCGAGTAATAAATGTCAAAACAAAGTCCTGCATCGTTCCGTTAGATCGATTCGGTGGATCCAGCTAACTGTGAAACTCGAATGAAATTCCCACCTGTGTTGGACCGTAGGGCTGCCAGTTATTTTAATTCTGAAGTTTTTCCTTTCCGTATTTTCTTTATTTTATTTTTTTGTAGTACCTATTTCACAAATGTAAATTATACCTGTTCAATACGTAGATATAGCATAGCTAATAAATAAAATTGAAATTACATAAATTGCACGTACGGATTAGCGATTTCGAGTATTTCTATATCATTCTAACGAGTAAGGGAGTCATTTTGTTGAAGCGAGAAGTCCGGTCTTAAAAAACCGCATTTTCAAGAATTTCATTATAGAATGCAAAAATTGGTAATTTGTTACCAATTTTTCATGAAAGTGCATCTGCAGATAAATGCGAATTATTCAGAATGGCATTTGTTAATTGGCTGAAATTCAACGTCATTCCCAACAGTAACGGTCTTACTACAAAAAAGTAAAGAATCTGTTGAACACTGTCTTGTTTAAAAAAACTGACAACGTTAAAACGGCATTTGACGTTGATAAGGGTCGTTTTGCAGTTACACTTTTTTAGACAAGTGTTCAACAGATGTTTAACTTTTTGTGGTACGATGGGCAATGCGCAATGTTTAAATTTTCAAAAACCTACTGGTATGAATTCATTAAGAAATAATTGAAGCACTGGGAGCAACAAGGGCGTTCGGCACCCAAAGCCCATTTTAATATTATTGCACCAAATTAAGCATTGCGCCATCTAGTATTATATGGCAAAAACTCATTTTGATTCATCGTTTCTAGATGGCGTGATAGATAATAATTGAGAGGATTTCGCTACGCCGTTGTTGCATGGATAGCGTTTGAACTTGAAACACGTTACGAACTGCAGTCTGCGAAAGTTTATTTTAATGTAAAACCATGTCCGAAATAATTGAAACCAGTGATTTTAGTGCAGATGACGACCAGACTGATTATGTTCACCCAAAAAATAAAGGAAAAAAGAAGTTGAAGAATATCAAGTTATGGAAGAAAACATATATATATTTAAACTTTTAAATAATGAAAGCAAATGAGTGTTGTCCTACTTTTAAATAAAGATGATTGTTTAAAGCACCTAAAGTATTTATGCCTTCAAAACCTTTTAAAATATGAACGCCCAATTAATTTACGGGTTGGATGCAACAAGGGCGGATAACATGTATTAAAAAAATATGTTATTTTGGAGTTCCCAACTATCTGAAAATAATGATAATACTAAAATCTTACAACTTACTCATTGTTCATTTTGATGTTGAAAGTTCTAGAGATTTATCTTAATTAGTTTAGAATTTATAACACATCTAAAACTTTAATTTCAATTATCTCAAAACTCACTTTTTGGTGTAACGCCCCTGTTGCACCCAATGCTTCAATTAGTGCATTATTATGCTTCTCCTATGTTTAATGTTAAGATGCTTTCTTATCTTATAATTCCAAAAGTGCAGTGTGCATTTTAGTGTTTCTTTAACACTTTTTTTTCTGTAAGAAAATTAAATAACATCCTATTTAAAAAAGCATCAGCCCTACTAACAAAATGGTCGCCATATTTAACATTTCATGTTTATTACGCGCATGACGCGCGGCCGATCGACAAATTCTCAACAAATTGCCCGCGCAAATTAATTTCATGTAATTTCTTCGTGCCAATTTTATTTTAATAACGTTTAAATGCTCGTAATTGTGCTGGGGAATATTATTGGTATTTTTTCAAGAAGTCATTTGTTGGTTTTAACGGTTTTGATTGCATTCGACGAGGATATTTTTCCTATTTTCTTTTTGTTTAAAAAATTACCTATGCCACATAACAGGGAAGATTGGAAGGTGAACCCTTTGCACAGCAGTAGGACACAAAAACGTCTGTTTTTTTTTTAAATCTTGGAAGTAAGAAGAAAGATAAGAACAATTTAATTGAAATAGTAAAAAATATTGCGATTGTTGAGTCTATAGCCACGGGTTCAAATATACCTGTTCAACCACATAAAGGATGAGGATAATAGGCTATTTGACTAAAAAATTCTAATTAATCCGTCAGTTAGAATAACAATATTTGACCTGTATTTTTTCTTTTTTTACGCAAACCAAAATTGAAGTAGATATGATGCTTTCAAAATTGCCAATACGTCACAATTTAGTACATTTTTTACTGAATTCTGACGTCACCAGCCCCCACTCTCGAGTCTTGATGTGTTATATCTTGGTAAATATTCATTGATTTGACATAAGAAAAATTGTGTGCCGTTATTTTTCAAAACTCAAAATAACGGACTTATTAGATTTATAATTTATTGATACTGTCAAATAGCCTATTACCAAATATCCAATTCACCCACTGCTGGGTATCAGGCTCTCTTTTCTTTTGCCAGCCTCATCCAAGCTTTTCCCCAGAATGGTAACAAGGCAGACGACATTATAATTTCTCTAGACCTCTCTCTTAGGTTCCTTTTAATTAATAGAAACATCAAATAAACATACACCAATATGATATATTTATCTCCATCATCAAGTTGTGATGGTATCCGCCAGGAAGTGATGTAATGCGTTAAACCGGTCGGGCTAGTGTCCTAGTTCATAAATTCAAATTATTTCTAAATTATTTCTAAGCAAAATAGATGCTTTCAAAGCTTTCAAAAATATTTTAGAATGTTTTATAGCCATAATAGCGATAACAACGCTATACGTTCCGTTTGTGTTACATTGTTTCATTCTGGATTTCAGTTGGGATGCTTTAAATACTTTAAAGCTAAAATACGAAAAAAATGGAAACGTACCACGTGGTTCCTGAAGGTTCCATGTCATGACTATTACTGACTGAAGGAGCATCATACGCTGTACTATTACTATTAATGTTGTAACATTGCTTTGTAACTATGTTAGTTTCATGGGAAAAGTCACAAGTTATACCAAGTCCTGGAGGTTCTACATCCTGAAAGAATTGGAATGCACCCAGAACCGGGAGCAGGCTCTAATGGCTTGGCTTGCCTACAAGGCCACACCATCTGATACACGCTATACGTCAGTTCTTTATATTTTTGACTTTAGATTGTTGTCACTGATAGAAGATATATTTCCAGAACCTAGAGAGAGACGTATCTGAGAATATAAATAACAGAAGACAGCACAGAACAGAACTCATAGGAACACCTTAAAAAAAGAAGACTCACTATTTCAATAAACAATAAATCGATTCCTTAAACATTCATCTACCGTCACGATAACTCTAGATCGACCACAGATAAAAATAATTTAGTTTGAAACTACAGAAACGATATTGATTATAAATTATAATCTATGAGAGCATAAATTGAAGCGGTCACGCATATGCAAATACGGAGAGATAATTGAAGCCATTGGGGCGCAGTTTATCTTGGAGATAGCATCAGCTGTTGATTGGGTGCACAGGCGCAGAACACCGGCGGATATGAAGGATTGATCTTATGAGATAGTCCGATATTTATTTGTTTTGCACATGTTACTAGTACTGTTTAGAAGCAGTGATGGCTTAAACAGCCCTTGTTGGATGGCGCTTTTGACCGACTGTTGATAAGCTACTTTCTGCCTGCGACTTTGTCTGCGGGAACTTATTTATCGGGAAAGAAATATTCAGTCGTTCAGCCTATATTGCTTATAAAAGTAGCAAACGTTACAATGGGCCCTATCTGAAAACCAGCGCTGTGACTTATTTTCTAAAGGTCTCAAGCTCATGCTGAGATAGGGGCCTTTTGGCCTCGTACAGGACCAAAATTGGTTATTTTGTTTGTATTATTTTTAACCGACTTCCAAAAGGAGGAGGGTCTCAATTCGGATGTTTATATTTTTTTTTTATGTTTGTTCGGGCATGACTCCGTCACTTACCAACCGATTTGAAAAAATCTTTTTTTGTTGGAAAGGGTATACTTCCCGAATGGTCCCATTAAAATTTTATCGAAATCGGACTAGCACTTTTTGAAAAATCAACAAAAAACAACGAAAACATAAAAAGTTTTCAACATTGTCTACACCGATTACTCCGAGGTTGCTGGTCCGATTTCGATGATTCTTTTTTTGTTCGATACAGTATATCTGCCATTTGGTCCCATAAAACTTTCATTTAGTTTGGTGTAGTAGTTTTAATTTTTAGCTTATTGTGTAAGAGTACATACATGGACGATGTTATCACCGGTGCTACGGATTACAATATTTTAGTGTACATGTAAGAAGGTTGAATATTGAAACTAATTTAAAAAGGATAAAATAAAAAAACTTTTTCAAATAAAAAATGTAACCGACTTCCCACAAAAAAGTTCTAAATAACCTACAAAAAAACTTTTCTTTCGAAAGTCGGTGACAAAAAGTCAATGAAATAAAAAAGAAAGTCACCGACTTTCGAAAGAAAAGTTTTTTGTAGGTTATTTAGAACTTTTTTGTGGGAAGTCGGTTACATTTTTTTTTTGAAAAAGTTTTTTTATTTCATCCTTTTTAAATTAGTTTCAATATTCAACCTTCTTACATATACACTAAAATATTGTAATCCGTAGCACCGGTGATAACATCGTCCATGTATGTACTCTTACATTTTTTTTTGAAAAAGTTTTTTATTATGTAAGTTTCCTTTGTTTATTTTTTACATTTTTTATGTTGTTCTGTCCTGTGTGAGTCCAATAAAACTTTTTCTTTCTTTCTTTCTTCTTTCTTTACAATTATTTTATAAACTCTTACAAACACCTCAGAAGTCAATAATTTTTTCACTATTCCGAACGCTTCGAGATCCTTTACGGAAAGCCTCAAATCCGGCAAAAAAAAACTGTAAGTACTATCTACACACATGCCTATATCAATGACTACACAATGTGCCTACACCGATCATAGAAGACGCGTGATATTAAACAACAGGACTTGTCAGCCGGGTCGTCGCCCCGTCAGGCACATCAATGGAGGCTGTGGTCCTGTCAGATCCCTCATTTTTTCTCGCTTATCTTATGATCAGTGCTTTGTACCGTAATTATCATCGTAGGCAAAGCGGCCACAGAGTAACAACATCAGTTAGTCAACTTGGTCATAACTTTGTGGTTATCCCTTGTTATGAATGATTAGCACCCGGCTAAGCACGGGTAGCAGTTTGAAAATAAAATAGAGTTAATGTTACTTAATGATAATGTGGCTTTTTATAGAGGATTTTTAAAAAATAATCGGTTTAGTAGTTTCTGAGTTTATACATTACAAACAATCATCTAATATTTTCTCTTTGTTTATTTATTTTAGTAGAATACCATCATCGTCTGTCTCCTTTAAGGGCCGGCTTCTATTCTTGTAGAATATACGTAACGTATACATAACAGTTAATGTTTTTCTAGTTTACCATGATTTAGGGTCAGAATATGTCGTCTTTTGTGCTATTTACAAGTATTGTAGTAGTGTACTATTTAAGTAAGTAGTCTACAATCTAATTTTACTATAGCTAAAGACACTACGAAAAGTGTTGCTTCTGAAACAAATCGAATTGTATGGGCGTTCCACTGCGGATGTCAAGAGTCAAACTAGTTTTGGACTAGTCACGACAAGTGTCAAAATATAATTCACTAAAAGCATACAAAAACAATCCAATAAAATCACTGGCTCATAAAACAGGTTGTACAAATAGATATTATGTCATTATAAAACAATGACACGTGCATTCGTCCATGTCAGAGACCTGTCGAAACACGGACAAACAAAATAAAACAAATGGTCCTCATAGATGACCAGCATTCCGTGACGTCACACCTTGAAATAACACGCATTCGTTAACTTACTGCCTTTCAAAAAGGAGAAGGCACTGTTCATGAGTATGTTTGTTTCTAAAAACCCTCTTCGCGATAAACTGAGATCTCGAGAGCAAACTTGGATTAGCTCATGTAAAGCCCAAGCAAACACTACACTGAAAAAAAATATATTACCAATTTTTTGTATTAAATCACCTCATAACCGTAAGGTTTTTCGCTTCATTTGTCTGTAAATGATGGCGTAACGTCTGACAGAGAAGAAGGAATAAGAAAACGTGTAGAATGGGATAAAAGCAGGAAGGTGACGATGATTTGTCTAGCCTCGTTTAGCGCATTGCTTATTTATCTCTCATTTTTATTGGAAACGTAACTTAAGAGACAACTTAAAAGCCTATTCAAATCTAAGCGGTATTCGCTGCCGCTGTGAGTAGAAGTGAAGATCAAACTTTGTATTCTACCCACAGTCCCACAAGGATAGCGAAATCCGCTTTGGTGTAAACAGTAATCATAATCACATACCGGTTTTCTGTATCGCAGACGGGAGCGAATACCGCTCAGGTTTGAATAGGCCTTAATAGAATAGTAATGCAGGTGTGGTGAAATTAACCTGGAATCAATGCTAGCTGCGCCAATACACGTTAGTGTCAGTAAGTGATTGATTTTTCTACGCACTACCGCATAATCAATTGAAAGGCTCAAAATTACACAACTGCACAGAATGAAAGGAAACGTTATAAATTGAAATACAATTGTTAAAAAATCCCGATTCATGGACTATCTAGCCTTTTCAGTTCAATGTTGGATTTGGCTTCCAGACTTACCAGTTGCAGCTAAATAATAGTTTTTTAACATAGAGCGGAAGTACTGGAGATCTACGAATAGAGTCCACGGGTACTATGAGTATTGACAATATATGACTCTATATTATGAAAATAATATGCATAAGATATTACAGAAGACAATCTGTCTTATCTTCTGCACATTCATATGTATAAAGTCATAAATTAATCAACTTTGGGGCATCTGACTGTCCTTAACATATTTTTGTTATACATTTCCGTAAAACAAACGCTTGGTCAATGAGAATAGCGAATAAATAAGCACCAGTATTCTGTTTTTTTTTTTGCTGAAATGAACCTAACCTTCTCATTTTTTCATGCAGTTATGTCCTGTTATTATTTGGCCTAACATTCGCTGTAAAAGAATATATTTTGAGTCTTATACGTGTAGTAGTATTTTTTTTCCTGTACGCACTAAATTTAATGGTGTATGGCACTTCGTTTCCTTGACCTGACCGTATGTCCTCTTTTTATTTTATATCTTATTGGAAGTATTATAATATGTTTTGTGTCTCACAAGTATAACTGTATATTCTTTCTTCTTTGTTCCACTGAATTTAGTGGTGTATGGCATAGGGTTGCCAACTTTTATTAGAAGAAATAGAGTATTTCCGATTTCAAGGAGGTAAATAAAGAGTACGGACTTCCAAAATAGAGTATTATTTATTTAATATTTTTAAAAAGGTATTTTTTGTACTTTTTACGGCACATAACAATTTTTCATTGTTTTTAAAAGAATTGTACTCCAAACATTCTAACTCTTTTTATGTTTATAGAAAGCAAAAAAAGCTCATTTTTAATCCACTTCAATGAAGCTCTGTATATCTCTTCCCGCCACTTCACATTCATGATCGATAAGGCTCTCCCAGTAAATTCTGAAGTGGCGGGAACAGAGAATATATAATATAATAGCTTTTTTTTTTCAAAAAATTCGTCAGGACATTAAAAAAATTCCATTTTTCTGCCGACTTTTGCGTAAAATCTGTGTTATTTTACAATTCACCTTGGAGTTCTTTTAAAATAATAACTCCTGAATATAATAACCATTTTTGTAAATAAATCAAGCAGTGACATGAAATTAACATAATAACATTAGTGGCTGCATTCAGAAACGTCCGAATGTGGCTTGGGGAATTGGGGATAAGTACCAACATTTTAAAAGTAAATGGTCGACTTTTTTGTTTATGATCATGGTTTTGCATAATATTACATGACTGGCCTAGTATAGTAAACATTGTGTAAAAAAAAGAGTATTTTAGCGTACTCTATTAGTCTTATAGATTATAGAGTACGCCTTCGTGATATAGAGTACAATACTCTATTTTAGAGAGTACGGTTGGCAGTTCAAAGAAACGAAGTGCCATATACACTTCGTTTCTTTGAACTGCCCAATGCCCATGTCCTCTTTTAATTTTGCATATTATTTGCAGTAGTATAATAAATGTTTTACGTCTTATGTATAACTGTAATTCTTTCTTCCTTGTTCCACTGAATTTAGTGGTGTATGGCACTTCGTTTCCTTGAAGTGACCTGTGGGTCACGGGCCAGCTCGCCGGCTGAATGGCCGCGTGGTGCGGCACTTGTCTTGATTCACAATCGCGGTACGATTGAGCCGTCACGAACAACAAGCGTTGTTTCGATGAGCTTTATATTTGTATCGGTGAGCGCGAACACAGAAGTTTCTTGGTAAATTGCTGTAATGCTTATTATACCTACCTTTTTTTGGGGCTGTACTTGCGTTATGCTCGGAAATTATTTCACGGGAGCATTTTAAAAATACAGAATATACTGTACGGTCTATACGCTCGGGATAATATTTTGTGGGAGTTGTGTTCCACACAAAAATGGATTGCAGGCAGAGTGTACTATTTCCTCGGATCAACGTCTACATTACTTTTTTATTTCGGCAGTGTTATTACTGGGGACAGTGTCAGTACTCCGCGGGTAAAACCTTGCACGGTAAGCTTCAGAGAAAACTAACCCCTTTTGGCAGTGAAATTATTACCAAAGTGGTTTAGTTTTCTTTGAAAGTGACTGTAAAATAATATTTTTTCTTTAACGTAGGTCTTTCTGTAGGTAAAGGGCTATTGAAGGACACCGTGGATTTTAGTCAGAACAAGTCTGATAGTCCCTCTTGCCCTGCCCTGCCCTGGGTGGGTTGATTTGATGATTTAACACGATAAAAACGGTCTTTCTCTAAGAATTGTCTTGTACTGTAGTACACAAATATATTTTCTACCAAAGAATAGCTATCTATTTGATCGCATGACAATCGGTCACAAAATAATGTAAAATTAACTACAGGTTCTAAACAATAACCCGAGCTTAGCTATGAGGCCTTAGCTATGAGACCGTTTGATCGATGGGTGACCGTGACTGCTGCGATATTGACCGTCGATCGTATCGATGTGTCACTGGCTGTTGGTTTTATCGATATTGTAAGTACAACACTAATGTACGACTGTGATTCTATGTTTTAAATGTTTCATACGTTAGTTCTGTTTCATACTAATTAACATTGGTAGCCTTGCTAGTCTGCTGAGTCTGTAGTCTCAAACGAGTTAAATACTAATTTTCTTTTCATTATTTCGATATTTTTTTAAGATTGTGTCAACCATTTTTCTGGCAACTATCGATAACTGAAGTCGCAGATCACACGTGTGTGGACGGACATCACTATATCCGTGAATGATTTAATGACTTTATTAGTTCATAAATAAATATTGAATCCATTGATTGGCGTGAGCATACATTATGTAGTCATGTCCAATGAATGGAATGCGAACCATGTGTGTTCAGAATAAATTATGTATTTAAATAAAACATGGAACTTTGTTTAAATATTTAATTAATTAGCTCTTTATAACGGGTATCTTACAACCATGAGATTTATAGGTTTTTTTAGTGCTGTGGTATACATTTTGGAGATCGATGTCATAAGAAATTATTTTGGAACGACATTGTAACGGCACGATTAACTGCTGTAATGCGTATCGTGGATTCGATTCCTACACAGAACAAATACTTGTATGGTCCATAACATTGCCGATACATAGATACCTACCTAGATATTAATGAAAATATATGCAACACATTCCGTAACCAATAATTCTTCAGATAGAACTATCAACTAAGCAAAAATCGCACATTCCAAAACCTTCGTCAACTCCGATTGAGACAATAGAATAGTGATGGGACGCACCGATAAATCGGTCCCGTTGAGTGATTCGGCCGGCCGTCCCGGGGTCCGCCGGCCGGTCTCACCGGTTCCGCGGCATAGTACCGTGGTCCCGCCCTCGTTCCGTAATCGTACGATAACCAGCTTGGCAATGGTCGCAGGGATTGATACTAATTTGTACTGGTTATCTTTTATAGCGAGTCTGTCGAGGACATAAAATATGATGTCATGTATTGTGATATGTTTTTTGTAAGACAATGACAGGGGTTTAGTAAAGAATTATTTTATATTAATACCAACTACTTAATGTGACTACTTTTAATTCTAACAGTAGGTATATTTTAAGGTAAATATTGTTCACATAGGTAATTTTATTTAATTAGCATGCATTATATACTTATAATATACGAGTATATTTCCCAGCTTTATCCATACTAACACTTTTTTTTGTAAAAATGATTCAGGAAGTCCCATTAAACCCAGAAGTCTTGGCAGCCCTATTCCCGGGGTTGATAAATGCGTTCACTTGATTGAGACTTATTCGTTATTACAGTGTTATCGGATTGCGGTAACATGATGACAATATTATGCAGGCCTCCATCAGCGCGAGTTTATCTGATGTAGAAATAATATAGACCTCAGTATGATTGCTACTGGCCTAATGTCAGTAACTGACTGATTTATTGAAGTAATACTTAATAAAAGCGATTGCATATAAGTCGTTTTGCCGTTTTTGTAGTAAAAAAACTGATTCTTCTGTCATTTAGAAAGCAGTCTTTCCAATCACATCCTTATATCGAAAAATATATCATTCTCCTTGCATCGTCTTCTAATTTTACCCCGGACATCAAAGGTTCATTGTTAGTACATATTTGCGTGTAGCCCCGGGATTGATTGGCTCATTCCGATGATTGATTGTCCCGCGTCGGTACAACACAGTATTATAAGTAAGGTGGATGGAGCAATTCTCGGCAAGGAAGTTGCTTTTGGAAAATGTTTATTTTATACTGTTATTCACGATTTAAATTATGAGAGCCTTACACTGGCCGAATATACATATAGACTTGTATTTTTGTGAAGTCGTTAAAAAATAAAACTTATGTGAATGAAGAATACAGTCTCCAAGTTTATAACTTAAAGCAATTACTTACACAAAATTAATAAAAGTAAACATTTTTATTATTTAATAACTGTTAAGGACACTTACTACTCATCTAGGGAGTCCATAAAATATTGTTTAGTGTCTCTCTACCTGTAACTGCAGCGTGTTTTAATTAAAGCAAGGCAGTAAACGGTACGCCATATTAACTTAATTGGGAAGAATATTGGAATATTTCTTTTTATTATGTGAACATGGAAATTATTTTAATATTGTGCCAGCTAACTAGCACGTTTTGGCTAGTAAAATAACCTCCTTTTTTTGAAGTCGGTAATTAAACTTATGAACGTTTTTCGAGAAACCCTACAAGAAATGGCATTTATAACTGTTTTTATTCTGCAACCGAGGTTCGGGCACGCCGCAACCACGGCACAGCGGAAAGACCCCTCTTTGAGGAGTGGCTGGATAGGCCCCACGGCTTTCTCACCTACCACTTTACGCAGGTCCTCACCGGACACGGATGTTTCGGGAGGTACCTGTGTCTGATGAGGAAGGAGGAAACGTCTGGGTGTCACCTCTGCGAGGATCCCCCGGAGGACACGGTGGAGCACATGCCCTGGGGGGAGGAATCATTTGATGATTTTACCACGATAAAAAAGTAGGTCCAGTATTATAGTCTAGTCTAGCTCAGAGGTGTCAGAAAAAGTCTAAACTGGAGGGAACTTATCCAGAAGAAACCTGTTCTGTCTAACTTTGGTTTGGTTATTTGCGTTCGGGAACGACACAGGTTTCACTCTTACAGAATATAATTAAAAGCCAAGATAGAAAAAAAAATCCTTGTCAGACAACAATGATCTTCACCCTACGGAACGTTAACAGTATTCTACCGACGAACGACTGTTATTATTCAATTGTTGAACAAAGTAATATATAGATGATAATCTGGAGGCAACCCAGCATCATTAGGCTAGTTTTTTCGCCATACTTCTATCTCAGCAGTCACCTCTTTTATACCCATATCATGCTTCACACAGTCCATTCACTTTGGTCTCACACAACTCTTATTATTATATCATTATTTAATTAATTGAGCAATCAGTGTCAGTTAAAGCATACTTTAATAAGATGTTACATATCTAAGGTCAGCGAAATGCAGGTCAACCAGTATTTTATATGGATCGACTGCCTATCAACCTCCACAACCTAATAACGGCTAATATGATACACCTTTTTTTTTAAATAGAGGTTGAAATCCCCATTGACTTCCTCCACTTGAGGAAAGCGGAAAGGCATATCAGACTATTACTTCTGTTTGTCAAGCTTTTGGGTCACTGATAATGGTTGCCTATCCACAGAACAACCTTGGCAATAGCTGCCTTACCGGCAGCCGCTATAAGCCACGAGCTCCTCCACTCCAATAGAATTTATGACTTTATTTAGCCACATGTTTAATATTCTGAACGTGAACAATAAGCAGAGCAGCTATTAAGCTGTTATCAGTTATTTCATGAATGGATTTGGCAACGGTACAGCGGCGGGTCATCAACCCCGGGCGCGCGATAACCTGCAGCCTGCGCGTGCGCCGGCTTCAATGAAACTTCCTTAGATTGTGTCTGGATGGTATGGGTAGGTGGGATATTCTACTATCCTAATAGAACCATCATACTGGTTTGTTTGTGGAGTTTACGTGAATTCATTATCTTCTTTCTTATATATAAAAATCAATTGCTGTTCGTTAGTCTCGCTAAAACTCGAGAACGGCTGGACCGATTTGGCTAATTTTGGTCTTGAATTACTTCTGGAAGTCCAGGGAAGGTTTAAAAGGCGAGGCGGTACGAAGTTTGCCCGGTCAGCTAGTTTAATATAATTATGATATATTCATTTAATGAGAATTTATAATTTCTGTTCAATGTCAAGGCATTTAGAGCATTTTCATAAAATTGCATTTAAAAAAATGTAGCAGTTTTGATTTGTCAAAAACAAGACAAAAAAATTAAGTTTCAGTCATAAAGCTAGCTCTACGTATTTTTAACTTTTCCATCATCCCGTATCATTAGATATATCTGATGAAAAGAAACTTTATCATGGCTTATTTATTTGCTGTGTAGAGGCTTTATTAACACAAGATACTTTATAGTATGTAGATTGTAAGTAGGTATGGAAAATGAAAAACCGCCTCTAGTGTACGACAGAGGAACTTATTTTTACCATCAAATTAACGTTAAAGTTCCGTTTAAGTTACGTCACAAAACCGTGAAAACTCATGCTAGATCCTCAGATTCACGAATATCAACAATTCGATTGCTAACATTATGTTGCCTGCTGCCAGTTCTCATAAAAGTTGTTAGTAAGATTAGTATTTCTTTGAATCAAACGTCCGTACATTAGTTTTTGCTAATGCAATCGCTGGATTCGGAACAGGTTTTATTTTTTTATGAACTTGGACTTTTTGCTGGTTCTATCAACCTTAGCGCGTACATCACAGATGTTGAGGCCAAAGACTTTAGGTTAGACACAAAAAATATAAAAGAATTTGCACATGAATATGACTGTTTTTACTGGTGATCTGTTGGCTTACCGAAAGCCTGATCAAGTCACTAATAGAGGCCTATAGATGTCCAATAGCACCGGTTGGATGCGGCTTGCATCCAGCGCGATCCTCTGGTATTCATCAGATCGTCTGCCCACCTTGTGAGTGGACCAAGACAAATCCCAGATGTGAATTCAAAATCCCTATTTGTCCTACTTCTTATTAATTTATGTTAGTCAGTTAATGCTTGCTTGTATAACATACTGCGATACATGACTTCAGGTCTATAATTGAGCAGGTGTACTGCAATGGTAAATACTCAAAAGGTCCGATAAACGCGCCAAAGTTGGCGCGTAAAATTCGCAAAAAAGTGTACAGAGGATACGTCCGTAAGCTGCGTAGAGCAGATTGCAACTAATTACGTTGACGCTTTCCTAATAGGCCAAAACTTAAAGGGGGCGTGGCTCGGCGCCTTCGCATGATTTCAGCGAAAAAATTTTTAACTGGTCATGCGGAAAAGGCCGCAATAGTACCTTCTAATACACCCAAACTTTTTCTGAACAAGTTCCATGCAATAGGGGGCGATCATAGTGTCATCATCAGCCAGGCAGAAATCCAAATGCGGTAACACAATAACACTTTACCTGAAAATCGAACCAAGGACCACTAGCGAGGTAGCAACGACTGTATCAACTAGCTATAGTCAATTAGATAGAACGTTGTTTTAAATATTCATTTAAATGAATTTAGAGCTTTGCAAACGTGTCTTAGTATACTTCTTCTTCTTCCTGCCCTTATCCCATTCTATTTGGGGTCGGCGCAACACGTTTTCTTCTTCCATTCTCCCCTATCAGACGTCACAGTATCATTTACTCCTTTTTCTTTCATATCATTCCTTAGACAATCCATCCATCTTTTCTTTGGCCTTCCTCGTCCTCTCCATCCATCAAAATTCATACTCATCACTTTCTTAGTCACATGGGTGTCATCCCTCCTCATCACATGTCCATACCAAGATAGACGATTCCCTTTCATTTTTTCTGTAACAGGCGCCACTTTCAAACTTCCCCTTATAAACTCATTCCTTACTTTACTAAACGTGTCTTAGTATACATTGTAGACTAAATTTTAACGTAGAATAACTTGATCAAATTGCCACTATTTTCAGTATCTATCTAGGTAACCGTGGCCCTGAAATGTAAAGGCCTAAAGGGCTATGGAAGGAACACCATTCCACTCACCACTTTCGCTCCAACTAGGGCGGGACGACTGTCACATTTGATGAAATTTACACGTAAAAAAAAAGACGGTCAGTAAAGGACAATGCCATATTTACATGTAATGATGGACATTGATATTATTCACTAATGCAATTTCCTTACGAATATTTTTTTTACCAAGAAGACCACACAACGTCAAAGAAACTTATAATATTGAAACCGTTTATCTGTATAAATTAAACACATAATTATATCAAAATTTATTATCAGTGTGTCACTGGAACCTTTTACAAAACATTGAAATCGGGTTCAGTGGTTTTGTAGATTAGTCTGTGAAAACAGTGACAGATGATAAAATTATTAATGGGTACATAATTTCTTTGCAAAAAAGTCGAGTTCGTAGAACTGAATGTCTTTTGATAAGAGCGATGTTTGACCGGAAGTGGCGACCTCCTTGTTAAAGGTCGGGACATAACTGGTCCAACGCACCAAGGGGGCCAACTGTTGGGCCAACGATGCGGTCCAACGACACGGCGATCCAATTACGTTGAGATTTACATGGAATTGGAGCGATCAATACTGACGGGCAACGAAGAAAGGCGGAGAAATTTTTTGGACGACTTTATTTCAGTCACGAAGATAATTGTACACTTAGCAGAATTCTTTATTGATTCAGTTTATTTTTGAATATACAATATCCTCAAGTAATTTAGAAAGAAAATTGCTTTTCAATTTAACTAATACTAAATGAATGTCACCAGAAAATTGTGAACAAGGTTAATTTATAATCTAAGCTTTTTCCGATTTACCTAGGTACTTAAGAACTCATCCATCGGAAAAAGAAGACAAGGCTTTGACAAATCACTCAAAATACCTACCAATGATTTAAAATTTTAAAAGTTGCACATAAAATATAAAAAATAACGTAAGTAACTCATGAAAATACTCAACATACAACATTTTTAACTTAACAAAGGTGTACTAAGTACCGCTAAACTAGTTCAAGTTCTGTTTCAGGGACAGTGTCGGGACATTAGAAAGTCGTTAGCACTCCGACTGTAACGCACACATCCTGACAAAGGTCAGTTGCGCAGGCGCACATTTGTGAAAAGTAAGCTTCCGCCCGCGTAAATTCTTTTCTTAGACGATATCTTGAGGTATTGGAATTGGTGACCTATGTGGAATAAATGCTAGATCAAAAACTATTCCACTAAGGGCACCTGCAAAATTTGATAGGTGCCGTATGTGGAACAGCTCAGGTGCCGTTTCAGCGGGTGCCCTATGTGGAATACCTCGATATCTTTACAGCTATCGGCTTGTTTAATTCAGATGTATAAACTAAATTACCGGAAAGTTTTATGAAAATACACGTACTTACAAACCTCGATCCATCTTCAATCACCTTATAATAATAGTAGTTAACGCATTTTTAATGGAAGGCAGTAAAATAGAGGTATCATTAACAATAGGAAGCACATAAATATCTAAACAAAAACTTATTGTTCGATCAATCTCATAAAATTCATGTTTATAGGTGAAATCAGAAGAAAGTTAAAATAGGTGTGCTAGCGACAAAAGAATAAAGAGAAGGTTGGTCGGACCAATAAATAATATATAGCCTACCCTATAGCCTTCCTTAGAGCAGTGGTGGCCCAGTGGTATCGGCCTCGACTTACGAGTAGTAGGTCGTGGGTTCGAACCCCGTCAGGCACATTACTTTGTGTAATTTATTTCAATACCACTGCTCTCAAAACGGTGAAGGAAAACACCGTGAGGAAACCGGCATGTCCTAGAACCAAAAATTCGAAGACATGTGACATCTACCAATCCACACTGGGCCCGCGTGGTAGATTACGGCCCACTCCCTCTCACAGAGAGGAGGCCTGTGTCCCAGCAGTGGGAACACTTATAGGCTGATAATGATGATGATGGTGATAGCCTTCCTCGATAAATTCACTATCCAACACAAAAACAATTTTTCAATTCGAACCAGTAGTTCCTGAGATTAACGTGTTCAAGCAAACAAACTCGTCAGCTTTATGTTATTATAATAAAGATATATTCCCGATGGGAAAATCCTTCTCTTAGCCTGGAAATCGAACCCAGGACCTCATGTTTAACTGCCGTGCTCTCCACCACTTGACCACTTGACCAGCGAAATACTCACTTGATTTATCTACTAGATTGAATCTATTTCGGTTTAATTCCATAGCTTGTATCGTCTATCTCTATGCGAAATTTATTTTTTATTTCACATTCAAATATTCTCCGTCCATAAAACTAAATAGGTACTTGTTTATCTTACTGATCCATTAAGACTTCTTCCGGTGCTATAAACCGACTGAATGAATGAATGAAATGACTGTTCTATATCCGCTGACCTATATGAGCCTAGCCAGAATTTAGTGATAAGACGACGTAATTAAATAAATTATAATTATTATCTGGATAGTATATTGTTGGGAAACAGGGTTATCAATAGAAATTAAGTCAAGGATGGAAACTAAATTACGGTGAAATATAATTTTGACAATACGGTTGACACAGCGGCTGAGCGATAAATTGCTGTAGTACGTGACGTGGATTCGATTCCCTAACGTTACATCATCATCATCATCATCACCGGTGTTTCGTACCTGACTACTCTGAGAAGAAACAAACTCAGAGGTTGAGAGTTGTTCTGGGGCTGAGTGTTACTTTATGTACTAACATTAAGAGAATTTGTGATACCAAAAAAATTTGCCTAAAAGACGATTAAAAACTGACCAAGATAAACTGCATGTCAGAAAGTAATTAAGTATGGTTAAGTTTTATTATGCCAGAAATTTTATGATGAAATAGTAGGTAATGCCAAAAATATGAGAAAAAAAAAAGGATCCCAAATTGATACAGGTACTAAATAAAACAAAGTTACAAACCTCTACAATATGAAAAAATCGTATCAGAAAATGAGTCTCATATAAAACGTGGGCAATGGGCAAGCAATAATAATATCAACTTGTAAATGGTTTAGACCTTTTGACCCGTAATAAAAAGCTTAAGGAGAAGACACGGCCATTTATATCCATTGTTCACAGCGAGTTTGTGAAAATTTACAAAAAAGAAACATCGGCAGAAATGCCAGATTTCAGTCGACAAGCTTTGCTGAAGTAAAAGAACTTAAAGTTTTGAAGATCTCGAATTAACCACCTTCACACAAGAATGAAAGTTTTGAGTCAAGCTACATCAATAGAGAGGCTGCCAAATCCAAAAACACATACCATATTTGAGTCCGAGCCACGTTTTATGGAAGGGCTGGTAGCGCCTCGCTGGCGGGGGCCTCGGCTTCCGATATAGTGGCCCACAAGCCGGCGTGCAACACAACTGGAAGTATCTCTTGTCCCTGATCTTCTCAGCAGCCTTCAGCCTCTCCCGGGCCAGTCTGCCGGCACAGCGGCGCGGGCTGGACACCGCCAGTGCAGACGCCGCCACGGCCATCGCCGCGAGAAGGTACCACCAACGCATCACTACAGCATCCTTTCATTTACAATCCATAACTTAAACCATTGGTTCTCACATCATAACCACCTCACTTGTAACTCACGCGTGACTTATCACCAAGAACAGCACTGATTAAAGTTTCAAACAAGCTCAACTGAACACCAAACAAACTGTGATAACCATTCATTAGAAATAGAACATAAACGTTCAACAATTTATGCAAAGGTGATTGATTAAGTTTAGCTCACTTTAGCTTTTTTTGCGAACACTACGACACTATGTTACGAGTAGTAAAATTCCCATCAAAGTTTCGATGTCACAATTTTTGGGCCAGTGTTTTCATGTAACAATAAATGAACGTCTCCGCGTGTTAATGTTCGGAGTTGGAACCACTAGTGGGTTACACAGAGGCGTGCGTGCGCGCCGGCGGTGACACGACGACTGGCAGACAGACCCAGTCGTTTCCGAGGACTACGCACCACGCTATCCTGGGCACCTAAGATTTCGCTTTTGGCAAAAGTCGAAAAGCTCTGATGAGCTTTGTAGATTGTGCGATTTTGATCTGAGTACCTATAGAAATAGCGCAACGAAGAAACAGTAAAATATAGATCATCCACATGATGGTACAAAAACCAGGGAGGAAAAGTGCAGAAGAGAGTTTGTAATGTGGCCAGAAATGAAACTAAAACAATTTGAATGATGAATTCATAATCCTAAACTTGAAGAACAAGTATTTAAGTGTAACTACTGATCTAGTTGGCTTTTAAATTTACTGAGATAAACTAGACAAGTGAATGAGAGTACAATATAAATCAGTTGTAATTTGCGACAAACGAAAGCATATTACTCCGATAAATGTCAAAGGACTTCAAGATGAAAAAGAATTCCAACACAATGTTGTTTCTAATATTTGTCACAATAAAGCTGAGGAAAATGGGTAAGTTCTGAGCCAACCGAATTTAGATTGCCACATTACCGTAAAAGAATAATATATGCAAAAACATTTTGCTTCATTAAAAAAAATTTTTTAATGCCGAATACTTTACTGTTATACGAGTAGTTTTCTGGAAAATAACAGGTGAGTTCATAACGTGGCACATAATAATGATAAAGACAAATAGTAAAATCTGGACATCTTACAAAAAGCGACATCTTATCGTCTTCAGTGCCGGCACGCGAGTCCACTAATTAGGCCGCGTTCTGATCTAGAGATTGCCGCGGTGATAAGCGATGATAAAAACGCGCGGGTGGTCGGCCGGTCCACGGCGTACGTCCATCATGGCTGATAGGGCGAGTGGGTAGACAGGTGGCCATGTTCACTAGCTGGAACCTTCACTTAGTAGTAGAGGACCTCCTTCATCAACTGCCTCAAGACTAAGTCATAGTAAGCGCAACTGGTTTCGGTACCTAGCTATCATAGTTCCTAAAAGTTATCATTATCAATAGCAGTCCGAAGATTTTTTGGATTATCGCGAGCAGGATTTGGACCTCGCGGCTAAATAATTACAGCCGCACAGGCCGATCTTCCGGGTTAAGACGCGCTTGTAGAGGTTGGTCTGTGGATGGGTGACCATCTGTCATAGCGAGTTTCTTCCGTGCCTCGGAAAGCACGTAAAGCAGTTGGTCCCGGCTGTCATTTGTAGATCTTTGACTGTTAGTCAGAAGCTCTAAAAGTCTGACAACCAGTCTTACCGTGGGGTATCGTATTACCCAGTTACTGGATTGTAGAGGTCCGATATGCAATCGCTCCATGTAAAATACTGATATTCAGCTGCATCCGGTTTGACTGGAAGCCGACCCCAATATAGTTGGGAAAAGGCCAGGCAGATTTTTAGGCAGGCAGAATTTGAACTTGCGAGCTCCGGAACCAGTACATACGATGCTCTTACCAAATGAACCACTGAGGTCCTACCTACAAGCGTTGAATTCTTCAATCCTTTTCTAAAGTCTTACGGCGACGCTTGCGGTTCGAATTTATCTTTCCACAGAAAAACTTTAAAATTCGCGACGCATGCGTAGGTATACTATTTATAACATGGCAATAATACATTTCGAAAATGCTTTTATTAGTAGAAAGCTTCATTATCCCGGAGTATGATAACTTCTGACTACAATGGAAGCGAAGCGGCTGGCATAAACTAGTTAACTGATATATTATACAGAAGACGGATGTTGTTAGCTGCGCCCGCGTCGTTCTAGTACAAAGAATGTCTCAGAGTAAGATGTAACGGGGCAGCAAACGACAAGAGCATATGAATGTGTATCAATGAACTGAAACTTATGTTAATGTGCGCTAATATAGTGAATGAAAGAACGAACTAACCAATAACGTAACTTGTCATGGGCCCATGGTCAGCTCTAGCTTCAAATCCGTGCAGTGGATGATACAAGTTTACAACCTCAGGAAGCAACTGAACTGATTGATTGCAAACTAATTATTGAGATTATTTAGTGAACTTTTGCATGTTTTATACTGTTACTCGTATTTGATGGAAGTGCTAAGAATCCCACGTAAAGCCCGATGACTAAATGAAAGTCGTACTCATCCGCTATATAAGGGAAGCAAAGTTACGGTCAAAGTGACGGTGGTTGGAGAGGCCTATATCCAGCATTACTACCATTTTTCTGCCCTTATTCCAATTCTTATAGAGTTGGCACAGCATCTTTTCTTCTAAGTTTTTTCTCTTTTACTCGTCATGTGAGCAGTTAAAAAATTCCTAGCCATCTTATTCTCCCAACAGTCCATCCGGCCTGTGCCAATCTTCTGCTTTGGGAGGAAAGTGGAAAGTGGAAATTACGTATTTTCCTACTCCTCCGTTATTCTTTTCTGAATATTTCTTTGCGGGATCCAAGACAGTTAAATTCATTCACCGGGACTTTTACGAGCTTTATTGTCTCAGGGTTGTCGCCACTGTTGATTATGGCTTTCAGCAGTTGCAGTGGTTAGAGAATGGTGAGGTGAGAATGACTGTCCGATAAAAAAAAAACAGGACATCTAGCCCACATTCAGCAGTTTCTGTGTAATTAAGACCTTGCGGTCCTTTAAAAAAGCAGTCAGCACACTTTAAAATCCACTCATTGTACTTTCTAACATGTCCTGTGCGATCGTGATAGGTTACTTCCATTTAGCATTCGCTCCTTTCACTTGCATATCGTTATACTCATTTTGTTCGTAAACTGGACTTCTGAGAGAATTGATCCTGAGTGAAATGCTAGCTGATTTCATTGAGACATTGCTCCTTAGACGTTGGCAAAAACACAACACTTGTATAATATCCTGAAAGTAAATGTCTGACAGAAGCTTGCCAAAACCTAAATATGAAACTAGCAAGCAAATGTTTTCATGTAACTATGCATATCAAAAGGAAGAGCAATTTCGATAAACCGCCCCAGGCCACTTGACTTTTTCCGACATTTTCAACTATTATCGTTTTATGCATCATACGAGTATCACACAAAACTTTAAAATAATACAATAGTCTTTTTTGAAATATAGATTATCAAAAATATTTGACCCATATTTTTTATTTTCTTCTATAATCACAAAACGTCACTGAGTCGGTATAATTTTACAAGCGTTATGACGTCACAAAACCCCACACCCCAAAATAGATTTTCAATTTATTCATGCAGCCTATGCAGCCATGCACTACCCTATTGAAGGGCTAAACTTAACTTTTGCTTCTTAATCCGTACATTTAACAACGAATTCTGTAGTTACGAACTCGCAATAGGCTATATCAAATAAGAATGATACATAAGTTCCTGTGTTTTGTCACTAGCTGTTAGTATTCCGACAGATAAGCAAATTAAGAGAATTGACTGTGTACCCATTATTCAGCTTTTAGGAACACAGCTATGATTCATATTTGTTCGTGGTAGACTATTTTAATATTGAAATAGTAGGCGGCATAAAGACATCGGTTCTTTTGGTTTTTTTATAAAAATGGCGCCAAATTGTAGGAATTCCTTTAGTACTGCGGGTTTTCAAACATTTAAGAGGGCATGTTCTGAAAGTTGGCAACGTCGCAAATAGTTGTCAAATATTAACAAGTTCTAATTAATTTAGCAATGTTACTGTATGGATAGGTACAAGAAATATGGCTCTGTAGTGCACTAAAAAATTGATAACGGAATGCAATAAGTAATTAATATCGTAACACCGAATATACAGGTTGTAAGAGACATCGACGCACAAACGGATATACCCGTTTGTGCGTCGATGTCTCTTACACCCTGTATAATTTTAGATGTAAAAAAAGTATTTGGAAACCTTCCAAATGCCTTATTTACACCTGAAACGGTGACAACATCAAATTCAGTGTTTTAATTGCATTCCTATATCAACTTTGTAGTGCACTACAGAGCCATATTTCTTACTTTCATACAGTAAATTTACCAAATGAATTAAAACTTGAAATATTTGACAGCTATTTGCGACGTTGCCAACTTTCGGGTTATGCGCCCTTAAACTCTCATACACAATAGGATACATAATATGTTTTCCGTAAAGGAATCGGATTCGCGACACGTATTACAGCAGTCGATCGCTCGCCCACTGCGCCAACCATGTCTTATCCAGTCCAGTTCAATCCAAAACTATCAGTCTCTGATGATATAGATTTTAAAAAATCCTTTAACCCTAATTTTCCTAGAAAAACAAAAGCATTTATACAGTGGGCCAGGCTGCACAATAAGCAGTATATCAAGTAGACAAAGTGCGCAGGATTCGAGAGGCCCCCTAGATTAGATTACATGCGCACGCGCCGCCGCTCCCAATCCGCGCCATTGTGAGCTTGATAGCTTGAAATGAATGGCTTTTATTGAGAGAACTACTTTGTTGCTTATTGTGCTAATGGCTTGAGTTGTTTATGACTGCATTTCAATTTAAAGGGTGTAAAAACAGAAGCTCTTAGGATGTGAAGCTTACGGGACTATCTAAGCGGGACAACGCGACCTGGAACGCGAAATGCGGCTGAAGGCACAGAGTGGCAATTCTTAGTACCACTCCACCCAGGGAGGGAGAATTCATTTGATGAATTATCCACAAAAAAAAATAGATGTGTTGCGCTTAATGGCCTTTTTTACTAACCACCTCACAGTAGCTACATTTTTAACACGATGTGAGTTTTACTTATCAAATATCTACACAAATATTATAAAAGGATCAAAGAAGCTTTTAGAAGACTTATCTCTTCGCAAAAGCATTGCCTAGAGTTTCTCGCTTTGCTTTCTTTACGTTTTCCGGTAATACCATGCTTTAGTTCAATTTTACAACAACTTCGACTATCAGTATTCAAGCACATCAGTAAAACAATCATTACAACATAAAGAGAAAGAACGCTTCAAATCTCAGAGAGGCGTGCATGCATGAAGTAGTACTAAATCTATTTCGCACATCGAGATGCATGCGGACAACGATGCGGAGCAACGGACAGTCGGACAAACGAATGCTTGATGCACTGTAGATATTTATTTAGTATCTACGCGCCAATAATGGCATGCCTAGATCGACAGTTTGGTAAGATGGAAAACCCAGCAGCCTGGCTAGAGCTTAAATTACGATTTTTTAGGTTACCTGGGATCATCACGGAGTTAAGTAGCAGTTTTTCGATTTTTGTTAGCAATTTATTTCACAAGACTCATTCTCAAGCGGCTACCCTCTGTCAGTCATTTGAACTTTAACGAGCGCCATTGTAATTTAAATACTTAAGCTTTTGATCGAAAACAATTGCAACTCATTAATCTCCCCGTTCATAGAACACTGTGTCTTCTGAGAAAGTGACTATTTGAGCTGCGCACGCGGCGTTCGGCAGACGTATTGACGCCCGACGAGTGCCTTTCTCGCTACTATCCTCAGCATGCGTGACTCATAAGTTATAACGGCTATTGCTTCTCTTCAGTCCTTTTCTTCTGCTGTCTGGCATTGATTCATTTAGCCAGTGCAGCCAAGCCGGGAGATATTATAGTGCATAAGTATTTGTGCATTCATAGTTGAGCTACATCTCTCCTTTCGCACACTCTTGATGCAATAGAATCACTAGTTTTATAATCATGGTTGTTTTCATCAACAGGCACGGTTTGCGCATTGGTCGACCAATCGACATCTACATGTCGCGGGTTCGATTCCCGGACCGATGAAATATTTTTAGCATATGTAAGTAGTGGTTGAGTTTTTGTATATGCGAGTTTCGGAATTGAAATAATTGTAAACGCACCCACGACACATAAAGAATTCTCAGAGTTCATTTTTTTTTAAATGTTGCCCGAAATTTAAAAAAAGAATGAAAAAGCTAAAAAAAATACTTCCCAACTCCGAGCTCTAACTGAATATTATTTTGTGTAAAAATCCAAGAATTAAAGACACACAACGGGAAAAACATGACATATTGATTGAAAAAATTAATTTGTATAAGAAGTGACTTTTTCGTCCGTACCCGTTTTGGTAGTGCAAGCACACAGTAGTCAGTAGGTAATTGTGTATTGTCTATCATAAAGTATTCTTACCGCAACAATCGCTATCATCCGCAGCATCCGAGCTATTCCCGATGCGCGCACGCAACAAGACAACGCGGGCTATTAATTGCGCGGGCGACAACTCCGATAGACCGACAGACAGGGCGACGCGGTATTCGCATACTTTGCTAACTATATTTGTACGTACTTTCATAAATGTATTAGGTTCACAAAGGCAAGATTTTATGACTTACATCATAAATTATAGATCATTCAGTTCCAGAAAAAGCTGTTGTTTTTTTAATCAAAATGTGGCCTATGCTACTGTTAGAAAAAATGTAAACAATTTCAGTGTATCGTCACATCGAAACCATTTGTTGTCGGTGCTTGAGAATGCAATCCTGGGATACTAGTTCAAAACCGGTAAGTATCCCAAACAATACATATCTGAATTTTATTTCCTTCTTTCTTGAAAAGTGGGTATGTCTAGTAATAGCTACTGTAGATATTATTATTACAGGACTGATGTTATGTAGTAAAATGTGTGCAAGCGTGTAAGTTGCAACCGTGGTCACAAGTGTAGCAACCAATGTTTATTTGACACATCATTAAAGGTAAGCTGCGCATGCACATGCGGTTCCTGAAGATCAATGGACGTTCCTGTAATCTGTTACGAAACTGGGTCATGTAAATATTCCGTGGGTAAGTACTTCATTTTGAGATAAATCAGTGAGGATTCGTGGTTACGTAGAGGCGCCACAAACCCATAGATGCAAAGATCCTGGTTACTTAAGATTTTAGTTGCCCTCACAACATTCCCGCTCATAGAGAGGGAATAAATGTTCCCACAGATGGAATACAGGACCGCGTCCCACTCCCAGTAGTCGTAACATTTATGGACTGGCAATTGCATCACGTGTCGCGGATACGATTCCTAAATGGAACTAATATTTTGTAAGACCTACAGGCAGTTGTACCGAGTCTGGTTGCTTTTATGTAACTTTCAATGTTTGCTAACGCAACAGAAATAATTACTAGGGTGGAATAAAAAGGGGGAGATAGGAGGTTTAAAAAGAAAAGGAAAAAAAGGTTTTTCGGGGGTGACTATTCAAGGCGAATGTCACTAGAGACTGAACTGAATTAGCACAAAATATAAGTTAAGTAGTTACAAAGTTGTGTTGGAACGTCAAATCATTGACATCGTAACCATAGTAGGTTTGATCATTATGATTATTCTGATTGTGTACCATCACCAAATCCCTAGTTTGTTCTGTTTTGTTTTTTTTAAAAAACGTTGCCCCACACCCGGAACAACTACTTGCGATCAGACAAAATATTGTATTTCCGTGCGGGGATCGAACCCGCGACACTCAGCGCAGCAGTCCAATTTCTCAGCCACTGCACCAAACATGTCGTTAACGTGTTGAAATTTAGCTTTTTGTATTTTTAAATAGTGGGTTCATATTCTCTTCAGCAGTGTAAACTTATTTATATCGTACGTTGTTTGCCGAGCATTACAGTTCGTGATCTGTTTATTGGCGCACCGACACTGCTGGTTGGCTGTACACTTTATTGCGCCAATTGCACGCCAGTATACCAATGATTCACGCGGTGTAAACTACGCCTAGTTTTGGTGCTTTTATGTCAACGCTGATTTATAGGTAGTAAACATTTTAACGATTGAACGAAACTGGATAATGTTTTATTTTATTGTTCTGAATCGGGGTAAGAAAATACTTGTTTTGTGTCATTAACGTAGAGCCGTAGTGGCCCAGTAGCAGCTCCAACTTACGTCGTGGTTGTTTTTATTTCACCCTTTTCCAGCTATTAAGGGTCAGCTTCCAGTATAACCAGAAGAAGTCGATACTAGAATGGAATGGAATGACTGCTTATCCGGCGTAATGTTGAGGCGACCAATTGGTCGGTTTTCAATAGTCAAAAGAATTGTTAAAAAAAAATGGCCACAGTTTGAGATTTATCTGAGCTCTACAATCGGAATGGGTTTCAGGAAAATACCGCGAGGACGGTTTATTCAGAACTTCAAAGGGAACGGTGACATCCACCAGCCCGCATAAGTTACTGGTTCTACGAATACCTTGAGAGATAAACTTTTTTTTTACGATTCTTTCAATATAGTTTTAGAACCAGGAATGATCTATCAGAGATCAGAATGCCCTAAATATTGTACACATACTAGAAAGAGAGATCTGTTTAAAAAATAATCTTTTTAAGAACTTCAAGGTCGTAAAAGTAAATAAGAAGCATTAAATGATGGACCACAAAACATACAGAACCCGACAATTCAGAGTAATCAAAACAAATGGGTCTGTACGTCGTGACGACACTATTTACGGGCCTACAACATTTCCTTGCAGGGTTGCCAACGCAATAATGCCCTGTTTCTGGAACCCTAAGAATCAAAATAAGTTTTTTGACGTTAAATACAAAAGATTGTATTTCATAACGCCCACACTTTTCCATTTTAGACAAGCTCCCCAGCAACTGGGCAACACATAGCCAACAGAAAAGCTCGCAAAGGCAATTTTACAGATGTGTCTGAACGTCATCAGCACATGCATAATAAAATTGGCTTATTAACCAATATCATAATCTTATTTAAATAAACTCCGGTTCGAAATACTATACATCAGGAATTTAGATCGGGGAATTACACGACAACTGTATAGCGACAGCATCAAGCATCAAACTAGTTCCCAATATTGCAGAACTGGGACTGGAATCGTTAAGATAATTTCGGAAAGAAAAAATACTACTAATACTACTCCAGAAACACACAGGTTCAAGTACCGATTGCAGCCGAATTCAGTAAATTTTCGCAACAAATAATTAATTGAAAAATTGATAATTTTGGCAACCCTACGCACAAAGATAATGGGTACAATACTATATCATGTTACAGTCCATACATTGCCGGTTGGTCCTGCATCAAATTAATATGGCTGTAGTAAACGCGCAGTGTATGCGATGCGTTTCCTAGCTATCCAGAAATAGCTGGAGGTGCCCGATCAATGCGGTGGGTCTTAGCGAGCTTCTCAAACTTTTGTTATAATTTAATAAATGAGACAGACTTATATTATCGCCAAGCCACACTAACGGCATTTCCTGTTGATTTTCGCGGTAATAGTATTCAAATATTCGTATAAACGTCCATTAACGCGATAAAGAACGGCATTTTCCGTTACTGCGACCCTAATGTTACCACAACAATAAAATAGGAAACCAGAATTTGAAATCATTCATGATATTTTATTAAACTTGCTTCGCTGTACGGAATGCGCACAGGGAACAGGCGGACGACATGGCAGAAGTATGTAAATTTAAAAAAAAATGTTTATCGTTGCCTACCGCACAGTTTAAATAAATAAATATGTGTTCGAAAGTACCCAAAAAAAAAACTACTTTCAGTTTTCCAATTGAAATAATAACTGTCTCAAACTAAAATGTTGAGACTCGCTGCCCGCTGTTCTAAGGGCATGTACGGAGCAGTTTTCAAATTACGCAAATTGTAGTGCGCGTACTACCTCGCCCCGCAAGTTTATATAACGTCTGTATGGCCTTAGGTTACACGCTAAGTGCATGCCCTGATAGCTTTGTGGAATATGTAAACAGTGGAACACTGAATTGTTTGGTTTCCTTGAAAATAAAATATAGGTTAGGTGATAAAAAAGAATCACGAAACCACACATTTTAAAGTATTTTTACTGGCATAAAACTTTTCCACAAAAAAAGAAATCTCATCCGCATTTCTAGTAGTACGAAAAGTAAGTAGATAAATCCAAAAATCAAAAATGACAACCTTAATCACTAAACCAGAAATGGTTTTTAAAATTATTCATAACGCAGTTCGCTAAAGAAATTGCTGAAAAACCTAAAAAAAAAACAACGAAATTCATTCAAACAACGCCATCTATGAACAGAAACATGAAGTACGAAGTAACTCACTCAAGCAGCCCGTAGCGTTGAGTCCGTAATGCTCGTCCAGACAGGAGTCACAAGATGGCGGCGCCGCGCCCGCAGCGCACGCGCACTCTCCTGTCACTGTGTCACATGTGGAGTTCACGGCCGCCGTGCCGCAGCGACACGCCGGGCAGCCGGCCGACACACCTGGTGATAATACCTGTATTGTAATACCTGGACAACGAATTAACAAGAAAAACGAAAGCATATTCCTGTCATTGCTATCACGACGTAGGGTTAAATTGCTAGTTTTTCAGTCTACAATATAATCAAATTAATTAGCCTCTAATTCTATATAATCTAGTTTTTACCTCCATGACCGACGTCACACATGTCACAGGCGCGTCCAGTCCAGCCAGCACGACACGCACATTGTCCCGTGCGCGCGTCGCAAGCGGTGGACAGTGCGCCCGCGCCGCACGCGCACGACACGCATCCGCCTGCGTCTGCCGTTGCGCCCGCGCCGAACCAGTAGCCTTCCTGCATACGAGATGACAAGTGTAATGTGTGATGAAGTGATCAAGAAAAGATTTATTGTGAAAAAGACTCAGCTGCTGAGATGTATGCTATGTAGCTGATGAGACAGCGGCCGGTGGCGGGGTGGCACGGGGAGCCGGCGCACGCGCACGACACGCAGCGACAGTGGGCGAGCCTACCTTGCAGAGGTCGCAGCGCGCGCCCTCAGTGTGCGGCGGGCACGTGAGACAGCGGCCGGTGGCGGGGTGGCACGGGGAGCCGGCGCACGCGCACGACACGCAGCGACAGTGGGCGAGCCTACCTTGCAGAGGTCGCAGCGCGCGCCCTCAGTGTGCGGCGGGCACGTGAGACAGCGGCCGGTGGCGGGGTGGCACGGGGAGCCGGCGCACGCGCACGACACGCAGCGACAGTGGGCGAGCCTACCTTGCAGAGGTCGCAGCGCGCGCCCTCAGTGTGCGGCGGGCACGTGAGACAGCGGCCGGTGGCGGGGTGGCACGGGGAGCCGGCGCACGCGCACGACACGCAGCGACAGTGGGCGAGCCTACCTTGCAGAGGTCGCAGCGCGCGCCCTCAGTGTGCGGCGGGCACGTGAGACAGCGGCCGGTGGCGGGGTGGCACGGGGAGCCGGCGCACGCGCACGACACGCAGCGACAGTGGGCGAGCCTACCTTGCAGAGGTCGCAGCGCGCGCCCTCAGTGTGCGGCGGGCACGTGAGACAGCGGCCGGTGGCGGGGTGGCACGGGGAGCCGGCGCACGCGCACGACACGCAGCGACAGTGGGCGAGCCTACCTTGCAGAGGTCGCAGCGCGCGCCCTCAGTGTGCGGCGGGCACGTGAGACAGCGGCCGGTGGCGGGGTGGCACGGGGAGCCGGCGCACGCGCACGACACGCAGCGACAGTGGGCGAGCCTACCTTGCAGAGGTCGCAGCGCGCGCCCTCAGTGTGCGGCGGGCACGTGAGACAGCGGCCGGTGGCGGGGTGGCACGGGGAGCCGGCGCACGCGCACGACACGCAGCGACAGTGGGCGAGCCTACCTTGCAGAGGTCGCAGCGCGCGCCCTCAGTGTGCGGCGGGCACGTGAGACAGCGGCCGGTGGCGGGGTGGCACGGGGAGCCGGCGCACGCGCACGACACGCAGCGACAGTGGGCGAGCCTACCTTGCAGAGGTCGCAGCGCGCGCCCTCAGTGTGCGGCGGGCACGTGAGACAGCGGCCGGTGGCGGGGTGGCACGGGGAGCCGGCGCACGCGCACGACACGCAGCGACAGTGGGCGAGCCTACCTTGCAGAGGTCGCAGCGCGCGCCCTCAGTGTGCGGCGGGCACGTGAGACAGCGGCCGGTGGCGGGGTGGCACGGGGAGCCGGCGCACGCGCACGACACGCAGCGACAGTGGGCGAGCCTACCTTGCAGAGGTCGCAGCGCGCGCCCTCAGTGTGCGGCGGGCACGTGAGACAGCGGCCGGTGGCGGGGTGGCACGGGGAGCCGGCGCACGCGCACGACACGCAGCGACAGTGGGCGAGCCTACCTTGCAGAGGTCGCAGCGCGCGCCCTCAGTGTGCGGCGGGCACGTGAGACAGCGGCCGGTGGCGGGGTGGCACGGGGAGCCGGCGCACGCGCACGACACGCAGCGACCGCCGGGGACGGTGGGCGAGCCCCAGTAGCCGAAGTCACAACTGCACATACCACACATATTGAAATCGTTACACAATTTAACACAAGTCTTAAATTCACCGAAGAACGGTTCTTTTTGCGTCGCCAACCAGCTCGATGGAAAGCGCATATCACTCACCGATAAGTCATCAAGTTGAAAGTATAAAGCATGAACTTACTTCTCGCAATGATCTCCAGTGTATCCGTCAGGGCACTGCGTGCACACGTACTCGTCTCCTTCGGCACTTGCGAGCGCGCAGTTCGGACTGAAATTGTTGCTCGCCTCGAACAGCGGACATGCGCACGGTTTGCACGCACCCTGCAAGTACAAACATTGGTTACCAACTCATAGGAAAGTACAAAAGAAAATGAAGTAACTCACTAAGTGATGAGTCCTCTCGCCCTGGGTTCAGCAGAAGGATTGTCACACTGTCTTCAAGGGCAACAAAAGAAAAGGGTGGTTTTGTAGTCACAAAACCACCCTTTTATTTTGTAGCCCTTTTGCGTTTTAGTGCCATCGTGTCTATTTAAGCGACAGTCAAGCGACCCCGCCAGTCTTTTAACGCCATCAGTTTGCTGGCAGCTCCATGCAGCGCGCGTGGAACATGACGAGCCATAGATCCGGGCATGGTCCTTGGTTGGACCATGAGCTATTCGCAAGCTCACCCCTATGGTGACCAGAAACCGCTACGCGACTCTCGACGCTCTAGGCGGCTCTCGCGGTGACTGGGGCATGGAGCGGAAGATGTTCCGTCCCTCACGCGTTCAGCCTCCTACACCTGCTAGTATTACTGCCCAGAAGGAGTCAACTGCTTCCAAATCCTCAGGCCAACTACTCCCCCTTAAGCGCAGCAGGCGTAGCATGGCGCCGTAGAAAGGGGTTTTGTCGACGGAAGAATAGACAAAATGACAGAACGTAGAAATAATTTTAGCGTTTTAAGCATGTTAATGTAAAAAATATAGAAAATAAACGTTCTATTCGTCAATAGTGTACGAATGGTGTAATATTTGTGCAAAAAAACAGTCGATTTGTATTGAAATAACGATGAAATAACTTTGTCTTTTCTTCGTAGAATAGAGATAGAATCGCCATGCTACGCGTGCTGGAGAATGATATTGAGTACACTTCATATTAATAGACAATGTCACTTTCTGAACTATGAACTGTGAAAACGCTACCTTAGGTTAGGTAGTCAATATGTAAACGTAAGTTACCTGAACCGGGTTCCCGTAGTGTCCGGGCAGGCATCGCTCGCAGTGCGGGCCGGTCGTGTTGTGCTGGCACGGTCCACACGGTCCGTCCACTAAACAAAATACACACTATTAACCTCTAAATAGAGTTACAATTAGACCTGGTGGCATAGGCTGACGGAACGGGGTGGCGCTAGACGACTTCAGACTTGCGGGTCACTAACATTTCTGAATCCAACCCTTTGTTGAAAAGAGTAATCAGAATAAAAACAAAATATTAATGTAGGCTAGCTACAGGTAATTATGAATTGTTAAAAGACAAAACAGAATAGGCTATTTGACTAAAAAATTCTAATTAATCCGTCAGTTAGATTATCAAATAATATTTGACCCGTATTTTTTCTTTTTTTAGGCAAACCAAAATTGACGGAGATATGATGCTTTCAAAATTGCCAATACGTCACAATTTAGTACATTTTTACTGAATTCTGACGTCACGAGCCCCCACTCTCGAGTCTTGATGTGTTATATCTTGGCAAATATTCATTGATTTGACATAAGAAAAAATATGTGTCCGTTATTTTTCAAAACTCTAAATTACGGACTTATTAGATTTATAATTTATTAATACTGTCAAATAGCCTATTATGATGCTATGGTGCACAGTCGCAGTCACAAGACAATAATATCGTGAAAATATTGTAGGACACTAAATGGACACTCTTTTTAATTTCCAAAATGATTACAGAACCTTTGATACATCATCTATTTTAAGATGAATCATAACATAGACAGCGAGACTTTAGTTTTTGAGAGGCTCGTGGCTTAGCGATGGATACATCTTTATGGTTAAGCTAACGCTAGCCAAGGTTGATCTGACGATGGGATTTTCGATCGACAGACTAGTTTCCTCCGTGCTTCGGAAATCAAGCTGGACCTCCTATTTCTGGTCGCAGGTACTTTTAATATTATTACATATTATTTATTACCTATGTGTTATTTTATTTGATGGGTTAACTATGTAGCTTTTTAAGTCCAGCTTGCGTTTAGTGGGTCAGGAAGAAGCAGTGTGAAAATGGGGAAGGCCGGTCAAAGCTAATTGTAGATGGCGTGACCATAGCTAAGTCCTCATCCGACCAATGAGGTAGTACTATTTTGAAGTACCTATAAGATTTGAACCAATGACGATGCTTGGAAATTGCTACACTAGCGCCATTCGTTTCCCAGTTGCCATCCCCATTACCGGGTCATGATAGAACAGTTTGGGATACATTGGGCTAAATAATAACTGAGAAGAATATAGAATTAGTCATTATGACATAATGCACCGCTAACTAGTTAGTAACGCAATCGATTCGTTATCAAATCGTTTTCAGTAATCAGTTAACGCTGAAAACAACGTGATGA
Source organism: Agrotis exclamationis (assembly GCA_950005045.1). Lineage (NCBI taxonomy): Eukaryota > Metazoa > Arthropoda > Insecta > Lepidoptera > Noctuidae > Agrotis > Agrotis exclamationis. Next base: position 1,293,497 of record OX465421.1, on the reverse strand, counting down.
CGTCGGTAATGTTATAGAACATGTTATTTCAAGTTGTAATCATTGCTAAGTACTCAATGGTTTATAAAGGAATACCCTCAATTTGCATTATTTTACGCTAATGTCTTTGCAGCATAGAAACGAAATAAAACGTGTACGTACCTGTAGTTTTTTTTATTATCAATTTTTTCACAAATTTTGTGAGTGTGATCTATTAGATGGCCAAAGCCATCACTTTGGTCTACTAGTGAGAAAATCTAGGTATAATACTTCCTTATACTATAAAATGAAGTATTGCTTAAATTATTTTCTTCCCTTGCAGACTTACCAGTTTTTTTTTTGAAGCCTCTCCAGACTGGGTGTTCCGCGACTCCGCCCCTTAATCAGACTTCGAGCTACCTAATAAGCCGACGACGGCACCGAAAAAGACCAACGCCCTCAGCGTTTCCCACAGCCGCTGGGTCTTGAGGTGGAGGATGTCCTCTCCCTCATTTAATCCGTCTCCTCCAGACTTATTACCCCTGTGCTGGATGTACTGACCGGTATCGCAGGCGGCATGGTCGTTGCAGGCGCAGGGCAGGCACTGCAGGCGCGGCGCGGGGCGCACGTGGTGCCAGGCGCAGCGCTGGCAGTGCGCACCTGTGTGTCCTCGCGGACAGACGCATCGCTCTCGTGGTACTGTTCCGCCACGTACGCCGACGCCCTCTAACCGGACCTAACATAAACAGCCACCACATATATACTCGTATTATTCAAAATTTATCATCCCTGTCCGACACAGGTACCTCCCGAAACCTTCGTGTCCGTTGAGGACCTGCCTCAAGCGGAAGGTAAGGACGCCGTGACGCCGACCCAGCCACTCAGACACAGACACCTCGTAGAGGGCCATGGACCGCACGACTCCGACGGCTGCTGCCAAGTTCAGCTTTGAAGCCAAAAGCAGGAAATGTTGCCTGAATTTCCACCGGCTGCCGAGGACGAGACCCAGGTACTTCATCGTCGACCCAACGCCGATGTCAATAACCCTCCCACCGTTATTTGGGAATCTGACCGTGGCGCATTTAGACGGCCATGAAAACACATGGCCTCTGTTTTGTGAAGCGCCACGTTGAGTCCCAGCTGCCGGATCCTTTCGACGACTGTCGCAACCGCTTGCGTCGCCAGGTCGGCCTCCGCCTAGTGCGACTCTCCCTCCGCCAGGACGAGCGTGCCGTCGGCGTAACATATTACGCCGACGCCGTCAGGGAGGTCTTCGCGCAGCACATAATCGTAACCGATGTTCCACAGGGGCGGTCCCAAGACCAATCCCTGTGGAACACCGCACGACACCTCTCGCCGGTTCCATTCTCCCCGGTGACCGGGGTAGATGACGGCTCCGTCAGTCAGGTAGTCCTCGACCTCACGACGAAGGTAGGTCGGCACGCGGTGATACCGGAGTGCCTCCCTGATGCAACTCCAGGGCAGGGTGAAGGCGTTGATGGTGTCGAACGACACCGCCAAGACGACCCTGCCCCGGGATACCGCATCCCGTCGTGAGGGCTCTCACGCGCATGATGGCGTCCACGGCCGAGCGCCCCCTGCGGAAGCCAAATTGGTCCTCCGCAAGGTCCGGGCCCATCCGATTAAGGTGCCCGACGAGGCGACGCCATCACGTTAATTTTGGAATTTTGATTGACTCCTTTCTTGGTGGCGACGACTTGGTTGCGCGGCTTTGGTGTTCCGGTGAAATATAGCCCTTATAAGATCTGTCATGTGTCCTTATGTCCGCCCTTCACAATTATTATCTTACTTATACTTGATCGATTTAGTTGAAAGGTTAAGATATCAATTCTTGTGGCAGTGGTTCATTTTTTGTAATTTTAAAATAATCAGTTTTTAAGTTATTTAGGAAAATAGAGGAAAAATGACCATTCCGCCCCCTTGTATCCGAAACTGAGTCACAATTCTGAAAAAATAACAGATAATAGTCCTTTGCCTATAGATTACAGGAAAATTATACAAGAGTCCATGATCTTAATAGTAAATTATTACATCGAGCACAAAGTAATTTATTATTGCACCGAGTGCCTGATTTAACCGGCACGAGGGCAATATAAATTACTTAAGGCGAGGTGCATAATCTGCTTTTCTTTCAACTATTATTTAAAGGAATAAAAGATAAAAGAAACTCATATCAAACAGTTAAAATAGAAGTTTCTATAACACTGTCGGCTTCATTTAGAATGTTTTCCGGAGTTAATGTGTCGCTAGATGATTCCATTTTAATTCGAAGCCGAAGCACTCAAAATCAGATAGTATCACACTTTATCGTTTCCAAAAATATAGTCAAGCAAAATTAACAAAGTTCCCGCCAAATCACTTTTTTAAATTTCTTAAAAAAAATTGATATCGGCTGGCTGAATAGAGCTAATCCATTGAGATGGGCACCTTTTGGTGCGATTAAAAAACTGTGCAATAATGAAATTTCAAAGACTCGCTTTGTACTGAGTTTTTAGTGTGATTGTGATGAAATTAAAGCATAACTGGAAGAAAAAAAAAATTCTAGCCCGGAGGAAGGCTATTTAGCTCTTACAACAGAGTTATTATAGATAGCGGTAGTGAACCCTTCGTGTGCGTGTACGACTCGCATTTGATCAGTTTTTTGTTACAGAACACGTATTCTATTCTCAAACTGGCCCTTATGGTTTATTGTGTATTACTCGTATGTGTCCTTTTTACCATTTTGTCAGCTATTTGAAGGGACACTGGCTTCTAAGATACAGGTACATAAACCTAGTTTAGAAGTCAGGGTTTTTTCTGTGTTTTAGAGAAATAAAAGACTATTTATTTATATTTATTCTATAACACGCGTGTCGGAATAAAATACCGAGTTAGGGAGCTTGCTCATGACGCGATTCGTGCGATTTGCAATTTCTATTTATTTTTCTGTCGTCGTGGCGAGCGTGCTTTGTTTTTCATCTACCCGGAGGTAACCGCACGTTTTTTGTCATATGTCCTAGTGGTAAGGATGATTTTCACTTGTAGTTGGATCGGTCGAATTGCGTCGCGTCGCGTCGTTAGTAAGCTCCGAGCTACGAGTTGCGCGCGCTCGATACATAATTTCGGCGGAGTCATTTCATTTCAATAAAATATTTTGGATTTTATATTATCACACCTACCTCATCTTGATCGAAGTGGAAGTGAGCCTTCAACATGATACCCTTGAGGTCTCGCAGTACATCCATCAGCTGTGTCCTGGAGGCGAGCTGGTCATCTCCCACGACTCTCCAGGATCCTTCCAGCAACGGCACAGAGATCTGCAGCTGTCCAGGTGTCTCGTAGCTGGTGTTTGAATACGCCAGCTTTGTGCCGTCTGAGAAGATGTACTTCTTTAATTTTATTTGCATAGTAAATACAGGTCTTAAAGTTATTAAGACGCTATGTTATGCCAAGAGGCGTACAAATATGGTTGCATGCGAATTGTGACAAAAGAATAACGGATTATTATTTATCATGCTAAATTGCTATGTCAAAAATTTATAAGACATAAATATGAAAGGCTGCCTATGATCCTTAGTTTTGCACTATCGATTTATTTTAGGTTAGCGTAGCCTGTATTCAATACAAATGAGAGGGATCGAACGACGATAAATAGTTCCGCTAACAAAGAATTATGTATGTTAAGAATGAAACTGATGTATTGTCAAGAAAAATAAATGTCTATGGGTATAATGTCTATTCAGACGGTAAAAATTACGTCTTGGCCATGTTTGTCAATGGGGAAGGCCAGTCAAAGAAAATGTAGATGGCGTGACCATAGCTAAGTCCTAATCTGCCCAATGAGGTAGTACTATTTTGAAGTACCTATAAGATTTGAACCAATGACGATGCTTGGAACTAGCTATGCTAGCGCTTTTCGTTTCCCAGTTGCCATCCCCGTTGTGACAATATGCAGCCAAACAGAATATACAGAAAATTGGATATTAAAAAAACTGACCTGTTCCCAAAAGCACAACATCAGGACCAAAGGTGGGGTTCCCACCGGTGTCTCCTCTCACGATGCCCCAGTACACGGAGGCCCGCACTTCACCCCCGTACACCGCCAGCTGGTCGCCGTTGAACGAGCTCGTCATCCAGTAGAAGTATTCCCACCTTTCTACCTGGAACGGAAGAATTCTCGTAACTCGGGTAATGCAGACTTTCCCCTATTCACATTAGAATATAGTTCACATTTAAATAGCTTCCCCCTGTAATCCTTAAAGATGCGATTCCACCGGTATGCGGCACAAATGTTCGCTTGGTCGACTCACTCAAACAAACGCGAACATTTTTAGGATGTTCGCGCACACCTGGATATTTTTGTGCGCGCACACGCACGCAGTGGACTCGTTATCATCGTAAATTCAGGTTGCACTTCATCCATCATTGTGCCATTAGATTGTCATATTGTAGTTTTCCTCGGGAACAGTATATTTTTTCAGGTTGAAAGTTTCCCTATATCCGTTTCTGTATACTACTACTAATTTTAGGACGATCAATTCAGTGGTTTAGCCGTGAAAAGGTAACAAAGAGACTAATTAGTTTCGCATTTTTAATATATATTTTTTATAGTAAGGATTAAGGTTATAATTCCTTCAGTATTAATACTCACCTCATAACTAATAACGAAAGGTTTCCCTTGCTCGTCGATAGAGGGCTCTATCGTTTCGTTTCCTTGGGAGTCCACGATCAGCCAAGCTTCTCCCAAGGGTAGTATCACCTGTAGAGACAAAAATAAAATATTGAGGGTAACTATATTTTTTTTTTTTTTTGTTTATCTGTGTTTTTATAAGGTTATCATTGATAAGTGCTGATATGACTGCAAAAATTGTTTCACACAATATTTGATAGGTAGCTACACCATTGCAGAAATGACATAGGACTAATGATGACGTCTTGAGCTGGAAAAATTTACTGAAACCAGGCACGTAACATCTATTCAGCAGTGGCTATGGGGTCTATTACGTTTTTTTCGAACCGGGGCAAAACTTGATAGTGGTTCTCCAGCCTTTCAAATTATTTGGTAAAAAACTCAAAACAGTGTTTTTGCTAGTACATGATAGATTTTTGTTGCATTTGACTTACGAACAAGGGAGAGGGTGATTAATTCCGGTTGTGACGGTACAGGCGTCTAGGGCTAAAAATACTACAACAGCAAACAAAGCAAGGTCGAATGCTTGGCGCCTTGCTCCGACATTTCGGATTTTTGTTTGCAAGCACACAAATGTTTATGATTTTGTCCCGCCTGCGCCCGCCCTAAATCCGGCCCTGTTTATATCCAATGTTTAATTAATATGTATGACTATACCTATTTTATTTTTCTCATTATTATAATTTTTTGCATGAACGAATCAAAAACAAATTCTTTTGCATTATTAGGACCTTATCATAATACCATCATAACAATGAGAACATCAAAAACTTCTGAGAAGGTTAATTGAAGCTCACTGTAGCTAATTCGAATGTGACCAATGATGTCGATACCAGCAGTAAACTTACATCTCTGGGCGGCTCCAGGTCTCCTGGTGCGGCGAGGCTGCAGGTGTCCGTGATGTGCGAGCAGTAGCAGGGCCGGCAGCCCTCCGCCAGCTCCGCGCTCAGACCGAAGTGACCAATGATGTCGATGCCAGCAGTAAACTTACATCTCTGGGCGGCTCCAGGTCTCCTGGTGCGGCGAGGCTGCAGGTGTCCGTGATGTGCGAGCAGTAGCAGGGCCGGCAGCCCTCCGCCAGCTCCGCGCTCAGACCGAAGTGACCAATGATGTCGATGCCAGCAGTAAACTTACATCTCTGGGCGGCTCCAGGTCTCCTGGTGCGGCGAGGCTGCAGGTGTCCGTGATGTGCGAGCAGTAGCAGGGCCGGCAGCCCTCCGCCAGCTCCGCGCTCAGACCGAAGTGACCAATGATGTCGATGCCAGCAGTAAACTTACATCTCTGGGCGGCTCCAGGTCTCCTGGTGCGGCGAGGCTGCAGGTGTCCGTGATGTGCGAGCAGTAGCAGGGCCGGCAGCCCTCCGCCAGCTCCGCGCTCAGACCGAAGTGACCAATGATGTCGATGCCAGCAGTAAACTTACATCTCTGGGCGGCTCCAGGTCTCCTGGTGCGGCGAGGCTGCAGGTGTCCGTGATGTGCGAGCAGTAGCAGGGCCGGCAGCCCTCCGCCAGCTCCGCGCTCAGACCGAAGTGACCAATGATGTCGATGCCAGCAGTAAACTTACATCTCTGGGCGGCTCCAGGTCTCCTGGTGCGGCGAGGCTGCAGGTGTCCGTGATGTGCGAGCAGTAGCAGGGCCGGCAGCCCTCCGCCAGCTCCGCGCTCAGACCGAAGTGACCAATGATGTCGATGCCAGCAGTAAACTTACATCTCTGGGCGGCTCCAGGTCTCCTGGTGCGGCGAGGCTGCAGGTGTCCGTGATGTGCGAGCAGTAGCAGGGCCGGCAGCCCTCCGCCAGCTCCGCGCTCAGACCGAAGTGACCAATGATGTCGATGCCAGCAGTAAACTTACATCTCTGGGCGGCTCCAGGTCTCCTGGTGCGGCGAGGCTGCAGGTGTCCGTGATGTGCGAGCAGTAGCAGGGCCGGCAGCCCTCCGCCAGCTCCGCGCTCAGACCGAAGTGACCAATGATGTCGATGCCAGCAGTAAACTTACATCTCTGGGCGGCTCCAGGTCTCCTGGTGCGGCGAGGCTGCAGGTGTCCGTGATGTGCGAGCAGTAGCAGGGCCGGCAGCCCTCCGCCAGCTCCGCGCTCAGACCGAAGTGACCAATGATGTCGATGTCAGCAGTAAACTTACATCTCTGGGCGGCTCCAGGTCTCCTGGTGCGGCGAGGCTGCAGGTGTCCGTGATGTGCGAGCAGTAGCAGGGCCGGCAGCCCTCCGCCAGCTCCGCGCTCAGACCGAAGTGACCAATGATGTCGATGCCAGCAGTAAACTTACATCTCTGGGCGGCTCCAGGTCTCCTGGTGCGGCGAGGCTGCAGGTGTCCGTGATGTGCGAGCAGTAGCAGGGCCGGCAGCCCTCCGCCAGCTCCGCGCTCAGACCGAAGTGACCAATGATGTCGATGCCAGCAGTAAACTTACATCTCTGGGCGGCTCCAGGTCTCCTGGTGCGGCGAGGCTGCAGGTGTCCGTGATGTGCGAGCAGTAGCAGGGCCGGCAGCCCTCCGCCAGCTCCGCGCTCAGACCGAAGTGACCAATGATGTCGATGCCAGCAGTAAACTTACATCTCTGGGCGGCTCCAGGTCTCCTGGTGCGGCGAGGCTGCAGGTGTCCGTGATGTGCGAGCAGTAGCAGGGCCGGCAGCCCTCCGCCAGCTCCGCGCTCAGACCGAAGTGACCAATGATGTCGATGCCAGCAGTAAACTTACATCTCTGGGCGGCTCCAGGTCTCCTGGTGCGGCGAGGCTGCAGGTGTCCGTGATGTGCGAGCAGTAGCAGGGCCGGCAGCCCTCCGCCAGCTCCGCGCTCAGACCGAAGTGACCAATGATGTCGATGCCAGCAGTAAACTTACATCTCTGGGCGGCTCCAGGTCTCCTGGTGCGGCGAGGCTGCAGGTGTCCGTGATGTGCGAGCAGTAGCAGGGCCGGCAGCCCTCCGCCAGCTCCGCGCTCAGACCGAAGTGACCAATGATGTCGATGTCAGCAGTAAACTTACATCTCTGGGCGGCTCCAGGTCTCCTGGTGCGGCGAGGCTGCAGGTGTTCGTGATGTGCGAGCAGTAGCAGGGCCGGCAGCCCTCCGCCAGCTCCGCGCTCAGACCGAAGTGACCAATGATGTCGATGTCAGCAGTAAACTTACATCTCTGGGCGGCTCCAGGTCTCCTGGTGCGGCGAGGCTGCAGGTGTCCGTGATGTGCGAGCAGTAGCAGGGCCGGCAGCCCTCCGCCAGCTCCGCGCTCAGACCGAAGTGACCAATGATGTCGATGCCAGCAGTAAACTTACATCTCTGGGCCGCTCCAGGTCTCCTGGTGCGGCGAGGCTGCAGGTGTCCGTGATGTGCGAGCAGTAGCAGGGCCGGCAGCCCTCCGCCAGCTCCGCGCTCAGACCGAAGTGACCAATGATGTCGATGCCAGCAGTAAACTTACATCTCTGGGCGGCTCCAGGTCTCCTGGTGCGGCGAGGCTGCAGGTGTCCGTGATGTGCGAGCAGTAGCAGGGCCGGCAGCCCTCCGCCAGCTCCGCGCTCAGATCGAAGTGACCAATGATGTCGATGCCAGCAGTAAACTTACATCTCTGGGCGGCTCCAGGTCTCCTGGTGCGGCGAGGCTGCAGGTGTCCGTGATGTGCGAGCAGTAGCAGGGCCGGCAGCCCTCCGCCAGCTCCGCGCTCAGACCGAAGTGACCAATGATGTCGATGCCAGCAGTAAACTTACATCTCTGGGCGGCTCCAGGTCTCCTGGTGCGGCGAGGCTGCAGGTGTCCGTGATGTGCGAGCAGTAGCAGGGCCGGCAGCCCTCCGCCAGCTCCGCGCTCAGACCGAAGTGACCAATGATGTCGATGAACAGTAAACTTACATCTCTGGGCGGCTCCAGGTCTCCTGGTGCGGCGAGGCTGCAGGTGTCCGTGATGTGCGAGCAGTAGCAGGGCCGGCAGCCCTCCGCCAGCTCCGCGCTCAGACCGAAGTGACCAATGATGTCGATGCCAGCAGTAAACTTACATCTCTGGGCGGCTCCAGGTCTCCTGGTGCGGCGAGGCTGCAGGTGTCCGTGATGTGCGAGCAGTAGCAGGGCCGGCAGCCCTCCGCCAGCTCCGCGCTCAGACCGAAGTGACCAATGATGTCGATGAACAGTAAACTTACATCTCTGGGCGGCTCCAGGTCTCCTGGTGCGGCGAGGCTGCAGGTGTCCGTGATGTGCGAGCAGTAGCAGGGCCGGCAGCCCTCCGCCAGCTCCGCGCTCAGACCGAAGTGACCAATGATGTCGATGAACAGTAAACTTACATCTCTGGGCGGCTCCAGGTCTCCTGGTGCGGCGAGGCTGCAGGTGTCCGTGATGTGCGAGCAGTAGCAGGGCCGGCAGCCCTCCGCCAGCTCCGCGCTCAGACCGAAGTGACCAATGATGTCGATGCCAGCAGTAAACTTACATCTCTGGGCGGCTCCAGGTCTCCTGGTGCGGCGAGGCTGCAGGTGTCCGTGATGTGCGAGCAGTAGCAGGGCCGGCAGCCCTCCGCCAGCTCCGCGCTCAGACCGAAGTGACCAATGATGTCGATGCCAGCAGTAAACTTACATCTCTGGGCGGCTCCAGGTCTCCTGGTGCGGCGAGGCTGCAGGTGTCCGTGATGTGCGAGCAGTAGCAGGGCCGGCAGCCCTCCGCCAGCTCCGCGCTCAGACCGAAGTGACCAATGATGTCGATGAACAGTAAACTTACATCTCTGGGCGGCTCCAGGTCTCCTGGTGCGGCGAGGCTGCAGGTGTCCGTGATGTGCGAGCAGTAGCAGGGCCGGCAGCCCTCCGCCAGCTCCGCGCTCAGACCGAAGTGACCAATGATGTCGATGAACAGTAAACTTACATCTCTGGGCGGCTCCAGGTCTCCTGGTGCGGCGAGGCTGCAGGTGTCCGTGATGTGCGAGCAGTAGCAGGGCCGGCAGCCCTCCGCCAGCTCCGCGCTCAGACCGAAGTGACCAATGATGTCGATGAACAGTAAACTTACATCTCTGGGCGGCTCCAGGTCTCCTGGTGCGGCGAGGCTGCAGGTGTCCGTGATGTGCGAGCAGTAGCAGGGCCGGCAGCCCTCCGCCAGCTCCGCGCTCAGACCGAAGTGGCCCGCTGCGCACGCGTCGCATCTCTCGCCTACCACGTTACTCTGGGAAATATTTTCGGACGTTTTAAAGGCCTCTGCATACGTGACGGGTTTTTTCACGGACGCGACAGCACAGGAAATTTTGGAAATATCGTTTCATACAAAATGTATTTGAAAGCGCATAGGTAATTATGTAACGGAGACACGGACGGGACAGGAACGGCCCGTAATAGCCAGAGGGTTGAGCAGAGGTGTATCGCCAAAACATAATTTAGCCGTCGTTAAGACCATTCCTATTTGTAACGTTTTAGCCTTAAATTATAGAATGTCTAAATTCCTAGAAGCTCTCTAGTAGACCTAGTAAGCCAAAAACACAGAAGAAAAATAAACCCCATCGACGTCGTTCGATTCCTACGTAAAACAAGTGAACATCTCCAAGAAAAAAAAAAATGTGTGCGTGGCGCTCACTCGTACATTTATGAAACCGTGGCTTCTTCACTTATAGTAGTTTATGAAACTGTCACATAATGAGGGGTATTATACACGAGTGTGAGTTTAAAAAACGAGCGAAGCGAGTTTTTTAAAAGTATCACACGAGTGTATATGTATAATACCTAGTTATGTGCAGTTTCATACACTACTTTATCTACTCTCATTGAACACGAATATAATTATCAAATAAAAGATAAATATTGTTAATAAGTGTTCATTTTGTATTTATAATTGAGTATGAAATTGAATATGGAATTGTGTATCGTTGGCGTTAGACGTACTCCCAAAGCGCGCGCAGCCACAGATAAAAAATAAATTCATGTATCTATGATCTGTAATCCGTATCGTAATGAAAAAAAATTTTATTATAACATTATTTTGTTAGAGAAATAGTGTCATAATTTAATTTTTTAATTTCATTTCGATATACTGTGTGTAAAGTACGTCATTACTCATTATAAACTCGTTTTGAGTTTTGTATTTTGAATTTAACGATATGAGAGTAGATAAAAACATTTAAGATGTTTCAGACATTTTATAATCTAAGGTTTATACATTCATGTCCTTTAGGACCGACAAAATACTGGACCTCCAAAATCCAATAACCGGATAATACTGATAAAATACGCTTTCTATACGCGAGGACTGGTAATTGGCTGTCTGATGCCTATTACCCCTTTTTTGTTATGATTTTTTTAGCTGTAAGTCCTCCATGAAATAAATAAATAAATAAAATGTGTGTATTTCTTGACTGGCCTGTTGGTCTAGTGGTTAGTGACCCTGACTGCTATGCCGGAGGTCGTGGGTTCGATTCCCACCCAGGACAAATGTTTGTGTGATGAGCACGATCATTTGTTCTGTGTCTGGGTGTAATTTATCTATAATATTTATGTAAGTATTTAGAATATATAAGTATGTTTATCAGTTGTCTAGTACCCATAACACAAGCTCTGCTTAGCTTGGGACTAGATGGCGTTGTGTAATAGTTGTGGAATATTATTGTATTATATTATTTCGATTGCCAAACACCAAAAAGTAAAAAAAAGCTTACTTACTTTACACTCGCATACATCGTCACAGATTCTTTCAGGATCCACCACGCCTCGCGGATCACACTTGCAAGCAGGCGTAACAGGCGTCTGGCAGCTCGGGAACACGGCAGTCGAGTCCTCACAGGCTTCGCACAGGCGGCCAACGAACCCAGGGAAGCAGTTGCAGCTGATCTGATGGTGCTTCTTGTCCCATTTGCATGAGCCTGAAAAGTTTAATTAATGGCATGTATTCAAAAACCATTTTTTTTAAATTATCATCAAATGAGTCCTGCTACCCAACGCGGGGCGGGAGGGACTGTCAGACTGGTATTAACTAAAATCCACGATAATCCTTCAATAGCCCTTTACGTTCCAGGGTCACGGTTACCGGATGAGACAGTCCCGCGACATACAAATAACCGTACAGTTCCGTATTGAGCCATAAAACTGCATAATATGCTAACCTCTGTTGGCTCGCTATCTGTCCAAAATGGCAGACATTTCAGTCATTCATCTTCATTATTATTAGTGTAAATTGGTAATGAAGAATTTTGATAAAAATATCTAAAGTCGATATTTCGCGCCAATTTTGCATGTTCACCGCGTGTTTATTTTTCATTCAATTCGATTGTGAAATGCACCGTCCGCTCCGGATCAGTAGACTCATAAGTACCTTTTAAACTATTTATACACAAATTAAGACACTTACCTACCACTAGAGAAGCTTTAAAACACAATAACTAAAAATGAAACTTAAAACAAACACACAACCACGCCTATTTCTAAAGGTCGCGTTCGCCATTTTTGAACTTGGAAGCTTGGAAGTATCCCGCACTTATTTGAATTTGGAATTGACAAACATGTTTTTTTAATAAAATTCTAATGACCATTTAAAGAAAATTCAATTTTTGAAATTGGAACATCAGTTCTGTAGATTTGGGTATCTGGTATTGTTATCTGTGGCGCAACTACGTATATTTAACAAAAACATTTTACCTTATATTAGTACATTAGATTTTTAAGTTTTTTTTTTTGGGGACTGACTGTTACTAATCTCACAGGTTTGGTACCTACAACTGTTAGAGAGCTCTAAACCAAGGGTACCGAGTCGAATTAGGTCTCGGGATGAACTTACCATCAGAGCCCTGAGGATCGCAGTCACAAGGCAGACAGGGACCATCAGGGACCGCGTTGTAGTACCCAAACAGGCACCGGTCACACAGGGGACCTGCTCGATTCTCCTGAAAAAATGAAAATATTAATAAGTTTATTAATATTAAAAAGGCAATACGTGGTAAAATCAAAAAACGAGTCCTTCCGCCAAGGGTGGGCCGGGAGGGACTGTCAGACTCGTACTGACTAAAATCCACAGTGATCCTTCAATAGCCCCTGGGATCATCCGGATGGCCATGAACCTTTGACACGGGATTAAACTAATAATTTCTCTTGAACCATGGGTGCGTTCCTCTCGGTGAGAGGGAGAGGACTGTACCAGGACTGAGTTTAGGACTCTTTATTTACTCAAGGTTTTCGATATAATCAAAATCATGGAATTTCTGATGCGTCTCCATCTTCAAAGTAATAATAATAATAATATTCCACAATTATCACACAACGCCATCCAGTCCCAAGCTAAGCAGAGCTTGTGTTATGGGTACTAGACAACTGATAAACATACTTATATATTTCTAAATACATACATATTATAGATAAATTACACCCAGACACAGAACAAATGATCGTGCTCATCACACAAACATTTGTCCTGGGTGGGAATCGAATCCACGACCCCCGGTATAGCAGTCAGGGTCACTTACCACTAGACCAACAGGCCTGTCAAAGTGTAAAATGCCGGGTACAAAAATGAAGCCCACATGCAAAAAATGAAAAACTTCCTCCTTTTATCAAAATAATGAGACTGAATACAGTAAATATGGACAAACAATACCTACCTTATCATTATAATTTATGATAATTTTGTAAATATTTTACAGTTCCAATCAGTAGTTATTTATGTCAAAAGATAATCACTTAGAACGTCATAGGTACTTGATAATTATGTTAGGTTTAATTTAATCCTTGTTTCCACTTCCACTTTAACAAAATATCTTATACATATCAATATATCAAATATCTTATCGTATGATTATGTTAAATTAAATTGACTTTAAATAGGTATCTATATGAAAAAAGTGTGTAAATTGTAGGCAAGCCTCTATTCGCTAAGGATATTATATTTCACACCCACCATTAGGCTAAGCACGCATACCGAGGTAGTGATATAAAATATATGGAATTTTATGAATATTCGCCCCATTTCACTATTCGAATAATGGTTTCGGTTATTCGAATATAATTAGAAGTTTAAAAAAAACTTCGCTGGTTCTTGCTTACAAAACAACCCCAAAACGAATGAAGAGGATCGTTGTAAAAGGTATGATACGTTGTTGAGTAGGTATCAGCAGCCCAAAGGTGATGAAGCCCTACAGTGTATACGTACCGTGCAATTGACGCACAGTATGGCGCCGGTGTCATCGTAGGAGCAGGCTCCACGTTCGCCGCAGGAGCATTCAGTCCTGTCGTCCTGGTCAGCACAGGGCTGGTTGGGGGCCCATGACCCGCCGGCACAGCACCGCTGGCAGTGGGCCCCGCAGGTGCCGTGCTCACACTCGCATTTTGCACCCTGGAATTATAAATAGTAGTAGTAGTAATAGTTAATGGGCACCTGGAAGTAAGTGGTTGCCAAATCCAAATAGACAATTCTTCTGTTATCGCAGATGCTTTCCCACTCCAGAAACAAAGCAGCAAGTTTTAGAAACTAGTTAAGGTGGGTGTTTCCTATACATATAATATATATAATAACATCCTTAGGAGAAAATTACTACCGACACTGCTAGCCTGCATTATCCCTACAACTGGACAAAGGACCTTTAAAATTAAGAGTTCCAGTTTGCTCGATTTGTTAAAACTGTACAGTTATTGGTGCATGTATCGGTTGTAAGAGCGATCGGTTATGCATGCAAGGTTAAAACCACAGGTTAAAACCATCATGCAAACCCTGACATGTATGGCCTCCTTAAGATCTCTGGTCTGGACAATAAAAGACCTTCTTCTTCTTCCTGCCCTTATCCCATTCTATTTGGGGTCGGCGCAACACGTTTTCTTAAATAAATAAAAGATCACTGAAATAAATTATTTTGGTAGTTTTATATATAGCCTCCATTTGTCAAGTACCTACCATGCTTGTCTTGAATGTCTGAGACGATCTTTTGAAGAAAAGACCATAAAAAATTGAGGGGCCTATCCAGGCAGTTAACGCACGCATAATTTTATTAGTTCTCGTAAGTTTATTGTACAAACCTCAGCGCTGACATGGCACTTGCTGGCGTGCCCGTGGCACAGGCAGCGCGCGGCGATGGTGAGCGCGCGCACCGTGTAGTACTGGTGTCGCGGGGGAGCCGCGTGCGCAGCTCGGAACGACACGCGCACCCGCTGCGCCACCACGCCCTCGCCTATACCCACGTGCATCTGACAAGCAGAGTATATATGTAATAGGGGGTGACCTTTCGGCCATCAATAGGGTATAAATCCAAACAGTGTGTGTAATATTGAGGAATTCCTTATGGAAAAACCAAATAGCAATTTCCCGGATCTCAACATTGAATCCAGGAAGTTCATGGTCGGCACTACTCGGTAGTCGTGCTTAGGCCACTAACCACCATCGAAGCAGATACTACTATAAAACAAAGATGAAATGCTCGTGGCTAAATAAATAGCAGCACGGGCCGATCTACAAGGCTAAGCCGTTCTTGTTATACTGATGTGTTCTGGCAAGCAAATTCAGCTTTTGGTCCCGTTTGACAATTGTAAATCAGGTCGTCAGTGGCTCGAAGCCTCCTTAGTAAACGTGAGAGTAAGTAAGCCCGAAGTGAGCTAAGTCTGCAAGTAAATCAAGGGAATGCTTCAAGGCTAGTACAATACATGATAATAGCTTACCTCTCCATTCTCCAGAGGTCTGGGGCTCGCAAACTGGGTAGAACAGGCAGGCTTGTCAGCCCTATTCATCCTCTTCGCAGCCCTGACTTTGCGCCGCCTCCTCTCTGGCCTGAGGTCCCAAAGCTTGCGGCAGTGGTCACGGTCTCCGAAGGCCCTCACCATCCTCCAATCCTCGCCATCCTCAGAGGATGACACCTCCAGAGACCAGGCTAAGGGTCGGGGGGACGGGCCTGACTTGATTATAACGTGAAGCAGTTCCATTTTCTGGAAAGAATAAAAAAAAGAAACATTTAGCATATCTGTACTAAATCTAGTCTAATATTATAAATTTGAATGAGTTTGTTTGTTTAGTTGAACACGCTAATCTAAGGAATTACTAGTTGGAATTGAAAAATTATTTAATTAAAGTATTACCACTTCTGGAAAAAGTTTAGTCCTAGCGTCAATATGCTAATATTTATACAGTTTCCTAGGCAAATAGTTAAGACACAAATAGTAAATAAATTGTATAGAGCTATCATTTAATCATTTGTGTGTATGATCCTTCGAGATATTGTTAAAGATATGCGTTGTTCACGTAATCTAATCTGTTAGATAACTCGGATGTTTGACATTTGAACACCTTAGGTACTCTTACTTTCAATAACATTGTCACAGTCACAATACAAATATTGTACGAGTAATCAGCAAACAGTAGTAATTATATTTTTTCTCAACCAAGTCAGCCAAGGAGGTCGTTTATGCCGCGACCGGCCGTACCTTATTCTTCTCGAAGTTACTCAAGGAACTTTTGACCCTATAACTTCGTTGTTTATGAAGTGAGAAGCTTAAATTTTTAGAATTCAAGAAATCGTAACAAAAAAAATACCGAATTGGTTTTCTGTATTTAAACGCGGGTATAGGCCTGTCACATGAAACTAAAATACTTAAGCCTCCTGCAGACACACGCGATTAATCACGCGGGGCGACATGTTGCGGTCCATTCGCAGTATTTTAGAGTGGAAATTAGCTTGGCTCGTTATCGCAGCGCGATTAATCGCGTGTGTCTGCAGGAGGCTTTATTCGGATACGACAGTCTCGACGGACGTGTGTGTAAGCTGATTGCGAACAATTTTGTTCCTAGTTGTATTACTGTACCTACGACTACATTGTTGGCATAGCATACCTAATTATAGTTATCTGTTACTCATTGTCCTATGAAGAATTTGCAGATTATATCGTCGCGTCGTCTGACTAGCCTTCTCTTTACTGTGTTGAGGTTGGCCTGTAATTGCTATCTCTAGTTTTTGAGGATAAAAGGTTGTAAATCTTGCAATTCACATGGAGAGAAAATAAAAATCGTTTAGACAGAGAATGTCTAATTCGTCCAGGTCGACGGGTTCTAATTCTCGGGATTTCTATTTCTGTTTGCAAGGTTTAAACTCTAAAGGAACTTAAGTGAACCTAGGGTTACCCAAAACTTGGGTGCATTTTTACAACGTAGTTTCAGAGGCACCCCGAGGGTTCTCATTCTGCGAATTGGACATCCTAGGCCTGAGAGATAAAGATATTACTGTGCCGACGTTGTTGAAAAAATTTAAAAACGCTAGGCATAATTTTACTAAAAGGGCTATTTTTGTCATACTGTTATTAGACCATCAGCCCATGACCTGTAGCCTTTAAATCAGGTATCTCCTTAAACAGAAGCTGCAAGTCATACACGGTGTAAACCCTTCAAGGAAAAATACGGTAAGCCATTAGCAGCATTTTTGACGACGTCCATGGCAACAAACACTATGTGAGCAAAAAGTTTGCGGCGGGATGGCTGCGCTTGCGCCGTCTCATTAGTGGCGCCTTACAAGGCGCCCGCGCAGCTACCGGTTGCGTCATAGCACAATTAACCAGACATTTTTCTAATTAGCCCTTATGGCCTCCTGGTATAATAATACAAAGCTTTTACGGACCTGTTTCACCTTTCCTGGACACTAACAAGTTTAGAAATACCTCGGTTTTAACTGCACATTAGAGAGCCGCGGTTTTTTTATTTTCTTTCGAAGAAATTTACTTTTTTTGCACTTAATGAGATGTCATTATTTTTGGTTAATGTTCCTGTATATGCACGGCTTTTTTAACCGACTTCCAAACAGAGGAGGTTCTCAATTCGGATGTCTATATTTTTTTTATGTTTGTTCGGGCATAACTTGCTTTTCCCATTTTGTATTTTTTTTTATGTTTTCCTTACAGATTTTTTTTCTGTAAGTACGAGTACTTTTGTTCATAAAATACGTCGTTCCTGTACATTGGCAAAATACTCAACGGTCAGCTTGTTCATAAAAACTAACGTTTTCTCTTGTCTTGTATACAAAACATCCTCTTCACAATTTTTTTTTTTTAACACTGAGATTTTTGTTTGCACGTGCAGAAAAAAGTTACTGAGACTGGAAAATCTCATACGCAATATCATCTTGTTGGGAATTTGCCCTCAGGATCTCATGCTCGGCAGAAACACTTTCAACCACTGGACCGAAGCGCACTCTCCACTAAGTAGGTGCTTCTAATAATGAGGATTGCCTACAGTAGTGACCTGATTCTGGTTGTTTACTGTGAACGATTCGCGACGAGATAACGTACTGATAAAACGCTACCTCTTAAAGTTATTTTAAAAGATTTTTAGTTTGTCTTCTCCACACAAGCAGATGTGTTTCGGCCATCGTTTATTAAAATAGATAATCAGATTATTGTTACAATTTCTAATGGTCGTGGTTATTGCTAGCCTTGCATAATCCCGGTTTTGGGCAGAAGCCTCTCTCCATGAATTCAGTTTTTGTATCCTGTACCATCTCCTGTTATAACAGATACAGTTAAAAATGTAGACAGTGGACGACCTGGACTATACTAGTATTTAGTTATGTTGATAAGCGTGTTAGACGACATACGTCGTGCCATCGGCCGACAAAGAGTGATCGCACTGTTTTACGAATAAATTGATAGTGTAGATAATTATTTTCGCTTATCTACACCATAGTTATGTCACTACAAAATATCAGCTTCCTTAGGTCTGGTTCAGACTGGGCGCTGATGATTCAATGAGTCATGTCTTTACTATTTCTTTACGTAGGTATATCCTCGCGATTTGGTTTCTATACGACCTTTTATGTCTTCAACCCTTTTGAGGATAATTATGTTGATCTGAACAACACACTAAAGCATACCCTGACCAAATCGCTTTATAGCATAAATACAGATCTCGGCTACACGTCAACCTAATAGGATTTTCAGGCCTGATGGTAAGGTATAAAATATGACTGGAATAATACAAGGGTCGAGTCAACTATAAGTTCTCGCCAATTTAAATATTGATTATCCTGTTCAAGCGGATCTAAAGAAAACATACACTTCATATCACGACACTGATAACAAATTGAAGACAAAACCTTTTATAAATCGCAAAATAGTCTCAGAATTATCCAATAAAAATATCGGAACACACCTGTCTACCTTCATGATAACATTATCACGGACGATAACAAGGTACGCTCAGTGACTCGTTGCAAGCGCACGTTAGCACTCGTACTTGATTATGTCGAAGAAAAAAATCCCGACCGACGACGAACTAAGTGACGTGAAAGTGGAAGTGCCGAGACAGAAGAGGCACAGGCGACAGACAGAGACAGGTGAAGTGGTGAGACACAAGCGTAGGGAGGTAGAGCTTAGTGTTGTTAAAGTGGAAGGTGCTCGACACAAGCACCGCAGGGCAGCTGACTCCAGTGACGACACAGCGAATGTGACTAGACACAAGAGACGCAGGGACGTCGAGCTCAGCGATGTCGCTACACATAAGCCGAAGCGTGAAGCCGACCCCACTGCAGACGTGAAAGTGGTCGGCACCAAACACAAGCCCCGGCGCAGCATACATGCTTCAGCCGACGACCTTACAATAAGTGACCGCAAGAGAGAAAAATCAAAAGCTTCAAGCAGATCCAGTGACTTTGTATACGATAACAAAGCGTATGTTGGAAGTGTAAATAGTCTTGTCGAGGCCAGGAATGATAGGATACACGAACCACCTACAAGGTTAGTACATACATGGCTTAGTCTCTTGTAAAATATCGATCGGTATTGGCTATCTGCAATGAAATCTTTGGGGAACTGTTATGATTGGCTCAATAGATTATCAACAACATACGGGTTTGGGAGTAATTTTTAGAATACACGATAGAACAAGTTTTGAAATTGTGGTGGCAATTTGCCAACAATCCCACAAAATCATAGAATAGTCTTTTACCGTAAAGCTACTCCTTATCGAAATTTGGGACGCATTTAGTCCGCTAGTTTTGCCTAAGGATATAACTTGTGGTATCCCTGTAACCACTCTTTCTGGTTCGAATTCAAGTTCCTCATGAGCAAGTTGCTGGAGCTACTGAGTTGTTAGCAATCAGTTTTATTTGTCAAACAGTGCCATCACTCTTTGTCGGCCACCGGCACGACGTATGTAGTCTAACACTCTTATCAACTTGATATATTTTGTGATTGGCTTAGCTGTGTTCACGTCAGTTTCTGCTGGGAATCCCACTTGAATTTGGAATATTTCTGTAAACAAGAGTCATAATAATACATATATCAATAGATAGAGGTGATTAGAACATGCGTATTTCATAAGTAGTTCTCCAAGTATGCCAGCATGGAAGCATATTTTTGTTTAAGTTAGTGGAATGTGGTATTTTTTACCACAAAGTGACAAATTCAAGTCACTGCAAAACGAAATTACAGTGCTACAAAGATATTTTGGCCTTCGAATGACGTTTGCAAAACTGTTGTTAAACATGTTTTAAAAATCAACATGGCGGTATTGTCCAAGCAAAAAAAAACTCTTTCACGAATTAAATATGGTTGAAGCTCCATTTTTCATCCAACATAATAGTGCCCTATCCTGATAATAGTGCCCTATAGGTATTATGTGATAGTTAGATAAATACTCATTATCTATTGTGACGTAACAGAAATAATTACGATAGATCGTTACTGTTCCCTAATGAATTTAGCAGCAAATCAATAATTCTAATCACCAACTATTAAGCAATAAGTGAATAGTTGGTAAAACTGACTGATGATAATTTTGTTTAATATTAATTCTACATAAAATAATGAAACTTGATAATGAAAATCGTGTTTTAACATGCGGTCTTATTTCTTGATAACTTTAAAACTGATTTACCTACTTACACTTCAATACAATATTAGGTGCTATACATATTTTACAAGATATATGAAAGCGATTTTTAATTAAACTTCTAATTTAGATCTAAAGTACCTCCAAATCCAACTAAATGCATGCAATATACGAGTAATAAAGTAAAATAAGTAAACAAATGCCATCAGCTAGCAATTTTATTTGCCGAAGAACGGCGGGGCAGGTAAAAGCCAGCTTTGGTCAGCTCTTTAGTTGTATCCTGTGTTACTTTAGCTTTGATCGTAGGATCTGAGACTATTATTCTTTTGTTAGCTCTTGACTTCTGGTGTTTCCCTGTTCCCCTGGGAATCAGGTGCAAGTATACTCTTATGATCATACCTCAACCCCATATAGAAGTTTAAAATGAAGTTCCTAGATGTCAATATTGCGTCAAGCTCATAAGCCTAATGCTCACAGGGGTCACGGAAATGTCTTCGGAGGTTACCGCAGCCCCGTAATGTAAAGGGCAACTGAAGGAATATCTGACAGTCCCTTCTACTTCACCCAGAGCGGGAAGACTCATTTGATTATTAGCCCGTAAGGTCAACAGGCTCTTCAAAAATATTCAAATAAGACAGAGCAAACCAAGCTTTTAGACCTGTATTAAAGTCCGCACTAGTTTAAAAAGTTTCCGATCGATCAATAATATTCCGCGATGCCCGTACTAAGCATGAGTCATACACGGTAACGTATTTATCTTATCGATTAGTAAGATAAACCAACTCTGCAAAACAAGTAATTTGCAGCTTTAGTCACCGTGCGGGACCGTGTCACAACTCTACATCATCACCATCTACTCTTTCTTCTTCTTTCGTGCTGAGTGCGACTCATCACTTGAGCCCCGTAAATGATCTTAGGTACTCCTGAAATATAGTAAATCTTCATTTAGGATCTCTTCCTAAGCACCTCGATGCTTGTGACTTAAATCATTCAGTAACTAGTTTCTGTTGGGACCTCATCGCTGCCGGTCTTGGTTAATTTCCCAAATCAGACTGTGGTATCAGCCTTTTTCATCAGGAATATGCGCCCGGGTGCTAATTACAGGATTGTTTATTATATGGAACCTAAACAAAATATACTGGGTACAATAGTTTCAACTCTGTCCTAGTTCCTGACCTTCAGAGATATGCAGGCGAACAGCGTGCTTAGCGCGAGCTGCTATAACTGTGTCCTGGTCTAACCAATTGTGGTCCTGGTCAAGCCACTGCGCCCTGTGCCTGGGTACCATTGGCACATCCCTATGTATGTTTTATTTTATGGTATTTAGGAAAACTGTAGGTTAAGTAAGGGTTCCGTAAAAGAAGGATCGATTAAAACCTGAGGGCCAAAATCTGATCAGAAGAACTCGCACTAGGTGTTGTGTCAACTGCTCAAGACATGGGCAAAGATAGATCGATCTTCCGAAAATCACATGCAGTCTGATCAGACGACAAGTTTTCAGTGAGATCCACAAATAGATAAAAGAGCTTTTATCTATACTGTGGATAAAAGAGCTTTTATTTATTCTGTGGTCAGATCAGATGTTCAAGTAATTGATGTTGATGAAAACTGAACTTTTTGGATGAAATGTAAGACTCAATTGTGGTAATTTTCATGAGAAACACTAGGTATAACTTCTGCGTCGTGGTTGTTTACAAAAATTTAACTCACAAACCAACAACCAGACCCAGAAGAACTGCGTGTAGGTCATTGAAATATTTATTCCCTATGAAAATCGAAGCCGGCCTGAACGTTTATTGCCCGTGGTACTACCGGCCGGCGGCCCCGCGTCGGCCCGTCGTCGGCCTAGCAACCCCGGCATAGTAAACAAGTAGTCATCATCATCATCATCATCAGCCTATAAATGTTCCCACTGCTGGGACACAGGCCTCCTCTCTTGTGAGAGGGAGTGGGCCGTAATCTACCACGCGGGCCCAGTGCGGATTGGTAGGTGTCACATGTCTTCGAATTTTTGGTTCTAGGACATGCCGGTTTCCTCACGATGTTTTCCTTCACCGTTTTGAGAGCAGTGGTGTTGAAATAAATTACACAAAGTAATGCGCCTGACAGGGTTCGAACCCACGACCTACTATTCGTAAGTCGAGGCCAATACCACTGGGCCACCACTGCTCGAAACAAGTAGTACTATGGGTAAATTAAAATTTCCCGTGATACTACTAGATCGCTTGATAGTACCACGGGTATTTTTTTACCCGTGATACGACTGGTAGAACACCGGGTGGTACGACGGGCAATAAACGGACCTGAACATAATATTTGGAAAGAGGATGGTTAAACGCCCCCGAATGACCTGCACTGACCTAATTGATCATTGTCACTGCAGCACAGCTTCATTAAGGTCGGGTGCGTAGTACTCGCAATTGGCATGCTGGTATGACCAGATGTATAAATGTGGACGAGGCGAAAAGAGTATGTCAGGATCAGGTTGCAGGTGTGGCTCTGTGGTTTCCGCCCATGGAAAAAGGGCGTGACTTTATCTACTTACTTAAGTAAGATAGTCCAAAGATATTAATGACGAACTATTGACATATTTGATGATCACAGTACAGTATAAATGTTGTATACTGCGAAGTTCCTATGGCGCTAAAATGACCTTGACCTAAGAAGAGCAGTGTTGTCGGTTAAAATATTCCTAGAAAGTTATCATTCCTAAAAAAACTCCGAAACATAACTCTAAAAGGCTCAACAATTTTAGAACTGAATATCTGCATGTTTTTTTTTATTTGTAGTTTTTTATCTCTGAAATCAATAATTAGTAGGTTACCATGTTAATTTTTAAATGGTTACCTAACTGTTTGTATGGTATTTTTTATTTTAATAAAATTTTTGTTGAAAAATAATAATAATATTTTTCCAGCCAATACGTTGCTCATAAAAGCTCTTAAAATTAAAATAGTACTTATGCCAAATGATTGCTGGTGTCCACCAGCCTACTTGCCACTTGCTACAGCCATACCATGCTATAGTTGGCGCCAATTAAGATGTCAATAGCGGACATTGACCCCTACCTAATAAGTCCTCGTATAATGACATAAGATCAGAATTAGCATATTTATAAAATACCGAATAAATTAGTAAGTATATTGTAAGGATATAAGTATCTAAGTATTCATAAGATATCAAAATGGCAAAAATATTTCACCTATATCTAAGATTTTATATTATTTTTATCTTTAAGACTCACAAGTAAACACTATTATATCACAGAAAAATGCTAATTCTGATCTTATGTCATTATACGAGGACTTATTAGGGAAAGGTCAATGTCCGCTATTGACATCTTAACGGGCACCAATTATAGACAAACAAGTACCTCTATCTACTAACTTTTAGCACAACTACAGCTGTCCTCCTATGCACCAACAGGGGGAATATAAAACCTCGCAGAGTGATAACATGATAAGTTATCAGTCAGGTTGGATTTGCAAGCTGAGTGCAATGTTCGTAATCTATTGATTCGAAGACAATGTAATACCTATCGGTGGCCATTTTATTATTTGGTTCTGCAGTGCAAGTCCTCATTTGATAAGATTGCCATTTAATTCTGGAAAAAAAAAAGTATTACTTATCGTATACATACAGGATCTTTGACGTTAGTTATGGGTCTTCGGAGGCCCAAAATTCTGGCCAGTTACATTACATCAGTTATTGGGTTCTGGAGTTAAAAAAAGCAGTTTATTTTTGTAAAATTCTACTGATCTGGTTTCAAGGGAAGCTTTATTCAATAATTGCCATTTTATTTATATATATAATTATTAATAATTGTTATTGGCATTTTATTTCCGAGATAAAGAAAGAGTTACGAATATCCAATTATCCATCTATAGTATGTACATATATTTACCACGGCAATTGAAACTCAAAAACCTTCGGGTCCACTAAGGACAGGAGTCATTTGAAAATTTCCCACAAGAGTTAAAAACAATGAGTGTCGAATTTTACCCATATCCGTTGTAGTTTTAAAAAGTAACAAATATCATCCAAATAGCCAGTGAGCCAATGTCACAGATAAGATTTTTCTGTGACATTGGCTCACTGTGTGGAGCAGGTTAGGTTGTCAAGCTGAAGAAATTCGAACTAAATCTTTCTACTAGCAGCTGAAATATTTTACGGCTCGCTAAAAATACTTCAATATTTGTTGATCACCGACTAAAACATTATTAAAAGATATCAGATAAGATAAAAGCTTTCATAGCAGTACAGGGGAGAGAGATAGAGCTATGCAGGGAGTATACCTTCTCTTTCAGACACTAATTTAAGATTGATTAATAATACTGTGCGGGGCACATTTACTAACGCTGGATTGGTGAATAAAACACTGATGGCTTGAAGATGTCTTGAAGTTTATTTCTTCTTTCTTCTTTCTTGTTTCTTGTTCTGCTGCTGCCCGCCGACTGTGTCGCTAGCGAAAAACCACCCGTAATTTATACACGAAGGCGCATGAACTCTAGCCAATCAGAATTAATCAGAATTAAACACAAAAGGCGCCAACCAATCAGAAAAAAGGGGCGGGGCGACACAGTTAGCTTTAGTACAACAGAACTTTACCGTAAAGAGAGCCGCGTGACAATTTTCGCGTTTTTCTCTAACTTTTTCTATTAAAACATATGACAAATTGTGTATTTTCTTATTCTACTATCTTATTTCTACCTATAAAACATAAATTCAACATAAAAACTGAACATTACATACATCGATAATGAACAATTATGTACAGAGCATTTCCTTATACAAATCTATAAAACTATCAATTTATTATTAAAATAAGATTCTAATAAGAAACTAAATGAAAATCTATTATATAAACATAAGTTCTAATAAGAAATATAACGAATAAGCACAAATTCTTATAAGAAAACACTATGAACTATCTTATCAAACTATCAGATGTCACTGTCTTTATCAGTTTGTTTGCACTATTAGCACTTCACTGCACTATACACAACTTCACTATATACACGATTATTTACGATTGTTCACTATAATCACTCGTCCCGCACATCACTCCCGCCGTGCGACTGAGTCGCATCTCGTTCCGGTGCGGGCACGTCGTCCGTAGGCAGGGGCAGGATCACCAGCTTCCTCACTGGCCGGCGCAGGACACCTCCCTTGGTCTGCACGTCCACCGTCCGCACGATGCTGTCGGGACCAGGATACACCGCGATGACTCGGCCTCGTATCCATACGTTGCGGGGCAGGTTCGGGTCGACGATCTGCACGAGGTCATTCACCTTGACCTCTTGACCTCGTCCGTGGGGCTCCCGCCGGTGTTGGAGCTCGGGAAGGTACTCCTTCACCCAGCGGAGCCAGAAGACGTCAGCGAGCCTCTGTGCAGCTCGCCAGCTGGACCGGGAGATGGCGTCTTGCTCGTCGAATGTGCCTGGCTGTGGCACGCGCCCAGGACCCCCCAGCAGGAAGTGATTGGGAGTCAGGGCCTCGGGATCTTCTGCGCTGACGGAGACGTGGGTCAGCGGGCGACTGTTGACGGTGTACTCTACCTCAGCTAGTAGAGTGGCGAGGACTTCTTCGGTAGGGTGGCGCTCGTGCAGTGTTGCTGCGAGTGCGGTCTTTACGGAGCGTACCATGCGCTCCCAGGCGCCGCCCATGAACGGTGCTCCAGGCGGGATGTAGCGCCAGGAGATGGTCCTCTTCGCAGCTTCTTCCGCTGTCGCCGCGTCGATTGCTTGTCGTAGTTCTTTGTCGGCAGCCTTTAGGTTGGTGCCGTTGTCCGACCAAATTTCAGCCGGGCAGCCACGTCGTGCGATCATGCGTCTGACCGCCATCACCGCTGAATCGGCGCTGAGCGAGCCTGCGATTTCTAGGTGAATGGCTCGCGTCGTGAGACACGTGAAGATGGCCACGTATCTCTTCTGTCTGGTGCGTCCGACGGTCACGGAGAGAGGCCCGAAGTAATCGACCCCAGTGAAGGTGAAGGGTCGCTTGTGATGAGCTAGGCGACACGCTGGCAGGTCCCCGGTTCTCGGGTATGGTGGCGCTTGAGTCTTCATGCGGCAGAAGAGGCATCGTCGAAGGATTGCGCGCGTGATGGGGCGCAATCTTAGTACCCAGTACTGTTGGCGACACTCGTTGATGGTTGCCTCGACGCCGGCGTGATGTAGCTGCCGATGAACTGCCAGTATCCATAGCTTCACCGTTCGATGTTCCCCGTCGATGACTAGCGGGCTCTTGACGTTTTGTTCAACGTCTTTGGCCGCTTGGATACGGCTACGAAGTCGGAGTGAGCCGTTGACTGACTCGACGCTGAGCTGGTGTAGGCGGCTTTCCTTGGTGACGGGCTTCCCGTTGTTCAAAAGTTCTATTTCTTCTGTGAAGGCCTCTTCTTGTGAAGATCGCATCAGGAGCTCTTCGGCTTTCTTGAGGAGCTCGGCTGTGACTGGAAGCAGGTTGAGTGTTGATCTCTTCTTCGGTGTGGGCGCCCGTTGTTTCGCTGTCGTAGGCTTATTTCTCTTCCATGTGGGGTCCGCTTCTTTATTCTTCTTCGTTCGTCGGTAGTTGACCTTCTGACCGGTGGCTCTGCAGAGGTCGATGAACTGTAGGACGCGTGCTGTCGCGTACCGGAGGCGGTCCCAATTGGAAAACTTCGCTGGATCAGGCAGGCCCTCTGCTAGCTTCAGTCTTCTCTTACTGGTAATATGATGCGTCTTCTCTTCTTCGGGGGGCTCTTCTTCTGTGGTCTTCACAGGTTCTATTGGCCAGGAGTCTTCTGTCAAGTAGAGAAAATCCGGCCCTTTGTACCATCGATGATTTTTGTCGAAGGCTGTAGGTACATCTCTCGTTGCGTCGTCGGCGACATTCTGTTTTGTCGGAACCCAGCGCCAGTCGTTGACCTTTGAGCTTTCTTCTATAGCTGCGAGACGGTGAGCCACGTATGGTTTGTATGAACGTGACCCGGTCCTTATCCATGTGAGTACTGTTCTGCTATCGGTCCAGAACACTCTTCTATCGGGTTTTCTTTCGTGTTCTTCAATGACTGCCTCGGAGAGCCTGGTACCCATGACTGCTGCTTGTAGCTCTAACCTCGGTATACTCGTGAGCTTGAGTGGAGCAACCTTTGCCTTGGCCATGACGAGAGACACTCCCACTTCGCCGTCCGGTGTCACTGCCCTCCAGAATAAGACCGCCGAGTAGGCCGACTCGCTGGTGTCGCTGAAGACATGAAGCTCGAGGGAGGCGGCGTCACTGTAATGCAGGTACTGCCGCGGAATTGCTATGTCGTGGAGACTTTTCAGGCGTCCCATCCACGACTCCCACTGCTCCGCCAGGTCTTCGTCAATGTGGTCGTCCCATGCTGTTCCTCGGCGCCAAACTTCTTGAAGCAGCTGTTTCGCCCTGATGGTGACAGGCGAGGCGAATCCCAACGGGTCGAAGAGCGACATTACGATGCGCAAGGCTTCTCTCTTCGTCGGTCGTTTTCCTTCGATGAGTGTTGCAGGTATTCTTGTCATGTTGAGGTTGAATGTCAGCTCGTCCGATTTCATTTTCCATATAACTCCCAGTACTCGTTCGGTTTGCTCTTCATTCTTGTATAGCTCTAGGTCTTCGGTTCTATTTTCCTCTCCCAGTGCTTCCAGGAGTGATGCTGAGTTCGATTTCCATTGTTTCAACTCGAAGCTGGCCTTCTTATGTACTTCACGTACACTCGTTGTCACGTTGACTGCCTCTTCTAGGCTTCTGAAACTGTCGAGGTAGTCGTCCACGTAGTGCTTGTTCACGATGGCAGCTGCGGCTTCCGGATGAGTGTCTTCGTGCTGCTTGGCATTCAGGTTCTTTATATATATTGCTGTAGACGGCGAACTTGATGCTCCGAATATAAGTGACGTCATTCTATACTCTTCCGGAGGTCGATTGTCGCGGCGATCCCCGCGCCACAAGTACCGCAGTGCGTCTCTATCTTCTGTGCGTAGCTTGACCTGCATGAACATTTCTTTGATGTCCGCTGTGACCCCGATGCAATGCTGTCTGAAGCGCATGACGACACCCGGCAGCGACTGAAGCAAATCCGGACCTTTGAGGAGCATGTCGTTGAGAGCCACCCCTCTGGTCTTGGCGGCGGCGTCATGCACAACACGCAGCTTGTCCGGCTTCATGGGGTTGATGACCGCGAAGTGAGGCAGGTACCATGTTTTCTCTGGAGTCTTCTGCGGCGGCGCGGGCTCGGCGTAGCCCTTTTCTATAAGAGCTTCCATTTGTTCGACGTACTTCTTCTTAAGGGCTGGGTCGCGATCGATCTTCTTTTCAATATTGAAGAGCCTCTTCAGTGAGTTTTCGTAGTTGTCTGGGAACTTGATGTCTTCTTTCTTCCAGAGGAGGCCGGTCTGGTATCTCGTTTCGCTGATCTTCTCAGTCTTCTGTTCGAGTATTCGAAGTGCCTTCTCTTCTGGGTCGGTTTTCGGTCTCTTCGGGTTGATGCAGAGGGCGTCCATCTCGAAGTATCTCTTCACCAGGTCCTCGAGGTCATCTTCTGCTTCCTTCATATGTGACACGAAGTCGATCTTCTGACCGAAGGAGTTCGTTTGGCTTCCGTGGAGTACCCATCCAAGGGGCGTGAGTGATGCCACTGGATGGTCCCTGTCCCCTCTTCTTGTTTCTTCAGTCAGCAGAAGATGCCAATTGTCTTGACCGATGAGGATGCGTGGCTTCGCATTGGAGTATGTGAGATGTGCCTTGATGTCCGATAGGTGTGGACATCCTTCAACTAAGTCGCGTGGAACCCGTTGAGAGGAGACTTGTAAGTTCTTCACTGTTCTTGCTTGAATTTGCTCTTCATGTTCGTTGACCCCTTTCAACCCGATGGTCACTCTTCTTGATGCCGATTCCGCAGTCTTCAACTCGTTGATGGTTTCTATCTTCAGTGGATCTACGGGTCCTGTAGCTCCGATACTCGCAGCGACGTCGTCGTCGACGAGTGTGACCGTTGATCCGTCGTCCATCAATGCGAATGTGTTGATCGTTCCTTTTGGCCCCTTCACTTGGACCGGCAGAATCTTCAGATAGGATTGCTTCTTTACTGTTCGTGTCCACGTCGAATTGATGACTTCTGTTTTCTCGTTGTTTTCTGTCTTCTCAGCCTGTTCTATTTTCTTCTCGTAGTGAAGCAGCTTGTGGTGTGTGTACTTGCACCCGTTGACACCACATGGCCTCGGTCGACAGTTGTGAGTCTTGCTCCTATAACGTAGGCATCTGAAGCAGAGGCGTTTCGACTTTGCAGCATCCCATCTTGAATTGGCTTCCATCTTCTTAAATGAGTCGCACTCTGTCGCGTTGGTGTGGCTTGTCTCGTCGCACACGAAGCACTTCGGTGTGTTGCTCTTCTCTGTGACGTTGGTGACCCGCTGAGTCTTCTTTGGAGGTGCGGACGTCGATGGTGCTGCCACCTGTTCAGGCAGTGCGTAGGGTCCGCACAGTTCTGCTTCCCTCTTGAAGAATCTCTCCAGCTTGATGAGGCAGGGATCTTCTTTGGGTTGCGTCGATGAGAAGTCGTAGTAGCGGTACCGGAGCGTCGGCGTCAGTTTGTCTACCAATGTCTTCGCAAGTTCGGGGTTGTACATATAGTTGAAACAACCCAATGTCTTCAATGTTGCTACGACGTTGGAGATCTTCGTGGCGAATATGCATATTTCCCTCGGCGACTCGGTGAGACGTGGTAGACCTCGAAGCGTTTCCATTTCTATCATCGCGATTGACTCTGGTCTTCCAAATCTTGACTCCAAAGTCTTCATTACTTCTGAAGGGTGTGCGTTCGTGATGAGTAACCCTTCGACTGCTTCTCTGGCCTTCCCTTTCAAATTTCTTCTTAACCTATTAATGTTCTCGACGGCGCTGAACGTTGGCTCAGACTCGTAGTAGGCGGCGCGGAAGGGTAGCCACTCCTGATGCGACCCGCTGAAGAAGGGTAGCTCGATGAATTTGGGTCGCTGGGCGGCGCTGACAGCCCGAGTGATGGCTTCAGCTAGGAGGGCGAGGTCCCCTTGACCTCCCGCCGGTGTTCGATGAACCTCTTCTTGCTTCGGTGGTTCTTCGTGGACGATCGTCGGCTCTGGTGGAGGGCGGTGAGGCTCGTTGGCGATGGCTAGGACGGGGCGAGTCACCTGGTTCTCCAACCAGTTGTCCACACGGGCGTTGACTTCTGAGTAGAGGGAGACTTCATCTTCAGCTCCTTCCTCTTCTTCATCTTCATCTTCCCTATCGGTGTCCTCGGTTTCTAGCGCAGCCAGGCGGGCAGCAGCTAGTTCAACTTGGAGACGAAGCAAATCTTCCTTTGCTTTGGCGATCTTCTGTTGTTTCGTCTTGCTATAAGTCGATCCCCCCCCTCCCCCCTTCTTGCTAGGGGGGCGGAGAGTCTGTGGGCCGGTTGGTTTCGACGTACCGGCGGCGATGTTCTTGACAACTCGTTGCTTCACAGTCGAGGCGTCAGTATCACGGCGATTTTCTTTCGATGCGACAGCGGCGGGTGGCTTCATCAGCTGTTTCGATTTCGCACCCGCGGTGAGCGTCGTCGCGGCGGAAGGGGTAACGGAAGGTGCGGCGACGCCGGCGGGTTGCGGGGCGGAGGGCACGTTGGCGGCTGAGGGGGGGGGGACGGTGGCTGCCGGCGCGGGGCGCGCGCTGGCGGCTGAGACGGATGCAGCAGTCGAAGCGGTGGCGGCGGAGGTCACGGTGGTGGGATCAGTCGTCGCGGAGGTAGAGGTCTGTTCGGAACTCTCCGTGGCAGTCGTCCCCGATTGTGTCGATTCGGATGTGACTTCCGTGCTGGTACCGGTCGCAGAGGTCTCTGGAGTGGCCTCGGACGATGACGGCTTCTGTTCACTCGACGGCTTGCGGCCCCTTCCCTCGGAGCGCGTAACGGGCATGATGACAGCTGATATTTAAGGTCGATGGCACGCAGACACTAACACGAAGTACGTTCTTCAAGTTTTCTTCACTGTAGCACTATCTTCTATCTTCAAATTTTTCTCACTGTAGCACTATCTTCTATCTTCATGCAGTATTCTTCACAAATCCGGACTCGACAGGACCACTAAATGTGCGGGGCACATTTACTAACGCTGGATTGGTGAATAAAACACTGATGGCTTGAAGATGTCTTGAAGTTTATTTCTTCTTTCTTCTTTCTTGTTTCTTGTTCTGCTGCTGCCCGCCGACTGTGTCGCTAGCGAAAAACCACCCGTAATTTATACACGAAGGCGCATGAACTCTAGCCAATCAGAATTAATCAGAATTAAACACAAAAGGCGCCAACCAATCAGAAAAAAGGGGCGGGGCGACACAGTTAGCTTTAGTACAACAGAACTTTACCGTAAAGAGAGCCGCGTGACAATTTTCGCGTTTTTCTCTAACTTTTTCTATTAAAACATATGACAAATTGTGTATTTTCTTATTCTACTATCTTATTTCTACCTATAAAACATAAATTCAACATAAAAACTGAACATTACATACATCGATAATGAACAATTATGTACAGAGCATTTCCTTATACAAATCTATAAAACTATCAATTTATTATTAAAATAAGATTCTAATAAGAAACTAAATGAAAATCTATTATATAAACATAAGTTCTAATAAGAAATATAACGAATAAGCACAAATTCTTATAAGAAAACACTATGAACTATCTTATCAAACTATCAGATGTCACTGTCTTTATCAGTTTGTTTGCACTATTAGCACTTCACTGCACTATACACAACTTCACTATATACACGATTATTTACGATTGTTCACTATAATCACTCGTCCCGCACAAATACTATGTGTTGAAAGATTCCTAAATCTGCTAATTTGGGCAAGGCGACTGCCCTCCAGCGCGTCTATGAGTGGCGCGTGGAGGCGCAGCGCCGGGGTGTAACCCCGCTGCCCCGAGAAGTCGAGGCGCGGCGGGAAGAGCTCCGGTGCGATCTCAGGGCAGTATGGAGGGGACGACTGTCGCAACCGAGGTCCGGGCACGCCGCAATCGCGGCGGTAAGACCCCTCTTTGAGGAGTGGCTGGAAAGACGTCACGGCGTCCTGACTTACCGCATGACGCAGGTCCTCACCGGACACGGAAGTTTCGGGAGGTTCCTGTGTCTGATAAGGAGGGAAGAGACGCCCGGGTGTCACCACTGCGAAGATCGCCCGGAGGACACGGTGGAGCATACGGTGCAGGACTGCCCCGCTTGGGCAGAGCACCGCCGTGTCCTCTCGGCGGCGATAGGCGGAGACCTCTCGCGCCCGGCATTGGTCGAGGCCATGCTGCGGGGCGAGACGGAGTGGGAAGCGGTCGCCTCCTTCTGCGAAGCAGTTATGCTCGTGAAGGAGGAGGCGAACCGCGAGAGAGAGAGGACAGCGTCCTCCCTCCGCCCCAGCCGCAGTGGTAGACGCCCACGGCGTCGGACGTCGCGGGACGATCTCCGGCCACCGTAGGCGCGGGCATGCGGGCGGCGAGTAAAGGGCAACTCGCCACCCGACCATGGACCATGCCCGGGTCGACGGCGCGTTGTGTTCCACGCGCGCCTCAAGGAGTGTCAGCATGATGACGGGGCCCCCCTCTACTTAGAGGGCCAAAGCCTGCCGAGGTCGCAGGACTTATCTCATTACCGTGACCCCGGGACATAACGGGCTATTGAAGGACACCGTGGATTTTAGTCAGTACAAGTCTGACAGTCCCTCCCGCCCTGCCCGGGGTGGGAGGACTCATTTGATGATTTTACCACGCTAAAAAAAAAAAAAAAAATGATCTTGATAATATGAACTATTTGAAAGTTTGCCTTCAACTTTATCTGGCTGTCTCCTTCCATATTTTTCCATGTTATATTTGCAGTGCACATTTGCTAGTAATAATATCTACAACCGTAGTTTTTCCCAAAAACTTTTTATTTGGTACCAACCATGTAATCGCGAGAAATAAACAAATTACTCATTTTAGAAAATAGTCATTATAGAAACTAAAATGTCTTGGAGTCAAAAAAATATATCAAAGCCATTTTGACATCCACCAACGCAGATTGGGCATGGCAGGGTATTGCACACTCCCTCCCACAGAGAGCCTGTATCCCAGGACTGGGTGCTGATTAGAAGTACACGTATAAAAAATCCCTGCCATGTTTTACTAACACGACCTATTTTATTTTTCCAGTGTATACCGTGAGCAGTACTGGGCCTGCAGCAAGTGGTCTTTAGCGAAGAAAATCCTCGCAATCGGTGTAGGAGTGGCCGTGGGCGCCGGCATAGGCCTGGGCATCATCTTAGCGGTCACAGGGAAAGATGCCGACGAAGTTATTGGAGGCCTCTTCATGGCCTCTGCTCCAGACTAAATAAACGAAGAATATTCTCCTCCCGACCCTCAAGGTCCTGTGGTAAAAGTTATCTAGTAACGGAATATAGACTTTTGAAATAAAATAGAAGGTGAAAGCCTTCGTACTACAGTACGAACATTTTTCTTTTGTGATGGAGATGGCGTACTTATTGTGTTCAAATAACTGAATTAAAATGTAATGTGTTTAGTCAGGGAACTTGGTTGATAAGCCACTTGGTTAAGGTTCAACACAGATTACATTAATGTCTTCTTTTCTATTTATGATGAATGGCAACACAAGTCGATGTCAACTTCCGCTTCTGCCAATCTCTCGAGAACTGGAAAAACTGTTTCTTAGTGCCAGATGGCAGTATGAATCTGCTTGACAGTTAAGTTCCCTGACTAGATTTTAATACTAAATAAAGCTTTAGCACTCAGGCTTACGATCTTATTCGTATTAGCATACCTAATAGTAATCAGTACAATTATTTTTGCGATCTAAAAGTGTACTGTTCTGCCGAAAAAGGATTGGATCACATTTCAGGACACAGAAACTCTAGTTAAGTAGAATTGATACCAAAACTTATTCTTTGGCTTTTTTTAGAAAAACTCAAAGAATATTGTAATGATGTAATTGTAGACTGAAATTAGCTTCAATGTCCCCTATTCACTTCGATGTATCGTCGGTCAAATCTTGTTGAGATCAAACTTTAGAAGAGAATCCAAATGTTTGAAAGAATTCCTTTCTGGATTTGTCAAATTCTTGATTTCTGACGATACATTGTAAGATGGATGGCGGGTTTTCGAGTTAATATACGCCTGTTCTAAATTAATATACGCTATGTGGGAAATCGGTGGTGGCCGTGGTGGGTGGGGTCTTTCAAATCGATCGCAGCCGTAGAGCGAAGACCTACGTGTCAAGTCAATCTTCGTAGGTACTTTTAAAGATTTTATTTAATTTTTAATGAAATGCAAAATATTACGCACGCAATCGCGACGATAGCAGCCAAGAGTAGCAAATAATATTCATTTAAAAAATATAGTACATAATTTTAACCACGTACTATTTTCTTTTTATTTTTTGCAATCTAAGTACTATATTTTTTAAGTTAATAACTTCAAAAATACTATATTTGATAGAAAAAAAGTTGGTAACCCTAGTCACACGCCATAGAATTACATTTTTAATACATTAAAAAAATAGTTTTTAACACGGAATCTGGACATTTCATAATCTAAGCTTGAACCATTTCTTTCTCCTATTTCTTTTTACCTCAAGAAGTGAGATAATTGAGTTTAACATCGGTTCCAAGATCGTTGAAGTGTGATACAATACCCGGTCACATTATCACTAAAATCATTGTGAAATTGAAAATGCACCAGCACACTTAACCGTTAATTATCCACGCTAAAAAAAGCTATAAAATTCAGAATATCAAAAGTTTTAAGCCTTCAATGATGACCTGGGGTGTGATACACCCCACGCGACCCCTATATTCAATTATTTTAAAACTGGTGTAATCAGCATTTTCAAACTTTCGGTAATTTGTTTTTCTATGAAATGTTGAAACTGACAGTCTAATCATGTTTAATTTTATTGGTGTAACTTTTACGAATTAGTTTTAAGCATTTATTATAATAATATAAATACATCATACCTACATAAATAAATGAACATTTTATAAAGTCAAGTGTATTTTTTTGTAAATAAATAATTTTCAAGCATTTTTGTTTACTTATTATCCTAATACAAACAAAAAAAATCTTTAGAGCTTGTATTCTTAAAAAAAATATAATTTATACCTACTATAAATTAATAAAAATAATAAAGATACCGTTGAGCCGCCATCTACCGGAGTTTACAAATAACAGTGATTGGCCGATAATAACAGGGGGCTTTTTTTTTTAGGTTGCAAAATCATCAAATGAGTCCTCCCGCCCTGGGTGGGGCGGAAGGGACTGTCAGACTCCTACTGACTAAAATCCACCCGTGTTCCTTCGGATGCCTTTTACGTTCCGGGGCCACGGTATCCTGGGTTAAGAAAAACCCGCGACCCCAGCAGGCATTTGGCCCCATAAGGGGCCCCGTCAGTTTGCTGACTACTCCCCGAAGGCACGCGCGAAACACGACACGACGCGCCACCGACCCGGGCTTGGTCCTTGGTCGGACGGCGAGCTACCCATTACTCACCGTCCGCAAGCCCGCTCCGCCGCTGTGCCCTCTGCTAATCAGAGGGACACGCGTTGGAGCGTCCACCCGACAGTTTATTCGCATACGGGCAAAGAGACCTCTTAGGCACACAATGCCTAAGGAAGAGTTTTTGCCCGCATCCCAGGGTGCACCGGCCCGAAAAACTGACGTATCCGAGAGGGAACTCCAGTCCACGGGCGCACGTGGAGGTTACAATAACAGGGGGCTTAGCGGACACTTTTAACCCAAAAGGGGTTAGACAGAGATCTCTCAATCTATTTGTAAACAACACCAATTGTTGCAGCTTCATTCTTTTCAAACATATCTGAGTGTGGGTCTAATGCCCCGCTTGGGCAGAGCACCGCTGTGTCCTCACGGCTGTGATAGGCGAGACCTCTCGCGCCCGGCATTGGTCGAGGCCATGCTGCGGGGCGAGACGGAGTGGCAAGCGGTCGCCTCGTTTTGCGAAGCAGTCATGTTCGCAAAGGAGGAGGCGGGCCGAGTGAGGGAGAGGACAGCGCCCTCCCTCCACCCCAGCCGCAGTGGTAGACGCCCACGGCACACGTCTGCAGACGATCTCCGGCCACCGTAGCCTCGGGCATGCGAGCGGCGAGTAAAGGGCGACTCACTGTCCGACCATGGACCATGCCCGGTTCGACGGCGCGTTGTGTTCCACGCGCGCCTCAGAGCGTCAGCATGATGACGCCCCCCCCCCGCCCCTTTAGAGGGCCAAAGTCTGTCGGGGTCGCGGGACTTATCAAATTATCATCGTGACCCTGGAACGTAAAGGGCTATTGAAGGGCACCGTGGATTTTAGTCAGTACAAGTCTGACAGTCCCTCCCGCTCTGTCTTGGGTCTGCTGCTCATTTGATGATTTTACCACGCAATGATTTGCGATAAAATTCGTGGAATATAGGTACTTACATATGAATATTGAATAAACGGTGATATACTCGTATTTAATTTATTTAAAATGATTTAATTGCAAATCATATTTTAATTCATCTTAAGTGCCCACTCAAACCCCCTAGGGTCTAAAACAGCCACTGTAACTGTGTCGTGCATTTCCAGCCAGCAACGTCATTGGCTATTTATTCTTCTATTATTCATTCAATATGCACGTTTGTGAGGATGGATGGATGTTTTCAAAACTAGGTAGATACAGAACGAATGTGGATGAAAAAGCAAAGTTAGTTTACTTATAGCCTTATAGTCTGTTCGCTGACAACTTCTTGAGGGGCACATGGAACACTACGCGCCGTCGACCCGGGCTTGGTCCTTGATCGGACAGCGAGTGATGGACATCACATAGCCTTACATTATTTAAATTCTAAAATCCATCCTGAGTCAATTGCTCAGCTCAGCCAGACTTTATTCTTCAGTTTTGAGTCTTGAGTGCCACCTGTCTGGCGTATTCTACCTGCACGTCTACTATATAAAAATAAGTCGGGTTTTCCTTCCTGACGCTATAACTCCAGAACGCACGAACCGATTTCCACGGTTTTGCATTCGTTGTAAAGGTCTCGGGCTCAGTGAGGTTTATAGCAAAGAAAATTCAGGAAAAAAAAATTTCTTCTTTTAATCCACTATAACCAAACGAAATGTTACATAAAACGAAGCCATCTGGTGGCGAAACGGAGTTCGCCGGGTTTGCTAGT
Source organism: Agrotis exclamationis (assembly GCA_950005045.1). Taxonomy (NCBI): domain Eukaryota; kingdom Metazoa; phylum Arthropoda; class Insecta; order Lepidoptera; family Noctuidae; genus Agrotis; species Agrotis exclamationis. Next base: position 1,255,901 of record OX465421.1, on the reverse strand, counting down.
TGCTCATAAAAATACGAAAATAACCAACGTCGTTAATAAAATCAGTTTGCGCCTATTGAATTTCGCAGTAAACGACATAATTATTCACTCTTGTAACCATTTGCTATTGGTATTTCTGCAGGCGTTTCTACTAACTTTAATAAAATCAACGACATTTTTTTTTCAACATTTCATATTTTTTTGCCTAGCTACTCTTACTTTCTTTATCTTACTTTTCCAACTTAAAACACACTTAAGTAATAATAGGTATATAGTAACAAAAAAAAGAAAAAATAATAATCTGTAAAATAATGAACGAAAGTCTTCCGTTTCCATTTTTTTCGTAAACTATCAATTAATTAATCTAGTAAAATGGGTGCACGTGACTATGGTAAAGTTCCCAAAGTACAGGGCAGTTAATTGGCCTAACAAAAGGGGCAAATAGCCCATATAATGGTAGAGATTGGTATCTACAAGTTTATTGTAAAATAGACAACGTATGGACGTAAGCGAGCGCGACATAAGGCCTTGTTCACAACTTCGAGAGCGCTGCGACACTTACTTGCACCGGGTCCGTATAAATCGCACTGCATTGTCGATGCATGTGACGTCGTAAGTCGTAACCGTAACCACAACAAACGCACGCTTTGTATTTAGGGATTTCTGATTTATTTTTATTACACGATACTATTACTGCGCGTGAGTTTTGACACGGGTCTTACGTCGAATAGAATAGACTTGTATTCAATGAACGAGTGACGTCGACCGCCTCTCCATGCGGCGAGAGCTAGAGGCAGCGAGGGCTAACCTAACCTTACAGACATTATCATGCAGCATTATAATTGTCGCCGATCAATCGCAAAGTGCCATGCCAATGCGTTGTGCTGCTTTTAATCAGAGTTCCTAACCACTTCTTTGATTGTCCATCGCAACCCGCGTGTCACTTGAGCTTGTAGGTCGTGGCCAGCCTCATAAATAAGGCAAACAAAGAAAAAATGGTGGACTTTAAATTTTCCTGTATTTATAACACTACCTAATACTTAGTTTAATATTAGTGATTAAAGTATGCTTATTGTATCCTTTCAGGTTTTTGCGATAATATGAAAACTTTAGCTAGGTACTTATTTATTTAATTTTTAACCGACTTTAAAAAAAGGAGGAGGTTCTCAATTCGGCGGAATCTTTTTTTTTTATTTCTCGGTGACGCCTGGACCGATTTGGAAAATTTTTCTTTTTGTTTGAAAGGGTATACTTCCCAAGTGGTCCCATGATCATCAGGTCAGGATCTTATGACGGGATCCCAGGGAAATCGAGGGCAACCCTCAAATTTTATAGGCCCGCACTTCGTTTTTCGCAAATTTTATGAAATAATTTAAGTATTTGCGTATGATAATCATCATCTCATGTAGGTGAGCTGATGATGGAAGGTACAACTCTTTAACAGTAAGGAGTAGGCATCGACTGATTTAGTTTGTGTTCGCATATCTCCGGAACTGCAAGTCATTTAAGTAATTCTTTTTTTGTTGTACTAGGTATTGTTTAACTTACGGAATACTGCAAGTTTCATCAAAATCGGTCCAGGAGTTTTTGAGATAGGGAATTTTATTAGCTTATTGTGCACTTGAGCGATGTACCGGTGCTACGTATTACAAAATTTTAGTGCACATGTAAGAGAATGATTTATTTGACAAGAATTTGGGTTCAATATTTTAAATGTACTTTGACTTTGAAATGAAAAAAAAACAAAGGCCGACTTCTGAAAGAAAAGTTATTTTGTAGGTAATTTTACCTTTTTTGTGGTTGTTTTTGAAGGCGGTTATATCAATAGGCGTTTTAAAAGGGAAATGGAAATGAAAAAAAAATCAGCCTTGATTGATTTTTTTTTCATTTCCTGAAAAAAAAAATGGGTAAGATTGTTCAGTTTCGTCTACTGAGCAAGCCCTGACAGTTTGCGGGGGGCTGTCCCTTACACTCAGTATGTTAAATTTGAAATTAAATTCTCCCCTCCATGATCAGCATTGCAGACCTGCAAGGCTATTGGCTAACTTGATAGTCACTGACCAGCACTTGTCAATTGAGCTTGAATGGCTTGACACCTCCTATATTTTATCGACTGTTATGAGGCTAAGTTGAGGAGTGCCTCAAGAGCGTTAGAATAGTTGATTTTAGGGAACATTTATATTTATCAGTTTCATTGCAAATACAAAATCCAATACGAAATTTACCTTTTGACAGCTGTTTGATGGTCACCAGAGCAAGTGATCGTCATTTGAACTGTTATAGAGATACGCAATAGCCCCGCTAATAGATCACAGATGCATTCCTAAAATAAGGGGTCTGCCATCTTGACAAAGTCATCCTTAACAAATTCCATTTGTACTTTTGAGATACGATACCGCAAAAAAACTAGACTGATAAAGTCTATACATCGATACGGTATGCAATTATAATGAAACTGATAAAGTGAACTGTACAGGCGATAAAGTAAAGCTTCAGATTGCAATTATATTATGACGCAGATTTTAATATCTGTAGAACAGTTGTCGTTGTCACTTCGTCAACATTAAACGTTTCGTTGTCGAAGGCAATTATTTTATCTATAAACTGGTGTTAGCGGAAATCCTATTGGAACCGCCCGAAGAGGAAAATATTTTATAGTAGTATATTATGTTATCTATCAGTGAAGTCCAGTCTCTTTTGTAGTGCGACCAGAAGCAACACATACCGTTTATATCTTACTTGTGAGAATAATATTGTGTGGTCTAATTGCAATTATTTAATCAAATCGATTCAAAGTGAAACACTCTATAAACTATACAACAAAGTCTGAAGTTACAATAATCTGTAAAATTAAAATTCTTGAAAACAACATAATGGCAGAACAGACTGAAGATACGACTATTCATATTATGAAAAGTAGTAAAAGATTGAAGACTTCGGATACAATGCAAGAACCGAACAAAGATGCACAGTTGGTAAAAATGTTTTGCGAAGATTTACGCCCTTATGACGTACTGAAAGATAAGGGTTTTCAAAGGTTTATTAAGAATATTATACCAAATTACAACTTGCCGTCCATGAAAGAATTCTCTGAAAAAGTATTAGTTCAAGAATACAACAATGCAAAATTTGACTTCATCGAAACTTTGAAGTCAGTCCGTCACGTAGCGGTCTCAATAGACACGTGGAAGTTGCCGGAGACGGATAGAAGATGTGATTATAGTTTGTGGACGGCAACAATACACTTTGTTCAACAAGGAAAACTTATCTCACACATGTTGTTTACAATCAAAGCAAGCCGATCAGACAAAAAAATTGCCAGTTTGCTGACGACGGAACTAAAAAGATGGGAAGTCTTTGAAAAAGTTGTGTGTTTTATCACTAATAACTGTAGTAACAAAAACAATGCAAACCATTTAGAACAAGCTGTGGTCAATCATTTAAAAATGCCGCACATAACTTGCATAGCTGCGTATATAGACTGGAGCATTAAGGAATTTTTAACAGATTTAAAATCTAGAAAATTTGAAACGAGGTACAACTCAAAAAAAACCGACTCATCGGCTATACAAAAGAAAGACGAACCTTTCAGTTGGCATTACTTGTATGTTATGCTGAAAAATATAAGTGAAACCGAAGTTGGCGACTTTAATGCAGAAGAAAGAAAAGTATATGGTGAATACTTCAAAATTTTAAAACCATTGGAAGATTTAACCGAGACGTTGTCTAAACAGCAATATCCCACCCTGTCTAATGTTATCCCTCATATTGTCTATGTGAACTTAAAAATAAGCGAGTGTTCAGTTTCTACTACTCCGGCAATAGAATTTAAGAATAAACTTATGAATTGGAGTACTAAACTTGTTGTTAAATACGAAAATGAAAGAATTGCAGCAAATGCAAAATTTATGGATCCAAGATTTAAAAATGCGGGTTTTACACAAGATGAAAGGGCGGCGTCCGTACAACAAGGTATCATAGAGGAATTGTATAAGAACTTAAATTCAATGAAACAAGTTCCAAACACTTCCAGACCTGGTGCTTCGGGGGATGAGGATTTGATGTCGCGAGCACGTGTTGAAGTAAGTGGTTACGTTGCTCGTTCATTCTTGGATCAGGACAAAGACCCTTTAGAATATTGGAATCAAGTCGGTAAAGATAATCTACTGTATAATATGTCTCAAAAATATTTGTGTATTCCTGCGACTGTTGTTCCCGTTCAAACGATTTCCGGTAAGTATCTTTGGAAGGAAAATTTTGTCACATTTGATCCAAATTATAATGAACGCAGGTTGGCGCTTGAGTATGAAAACGTTGATAAAATGTTATTTCTGCACAGTTACTATTCTTACTATTCCAGTGACATGGAAAAAGTAACTGAGTAAGTAGTAGCGAGAAGACCGCCATTGTAACCATAGGTTAAGCAATATTGTAACGCAGCTAGTATTCTATTCTAAGTGCAACAGTGTGCCAAAGGCGTGGTAAAATGCTGTAATATTATATTTATCAACAGCGCTTCATATCAACGTCGTTTGAATGCCACAAGACACTTGTCACTATGTGTCGCACTAAACTTACTTTTGTTTAGCATGTTAGGTACCTACTATAAGGCTGCGTTCTTTGATCATTAGTTAAACTATTTTTTTTTAAATCCTATGCATTTTTTGAACAAATGGTTAAGAAATGAAAGGGATTTTTCTACATATTGATCAAACAACAGACCCTAAGAGGTTATCTATATTCTTACCTTTGTCTCCAACTATTTTCTCATTTACTTTTTTTATTATTGTAATGTAAGTAAAGATGTATAAATATTAATCATTGTTTATTTTAATAAAAATATCTGATTATCTAGTAATCACAATCAATCAACAACTCTTGTTTCAGTTTTCAATCCTCAGCAGGTAGACTAGGTCCACTAAAATCATGTGCAGTCATGTCCATGACGGAGGTTTACACGGGTAACTCCCCCTTTATCTACTTATGACGATTTTGATAAGGATTCATAATTGTTGATAATAATTTATGCACCTCAATACTCAAGCATTACTAATTAAATTCAAGCCATTTGATTGGTTGAAACTTATTTTCTGTAATACGGGCCTTAGTCTTCTTCAAGTGTTCTGTCTTCTTTTTATTTAAATTAATAAGCCAGATCTAGATCATTTAGCTGGAATAGACACATCGCCAGGCGCAAAAATATGCAAAAATTAAATTTCCTACAATTATTCTAATGGCACCTGGTGGCGCCCGTGGGTTAGACTGGTAAATCATTATCATCATAGTGTATTTCACACAGGCTGTACAAATTGCTAGAAGTTGCTATTAGTTATTACATGTCATGTTAATATGCAATCAATTCTATTCCTAACCAAGAATAGTACCCGCTGTTTTTCTCACATGCCACGCTATGAGCAGCGGTTTCAAACCTATGAGTGTTTTCATATTACTACGCAATGTTGACAGAGGCACTTGAACACGGCTTTATCGTGCGCGTACAATTTCTTTGGAGACACTCGTACTAATATTATCATAATATGAGCATAATATATCATAATAACAGTGTTCGAAGCTCTCAGGGAATTAGATCTTGGACCTGATTCAGAAGGCTTTCCCCGATGGTATTTCTCGAATACGGCTCGCATTGTGAAGAGATTCCTGTCTCGGGAGTCTTAACCTTGTGCTGACACTCTTTCAGGCGCGCGTGGAACACAACGCGCCGTCGACCCGGGCATGGTCCATGGTCGGATAGAGAGTCGCCCATTACTCGCCGCCGGCGTGCCCGCGCCTACGGTGGCCGGAAATCGTCTCGCGACGTCCGTCGCCGTGGGCGTCTACCACTGCGGCATGGGTGAGGGGTGGACACTGTCCTCTCCCTCGCGCGTCCCGCCTCCTCCTTCGCGAGCATAACTGCTTCGCAGAAGGAGGCGACCGCTTCCCACTCCGTCTCGCCCCGCAGCATGGCCGCGACCAATGCCGGGCGCGAGAGGTCGTCACCTATCGCCTGCGTGAGGACGCGGATGTGCAAGCATCTCAATTTATTATTCTAGTCCTTTCATAGTTCCTATGCCTTGTAATTGTAACTAAAATGTTGTTTTTTTTTATTATTAAAAAACAAAAGAAATCCTTGGTTCGCAGGACTATCTAAACAGGTTACCATGACCCTGAAACGTAAAGGGCTACTGAACGAACACCGTGGATTTTTAGTCAATACGAGCCTGACAGACCCTCCCGCTCCACCCAGGAGGACTCATTTGATGATTTTATCATCGATAAGAAATAGGACAGACTCAAAGACTGACAGAGCTCAAAAACAGTAGGCTGTGGGAAAGAGACAGATGGCATGAAGCTGGCGCTAGACGACTTGTATAGTTCTAGAGTAGTCACGTTATTGTGTAGTACTTACGGCAGGCAGTGTGGTGAGTAGCTGCACGTGCTGGTAGTCGCCGGTCGCTAGTGAGGGGCTCTGCCACCAGGTGGCAGGGTCGTTGTCGAGCGCGTGCGCAGCCGGATGACGCCGCCACGCCGAGCCCCCCTCCCCCTCGCATACGTCGCACGCCACGCCTCGTCTGCGGACAGTTAATACCTTAGTACCTAACTATGGTCGCGGGACTAACGAATACCGTCACCCCGGAACGTAAAGGGCTATTGAAGGAAACCGTGGAAACATTTTCTGATAAGTCTGAGGTATTAGATACTAGTTACAATCATCTGCCTAATAGACATGCATCTTATTCTCTGTATCCCTTAAAAGGTTGGGCGAATGTATACCCTAATATCAGATCCCTTTTTCGCATGCAATGGGGGGCGAGCTTATCGGCATCAAGCAGATATGAACCTTCATAAAAACCAAACCCAATTGACCGACCTGTCGATCGAAGCCAGGACCTCAAACTCAGCAGTCGCATAATAATTCTATGGTGTCGGATTAAGTTCCAGTTGAGGACCAAAAACCCTGGACATGTCTTGGATTGTTAGACGGTGATGCCAGTTGTCTTGAGACCGTACCACATCTTGTATAGCACTATTATTTGTCTTCATAAAAACTTTTACTCATATGACTTTGTGGGTGCGTTTTCTTTAGTCATACCCAAACAAACTGCGAGACTCGACAAGTATCTATAGGTAAACATAAAGTTTGTTCACTGCTTTGTATACTGTGCCAATCGGGCATTCAATATGGAAAAAAAAAATCCTAAGCAGCTCTATTTCTGGTGGGGAACGCCCCATGACTCCATGAACTTACTTCCCTGGTGTGTCGCGGCAGTACTCCTCGGCGCCTGTGTCACCACAGCTCGCGTTAGCGACCACGGAGGAGTAGGGCGCCACGTCGAGCGGAGCGGGCAGCAGTCCGCTCGTCGCCTCGCTTGTCGCTCCGCTCGTGAGCGCCTCGCTCACCGTTGTGCTCGTCAGGCGGTCTAGGAGCGCTCGACCTGTCAACAACATAAACCACGTTATTGTTTTGCCAATAAAAAAAAATACGTGTGGCACTCGGGGACTGACGCGGTAAAGCTATTGCATAGCATTTTTTATCAACTTATGCAATTGTAATAATTTATTTATTATACATATTTATTACTGTACTAATTAGGCTATGGTCAGCCATGTCAATCAAGTGAAACGTCAAGAAACGTTCTCCCTCTCCCTCTCCCTCAATAAAAGCATGCTTTCGTGCTAGTAATGAGCACGGCTGTCCGCGCCTTTATAATTGCCGAAGTCTCCCGAACTGAAACGACGTTAGACGACGGTGTCAGGTATTTTCCTTAGGCTTTTTCCTTTTTTTTTTATCGTGGTAAAATCATCAAATGAGTCCTCCCACCCCGGGCAGGGCGGGAGGGACTGTCAGACTTGTACTCCAATACCCTTATGAACACGTCTGTCCGTACCTTTATAATTGCCGAAGTCTCCCGAACTGAAACGACGTTAGACGACGGTATCAGGTATTTTCCTTCCTTAGGCTTTAGCTTAGGTTTTTTCGTAAAGATTTTCGCGCCGCGCCGCGCTCAAAGCCTGCGATAAAAGCTATGCAATAGCTTAAAAATAACTAAGTTTGTAATTTAAAAATATTGTCAAATCGTGACCGGCGCAAACGTAACGCAGACCATGGCACAGATACCCACTATCTTCTTTTAAAATTCATCATCATCATCATCAGCCGGAAGACGTCCACTGCTGAACATAGGCCTCCCCCTTAGACCGCCACGCCGAACGACAATTCGTCACTTGCATACATCGGTTGTCCGCGACCCTCACGATGTCGTCGGTCCACCTAGTGGGAGGCCTACCTACGCTGCGTCTTCCGGTCCGTGGTCGCCACTCGAGAACTTTTCTTCCCCATCGGTTGTTGTCTTTTAAAATTGCTCCACACTAAATTGATGAATTATAATATATTCCACAATAATATTCCACAACTATCACACAACGCCATCTAGTCCCAATCACACAAAATTGATCACACAAATCAAATGCAGCGTTTTGTAAAGCTGACACTTGCTGCTCTGTTTTGCTGACTGTACTGCAGAATACAAGACACGCCCTTGCCCCTACCCTTTGTTTATATTTCAGTATTTTTACCGTGAGGTGACGAGTGAGACTTTATGCAATAGCTTAAAAATAACTAAGTTTGTAATTTAAAAATATTGTCAAATCGTGACCGGCGCAAACGTAACGCAGACCATACCCACTATCTTCTTTTAAAATTGCTCCACACTAAATTGATGAATTGCTCACACAAATCAAATGCAGCGTTTTGGAAAGCTGACACTTGCTGCTCTGTTTTGCTGACTGTACTACAGAATACAAGACACGCCCTTGCCCCTGCCATTTGTTTATATTTCAGTATTTTTACCGTGAGGTGACGAGTGAGACTTCACTTCGTAGGTCGACGCAAGTCTTCGGCTATACAAATCCATAGAAGTTCGTACACAGGCACCCGTCAATGGATGCTAAAGTCGTAAGGTATCGGACACTTGCGGCGCCGAGTACGAAGAAGGGGATGAGGGTTCACTTGAGTTGTCTACTGCGAGTCTGCGATGGATATCGGTCACAAATTAAAGAATCTGATTCTACTAAGCGGTTCGACGTGGTTCGACTAAGAAGGAAAGTGTCAACTGTAACTTGAAAATAGTTTTTAGCAATAAAATACTCTGTGCAAATTAATTTTTAATAGTGTAAATTATCTTTTTTATCTTGCTTGAGTTATTAAACGATATGCTAAATAGTCCTATGGTCCTCTTCGCAGCGTGTCACTCTAATAACCATCAGAAAGGCTGAACAGATCTTAATGGAAGGCTCGGAGAGAGGTACACAAAAACACATTAAAGGAATTTTTAGATGACATCGGGCAAAATGTTCAGAAATGACATAAAGGTCGGGTGCGTACTACTCGCAATAGGCGTGTTTGCGAATGTGGATGAGGCGATAAGAGTCTGTTGTAGGCAGCGCTCTGTGGTTTCTGCCTACTCCATGGAAAATGGACGTGAGTTAATGTATTTATGTATCGAAAAAATACACGTTTTCTGTTGCGGTTGTCACTGCATTATGCGGTCAAAGTTGGGACCACACGCAACGAACATTTACGTGCATATGCCATCACCAGGTAGCAACATTGTACGACACGGCACGCGTGGGTGTTTTCAGGAGAATTTCCACAAAAAAAGCACTGTTGATGGCAATTGGCAAGAAATATATTAAAATGGGCTAAAAAATCGATGGTTTCCATTAAGAACGAAATAAATAACACAGGACATGCCGACATGTACAGGAAAACTCGTCTAGAAATGTTGAGCGGAAGCCCACGACTGCCCACGAGACACAACACACCACCTAAGCGGAGAAACTCCTCTTTTCAATTGAGGATCGAGGAACTTTACACTCTGTTCCTCATAACCTTAAAACAATTCAAATCATCATCTGCCTGCTTTTTTCCTAATATATTCGGGTCGGTTCCAATCGAACCAGATGCAGCTGAATATCGGTATTTTACATGGAGCGATTGCCTTTCGAACCTCCACAACTCAGTAACTCGGCCAACGATACCCCTTGTCAGACTTATGAGCTTTCTGACTAACAGTAATGACTGTCAAAGATCTACAAATGACAGCCGGGAACAACGGCTTTTCGAACCACGGACAGAAAAAACATTCAAATCAGATTAAATAAATTCATGGCATCCATGAAACATTTCAGGGCGTAACATTTATTCGGTTGACAACATTTTTGTTTATTTTAAGTAAGATAAGCTGGTGGAAGGTGCTTTTATTTAAATGAGTGGTGCTATCGCTGCCTTGCTGCGGATTTGCATTTCTGAAGCGTCGGCGCAGACACTAGAGCGACTAATTGGTATGGTAAGTGTGCGATTGAGATAGGCAGACGCTTGCGACGTCACCCATCGTGCTGGTTCATTTCTTACTAGATGTTTTATACAAAAAATACTTTAGTACACAAAGCTTCAACATTCTTTGAACGACTTAACCGAGACACGAGGCAACGTTTGTATTTTTTCATTTGAGTACTGTTGATCAAGTAATGATCCAATTCCGAAAATTCTTTTATTTTATCATCGAGATTTACGAAATGAAAATAAATAATTACTAAGTAATTTGTATACATATTAATTAATCCAAATAAAAACTATTTAGCTTGTCTCAATTTTTACTTATTTTCAAGGGCTCAACTATTCAAGCTCATGGACCTACGTATAGTTCAACATACGCAAGCAGCGCAGGAGTAGCTTTGAGCGCGCCGCGACGCCTGCGCACGCATACAGTACCTTTACTGCCTATCCCATTGTTCCACAGATTTATAGCTTGTTATTAATTCTCACATTCATGGCTAGGCACGAACAGTTATTAAATTTAGATTGTTTTATTGTTTAAGATGAAGAAATGCTAAAATCATGCAAAAACCTCTATTTCCTTTGAATACTATGATTTGTGACGACACAAATGTTCCTCAAGTATTAATTTATTATGTGCATCATCCGTTTGTAGCCAAGAACATAGAGAATACAAGGAATTATACTCATTACACAACAAAAAAAAACATAGGCACTCAACGGCATAAAATGACAAAAAGTCGTCCTCAAAAGGGATAGTTATCCTCGAAAAAGGAGAGCGATGTAAAAAGGCGGTCGGTCCGTGGGAGCGCGATGTCCTCCGGCCCTCCGAGATCCATTGAGCTCATTAGACCTCTCCAAATAAGGCAGGGAGGCGCGTTTTTGTGAAGACTCTCCAGACAAACTGATGTGGAACTACTGATGTTAAAACGGTATGATAGAATGCCGATATATGAAGTCGATTCGCGAAATAGCGAAGTGCCTAATGCAGTCAGTGTGGCATTTATCGGTATCTATTATCAAGACTAGCTTTTGACCAACGCTTTGCCTGCGTATAGTTCGGAAAATCTCCGTCGGCATTTACAAAACCATATAAATAGAGTCGGACTAAAAAAAATTAACTGAATTATGTCTCACTAAATTTAATTGAGACCGTATAGTTTTCACTTATTGTGACGTAAACTGGAACTTTGACATTTAATTTCAAGGAAATAATTAGTTTCTTCTTCGTACACCAGAGGCGCTGTTCCATTTTTTCATACAAGAAACGCTGTAAATACTGGAAAGACGCTGTAAAGTAAAATAGTGAAAACTCGTGATAAGTGCTCTGAATTATGTCTGTAATAAGATTTTTTGGGTTTGCTCGTTATTGTTAATTAAGATTATGACTTATCTATGTTTTGAATATTATACATAGAAAAACTTTTTCAAAAAAAATGTAACCGCCTTCAAAAACAACCACAAAAAAGGGTAAAATAACCTACAAAATAACTTTTCTTTCAGAAGTCGGTGCCTTTGTTTTTTTTTTCATTTCATTGTTTTTTTGCCACCGACTTCTGAAAGAAAAGTTATTTTGTAGGTTATTTTACCCTTTTTTGTGGTTGTTTTTGAAGGCGGTTACATTTTTTTTTGAAAAAGTTTTTTATTTTACTCTTTTTAGTTTAAATATTCAACTCAAATTCTTGTCAAATAAATCATTCTCTCTCAAGTGCACAATAAGCTAATAAAATTCCCTATCTCAAAAACTACTGAACCGATTTTGATGAAACTTGCAGTATTCCGTAAGTTAAACAATACTTAGTACAACAAAAAAAGAATTACTTAAATCGGACTTGTAGTTCCAGAGATATGCGAACACAAACTAAATCCGCCTACTCCAAGCCGTTGAGGAGTTGTACCTTCCATCATCAGCTCATCCACCTGAGATGATGATTAACAGATGCAAATACTTGAACAGCTTTAGAAAATATTTGAAAATGGTACTATGTGCCTATAAAATTTGAAGGTTGCCCTCGATTTCCCTAGGATTCCATCATCAGATCCTGACCTGATGATCATGGGACCAATTGGAAAGTATACCCTTTCAAACAAAAGAAAAATTTTTCAAATCGGTCCAGGCGTCTTCGAGAAATCGGGGAACATACATAAAAAAAAAAAAAAAAAAAAAGATTCCGACGAATTGAGAACCTCCTCCTTTTTTTGAAGTCGGTTAAAAAAGGCTGACAGTACAGACATAACTAACGAAGTGCATTAATTAAATGAGGAGAGGCACACCACCTTCAGAGATAACAGCGTTATGTTATGTCATCTGGATTCTAGATCAGTCTACGATACTCGCTAGTATCACAAGAGAAACAGTAAACATTCGACCGTGAAGTAAATGGAACGGGAATGCAATGAACGATGCTGGAAGGAATGCTTCGACGATGACTAGGGCTGTCTAAGAACGCTCCCTCACCGCGAGCATTCACCTGTAATGTAATGTTACAGATTCGAACATTTGAAGATAATAGAGCATCAAATTGCGCACTTTTATGCTACATTACAGGTGAATGCTCACAGTGAGGGATTGAAGTGTTGCCAGGTATCGATTTTCAAGAATCAGGTGGCGCGTCCCTGCCTACCCTAAATCAGGACGTCAAATGTCCTTGTCGCGTGTCGATAATTTTGATAGAAAGACGAATATTACCTGTAGATGCAGTAAAAGAGAGTAAAAAGATAAAGTTTCTTGGGGAGACGGCCTGTCAAACTATCAAGCCATATAATTACCAGGGTTCAAAACGTTATTACATAAGTATATCTTGATTATACACCCTTTGAATCAGTACCTATCTCTATCTACTTATGTATTTGATTTCGGGCTTATGACACTCGTGGGCTGCAGCTGAAAATCAGCGTCAGGTGGCAAACGTTGTGTTGCCATCTGGCATTATGCTGAGCTGAGGCCCTTTGGCATTAAAAGTATTAATTAGTTTAAAGTTTTAGTGCCAATAAACACAAACTTTCTTCTTTAAAAAACAATTAATTAAGTTACTATTAGTGTACCCACACCCCTACAAAGGAAGGATCGACGGCTTCCCGTTATCCTGTTTTAGATCTAATTCCATACAAGCACTGGACTCTTGCGCATCTATTCACTCGTATAAGGCCACTCACTCAGGTGATAAATCACAACCAATCGAGGGTACTCGTGTCCGGGTTTAAAATGATTATTTTTCAGGTTGAAGGAATAGAGTGGATTTTAGTAAGTAAGAGTGACAGTGCCTTCTGCTCCAGGAAGGGAGGGAGGAATTAAATGATGCTACTGATTAGACGCTGATTACTACATTCCCCAAAAAAAGAAGGGTAATACGACGTTAACTCAATTAATAATGGACAAAACAAAATGACCACAAATAATTCCTGTCTCTTTATCCATCGAGATGGTCGACATTTTTATGTTGACCGGGTTCATTATTCGGAAGTTTCTATTTGCATATAGGTAGGTATAGTTCGTCTAACGGATAGGTACTTTGTCTAAAATCGAAAATGAAGGCCAAAAAGTATAAAATGTGATTTCAAAACAAACTATACGAGTACATTACTTTGATTCCAAAATTATACCTTTCACTCCAAATGACCGATCCTTATATGTACCGAAAGGTACCCTAAAATTTGGCAAAGCGCATAAATCTCCCATAAACTGGATATTCGAATCAAATAGCACGCAGATAAAGTCACAAGGAACAGCTAACTTAGTATCCTAATAATTTAGCCACAAGTCCTAAAGAAACAAAGCCTCGAGTCACCTTATTATAAGCTAAATAATAATAAAATGGTGAATCAGCCAAGATAATTGGCGTGGAACGGAACACGTTAGCCGAGGAGCGTCGTACGCAGACAGCCAGTGAGACTATGCGTGCGATGGAGCGTAACAAATGAATGCTCCTTAGGCTGCGCATCCAGGGGACGTATGTGAGGATGCGTCCAATACCAGATAATATTATGTTTAACTCCAGTCTTGCTGGGGAGGTTGAACCGCCACTTTCTTCTAAGCGCTAAGATATAAGAAGATGGCGAAGGGAGCGCAGTGGGTCTGTCGTGTTTAAAACTGACCTCAAGACCTTCTAAAGTGCCGATTATGTGAGGTTATTTTGGACATGTTATAATTTTAAATATTTTTCATAACTAACCTCACTCCATTTTCACAATGGTCGACCAAGTTAATGCAAAGACTGTTGGGTAGTCAAATTATTCGGCTTCAGTATTTACAGTGGGGTTAGTTCAAGTCCTAAACGAAAAAGAATGTCAAAAAAGAGTACAAAAAAATGGAGATTTGTAACAATACAAATCAATTTCTAACAATCCAGAAACATGCAAAGCTGGTCCATTCACAGATATATCACGAGGGCTTCAAACAATAGTGTAGACGCCGCTCCCAGTGTGAGCCCGACCTTACCTGCGCGCGCGCACCGCTAAGAGCGCCGGCGCCGGCGGCGGCCTCTACCGGACAAGGGTGAAATTGAACAAAGGGATGGTACTGTTAGTGTATTGATGTTTTTTTTTAGGATTTGAATGTCAGAAGGCTCTCGAAGTGAATCAGAATCAGATACGGTGGGGAACGTCGAATTTCAATAAAATTTTGAACCTAAACTACCTTCGCCAAACTACTTTGATTCACTCGCTTTACTTCTACGTTGGCAAATTCACTCTTTTTGAAGAAGTCTTTTACAGAAATCGGAAAAGTTTCTCAGTTCATCATCATCATCATAACAGCCTGGGATCACCCACTGCTGGGTATAGGCCTCCACCTTTTTGCCATACTTCTCGGTTCTATGCGTTTCTCAACCATCTGTTCCCCTCGAACTTGACATTATCGTCAAGCCACGCACATTTGGGTGGACCTGGTTTATTTGGCCGAACCCTGGCCACCATTCGGTCAAAACCTTACTCCATCTGCCATTTCCGCTTCTAGCCAGATGCCCTGTTCAACTTGACTAGAGGCGTACTGCCCTATACCTGACGTCATAGCCTAAATTCATAAGACACCAATGAAACAATTTATTGGCGAGGCTGCTACTGAAGGTAGTTTCATTCATGGTGATCGTACGAGCACTGTTGTTACCAATACTTTTGAATCAAAATTCCTCATATTTACATATTAAACAAGAAATGGTCAGCCACTTCACGTCGAGTTACTGCATCATTCTTATATAGCAGGTATCGGAAAGGCGGGTCGCCAGAACGTCTTCCGTAAAGGTAACCGTGGCCCTACCTTTACGGAAGACGTTGTATTGCCACGGTGGAAAGCAACTGGACCTGAAAGAACAGGGTGAATATTTGGTCTGACAGGCCCCTCCTCTCCACCCAGGGCGGGAGGAGTCTATGATGATTTGAATACTAAATAATTAAAACCAACATCATAATCTCTAAAGAATAATAAGCTCTCCCATACAACACTTCAATATATTCGACCCAAATATATGAGAAAGCTGATTATTTCCTCGGAGTTAGATGAAATAAAAGCTGGGCACACCTTTTAGACACACGCTGTATATGCCCATTGCTTGTGTCGGGTCGGGACCGACGGGGCAGTCTCCCGCGGTGTTGGAGCAATAAATGTGTATTTTAATGGCACTTCATTAAAATTACACAACTGCTTTTGTTGTCCCGTGACAAACGAACAACTCCTTAAATTATTTCTGATTTCTATAGACTCTTAACCCGGAACGTGAACGGCTTTTTCATATCGTCGTCGTCGACATTGGTATTGTGACGTCACCAACATGGGAAGACAGGTAATTTGAAGAAGTGAAAAAAGAGATAACAATATAACGGTTAACAATTCCAGGCCGCAGAGGGGGTTTTGTTTTCTGGACACTTTCTTCATAAAATGAGTCCTCCCTCCCTAAGTGAAGCCGAATGGATTGTCAGACTCTTATCTCTCACTTAATTAATAATCAACCTTGTTCATTCAATTAGGTTTAGTACCTAGCTGGAGAAGTGTGCCGAAATGCACAAGTACTATTCTAAGGCCTGGATAAATGGTCGTTACTAAGCCAAAGCCAAGCCATAGTCAGTGCTTGGGGACGTCAAATGTCAATAATTTTCATGAAAATTATTGACATGTAAGCCTAAGACTAGTTTATTGGATTAGTTAGTAGCCACGCCATCCCAGGATGCATGCCATCATGAGGATAGCCTTTGGGATAGCCCTGATCAATATTGCAATGCGGAAGTATCTTTGTCTCTTTATCTTTTCACGCGTAAACCTTTGAAGCAATAATTATAAACTGTTACTGTTAGTGTCATCCCAATGCTGGGCAAAGACCTCTCCCATGTCTTCCTCCCCATGAAAAATACGAATAATTATAAATTAGGATAAAAATTATCCCAATATCCTAAATCAGGTCGTCGACTGTGTGTGCTAAATAATAAAAATCTTTTTGGCTTGTCAGGCGTAACGAACTAATTCAATGTATTTTTTTTAATACTCGTATAAGCTTGGATGGAATTATTTTAATTTAACTCCTTGTCTCTTCGCTCCCTACTTCCACTGATAAATGATAAGGTTACTAAGTGTGATCGGCGCCGCACAACACACCATCTATTGATGCTGTGAGCCTGTGAAGCCAATCAGCTGTGAGCTCACTTGAGATGCCGCGTCGGAGTCTGCAGCGTGAGAACTTCCCATTGCTATCTATCGATGTGGCGATAGGTTTTATTGCCTCTTCATACTATTAACTGTATCTTGATATTTGTAGCGTCGGACTGGGAAGTTCAGCTATGAGTCGTCGGACAATTATAGTCCCTATCTCGTATGTCATTGAGGGATGTACTAACATAAGTTCCATGTAGTAATCAAACCCGCGACACGCAGTACAAAGTCAATCGCTCAGCCACGTCACTCATTTGGTAACTCACTATAAGAACTAAGAACGTGCAGTTTTGGTCAGTCTAGTTACCAAATCCTTTTCTACCGCGCCGCCGCCGCCGCTCAGAATGCGGTAACAATAAGTTTATTCCTACATCTGTATAAGGCGGTACACGTAAGGGTTTCCTTTTGTGAGCTCCTCTCATTATAAGTTCCAAACTGGTGCTGATCAATGTGCAGTAATGCGCAGCCCTTTCATGTGAGGCGACCCTTACAGCCGGTTTACACCGTACGATTTGCTGATTCATGTGTGAAACTTTCTGTACTTAATCTTATTTTTTTTTTTACTTTTCTTGCTTCTGAATTTGAAAACTGACTAAGTGCCTTAATAGTAAATTAGAGGGATTGAATAAATAAAACATAACCAGATACTGTTCATTAGGTAATAGTTCAATATTAACCAAAAGCATTTCCCGTGAACAAACTGTGCATATCATTAAAAAGTACTGACAAAATTAAAAATAGACTGGATAAAATACGACTGCACTTGGATGCAACTTCCAAGCTACTATTTTTATACTGTGAGAAACAATACCCCGACCTAACACGTCAACGGTAAATTACTGTACACTTTACTTCACACTTCGTTACAAAAAACACAAAAGTAACCACTTAATTCGTCTGCGGCTGAACAAAAACATCGTGCGGTGTGAAGGCGCTGGTGCGCGCGCGCCGCTCCCAATATGGCGGCGGTAACGAGCGCCCCATACACGGCGAAGACCTGCCGCCTCACTTATACGCTCACCGTTGAATCATTCTAGTTAAAATAGAATTTTCGTAATGTTATTAGATAAAAAATCTACCCAGTTAGATTTCTTACCTTTCTTATGACATCAGAGATTAAGCCAGTCACTCACAGTCAGAATTCAATGCAAAGTAGGGAACACTGCCGTTTTTATGATGGCCACTAAGAGTTGCTATCTCTTTGATAAGTATGTTCTGCTATTCATTTGGGCATGATTAAAAAAAAAACAAAGATCTCCAAGTGATTGTCCCAAAAAGCGGGTCTGAAATTCCTTCAATCTAAACTGAAAAGCTCTGAAAGATTGCAATCACAAAACTTTGCGATAATTTAAAGCTCTGGCTGAACTGTAAAATACTGACTCGGAATGCAGGGTGACCACCACTGTAGTCGAGACGAATAGTTTCTTCAGTAGATGTGTCTTACTTACATTTTACTTGCGGCCTCTGTATGGCCAGGGTTTTAAAAATGAATCGATCATCATCGGCCTGTCTTTGCTTGTGCAAATCTCTACGATTATCTACCTCCCCATTTACCCACGTGTCCATGGAGGTCCTTAACCAAGCATCATTTTGATCTCACGGGATAAAAAGAACACAAAAGACTCAAGTGCGTATGAAATAGGTTCTGATAAAAAGACGCGTTGACGGACAGACCCTTCATGGTGGCGGCTTCTGCCATTCAATTCCCACACTATAGAACGTATTATAATTATACTCATAAATGTGGTACGCCCTCTATGGCTCTGTTCAATGAAGGATGTGGAGAAACGTTGTTTATTATTAGCGAGACGATTACGTGACGACTTTGCAGCAGTCTTTCTTGTATAGATATAGACAAATATATACAAGTTGTGTATTTAATTGATTTATACTGTTCGTTCTATTCGAGTAGACTAGATCAATATTGCTGCTCTCTTTCTCTGTAATCGATCAGAATAACGCTTATGATTATACGCGCATGACTTCTGAACTCTTGCACGAAATACGAGTAGTTGCTTTTTATTGTGTTCTTTATTTTCAGTGACAGGACAAGATTTTATGCCAGTTTTTTGGATAATCCAGCGGGTATGTTGAAAAATTGAACCGGTGCAAAACCGGAGCGAGCCGCTAGTTAAGAAATATCTAAGGAACTTCTCCAGTTTCCATATCTCCTCCAACCTTGCGTAGGTGCAAAAACTCACGCATTTTTTCCACTAAACATAATCCAAAAAATATAAAACCCCGTTTTTCGTCGACTTCAAAATCGTATCCGCGTCGTGACATGTAAACGTGAAACTTAAACGTCGGGCCTTTTATCAAGAGCGGGAATATTTAACGTCTTCATATGCAACGAACTACCAGTTTTTAATAAAGTTTTAATGGCGTTGATTGAAACCACGGATCTTTACTACGTTCCTTGTAATTGGGTATAAAGCTAATGGCCCGTTAGCCACACCCTTTTATGTTTTGGTTAACAATAAAATTAACTAGTACATGAGAGGATTTCAAAATCTGAGCTATAGAATAATAATCTGGTAGAGTAGGGCCACTGTGAAGGATATAAAGTGTTTTTAATCATGGTCCAGGCAAAATGGAAACGGTTTTAACTCCCAGTAGTTAGTAAAAAAAAGTAATAACAATCCCCATTGGTGGGTCACATGTCAGTAGAGATTTCTGGAATATACCTTTACTAGCTTCTGCCCGCGACTTCGTACGCGGATCCTGTTGCTTATGCCAGCGACAGCGGGTTCGTCAAAGTCGAAGATCTGAAACGTCTGATGTCGGATTCTAAGAGCCCCGGGACTCGAAAAAAACGGGATGCGCCAGACGATTCGAGACGTTCCATATCTTTAATTTTTGTAAGACTAAAGAACTTTTGCTAAGACGTCATTCCTATATATGTTATAGTTTCGCAGGGCTTTGGAGTTCGACAACAGGTATTCCAGATCTTCGATTTTTATAAGTCAACAGAGAGTGCTCATCAGATTGAACAACTTTTGCTAAAACGCCATCCCTTATGTTATAGTGTAGCTGGGTGCTTCGAATTCTACAAGAGGTGTTCCAGATCTTCAGTTTTTAAACGTCAACAGAGATTGCTCATCAGGCTGAACAACTGTTGCTAAGAAGTAATTCCTTTATATCTTATAGTGTAGCTGGGCTCTTAGAGTTCCACATCAAGTGTTCCAGAACTTCAATTTTCATACGTCAAAAGAAAATGCTCATCAGGCTGTACAACTCTTGCTAACACGTCATTCCTATATGTTATAGTGTAGCTGGGCGCTTTGGAATTCCACATCAGGTGTACCAGATCATCAGTTTTATACGTCATCAGGTGTACCAGATCATCAGTTTTATACGTCATCAGAGAATGCTCATCAGGCTGAACAACTCTTCCTAAGACGTCATTCCTATTTATCTTATAGTGTAGCTGGGCTCTTGGAGTTCCTCATTAGGTATTCCAGATCTTCAATTTTCATAAGTCAAAAGAGAATGCTCATCAGGCTGCACAACTCTTGCTAAGACGTCATTCCTGTATACGTTATAGTGTAGCTGGGCTCTTGGAGTTCCACATCAGGTGTTCCAGAGAGACGTCATTGCTTTAAATGTTATAGTTTCATCATTCTAGCTTTAAAAATGACAATACTTCCATACAACCTTTCATCCCCCCTTTCTACCCCTTAAAACCCCCTTTCCACAATAAAAAAGTAGCCTATGTCCTTTCTCAGGCTCTAAAATATCTGTGTACCTACCAAATTTCATTGAAATCGGTTCAGTAGTTTTAGCAGGAAAGCGAGACAAACAGACAGAGTTACTTTCGCATTTATGATATTTAATGTATTATATAGTGTGGATAAAGAAGTATCTAAATTTAAAAAATAAAAAATTAAATTTCAAAACAATAAGTATTATATTTTCTTGCGGCCAAAGCCACGGGCAGAAGTTAGTATTAATTAGGTTTTTTTATGTAAACATCGATACTTTAACGAGTATTTCGGGGTGGCAACACACAACATACTTCAACATCTCAACAATCTATGTGCGTGTGAACTGAGGGACCAAACTGGAATACGCAAAATAAAAATCGTAGGATTTAGTAGTAGACTTAAAACAATTGTAGAACAAATCTGGGAATTTGTAAAAAAATATATTAAAAATTACAGCCCTTAAAGTGTGGTCCCTCAGTCCTCACAGACCATCAGCCATATCTCTTAAAGTATTGGATAAATTAAGGTTTTGTGACTACAGACATTTAGTAAAGAAATTGTAAAGAAATTTACTGAATAACAGATCACAAAGCATCAAAGGTAAAAAATAAATAACGACTAAACTGTGGTCCCTCAATCCTCATAAGAAAAATAAATAGTTTAGTGAATATTACCTAGTAAATCTTTCTGTTTCCACATGAAGTTTTAGTAAGAGGCTTAAAACATTTTGTAAAAAAGAAATTAAAAAAAAATATCAACGCAATTTGAAGATAGCGAATAATAAAACTGGTCCCTCTATCCTCACCTCTACTGACATAAGTGCATGTATTAGCTGCTAGACGAGAGGATTATCAGAAAGTCTAGTGTACTTAACTTTTAGTAAAAAGTCTCTACTAAATAACAGGTACCTAAAATTGTGTATTTCTTACCTCTTAGCTGAGATAATATATTTTTTTAAATCCTATGACCACAGATAGAGTAGTGTGACCACACAATGAAACAAAATGTAGACAGTACTATTATACTTTATTTAATATAGTATTAGACGAAACGAAAACAAGGTTGTACGGTTAATTTAATGTTAGATATATTACATGATTGTGGCGTATGTGTACATTTTTTTTTGTGGTAAAATCATCAAATGATTTCTCCCACATAGGACAGAGCGGGAGGGACATTCAGACTCGTACTGACTAAAATCCACGGTGTCCTTCAATAGCCCTTTACGCTCCGGGGTCACGGTAATTCATAAGTCCCGCGACCCTCTAAGGGTGGGGGGGCGTCATTATGCTGACACTCTTCGTGGAACACAACGCGCCGTCGAGCTGGGCGTGGTCCATGGCGTATGTGTATTTAATAAAAAAGTGTAATGCAAAATTAATTAACCACTTATTATAATACTTTTGTCAGTACCTACATACAATAATTTTGAAGTATTGATCATCATAGCAAAAGAAACTATCGTTCTTATAATAGTGATATCAGTAGACAAAGGAAGATTATGCAGTGGATTAATAAAATAGAAAACTGAGAATAAACTACACTTTACATCAACAATAGAAAACAAACATTAGACAACATTAGAAACAAACACTGAAAGAAATTCTCTTAGTAATGTTCCTGTTACCATAACGGTAAAGAACAAAATCAAGGGCGCATTTGAATTCATTCCAGCATTAATTTCAGGGGGTCTCGGCCATTATCGATGTCACTGTTTTATGAATGAGCGTTACTTTTGTTATAATGATCAACATCTCAAAATGATTGAAAGTACTGATCAACAAAATATTCTTACATTCATTAAGCTACATCTAAATTTAAATTAATTAAATAAAAAGTGATTTGTTAATTTTGTAATCTACTTTTTTATTAAATACACTTACGCCACATGTAATATACCTAACTTTAAATCTACCATACAACCTTGTTTTCGTTTCGTCTAATATTAAATAAAGTATAATAGTACTGTCTACATTTTGTTCCATTGTGTGGTCACACTACTCTATCTATTGTCATAAGATTTAAAAAAATATATTATCTTAGCTAAGAGGTAAGAAATACACAATTTTAGGTACCTGTTATTTAGTAGATACTTTTTACTAAAAGTTAAGTACACTAGACTTTCTGATAATCCTCTCGTCTAGCAGTTAATACATGCACTTATGTCAGTAGAGGTGAGAATTGAGGGACCAGTTTTATTATTAGCTATCTTCAAATTGCGTTGATATTTTTTTTTCATTTCTTTTTTACAAAATGTTTTATGACTCTACTAAAACTTCATGTGGAAAAAGAAAGATTTACTAGGTAATATTCACTAAACTATTTATTTTTCTTATGAGGATTGAGGGACCACAGTTTAATCGTTATATATTTTTTACCTTTGCTGCTTTGTGATCTGTTATTCAGTAAATATCTTTACAATTTCTTTACTAAATGTCTGTAGTCACAAAACCTTAATTTATCCTATACTTTCCGAGATATGGCTGATGGTCTGTGAGGACTGAGGGACCACACTTTAAGGGCTGTAGTTTTTAATATATTTGTTTACAAATTCCCAGATTTGTTCTACAATTGTTTTAAGTCTACTACTAAATCCTTCGATTTTTATTTTGCGTATTCCTGTTTGGTCCCTCAGTTCACACGCACATAACAATCTGAGAACACTTCTTTGTCCGACTTTTACGATTGTTTTACGACGCGCCGTGTAAAGGCGCCGACTAACTAATATTCAGTGGGGTGATAAATCAATAGGTTTGGGGATCGTAAATAATAATGTTGGGATGTTGAAAGCTCCTTCAGGCTGAAGAATAACTGGTATAGAGCTGCGTTTCCGGGTTTTAGTCAATAGGTTATTTTCCTTAAAAAAATTTAATTAGTCCGAAAGAAAAAAGTAAGTAAAGTTGGTAAAATTTCGGAAATCTAACTTATTTTGACCAAATCTTTGTGAGAGCGAATGGAGCGAATGTTTTGATCATTCTTAGGCTATATTTAAAGTTATACTGGTAATTGTCGCGAATCATATTTTGATCAAGTTACACTACACTTGTTACTGATAAATAATATGCAAATTGCAAAAAAAAAACACTTGAAAATTGAAATTTCGCAAGCTACTACGGAGGATCAATAACGCAGTTCAATGTTGTTCGATCGATCTATGCTCAAGCGCCAAAATATCTTTGTATAGTGTTTTTTTTATTGTCTTTAAATATGTTACCGAATTGATTTTAGATAAGAACGAACTTATATTAACAGTTTCTTTACAAATTAAAACTAATGAGTAGAAAGTAGGAATCCATGTTTGTCATTAAAATGTATCTGGAGACATTCTTGTCAGCCCCATACCGATCCCAGTCTCATTTCATAAGAAATATGTGATTCATGCTCACTTAGAGCTAAATAAAGGAATTTCAACCTTATTTGAGAATAGTTAAAGTCGCTTAATCAAGGTGTTTTCAAAATTATTTTAATAGGAGAAATTTATGACATTGCTTTGTAGTAACTGTCGTAAAATAAGAATTTGTTAAGTATCGTATATTATTTAGTTAAATCCCTGTTATTTAACTAATTTGCTAAATTTAATGATGCCCAAACCAACCACATTCCGTTATGCTACTAAAAAAACGTAATTGAAATTCCCAACAAAACTTACTTACCTGGGAATTGAACCCATCAACAACATCATCATCATCATCATCAGCCGGAAGACGTCCACTGCTGAACATAGTCCTCCTCCTTAGACCGCCACGCCGAACGACAATTCGCAACTTGCATCTACGGTTTGTGTGGTAATCTTACAACCATTAGACCAATACGCCAGAATAAAATAGTATTTAATCAACCTATAATGTTCCCACCGCTGAGACAAAGGATCTAGGGGAAGAGATTGGGGAAGAGTGTATAAGACGGGGACACGAGGTATGATGGGAAATCACACACTTAAGGCAAACTTAACACAATACTAACGAAGCACAAGCGCCAACAGGACGCCATTTGTTAATGGCCGCTTGCAAATGACGTCCTGAGCCTCTACCATGAGTTGTCATTACGACACTCGATCATACGCATCGACCGCGTTTGGCGCTCTCATTGGTTGAGAGTTCATACAACCTTGGAGCGGGCCAATGAGAGCGCCAAACGCGGTCGATATCGATGATCGAGTATCGTAATGACAACTCATGGCATGGGTATTGATGGCGCTTGCGCTACGTTTGTGTTGTAGTATGCCTAAAGAATGTATGTCCCCATTATACCTCGCGATTATTATCGTCCCCGTCTTATACACTGTTCCCCTATGAGAGGGACTGGGCTACAGCCCGCGTGGTGGATTACAAATTTACAATCCACCACGTGGACCCAGTGCGGTTTAGTAGACGTCACATGTCTTAGAATTTTTTGGATCTAGACATTCCCTCACAATGTTATTCGCCACCTGCACCGCTTTGAGAGCTATGGTGATGAAATTAATTACATTATGTAAAACGCCTGGATGGGTTCAAACTACCGACTAACCCCCCAGTGGTAATGGGCCCGACTCGTAATATAAGTCTAAACTGTTACCATTCTGGGCAGAATAATTAATTTAATATTCATGAAAACATAGAGCATTGTGGCTATGATTGAAGGCGCACGCGTTCATTGTAACTGCTCATTCGTCTGCAACAATACGTCTTTGGTCAGTGATGAGTCGGCAGCAACTGGTTTCGCTTACGTCTACCCTCTACCACAGAATAATTAATAGTACTATACGCCCTCTACCACAGAATAATTAATCCTCTACCTTCACGTACCTAAGCATACAGACCTTAGGCAGGTACTATTATAAATGCAAAACTTTGTAATTTGGATGGAATTTGTTACGTTCTGACATGATTACGCCATTATAGCTGAAGACTTGAAGAACAAACGCCAGCAAACTACCCAACCGGTCTTTCTTTAATCGATTTTCAACATTACCATTAAAGCAGAAGCTTCATATTTGATTGGGAAAAGACAGATTGGGATAGGTTTATCAAATGGCGTCTGAACTTAGTCAAGGGTCTGGAAGAGCACATAGGCTTGTTTATATCCCTGTAAAATGCATAGTTCCCGACTTCCCGTGTGATAATTTTCACGGCGCTAAAAACGTTGGCCAAAGCTAGTAATGAACAATTATGTACCTCGGCCCAAACCAAAAATCTTTATTAAAAAAACAAAATATTTAGCTCATCCGTGCTACCTCAAATACAGATAACACTACAATTGTAAGGCATCGTAGTAGCAAACCACAGACGACTCAGTATGCACTAATCCTCTTATCGGGTACTCGACAAGCCCCTGAAGTGGGCGGTAGATAGAACCAATTCATAATACATTAAACCTATAATATCAGTGTTACAATTGGCTCATCGATTTCTTCTTGGTTATGCATGAAGTAACAGGGTGATTTTTAGATACGAGTAGTCTGATAAATATTCATTTCAGCTACACAAAGGAAAACAAGGGTCATTTAATGATGATCTACCCAAAAAAGCTATTGATCCTAGTTATCATAATTATGAAAATCTTTGTCAGCAGAAGCCAGAACATCCGTCAAGCAGTCTTACCAAGGGTCTCCACAGCCTAGTTTCTTGATACTCAGAAACTGGGCTGTGGAGACCGGTAAGGCTACCAGTAACGCGGCTAGCATACAGTTATACTGGGAGCCGACCTCGACATCATTGGGAAAATGAAGGCTGCAACTTTTTCATACTTCATAATTTAGTTGTGCAATACCATACCAGTTAGATGTTTTGATTGGTTCACTAAAATAACAGCGTACGTATTAGAAGTCGAAGTGTTCTCACGTCGCATCTCTTGTTGGGCAATATCGCAGGAAACACAACTTCCCCGTTGTCAAACGCAGTCGGTTCGCTCAATGCAGCATACCAAAGATGATGAGTGGTACATTTGTTAAGCGTAAGCGATATTTGTAAGTTGACGCGGCTCTATAAGCGAATCTTTGTTTGCAATAAGGTCATATAATACTACACACATAATAGACACTTTCAGATTCACATAGATTCACTCAGAATCTTTGCGTCTGACTTGTGCATTAATAAGGTACCATTCCATTTATTTCCAGGGCAGGGATAGTGCAGTGTCTAAGCGACTGGCTACTGCGCTACGAGTATGTGTCATGGGTTCATTTTAACGGAACAAATTTATGGCACGCAATAGTTGTTCTAACTTCTACAGGTACTTGGGTAACGTGGTTGCTATGTACTGGTCGGATATAATTTGTGCCTTCGATACAAGAAGAAACAGAAGAAGCATCTCTGACATATTGCCAAGTTTTTTACAATGTTTTGCTTATTAATTATATCACTGGCATTACAAAACCCGCGATCACTGCTAAGAAATAAGATAAGGGAAATCTAAAACGCTTCTGCTTCTAAGTTAGAGCACACGTCACTAACCGGCTAGTGTTTGTAAAGTAAACACAGGTCCGATGGTTTCGTGACGGTATCGACGCCTGCACTTTACTAATTAACGACGCGTGTGGCCAGGCTTGCCTCTAGTACCATCACCTTATGGTGTTTCCCCAGCATTGTTAACCGCAATTGTCCCTAACAATAGATAGAACTGGTTTCGGTCACGCTTGCTCAATTTCTTCATGAGAAAAGGAGCTCTAGTTTCCGATAGTATAGTTTAGGTATGGGGCCCTGCTTGGTTAGTTACTTATATCAAACTTTCAACTAAAACAGCTTTGCCAAAATGACTTATCGCTCGCCCCTGCAATCCAGAGTAGTAACAAACAAAAACTAAGCAATCCAGTCTAAAGTCTGAACTTAGACATTCAAGGAATCTCTAATGTCCCCATGCACACACGGATAGAAATACGCGCGTAAAAACTACACCGTGCCATATTCCTACACCGTATAATGCAGTTGGAAAACGGTGACCTCTCAATGGCAGACCCGCAGTACAGAATAAAGACACTGTGCGCGACTCCCGGTCAAAAATTACTCAATAACGTTCACACGGTGGCTCCAAATGGAAAACGGCGACTCGCAGTAGCGGGCTAATCAACCCTTCTAAAATGCCAACACAGTGTCGTCTCCCGAACTGACTATGTTCTAAGAATGGACACAGTGTTCATAAGTGGAATACACTGAGTTCAACACCAGTCCAATTAGTATTGGGAGGGAGGAGGTAATTGGGGTAGAACCGGTTTTAAACTCTGTTTACGCGCCGGTCCGGGTTCAGCTTGTGATCGTACTCTCTGGTACTTCTCAATGGAATTTGTATGTATAATTGAGTGTTAATAGGAAAGTTCTGTAATGGGAGATAGGCGTGTCCGGGATATGTGGTCACAAGTGTTACCACTTTTTTTTCTCTTGAGAACTCTGAAGTAATCGTGTCTGTTACTGTATCGTTACATACAACATACCTATTTGTTTTTTATTGTGTTTAGAGTGTGAGTTGAAACTGATCACTGGTCACTACAGTGAGTGACACTTTGCGAAGTCCTTATTTCGACAGTGGCCAATGCATCATCAAATTTCTAACTGTGGCCACATAATATTGAGTCGACAGTAGAGTCGGTAGAAATTGTAATAACATGAATTTGAATGAAAATATATGATGGCCTTACTCTCCTCCTGTTACTACCAAAAACTGCGAAGATTGTCGTACAGCCTTGCCTGAGGCCTACCGTTTAAAAATTCACGACCTCCGTTCAAGAACATGTGCTAAAACATCTCACAATAATCTGCATTGTAGGATCAACTATAAAATATGCTACCAAAATAAAATGCCTAACCATGCCGCTAATCTTCAAGTAGGTAAGCATAACAGATACAACTACTTCAAGATTTATTACAAATATTTCAAGATTTGACCCCCTTCATTTCAGTCACTTCACTTGACCCTTTCTACCGCAATCTCCTAATCTCTTAGCTGAATCGGACAATGATGAACACTTAGTCACATTCGCGTGGTGACAGTGACTCATATTGCCCCGGTTCTAGTTATATATAGATTGGCACACGACCGCGAGACGGACTGTCGCGTTACGAACCGAAATATACGTGGAGTACGTTCGCACGTGTGTCCTCTATGGACAATTGGACACGTCATGGGGAGTCTTGGTGTTCGACAAGCTAGTCCGAGGGTAGATATAGAAAGAGTGGAATTAATCACATAGTCATTATCAACGCAATGTGATCGCGTCTAACTAGAAACAGAGTGTCACGCTACTGCAACAAATAGAAATCTGATAGAAGATGACAATGTTGTGAAAACAAAACAACATCCATGTGAGGCGTATCCACACAGAATACGCCACAAATGAAATAGGTATTTGGAACATCTATATTATGAAATAGGGACCAGCTTTCGATTTTTTCGAAAATTGCGCTAAAACTGGTCATCTTACCATTGGTTGCCCATGCATTTCCGTTGTTTCATGTTATTTTAAATTAAATTTCAAAGTATTTCTCTTTTATTTCGATAAATAAATTTATTAAAACACCTCATTACTGAACATGAAACATCTAATGGCCCACTTGAATACAAAATACTCGAGCAACAATGTCACAATCGCAAATAGCAAATAAATTGACTCGACATTCGATAACCGTCAGAATCGCATTCGATGCACATTGAACAATGGCTCGAAATGAAGCTGTTCATTTATTGATTGGTTTCTTGATTGATAAATGATAGATACACGAACACAATGGATCTTAACAAGATATTTTCAGGGCATTAGATGTATGATTTCCTTTGAAAGCAAACATTTGTGTTCACAGCTTTTGTGTGCCATACGGAGGTTGTCTAAATGATCAGTGATGTAATAGAGAGGCTTTTTGGCGAAACATAGAGACAAATCATTGTTAAGAAAGTTTGACTCGAACCCGTTCAACTATCAGGACTTATTTTGAACGATTACAAGTTTGGTTTATTTATTTCGTTCATCGTCACCTGTCTAGTATTTTTAACATGTTATAGTAAATTTCCAACCAAATTGAGCTCAATACTCTTACTTTGCATGGAATATTGGGTAATACCTACCTGACTCCCACAATCCAGTTACTGGGTAACGGTTTACGACCATCAAAAATTGTGCTGTTCATCGACTATCGTATTTAAATGTCTTTGACTTTGATTCTGAGTGATCAAGGCTCAATTTACATGTCAATAATCGTAACATTCTTTCCTAAAATGGAAATTCGTCACTGAATGTCCAATTTTCGTCAAGTCGGTGAGTCAGGGTTATGCTGCGAGTTTCTTAGGGAAATGACATCGCCATAGAACATCAAACATCTTTTAGTGGCAGAAAGCTTGCTTCAAATGTGTCAACTAGTCTTTAAGAAGCAAGAAACGTCAGTAGCAGAATCGGCTTAATAGAAGAGTTTTACATTGGTGAGCTTTAGGGACATGAATGAGAAACAGATGCATCTCTCTTCCCTTCCCAGTATCCAGGGACGTTTATACCTGAGTTATGATTTCCACGCAGATTTGCTCAATGGGCCGCTGAAACTAGGGGCGCAGAATAAATAGTACGCAACGACAAGAGAGGGGGGACTCATACCGATATAGACCGCATGACACGACACCCAAACATCCTACCTCACACATCATGTCAACAAATGTCAACTTTACAGTTTTCATTATAGGATTCAAATTCATTTGGCGGAATCCTGTGACATACGGCGGATTCTAAACGGTCCGAGCTGAATCATCGGTCACTTACCCCCGCGTAGTTAGTAAATAAATTTTCTAGATAAAAGTGTTTTGTAGCAAGTGACATTGTTTATGTTTCCGATTTGTGATATGTTATGTATTATTTTTATTTTTGGTACATTTTGATTACAGTCATTGAGAGTTGGCAACGGATGGGTAAACCTTATTAAAAGGCACGCGAAAAAAACGATTTTACAAACAGCTAATTCTGGAATCACCTCGGGGGTGAACATTATTTTTTTCTTTCGTATCAGTAGACCAACTCGGTGGCATTTTCTTTTGCCTCTTTTCAATTACCTATAATAATATAAGAATCAAGCATGGCAGCGAAATATCTGCTCTGACTGTAAACATTCAACTCCCGTCTAACAGGAAATGCAGTGATCTAATAATCGGTAAAGCTAAAGCTATTTAATCCTGCTGAATGGGGTTTCGCTAACCAACCCCAACACAAAATAGTTTCAAATTTGAATCACCTTCACAAGATATTAGTCGCACATTCTTTTCTGCGACTTTTAAAGTTTGTATGCCGTTGGTGGAAGTTTTGGCTGCCAGTAAGACCCGAGTTCACCAACAGATGTTTAAATTTTTAACCGATGTTTAAACCTTAAACGCCTGTTTAACAATATTTTGCTGTTCACCAAGCACTAACCATCGTTTAAGACTGTTAAACGCCTGATTTACTTAAACGAAGTAGCGGACATAGTTTAAACATTGGTTATTTGCTCCCCAACGTTATTTCAATCGTTTTGAGGAGATAAAAATAATTATGCAAGACTCTTCGAACAACATTTTTGAAGAGAATAATGACATGTGTTAGATGATTTAAGAAGCTATTGAGCGAATTTTACGCGCACCCCGTTTAATTTAAGTACAGCGCAATTATTTCGAGGAAGATGACGAGACAGCTTTCGGTACAAGATTCTGTTTATACAAATATTATTGTCTTGGAATTGCTTGATTGAATTGACAGTAATTTGGATTAATAGTAAATAAATTCCTGCAGGCAGCGTTTTAACTTTCACTTTCTTGGTTTCTTCCTTTTGTTTTGCCCATTCATCCCAGTTATATAAAAAAAAGTTCATCCTATTCATAAAAAGGTGGCTCGCTCGCAGATGTGAAATCGTTGACAAAGTAGGCACTTCATCTCATGTTATGCTGCATTTTTGGATGTCAGTCGCGTAAAAGCAAACTTAAGCAGATACATGACCATCTTAACAAAGTAATGTTATACTATTCACTCATTTACGACCCATTCGTTCAAAAAACGCTTGTTTTATTAACCGTTCCTTACAAATGGATGGTGAACATTAAAAAAACGCGGTTCGTTTAAACAACTGTTAAATGTTAACGGGGCGGTTACGTAATCAATGGTTACGTTGTAGTTGGTGAACTCGGGCCTAAAAGGCCTAAACTATCCGTCTTACTTATTACTTGTCAATTTGCTTCAAATTTGATCCCGTCGAAGTAGCTCTGTTCTTCGGTAAAATAGTTTGAGATCGTGACAATTCTTGTTTATCGATTCTTATGTATATCTTTGTGGGCGTGCTTGTCCGGCACGGCTCGGTTTAGTGATTGAATACAAAATAAACAATTTGATCGGCTTAGGTAACATTATATTTAAGGCTTTTAAGCACTTAAGCCGTCGTTTATTTGAATGTTAGCGGGATCATGTCTGGTTTAGACGCATTGTTGATTCATATGAGAACCGATAGCTATCCTGTTGACTCTCACACTGATATCAAAGCCAGATCATGTTGAATGACGAAATTCACAAATGAACTAGCTCTACGTGGCCCTCCGCAAATGTCCGCAAGTATCGTACGGATATGGAGATGATTTATTTTTTCTTTTTCTGTGGACTATAAACACAACTCGACAAAGTGGGGTATTATAGACCCGACGATCCAGTGTAAGAGCGGTGCTATGAAGAACATGACTCACTTGCTGTCGTGTCTCAAGTGCCCATACATCAGAACCTGACCGACAGACGCTGCTATTAACGCGACCACCTACTGGGCCAAACTCATCAACAAACTACCATCAATTAGACAAAAGAAGACTTGGTGTTGATACCCTATTGTTTTATCTAGATTGTCCAAACCATAGTTAAAAGTTTTATCAACAAAACCAATTAGGAACCACTTCAGTTGAGCTCCCAAAAGGTCCTCGTGGCACGGTAGGTAAATAATTACTGGCTCGGCCATTCGGCCACATAATAGGGCCTAATCACACAAGACAATAGCCCTTCCCCGAAGGGCCTACCTGCTCTGCTCACCCAACAATGCGTTCGACTAGTCACGGGCACAACCAAGTGTGAAATACCGTTAAAAACTTTTAGTTTTTGGAGTATGGTGTTAAATATAATGCACTTTGAAAATGGTTTGTGTTTATTCTTGCCACAATTACTGTTTTAACTATCGTGTTAGTTAAAAAAATGTCTCAAATAGTCAAGTATGAGAAATATAATTATATTATTCTGGATGTTTTTCTCCCTGCCTATCTGAAGTTTGTGTGGTGGGAAAGCATACTTTATTTAAAAGTAAAGCTTTTACAGCACACAAAGTGTTCACAATTTCTGGCATTACAAATTTTAATAGAGCCTTATCATAACGAGCTTTAGAATTTACTTATCAATCTTTTGGCAATTTCAAGCCTTTAAACATTTCCAAAATCAAATAATTGATAATTTTTCTTTTTTTTTTTTGCTTTGTCTCGAGTCTCGAAAGTTGTTCTAAAATTTCTTTACTCCCGACCTATAAGCATCAGTGAAAGAGTTAGTTTCGAACACGGAAGCATTCGTTTATGATTCATATTTTGTCAATATTGCACTTCAGAGCAGTTACTTTAATTAATTAGGTCATAAAGAGGAGACAGTCTCTCGTTGGTCTGTGGGCGAGTCTGCGCGCGCGCATATTAATAGCTTTGGAGATAGTGACGTGCCAATGTGACCATAAAATCATAATCTTATATTTGTATGGACGGAGTGCAGTTTGTATTGATGATGTATAGGTTGCACTTTGATAAAAAATGGCTGGCAAGCTGGCATTGCTAGTGAACTGACTTTGTTTCTGAACTTTTAATTGTTTGGTTACTGTCTGGTTGTGGATTGGACACCTGGACAAATATTTTTATAGACATCACCTCTTAGTAATGGGTCGCGGAACTGTCCAAACGGGTAACCGTGACTTTGCAACGTAAAAGCCAAAGGGTAATTGAAGGAACACGGTAGTCCTTAATCAGCAAGAGGCTGACAGTTCCTTCCGCTCCACACAGGGCGAGAGGACTTATTTCAGGGTTAAAGCTATGTTTTATTGGGATAACGATTGTCTAAAGATATCCGACGGACTATCCACAAGCAAAAAGCTTGGGTTAATGACGTTGTACGCCGCTTACAAAATATCATACCAAACGCATTGCCAGTTGTTTGGACCATTTTTCCGTCAGTCAGTGTGTACAACAACACTTTGGGATGAGCGTATTGACATCAGCCAGTCAGATGCTATTGAGAAAATTTTAATGCAAATGTGACTAATCTAGTGGTAGGACCCAAAGACTTAATCCCAGAAGTAGAGTAAGGATGTGCAAAGCAAAATGAGACATAATATTAAAGTATGCAGGGAGTATGGCCTTTTGAAGCGGAACCATGCATGATCACCGATTTGACTGCTCATCTATTCGAACGTGGTCGTGGTTAACACAAGCGCCTAGTCAAGTACCACCTATCTACAACTTATCATATAGGTAAGTTATACATTGATTAAATCGCTGGCATGTTAGTGCGTACTATAGCGGGGTGTGCAAATATTATGCCAACCTGTTTCGCCGTCAGGGTTCTGTTCGTGTGGTTATGACATGATTTGGTTATAATGTTGCTTCATTTAGCTTAGCTTTAACTTTATTGATGTTTCTGACACCTGTCCGTAGCGGAAGTTTTTAAAGAAAAAGGGCTGGTGCGTATTTTTTGTGATTATCATCGTCGTGGCTGTTGATTTTTAGTTACCTCAGTAGTAAACACCTTTATACCCATGTTATACTTCACACAGCAATCTACCAGTATGACTCATCATTTAACGCTCCCTGCGATATGTTCTTCATTTCTCCACATCACATTCCCATACATTGCCAGACGATTTCCATACAACTTACATATTCTGTCATTGGAGCTACTTTCTGTGACGAATAGGCTTTTACACCACCGAGCTCATTGAAGTGTATCGAAGTTTAGAAAGACCTACCTACACAAAAATTTACGACATCATATAAAATCTAAGTAGGCACATGTTTCTTACAAATAATCAAAGTCAATGGCGCGGAACTTTCTTGACACAGCGACTTTCTGTCCGACCGCACAAAGACGAATCTATCACGGACTTCATTTTATTACCCACGGAGACTACTTTCTTTGTATTTGGACATCGACAGGCTATTAAAGTATCCATTTTAATTAATTCTGACCAGATACCTAGAAAGAAGTCAACACGACTTTACAGGAATTAGAAAATGCCGTAAGTTTGTATGACCCCAGGTCAATGAGTAATCATTGATACCACTGCGCTCGCGCTGGAGTGAAAGAAAGTAATTTCTTTTTCTACAATTTGTTGGGAATGCTCCAGCGCAGTGGTCCCGGTTCTTATGAAAGGCGGCCATGGGGTTGCAGGTCTAATTAAAAATTAAACGCTCCACTCAGGACAGCAGCACTCAATTGATGATTTTATCACCTAAATAATCTATACATATAATAAAACTGTAGAAAAGTAATTTTTGTACATGATAAAGGACAATCAATAGAACCCATGTCACTTATGGTCGCCGGAGTACCTATCTTCTTTACTTTTTCGTTAGCCTCACACAATCCATCCATTCCTCTCCATCACCAGCCATCAATCTTTATTCTCACATTCACATGCGTTTCATTTCTCCTGATCCTACCTTCCTAACAAGACAAAAACTTAACGATTCCACGTTCGATCTATACAGCTACCTAGATTGACTATGTTTTAGGATCCTAATATCCACAGATCCTATATAAAATAAGACAGGTTTGTATGTGGTGTGGATAGACAGATAGGCATCGTTTCCGAGAAAGAATCGCGCGCATGCCCGGCTGACAGTGAAACTGACACCGCTGACAGCAGCCCTAATTAATTGGACGATTAATTAGTGAACATCGGACGTTTACTTGAGAATATCGTCTCAATCAGGTAGGATTTACAATTCATTAAGTTTTACGCCAGAAGGTAAGCACGGACTTTTGAAATTGGCCAGTAAGGGCCAGGTAGCCGGTAAGTACCGTAACGTTGTACCTACCTAGTTACAGAAAAAAATCTCAGGAGATTGTCCTTATTTTTTTTTATTAAGTACGTACGTAGTAAAATTGACTAAATAAATATACCTATTATGCTTTGAAGCATTTTGAAATCAACGCTTTCGACAGCTAGAAACCTTTGTCTACTCTATTCTCGAGTTTCGAACTAGCTAGATGTGATGTTTCACAGTTGCAATGTTAGATAGAATTTAAAAGTGGAACACAGTTATTAATCAGATAAAATATCTACTACCTATGAGTAGCTGTTAAAAAGGTAATTTAAGCACCTACCTAGGTAATAACAGTTAAAGTCGGTACATTTTGTAGGTACCGAATTTGCCGGTTTTTGCCAGATGATAATCTTTACTTTCAACTGTGATTACTTAGATTATACAGACACCGATAAGAATCACAACGATCTCATATTTTCACATATTCTTGCAGCCGCTCTTCAATAAAAGGACTAGGTACCTACCGTCAAACGGGGTGAATAGGGACGCAGGGGTAATGAATCCGACTTTAAAAGTCAAAGTCAAAGATCTTTATTGTTCTAAAGGTTGTTGTGCTCTAGAACAACCTTTTAATATTGAATTAATATGATAGGTTACCAACATCTACACATTTTAACCGACTTCAAAAAACAAGTACCTAGGTAGGTTCTCAGTTCGACCTGTATGTATGTATGTTTGTCCGCGATTATCTCCAGTTTGGCTGAACGGATTTTGATGCGGTTTTCAGGAAAGTGTTCATTACATTCTGGAGAAGGTTTTAGTATATAACACTAATAGATATCCCGTGACGATGCCCGTGTGGATCCGTTTTTGCTTACTTGGATTGTGGATTTTCAGAGACGATTGCATATTTGTCCGCGATTATCTCGCGTTTGGCTGAACCGATTTTGATGCGGTTTTCAGAAAAGTGTTTGTTACATTCTGGGAAAAGTTTTAGTATAGGTATAACAATAATGGATACCTACCTACTTATCTCATGAAGTTGCCCGCATACTTAGATCAGTTTTGTTGCTCTAGTAAGCAACAAAAACTGATCTAAGTATGCAAGATTGTAGATTTTCAAAGACGCCGATTAAATGAAGATTTTTGGTGAATATCTAAACTAAAAAGGGAAAAAAAAACTTTTTGAAAAAAAAGCAAAACCAAACACAAAAACTGTAAAATAACTTTTCTTTCGGAAGTCGGTGCAGCCATAGTCAATTAAATAAAAAAAACAAAAGCCACCGACTTCCGAAAGAAAAGTTATTTTACAGTTTTTTGTGTTTGGTTTTGAAGTCGGTTTCCTTTTTTTTCAAAAAGTTTTTTTTATTTATTGAATACTACTACATTATTTTGAGACCTTGTTGGCAAGATACCATCATAATTTATAGTTAAAATCTCTTTCAAAGTTTTGTCCCGATTCACCCCGTTTGACTGTAATAGTAAAAGCCTACACGATTAAAACTCGCCATTCTTCACAACTCGTTAGAAAACTTTTGAAATGAACTGACCAGGTTTATGATGTCGATGCTTCTTTCCTTTGGCGGTGACTGCCGTCACCAGCAGCGCCAGCCAGAGCCAACCCCACCGCATCCTAAGTCCCTAACATCACATACACAACCAAAACACAAATATTTTGTTCCAAACAACAACTTTTTATCTAAAATTCACGATCAAGCACTCATTTCTAGCAACTTTAATAAAAAAACACACGTTTTTAAAATTCTACATAATAAACAGACTTTTACACGGTTTTAGATTATGTTTTCGTGGTAAAGCACAAAAGTTTTTAAGATTACGAACGAAATAATACACGAAACAGCGCAAAAGCTCACACGTTTACACCACAGCTACCGAAAGCTAGTGGTCGACTGACGAGAGGACGGCCGGCCGAACACCGAACTGAATCCGAGTTCCGACTTCTTCTTGACACGAACCGGTCACAGGCGGTAGGCCGAGGAACCCAGGAAAACAATCAACACACAACAATAATAAACTTTTTGAATGCCAGACGGTTTCTAACAGAAATTAATTAATTCAGTAAGATTTAAGTTACAGTAACAGTCGTTACGCTAGTTTTAATTCAACAAATTGTATTTAAACGCAGCGAGCTTTTTCTTCTAAATATTTTGTTCAAAGTTCAAAGCTCTTTTGCGTTGTGTTGCGGCAACAGACAGAACTAGTTTTGTTGCATAGTCTCGCTACTCGACACGAGATGGCGCTGATGAAAATGAATTAACCTTGTCATTCAATTTAATACAGTTATAATTCTAATCAAATTGTCAGGTTATTGTAATAGTCTAGTGTAATAGCTATTAAAATTGTTCAATATAATAATAAGGTATTTTGCTTCGGGTTCACTGTTCAGTCATCCACCCTAGGTATTTAAAAAATTGAGACAGCGCCATCTTGTTATTGTCATGATTACCTTCAAGGAGGCATTCCTTCTTAGAGCGCCATCTGTCGACTATGTTCTAAAGTCATTACTTTAGAACATAGTCAACAGATGACGCTCTAAGTTTCTTTTTGTTGTTACTATCTTTCCATGAAATTACATGCCAGCTAGCCGCTTGAGAATGTGTGAGTTAGATTCATGTACGGGCCACGGGGGGGTTCTTTTACACCAAATAAAGTTATAAAAGAATGTCTCTATTCGAAGTTCAGTCAAAAACACACAGCCAGACCCGGTACAACTACCTGTAAGCGATCCGAATATCTGTCTATGTGGGAATCGAACCCGCAACATAGTTCACAGTGCAACAGTAAGACAAGAGTACCCTACTCAATTATGGGCTAATCTTATAAAGCTGAAATTTGTTTGGTTGGTTTAACGCGCTAATCTCTAATCTAATTACTACTGGTTCGAATTGAAAAAAAATCTTTTGTGTTGAATAGTTAATTCATTAACATCACGATATACTCAATCAGCTATGTCTCTAATAGTGTCATCGATAGGCGACGTCAACATCATAAGCCGTCGGTGACTTGGCTATAGCTTTAATTTAATGACAGTTATATTTTTGTGGAGTAAGAAATACAACCCACTGCCATTAGGTGCAATACCTTTTTAAAAAAAAAAAAAAAAAAGAAGAAAATCATCAAATGAATTATCCTGCTCCGAGTAGAGCGCAAGGGCTATTAGAGTGTTGACTGCTCAGATCAAAATTTTTGATCTGAGGTTGACTGATTGAAAATCCCTGGTGGTCTACCATGCCGTGTCAAAGCGTGAGTGGGTCAGCTGTGGGAACGAGATGGCGCTAGACGACTTCTATAGCTCTGTCGCTTTCCCTCGCTTTAAGGCGATTCCTCAGTTGTAGCCCGCGAAATTCAAATTTTCATTTGTTTTTTGCAATTTGCTTATCAGTGACAAGTAGTAGCTTGATCAAAATATGATTCGCGACAATAACAAGTATAAAGCTGCGAACATATTATCGGACGCGTCCGTCAGCCGCGGCTGAGGGACGCGGCTTAGCAGTGTGCACGGTACACAAACATCCAGCCAGCCAGATTCTGTTCGGACGTCCGAGCGCTCAAGGGCGACTCAAGGTCACGTCCGCGTCTTACGACCGATAGTTTGCACAGTGTAGTATTCAATGTACTGGCTAGATTTTAATAAGCCGCGTCCCTCAGCCGCGGCTGACGGACGCGTCAGATAATATGTTCGCACCTTAACTTTGCATACATATAAGAATGATTTCATTCGCTTTCATAAAGATTTGGTCAAAGTTGGTAAAAATCCGAAAACTAACTCATTAATAAATTTGAATTTCGCGGGCTACTACTGAGGAATCACCTTAACATGGTAGGCCATCTGTTCCTTCAATTGCAGTAGATAACCTCTTTAGACATTCTTGCAACGCATGGGGGTAGGCTCCTTTAATCTCGCATGTTCAAGATGACCAGGTTTCATGTCATGTATTTGTGTAAGTGCTAAGACAGCATAAGCTTCTTTTGTGATTAATCTACACACTAAAGGGTAGGAATAACATCAATTTTCAAAACTCATACCAAAAAACTTATTTATTTGACGATTACAATTATTCTATAATATCTATGAATAGTCGCAGAATTACAACGTGTATACAAACAAAGGATGAGGATTCGGGTCGGCGAATTCGACCCAATAACATACGAACGATAAGCCAAAAATGTTTAATGTCATATCGATAAATTTACATGTCGTAACACTGCCGGGGTCGGGCGGGCCCCCCCCTGCGGCCCCTGCGGGCCCCGGGCCGCTAGACGAACCACTCGTCCTTGTGCGGCACGGCGCTCAGGCCGGCCGGCGCCGGGCCCGCGCCGCCCCGCCCGGGCCCGCAGGGGGCTGCGGGTTTCCCGGCAGCCGCGTCGCGCCCGTCTCGCCGCCCACGCACCCGCCGCCGTTACTGCTAGCCAACTCTTGCACTGCAATCGAACAAAATATGACGTTCACTGATGCACAGGACACTTTCCAGAAACCCTGGGAAATCAACCCATGGTAGTAGGTCTAGATCGGCGGCTTCTTTGTCACCTTCTTGTTTGACGTCCTTCATGCTTAAAGGAACCAAAAGTAAGAAGGACTGGAACAGCTTTGAGCTTTTCGAGATAGTCCGTGATGTAGTCATGGGGCCCAAGGGTGAATGAGTGCTCTGTGTCATACTCGGAAAAACCTATCCCAGAAGTCAGCTCGAAGTAAGAAGACGTATGAAGTTGTGTTAAATAGGGCTATTCAAGAATTATGACAAAGGGATGGACAACACAATTCTCTTTCTTGTAAATAGTTACGAGTTTTCATTGTAGCGGTAATGTCTATAAACTGCTGATTCCGAAGATTTCGGCAAAGAGAGGGAGAGCAAGAGAAGGAATTTCTTATTATGAGTGATCTAATTGGCTATTAGCATAGGCAGTGGAGTGCCGTAGCTAGCGCCCACTGCGAGTTTCTTTAAGTGTCCCCTGAACTGCCCTGGACTGGCCAAGTGTGTTCGTGGTCTGGCCATTTCCGCGCCCTGTGCTTGGGCACCGTTGGCACACACCTATTTTCGGCACTGGGCGGTGGACAGGAAAAAGGAGGTATACTCACTATGTAGCCGTGTGCGCTGGTTGGCGGCGCGGCGGCGGCAGGCGCAGAATGTGATGGCGGCAGCCACTGTGGCCACCAGCGCCGCGGCGCCGGCGCATCCCGCCACCCACGCGCCTCCTGTGCCGGGCCCGCCGCTCTCTGATACATTCATGGTAAGATTTGCTTTATTTTTCAATAAAATTCATGATAACAGGAAACAATCTAGTCTGTTTAGAACAATGGAAACCTAATTGAAATATTCGATATTTAAATTGTCGATATTCGATATTTACCCAAGATAAGCTTAAATAAAAAAACAGTTTTTCAAATATCTTGTGATCTTAATGTATTATCAAACTAAAAGCATAAACAAATTGTAACATGCAAAACAAAATAAAAAAATACCTAAGTACTCGTAGCTGCTTGTTTTTTTAATACTTAGGTTTCATGAAACCTACCAGCCGATTCAGGACTCCAGAAGAGAAACTTCTTAATTCGCCGTGTCCAAAGGCACCGAATTCTGAATCAAGCCCTTGATTCCACTCTAAAGAGAGCCTTCTTCAGGTGTTAATCGAACCTCTTGTCTATAAAGCCATGAGTTACAACACCATCGCCACAACGAAAAAAATAAAAAAAAAACATAAAATGCAGAAAATACGTTTAATGTCACCAAAACAAGTAAAAATAAAATACAAAAGAAAGCTTTCTAATCTAAAAGTTCTACAATCTACTGTCTAGAGGGCCTTGCCAAAGTGATATTTTAGATGATGAAAAAATTACAAATGTGTTGTGTCAGTTCTGTTGGATGTTGCTGTTGGCAATACGTAATGTTTTGAAAGCACCACTTGTCTAGGCCCTCAGTTCTAGCGACACAATATCCACTACCGGAAAACATGTTGTGAAAGGCAAAATGTTAGCAAGTGTAATTGATATGGTAACCATTTCAAATCACTATTGTATTGCAGTTCATCCGTTGTTAGCAGGTCGTAGCGTGGTGTTAACCGATAATGGTGGTGTTTCTACCTGGGCAAAGCGCGGCGGTGTCTTCGTCAGAGCCGTCGGCGCAGTGATCCACACCGTCACACGTGAGGTCTGCGCTTATGCAGAATTCGCGCTGCTTACACCGGAACTCTTTGCACCCGTGTTCTGGAACAACGGTGCGAAAAAACATCAAAAATAGAGTGAACTCATTGAAGGTACAGGTGATACAAAAGATGAGGTAGACGAAACATGGTTTATGACTTTGGAAAAAGAAAATTACGCCGTATGCGAGTTGAACTTTGAATGATTGATTTGAGACAGTATTGTAGTTTTAAAGATGTAGTACTAATGTACAAGAGTATAATCTTCTCGACATCTATGCATATGTCGAGAAGATTTATGTAAGTCACCTTATTAAAATCATTCGTTTATTTGCAAGACATTTGCAAATGGAAATGTCGGAACAAGGAAGCCAAAGAAGATTATGCAGATGTATGAACGTGGAAAAGGCAAAAGGAGTTCCTAAGGATCTGGTGTGTCTGCCTTCCTCCATTGGTAAAGTTTTAATGATATTTCCTGAAAGTATAGCCACATAATTAAAAGATGATGAGGTGTAAGGAAGAAGTGACAGGAACATTATTATATTTCGAGTGCGGTTATGTGCGTCAGCATACTCAGCATGAGCTTTTCCAAATTGTTTGTAGTGGTAAAGATTACCAGTTTTATTTGGCTTGCAAACGGCAATCCTAAAATAAACCTCAGTCCCCCACTGCCGTAAAAGATTGATCGAGAAGGATATCATTCATTGAATTACCTCCTAAAGATCAAACACCGATTCATATTTGTTTAGTCATCAAACGCAAAGAGAAGCCAGAAATCCGTTTAATATATTATGAAGAAAGTAGAAAAAAAATACAGATGTATTTCTTTGTAAACGATAAAATACAAGAAGCCGGTACTCCGTTGCCTGCCAACCAAGCGAACTGACCTGAAATCTTGGCTCTGATTGAAAAAGGAAAACATACTTATAAAGGGCGGTGCGCCTTAAGAGAACCTTGTACAGCGCCGTACAGTGAGCCGGTAGATTATATCTAGAATAACGTTGCCGATTAGATTCGTTGTCCAGAAGCAAAACAGATAAAAAGAGGAAAATGTCGGAACTTTTATTCCATACTGAACACAACATTCTGCTTTTGTCGTAAAACATTGTCTCTTATTCCCCCTACAGAAAATATATTTTCATCGATTCTTAAAATAAATTCAACAGTGATTATTCCTTTACGTCGGCAAAGAAAAAAAATACCATTAAAACTGCTATCCGTTGAAAAACATCCCTAATCAATTGAAAAACCCTGTCACTTACAACCGGACAATCAAACTGCTGACGTCGCGCTCCCGGAAAATTGGGCATTCATCGTGGAAAAAATCCGCTCAAAGGACTCGAACAATAGCTCGGGCTTAACGAGCCGCCAGCTAGAGATACTCAACGATATGGTTAACGCTAATCGCTCAGCACTGCCAACCTATAATTGTGTCCTTCATTAAGCAGTTGAAAATTTAAAGCAAAACAGACTTGGAGCCACCGAAACACTGCTTTTGATCTCAAAAGGGATTGTCTCTCCCTGCCGCACACATACCGCGCGCTGTACAGGTAGGCGTTAGGGAGCTGCTCGTGTAGAGCGAGGCATGTATGAAATGCATTGTTTAAAATGTTATTCCGGCGTCTCAGGCAGTGTCGCCGAGCGCGTTTTTGTTGCATAATTCAATGGCATGAGCGCTTAACATATCCTGCTTTGTGAAACCAGTCAGTTGCGTTCACAGGAATTTTAAAACTCCCTGTATAATTTCAAACGCATTGTTTGCGAGTTAAAGATGAAATTTAATGAAGAATTTGTGTAGGAATATCGTTTTGTGGGCACAAAGGGGGATCGCTGCTCAAACAACAACGAAATGTTGAACGTTTGGAATAAGTTTCAAATGTTTTAAAACGTTGGAAATAAATCTTGAACGGTCAATCAACTTAACTACCTCGACACAAAATATTAGTTATCTGCCAAAGATGGTCAATGAAAAAACTGTAAACAAGCCAATAGTATAATCGTAATAAGACCCATCTCCGAGGATCTTAGAACCACTACCAAATCGTACTTAAAACTTTCCCGAAGAACCTAGTCGAATAATCTTTGGAAGTATGCAAATTGAGGTGCAAAGTCGACCAGCCGTTGTCCAGAGGGGTCCCCAGGGGTCGCTTACCAACTATGACTTAATGGGGCAAAGTTGGGAAGTTCCCACACTTCATTATCGAACGGGTGATATGGACGAAGTTGCATCGATTGTCGACATGGAGACGTTTGCACAACAACTTTCACTGCGTTTGGCGTTAAAATGATCGACTGTTTCCCACTTTTAAATTCCCAATTTCTATTTGGCTTGACATCAAACTTATATCCAATTTTGCAACTGTCAACTATCTCATCGATTTTATGAAAATGGCGTTACCGTTTCAGTTCACCCTTGTATTAATGGCTCATAACTTCTTTAAGCGCTAGGACTTTTTCAATGTTCGCACAGAAGGCTCGGAAGGCTTCAGATTTAATGTCAGAGACATAAAAATGATACGAGATCTCATCCACGATGGATCAGCGTAATGGTGCTACTTTATGGCTTTGATAAATGCCACTCGATACAGTCATAATATTGTTTTTATGTTTTTTTGATAATTAATGCAAAGTAGCCATATGTACGGTTTTGAACTTTTGAGTTCGACGAACTCTTTACAAAAAATTGTATTAACGACCACTGTATGAATTGTTAAGTAGAACGATTTGAAGTTTTAAGGGTGCCCTAGTCGGCGGGACGAACTCGTTGTCGGGCGGGATTAAAATACATATGCTATTTCATCCAATATCACGTATCGGTACCAATGAGATGGATGAGCAGTAAGAAGCTAGGGCGCCTACGCACACATACTCCAACCTT
This sequence comes from Agrotis exclamationis, assembly GCA_950005045.1. Lineage (NCBI taxonomy): Eukaryota > Metazoa > Arthropoda > Insecta > Lepidoptera > Noctuidae > Agrotis > Agrotis exclamationis. The sequence continues at coordinate 1,211,244 of OX465421.1, read as the reverse complement.
CGACTGACTCATACATGCGTGATTTCATTGAAGAATGGACTACTGCAACTTTTCAAGAGACCTTCGGGAGTTTAGATATTTTAATAAAACTACTGAATGCATCTGTTCCAAATAAAATAATTTACATTTTTGAACAAATTATCTACCTATCCCTGTATGGTAATTATTTTTCAATTTACCGTTTTCTTTTGTTATTTAATTCCCCCCGAAGATGCGTTAAAATAAGTCTTAAAATAAGGAAGTTTCGACACCCATAACTCATAATAGATGTTTTTTTTACTTTTTTGTTTCCATATAGGGCTAGATAACGATGAGATGAATGTGAATCATTGTTTATACTGAATGTATGCCGTCAAATGTTGGTAGTAATCGCCAAACTACGTTTGTATGGAAGAATGACCGACTAGCGTACCCTTATTTGCAAAAAAAAACATAACTAATTAACTACTTAAGTATTGTGATTGAAAATTAGAATAGTTACTACGGATAACGTTTACTATGAAATGTAATTAAAGAAAATAATTTAGGTGTCTTCCTGTCCAAGATTTTGGAGTAAAAAAAAACAATCTCGAAAAATAATCGTAGTGCAATAAGTCCTAGTTTTCAAGAAAGTGTATTTAAAACAATATTATTATTCTATCTGAAAATCTTAGCCATGGCAGACACAAGACAAAGAAAAGCTATTTTTCATTACTCATACTCTGAAAGTAGGTCATTACATGTCTGATTAGCCGTTTGAAAGTTATCCATTGCCGCCCTAGGGAAAATCGCTTTCAACTGACAGCTGCCAAATTTAAGAAAAAAAAAACTAGTTCTATTTTGACATTTCTATTGAACCATGTTCAAACTTTTTATACAGCCACGAAATTGCACAGTGATTTAAAATTAAAATAACATAAAGTTAAGTATTAAGAATATAAATAATGACTTTAAAATAATTTAGTTTCAACTATTTCTCTAAAATAAAAATCTCGACAAAATCTTTGCCAATTTTTAAATATGAACATGAAAAATCCTGGCTGTATAGCTGGACGACCACAGCACAAAAATTTAAAAAAAAAACAAGCGGCAAAGTGACAATCCGATCTACACTCATTTTTTCTTTAGCTATTTATGTTGTTAATTTTACTTTCCTCGTATTCGTAATGAAAAGCACAGTGTTTACCTCGGGTAAATTACTTATTTAGTCCCTCGAACTATTAGCGCCCTCACTACGTTACGGGCGCCAAACCCCGTCTCGGGACGTAAATAAGTAACTTTCACGCCTTGGATAACAATGTACTATTTCACCTTAGCAAAAGCGTTCTTTAAGCGTCGTAACTTACAGGTTCGTTCATAATATTCGACAAAATAATACCGAGATGATAGAAATAGAGCACGAAAACACTCAATATGAACAAACAAAAAGATTAAAGTAGTGTAGGTTTTTTTTTGCGTGATAAAATCATCAAATGAGTCCTCCCACCCCGGGCAGGGCGGGAGGGACTGTCAGACTTGTATTGACTAAAATCCACGGTGTCCTTCAGTAATGATGGTCACGTTAATGAGATAAGTCCCGCGACCCCGGCAGGCTTTGGCCCTCTAGAGAGGGGGCCCCGTCATCATGCTGACGCTCTTTGAGGCGCGCGTGGAACACAACGCGCCGTCGACCCGGGCATGGTCCATGGTCGGGCAGCGAGTTGCCCTTTACTCGCCGCCCGCATGCCCGCGCCTACGGTGGCCGGAGATTGTCTTGCGACGTTGTCGCCGTGGGCGTCCACCACCGCGGGTGGGGCGGAGGGAGGACATTGTCCTCTCCCTCACGCGGCCCGCCTCCACCTTCGCGAGCATGACTGCTTCGCAGAAGGAGGCGACCGCTTCCCACTCCGTCTCGCCCCGCAGCATGGCTTCGACCAGTGCCGGGCGCGAGAGGTCTCCGCCTATCGCCGCCGTGAGGACACGTCGGTGCTCTGCCCAAGCGGGGCAGTCTTGCACCGTATGCTCTACTGTGTCCTCCGGGCGATCTTCGCAGTGGTGACACCCAGGCGTTTCCTCCTTTCTCCTCAGACACAGGTACATCCCGAAAAAGTAGTGTAGGTTTATAAAACTATATGCGTCAATACACACTTTAATTAAACCCACACTTATCAAATAGAACTCAAGTTACGCTACATAGTTGAACAAACAAAGGAGTCCTCCAGGGTCATATAATTGGATCACTTCCATTTCAATCGCCAATGATAAAACATGATTAACAAAATAACTATTTCCACAAAGGCACACTATCACCTCACATCAAAGAACTAACCATTCCTTATAGTTCTACAAAGACTCTCATTCACCCAGCAAATCGTACAAAAAATGTCGACAAGCAATAAAATTCCCATTAAAATTCTATCGTGTCTTTTCGCGACTCGTGTTTGCAGTTTCTTTCTCTGATCCTCCCAAGTCCCCGTCGTGTGTTCCTAAATCCTTTGGAGTATGTTTTTCCACGCGGCCAAGCGGAAAATCTAATTGGTGTTATGTACGGCTCAAAGGTGAAGACGGAACAAACGGTTCTGCTCCAGTAATGTTTTTGGACAATTTAATTGCTTCCTTTGAGCGGCTCACTGTAATTTCATATGCATACTTGAGTGAAAGAGATGTGTCCTTGGATATAATTATATTGTGAGGCTTTCCGACTCCTGCCTCAAACGATACTATGATAACAATGTGTGTAATTGTATCCTTTGGTGTGGTCTGAGGCAAATTAGAACATTAGACGTCTTCACAGCTAGATCGATGTAATTAAAACGTGTGAAGGCTTTACCAATTTCGTTTGTACCAAGTAATCTTACAAACAATTATATTCTGTAAAAATCCATTACGAACAGAATCGATGGTTTTAAAGGTCATACGCTAAAATTGAAAAGCAGTAATAACGATCACAGCCATTAGGGAGGCAGAACACAGTAATGATAATGAAAAAATCGGCTGATCCGTACGTCCATACGTGAGTGTGAGCATTTGTGGGTCATTATGGGCCACGTAATGGCTTGGACGATCGTTTATGAAGTAAAAAGTGACCGAATAAAATAAAATTAATATAAGAGCGACAGCGTTCAATAAAGTAGTATTCAGTGATTACAATTTTCAGCAAACTGATAATGAAATTTTCGAAATTGATGTAGATAATGTTGGATTGAAATGTAAAAGAAATAAGAGCAACGAAAGATAGTAAGTGGCGATAAAACGAAAAAGCAGAGCAACAGGTCAACATTGTCCTCAGACGAACCTAGAAACCTCAGGGAACACAATAAAATATCAATAGACATATATGTATATACAAGAAGAGGAATGTGTAAACGAACTGCCCTGTCGACTGTTTGTTCGAATAAATAAACATTTGGTGAAATTAAAGAGGGTGACGACGGAGGCCGGAGGGTTCTGAGCGTGCCTCGCGTTTTTATATAGAATCGCTCAGATACTCGTATTTATTGGGACAAATAGATGGTTATTGCTTCATTCTCAGTCTAGTTTTATACTTTATGTGATTTTAATTAGATTTGCTACAATATTTTTGAAGAAAGTGTTAGGGTCAGCGCACACCAAGAGCAGAGCAGAGCAGAGAATTTTCTGAGATTATTGAAAAAAATATCTTATGATTATTAATTATATTTCGCAAAATTGAATACACGATTTGCTCGAGCAAGGTCGAGCATCAAATTTGGGCGTGTCCAACGAGATGGACAGACGACCTTATAAAGGTCGCTGGAAGACGCTGGATGCAGGTCGCTTCCAACCGGTATATGTGGAGATCTAAAGGGGAGGCCTATGTTCAGCAGTGGACGTCCTGTAGCTGAGATGATGATGATTCAATTTTGCGAAGTACCTATGATAATAACCATAAGATATTTTTTTCAATAATCTCAGAAAATGCTCTGCTCTGCTCTGCTCTTGGTATGCGCTAACCCTTATCCGTAACTCTATCTACAAAAGTTCTACCTTGAAATGAAAACCCACAGAAATATTAAAAACAGGAGAAGTGGCAAGGGGGCGTGTCGGTGAAGCCGTGGTGTTGAGCGTTTCGCTCATCTATAGATTTGTACTACTTCATTCTTGTTTTCCTATATTGCTCCGACTGTTTTGTTTTTGCATTAAATACATTGCTCTTTTACAACCACCTCAGTCTATCACTGAGTGACTTGACAAGCAATGTAAAACTGACATAACGATACTTCACCAAGCCGTAATTTCGCATGGTGCGTCCGTTGTATTTGAGCGGGAGAGTCGTATCCGCCCCCCGTGTCGCGACAACACACAATGATAATTGTTTGTGTGAGTAAATTATACGGAAAAAGTACGTTGTAGTGTAAAGAATTAGGTTTTTATTTAAATGACTGAGTTATCGATGGCGCGTGTGTGCAATTGTTCATAGTATTGTTTTGACAGAATTGTGTGCGCAATAATAGCGTTATGGAGGGGCAATTATGGCTTCATCGGATTTCTATACATTTTGAATTCCACGCCATAATATCTCCTTCTTTAATATATCTATGTGAAAACCAAAACGAGTTTTTGTAGTTTCGTGACATCTCTGTTATAATATATTTAAAATAAAGCACGAATGTGCATTTTTTACTAGATGATCTCGATTAGCGCAATACCTAAGGAATCTCATAGGAAAAACCAAACGGCTGGAATGAAGGCCACAAACATTCCTGTGTTATTGTAAAAGTGAAATACGTTACTAACGTTACTGAACTAATAAATACTTGTCACTTTTGTCACAGAATACTTAATAGTACTATCTTTTGTTTAGATTTCTGTGAAGGCACGGAAGCGTTTTTTTTTTTGTTTACAAATTGGTACAATCAAAGATAAAGGACACTTGGCTGATTAAAACTTAGCAAAGATAAAGGACACCTGGCTGATTAAAACTGGGATCAGGTGGACCCCAGTTTTAATCAGCCAGGTGTCCTTTATCTTTGCTAAGTTTCAAAAGATTTAAATGTTACCAATAAGATGAGTGTACTCACTGGGGTCTTTGACTGCGGTGATGACCAGCCTGAAGCCGTTGGCATCAGTGCCCCAGTTGTCGGTGACGTACTTGAGCGTCACGAAGTTGCTGCGCGTGAACAGCGCGCCCACCTGCTGCTTGGTGTTCCGGCAGGAGAGATCAGCCTGGAAAATGAGCAATACATTTTTTAAATAGTTAGAAAAAAGTGAAAAAACTGACAGTTCCTTTGGCTCCACCCAGAGACTCGCATTTGTTGATTTTACCATCCCTATAAAATCTTATTCCAATTTTACAAGACGATTTATACAAGACGGTAATGTTTAAAAGTTATTAAAAAAAACGGCCAAGTGCGAGTTGGACTCGCCCATGAAGGGTTCCGTAGTAGCAAGCATGGATTAGGGATATAATTATATTGAGATTAGTAAGTAATATACACAAACAATAAAAATAACTTTGTTTTTCATAGTGTTTGTATGAATGGCAAAGTTATATTTGCGGTTTTTGAAAATGTACTATATCTCAAAAACTGTTAACTGTATCTCATCCAAACCGATTTTCGTTGGAATTTTTGTTGAGGTTTACATTATATTTTTTTTTTTAGTTTTATCATTCTCTTATTTTAGAAGTAACAGGGGGGGACACACATTTTACCACTTTGGAAGTGTCTCTCGTGCAAACTGTTCAGTTTAGAAAAAAATAATATTAGTAACCTCAATATAATTTTTAAAGACCTATACATAGACCCCACACGTATGGGTTTGGTGAAAAATAAAAATTTTGAGTTTCAATTCTAAGTATGGGGGGCACCCCCAAAATTTGTTTTGTTTTTATTTTTGTTTGAAAATCATAATGCGGTTCACATAATACATCTACCTACCAAGTTTCAACAGGATAGCTCTTATACTTTCGACAAAAGTGGGTGTGACATACGGACGGACAGACAGACAGACAGACAGACATGACGAATCTATAAGGGTTCCGTTTTTGCCATTTGGCTACGGAACCCTAAAAATGCCAGGTATTCGTACCAGTAGTACTACTTGGAGTTTCCTAGCATTTACATGTAAGTAATTAGCTTAGCAGTAAACTTAAATCTATACTTATAATAAATCTGTAGAAGGGTCAATTCTGTACATTGAAAATATTGAAAAAATAAATAGCGGGGGGTGTTGCTGGATCGATACCAAACCCAAATATGTGATTAAAAAAATTTTTGTCTGTCTGTCTGTCTGTCTGTCTGTCTGTCTGTCTGTCTGTCTGTATGTGCAGGCATCACGTGAAAACTAACGGTTCGATTTCGATGAAACTTGGTATAATTATACCTTATTATCCTGGGCATAAAATAGGATACTTTTTATCCTGGAAAAATACGTAGAAAAAAAATCTTATTTTTCAGTTTTATTCATGGACGTTGTTCTGTAGAACCGCGAACACACGTTGCATTACCCGCAGTGGATTCAGCGCCGTAACCTGTAGCGCCGAAAGTCGGATTTGGCTTGAACCGTTTGCGGCACACGCGGGCCACGCCTCCCCGACTACTATATAAGGAGCCGCGTTCCGCGCCGCGCGATGCATATAAATTCTGAATTTTGATACGAGCGGACGTGTCCAGTGTGGCGAGCGGTCGTCCGTGGAATTAATATTGTATGCGTGTCATTTTAAACCGTGCTTTTCAGCGCGACCTTTTTGATTACTGTTCCGATCAGTTATTTGTAAATACAAGGTCGGAATGACTATGAAAAAAATCCTTACTACAGAACGCGAGCTCAACAGCAGTAGCTCAATAGAGGGATCTCCTTAATTATTAAAGGCTTAGCCGTATTTGGGTCCAATAGATATTTATAAGATGTCATTGTCAGAGTTACTCAAAATGGAGAAATAAACCATCCACGCGAAGACCCACATCCGCGCGGACGGAGTCGCGGGCGGAAGCTAGTAAAAAATAAGTGAACATAATAGTTATTTGTGCAACAAGAGAGCAAAGTCGTTTTTTGCTGCGAGTGTTGTTTTTGAATCCTGAGCAAGCGAAGGATTCAACGATTGAATCACGAGCGTAGCGAGTGATTCTAAAGTTGAATCCTGAGTGTGGCGAGGGATTCAAAGGCACGAGATGCAAAAAACTTTGCTCTCGTGTAACACATATAACTTTTCACTTCAGCAGCGAGAACACTTTAGGAGATAAAATAATAAACAGGAATAGATTGAAATAACTATTAACTTATTCAACTCTTTTACGCCAGCCACGAAATTTTATTCCCGCTCTTTTATTTAAATTAAGGCGTGTTCGGAAATTATAGCACCCATGATATTTTATTATTCAAAATATTTACGTAACATTATTGAAACTAGAAATAAATATTTACAGGTTAAATATCAGTTTTATTTGCAGTAAATACTTATTTTTACGTATACATATTTATACCTAAGTTAAAAATTCAATAAATTACCTACACTAAGACACAGTAGTTAGTACAAACCGAGCGTGTTTGTCTTTGAGGTCGAATTCAAAATCGGAATTTCGAAAGGGCTGGTCTTTGTCCCTGTCTCTTTCTAATAGCGGGAAAGAGATGGAATGTAAATGTTTCGAATTGTATGACTCACCCAAGGCTGAATAAGATATTCGCGGCTTTCTTAAAACAAAAATTAAAAAGTTACTTTGTCTCACTCAGTGAGCAAAATCGCATTTTGCTCACTGATTTCAGGCAGCAAAACCTACATGTTTGAGCTACTGAAGTGAAAATATTAATCTTCCGTTTATTGGCGAACTCAAGCCGAATCATTTTAAAAGTACGTGAATCAGCTCATCTAAACGATGTAACACAATATGCGACATGGAATTACCAAACCGGAGATAAGCCATGACCGCAATTAGCCAAACATAAACAGATCCCAAAACAATCACTTCTGATTATCTCAAGACAGAATCATTGGTCCATTTGTCACTGGACGTGAACTATTGTCGGGGCACTACACTCGTGTGTCAAGAGCGAGACAGCAGATGAGCAGACGTTACTATTGATACATTACGAGGGTCCAATAGCTCCGACACTTGCTAGATTAGACTTGATTGGGATTGCAGCCAGCTGTGTTATAGGTATAGTACAATCAAGCACGGGACGCAGTTACTGGCTCATCGAGTTGAGCTTTGTAGAACCTCTCTTCAATCACACGTGTGTGACAGTCATGTCCATAATAATACTTAATAATTAGGCTTGCAAAGAATAGTATATTCGGCAGTATACCGAATACCGAATATTCGGCGAGCCCCTTGACCGCATAGCCGAATATTAGGCAAAAGTATTCGGCAGGATTTTAGCGCCAAAACTTGTTCTGACGACGCGGATGTGATCATTGTTTCGCACTCGTTTGTTCTTAATAACTCCCCTGATTATGAAAATATTTCAAATGCATATAAGAAAAAATCTTAATACAGAAGATGATTAGGTAATCACCTGTTTTATGTAGGTAGGTACCAATGGGCTTTTTTTTCCATGAGGCTGCCTGTCCATTTATGCAGAGCGAGCTGGCGGAGCGGAGAAACTCCGCTCCTCTTCAAATGTGCAATCCTATTGATGAATATTTCTCCGTTTCTCCGCTCCACAGCCTCGCTCCGCTCCAATGGACAGGCAGCCTTAGCCGGCCCGACACCGGTACCGATGACGGCGCCGGCGCCGGCGCCGTGCCGGTGCTGGGGAAGCAAAAATGACATGTATTGCTCTCTTTTGCACTTACTGGCGCCAGCGCCGGCCCGGCGTTGGGTTGCGCGCGGGCGGGTAGGAGGACGCGGGTGCACCGCCGGGGCAGGAGTAGGAAAGTGCGGAGCAGAGGGAGAGATACTCGTTTTTGGTTTGTGGTTCGTTTGGATGAACCCAAAATTCGACATCTGTGCGTTGGTATTGGCGTCGCAGATGTAAAAGATAGTATAACAAATATACGATACGATTGTTATATCTACGCGTTGTACTTTACGTGTTGTCGTGCTGAAGTCCGTGTCAGTACTGTACTAGTACTACTCATCGGGCGTATACCGGCGCGGCGTCGACACCGGCGCAGTGGAAAAACGAAGCCCCGGCGCCGGTGCCGGTGCCGTGCCGGTGCCGGGCCGGCTAATGGAAAAACGCCCAATGACTACATAAATGATTATAAGTACAAGAAATGAAAACCTTACCCTTCTAAATTTTGATTACCTACGACAACATTTCAAATACATAGAATCCTTTATTTTTCTAATTTAATTATGTAGGTACCTGTGTGTTATGTACCAATGACTACTCAAATGATTTTAAGAGAAATGAAAAGATGAATATAGGTATACCGTGATATGCGAAAGCAGCAATCGTCGATGATACCTATGCTTTCATTTATTCAAGAGTTGCCTAGGTTTCCCCAAAATCCCGTCATCAGATCCTGCCCTAATTACCATGGGATCATCTGTGAAATATGACCCTTCGAAGTAAGAACAAAAGATTTTTCCAAATCGGTCTAGTATCATAATTATAAGCACTTCTTCGACTCTAAATTATTTACCGTTATTATCAATCAATATAACGGTAATCAAAAATAGGAAATCGAAAAAAGAGATTCTAGGGACACGATATCGAATCCGATACTTTACTCATATCGCTACTTTTTGATTCGATACTAGTATTCAGATATTCGATACTTTCTTTCGATACTAGTACTAATATCAGTTCTTAGCATCAGGTATCGATTCCATAAAAAAAAAAAACTAAAATAACAACTAACTCATAAATACCAATGTATCGCATCAGCTTAACGTACTTAGATAGGTATTCTGAACCTCAGAATAATAACTAAAACAATAGAAACCTTAACTAAAATAGCAACAGACTGTTTTTGTCTCTGTGCATTGTGAAGGCGTAAGAAAGGGATGCATAATTATACATCTTTACGATAAAAGATCATCGCGCAGTACGTACTTTTAAATTAGTAAAATTATCACAACCAAGTAGAACCACTTGACATTTTAAGTCATGACTCATTCGAAAATAATAAGAACTGTGCGGTGTTTTTGTTTCATTCACTCTCGTGTTCAGTGTACTGTCAGATATGAGTAAGATAGCTGTACATAGTTTTTATTTTTGTACCTATCAAACCTTTTTTTGTACCTATCTAAATTGTTTGTTATTTTATTTTAATTGTGGTCCATTAATAAATCACAAGTCACATTCATGATCTGCGCATCTCTGTTGTGGATCATGTGGCTGTGAATTAATTTAAAGTAGTAGAGAAACTACGGCGCGGGCATGCGTGCGGCGAGTAATGGGCGACTCGCTGTCCGACCATGGACCATGCCCGGGTCGACGGCGCGTTGTGTTCCACGCGCGCCTCAAAGAGCGTCAGCATGATGACGGGGCCCCCCTTTAGAGGGCCAAAGCCTGCCGGGGTCGCGGGACTTATCAAATTACCATGACCCTGGAACGTAAAGGACTATTGAAGCACACCGTGGATTTTAGTTAGCACAAGTCTGACAGTCCCTCCCGTCCTGCCCTGGGTGGGAGGACTCATTTGATGACTACCATTACAAAGCTAAAAAAAAAAGTAGTAGGAAAACTCTAAATTCATTCGATACTTACTCATATCGATACTTTCGTTTCGATGCTATTACTAATTTGATACTTTGTTTCGATACCGATACTATATCGATATCGCTACTTATGGTTGCGATATCGTGTCCCTAAGAGATTCAAAGGCAATTAGCACGAAAATAAAACATGAGAGGATGGTTAATCCGCGGAAAATCTTAACACCGCGATTCAGAAAGATGACGTATTTGCACAACGCCATCTATCGGTAAATTAACAAAATAACCGTCCGCATATCATGCAGTTTTTGAATTTATTTATTTGATCTTCGTTTAAAAACCAATTGACATACGAAAATAACTCTTTATAGCTTAATCAAATTGGGAAAATTTAGACTTAATAGAATTGGGAATTTAAATTTTTATTCAAATATTTGTTTAGTATTAGTAACTTGTTCTATCTCTTGTATATTTATGTCGGTAATAATAGTCCATTATCCTGTCTGTCAGTCCCCTAGCTGACCATGCACGAAATAATCAATTAATGAATAATTATGCTTTCCCAACTGAACTTACTCACGAGTATTTTTTTTTTATCTATAATAATTACGACATAATGAAAAATGAAATCGAAACTCGGAAGCAATTAATAAAACATTACCATCAATTAAGCTGAAAGGTAATATGAATGTCGTAAATCTAATCAATCGATCTGAATACCTAAATAAAAATAGTTACAATTATGTTCTTGAAAGATGAAACAAACGTTTATCAAACAAAAGTAAGCCATAAAGCTTTATGAACATAAGTGCGTTTTTAAAACAACCGTGTTCAACTCACTTTTCTTCTTTTAAGGAGGAGGTTCTCAATTCAGTCGGTATTTTTTTTTATGTATGTACACCGATTACTCCGAGGTTTCTAGTCCGATTAGTGTAATTCTTTTTTTTTTGATCGATGCAGTATACTTTCTTATTGGTCCCATAAAAATTTCATCCAATTTGGTTCAGTACTTTTTATTTTGTGAGCATTTTTATAGATGGATGATGTGATGATCTTAACTTTTGAGTATTTGTTACGCGATTACTCCGCCAATTGTGGACCGATTTTCAAAATTCTTTTTTTGTTGTACGGGGAATAGTTCACTTTAAGGAACACTGCAAGATTCATCAAAATCGGTTCAGCAGTTTTTGATAGGGAATTTTATTAGCTTATTGTGTAGATGAGTGATGTTAATACCGGGGCTAAGGATTACCAAATTCTAGTGCACATGTAAGAAAGTGATGTATTTGACAAGAATTTGGGTTGAATATTTAAAGCGATTTGATAACAACTCAATCCCGTCGAGTTTCGGCTCGTTAGAGTCGTCTTTATTACATAAACATTGATGCTGGATGATGTCCATGGTCTGATGATAGAGCTGGAAAGTAACCATGAGTTCTTTCTTATACAACAACTCAATCCTAATGAGCTTAGGGTCATTTGATTCGTCTTTACATGGGCTATTGTACTGGATGTTTTCCAGGCTCTTATGATGGAGCTGGAAGGTAGCCATGGGATCTTTGTAATACAATAACGCAATCCCATCGAGTTTGGGCTCATTTGATTCGTCTTTACATAGACTTTGGTGCCGGATATTATTGTACCTAATAAAAAATGTTAATGTACGTAAATTAAATTAAAATTAAATTCAGCGAATCAGTTTAGTTAGTTCGCATAAGTATTTTGATGGGCAACTACGGAACCCTACACTGTGCGTGGCCCGACACGCACTTGGCCGGTTTTTTGTGGTTGTTTTTGAAGGCGGTTAAATTTTTTAGCGTGGTAAAATCATCAAATGAGTCCTCCCACCCCGGGCAGGGCGGGAGGGACTGTCAGACTCGTACTGACAAAAATTCACGGTGTCCTTCAATAGCCCTTTATGTTCCGAGGTCACGGCAATGAGATAAGTCCCGCGACCCCGGCAGGCTTTGGCCCTCTAGAGGCCCCGTCATTATGCCGACGCTCTTTGAGGCGCGCGTGGAAAACAACGCGCCGTCGACCCGGGCATGGTCGGACAGCGAGTTGTTTTTTACTCGCCGCCCGCATGCCCGCGCCTACGGTGGCCGGAGATCGTCTTGCGACGTCCGTCGCCGTGGACGTCCACCACTGCGGCTGGGGCGTAGGGAGGACGCTGTCCTCTCCCTCACGCGGCCCGCCTCCTTCTTCGCGAGCATGACTGCTTCGCAGAAGGAGGCAACCGCTTCCCACTCCGTCTCGCCCCGCAGCATGGCCTCGACCAATGCCGCTGGCTTGAGAGGTCTCCGCCTATCGCCGTCGTGAGGACACGGCGGTGCTCTGCCCAAGCGGGGCAGTCCTGCACCGTGTGATCCACCGTGTCCTCCGGGCGATCCTCGCAGTGGTGGCACTGTAACATTTTATTTACGTAGTGGCCTCAACAGGTAAGACCGCAGCAGGTAGTGGCCTCAACAGGTAGAACAGCAGCAGGTAGTGGCCTCAACAGGTAGAACAGCAGCAGGTAGTGGCCTCAACAGGTAGAACAGCAGCAGCTAGTGGCCTCAACAGGTAGGACCGCAGCAGGTAGTGGCCTCAACAGGTAGAACAGCAGCAGGTAGTGGCCTCAACAGGTAGTGGCCTCAACAGGTAGAACAGCAGCAGGTAGTGGCCTCAATAGGAAGGACCGCAGCAGGTAGTGGCCTCAGAAGGTAGGGAGAAGACAGAAGTAGACTGTCGACTGCACAAAGGGCCGAGTCAGAATGCCGACTCCAAGGGCCGAGATAGAATCCTCACAGCACAAAAGTCTGCGATAGAAACAACCCATTCTTCTGACGGCCTCCGCTTTTATATCCATCAGCTTGTTTTCATAATTTCTTCATAAGTAAAATTTAGAATAAAGTTATTCAGTACAATCAACACAGGTATAAAAATTAAATTAGAATTAATACAATATTTCAGCGAAATCAATTTGATAAAAATAAATTAAATTATATTTAACCAAAAAGTAGCATCATAGACTAAGCGAGACAGAAAAATTAAAATAAACCGACAGTTTGACATTTGATATAAGTGTCACAAGAACATTATCAAGTAAAAATATTTGATTAATAAAAGGATGATAAATGAGATAAAAGGATGAATAAAATGACGTAAGTATACATAAATACTATAACACCCAGGCGTTTCCTCCTTTCTCATCAGACACAGGTACCTTCCGAAACTTCCGTGTCAAAGTCAAAAAGTCAAAGTCAAAATTATTTATTTGCTTTAAATGTGGTATGTACAAAGATGGTAAAATAAATATAAGTTCAAACACATTTCGCCATAAAAATGGCATGCAAACATTATTAGTTTTTAAGTTTTAGGTTACACATCGTTTGGTAACTACATAAAATAAACTTCTAGGTTTATTAAATCTACAAGAAACAATATTTTTCTGTTAAACATTACTAAACATACAGATTCAAATTTAATAGGTAACATAAAATAAAATCCTACTTAAAATTAGTTCACAAACATAACATTAATACAGTACCTAAGTAGCAACCAAATGGTTGTATATAGTTATAATCAGGTTATAATGCATTACGGTAGTGATATGATTTACAGTGGGATTTTTTGAGAAATTCAGCTACGGAATAAAAACTATGTGAAATGAGCCATTTTTTTAAAACTATGCAAAATTTTTTATAAGGAAGGTCAGTAATATCCTTTGGTAAAGAGTTAAAGATGAGAGGAGCCATATAAATACAGTTACGTCTGAATAGTTCAATCCTAGGTACCGGCAATTTTAAAAGAAACTGTGCAACTGTACGTTTATTTTTATTGTTTTTGGGCTCAAAAAGTGAAAAATTAGTTTTGACAAATTTTGCGATTTCATATATATACATACAGGGAACTGTAAGAAGGTTGTGTGACTTAAATACTGGTCTGCAAGAATCAGTCCAGTCCATATTGAAAATTGAACGTATGCATTTTTTTTGTGCTATCAGAATTCTTGTTACCTCAGAAGAGTTCCCCCAGAGAATGATGCCATACCTGATGATGGAGCAAACATAGGCATGGTATACCATCAAAGCAGTTTGTCTGGTGGTCTCATCTTTGACTTTTTTAAGGGCGAAAACGAATCTATTTATTTTTGTACTAAGGTCATCAATGTGATCCTTCCAGGTGAAATGTTCATCGATTGTAATACCTAGGAATTTTGTTTTATTAATTTGTTGAACTACTTGATCTTTATAGGCTATGTTAAGTTGGATATATTTACTTTTCTGCGTTTTGAAGTTTAATATTTTGGTTTTCTCTACATTGATTTTTAAAGCGTTTGTATCTAGCCATGTAATTATTTTATTTAAGGTTTTATTTATTGTAGACTCATGTGATTCGTAATTTTTGCAATCTAAGATAACTGTTGTGTCATCAGCAAATAGAACACAGTCTTGGTCTATGGCTTGCGGAAGGTCATTGACATATATGAGAAATAACAGTGGCCCCAAAATGCTTCCCTGTGGAACACCAAAATAATTGTATCGAGGTGCAGAATCATAGTTCGTGATGCAATTGACTTTGTCATCGAATTTCGTGATTCTTGTTACCTGCGTTCTGTTTGAAAGATAAGTTTTAAACCACTCTAATGCCGGGCCCCGAATACCAATTATACTTAATTTATTTATTAGAGTGGAATGATTTACAAAATCGAAAGCTTTGCTAAGGTCTAAGAACAAAGCTGAAGTTGTAATTTTGGAGTTTATATTATTCAAAACTGATTTGATTAAATGAAAAGCTGCTAAAGACGTAGATTTTCTTTTCCTAAAACCGTATTGCTCTTTTGCTAACATATTATATTTTTCCAAGAAAGAGAGAATTCTTTTATACATAACCCTTTCAAAGACCTTTGATAGAATCGGAACCAGAGCAATAGGACGGTAATTGTTTTTGTCAGTTTTTGAGCCTTTTTTATGCAATGGTTTTATAACAGAAATTTTTAATTTATCCGGAAAGCAGCCTTGTTCTAAAGATAAATTGATAATATATGACAGAGGTTCGGCGATATAAGGTGATATTTGTTTGAAAAGATCTGTAGTTATATCATCATAACCGGCTGACTTAGTATTTTTTAATGTTTTTAATATGCTAAAAATTTCAGAGGGATTACAAGGATTCAGAAAAATGCTATTATTGTTACTTTTAATATCGGAGTTACTAACAATAGGGGTGTTTTGCGACTTAGCGCTATTTTCAACAATATCAATAAAGAAATTGTTAAATTTATTTGCTATATCCGGGCCCGATGTTACTGTAACATCGTTGTCAATAATATTATTAATATATTCACGAGATCTTTCGTTACCTGTACAGCGTTTAACAATATCCCATGAAGCTTTACCCTTATTTTTTGAATAAGCAATGTGCTTTAGATTGCATAAAGATTGCAAGTTATGAATACATTTTCTTAATATATTGGAGTAAACCTTAAATTTTGTTTTATTTGCATTTGTTTTGCTTAAGTAGTATTTATATCTTAATGTACGTTTGGTGTGACTACTCGTTTTAACTCCTTTTGTAATCCATTTTAATGTACCATATTTAAACTGTTTTTTTACCTTTATGACTGGGAAACATAATTTATAAAACAAAGTTAAAGTGTCATGAAAGTTATTAAAAGCACTGTTTGTGTCGGAATTATTATAGACTTCGGAAAAAGATAGGTTGCTGATATGTTCGATGAATTTGTTGACGTTATCTTTACTCAGGTCGTTTATGGTCATAAAATAATAACTTGATAAAGGTTTTTGATCGTATTCAAATTTCACAACCTGTGCTGTGTTATGATCAGATAAATAAACATTATGTGTGGAACCTACTATATTTGGAACATTACTGATGATGTTGTCAATACATGTGTTTAACCTGGTGGGCTCTTTGATGTGACACCGCATTCCATAATTAGAGAGAAGATCTTTGAATTTTGTACTATTACTATCATTACATAAAAGGTTTATATTAAAATCACCGGCTATTATTATTTTACTTTTTTTATATTGCAGTTTTCGTAGGGTCTTGTTCAAGTTTTCAAAAAATATATCTACGTTGGATGATGGTGTTCTATAAATACATAATATAATCACTTGTACTGATTTAATCTCCAGTCCGCAGATCTCGAAATGCTTTTCGATGCAGAATTCATTTATTTCCTTTAATTCGGTACTTTGGATATAGTTTTTGCACAGTATGCATGTACCACCTCGCCGTTGATCAGGCCGCGAGTATATAGCACCAACATAGAAATTATTTACTGTAAGGTACTTTTCATCCCCTCTTAAAACAAAATGTTCGCTAAGACATATAACCCCTATATCTAAATCAGACTCACGCATCTCATTAATAGTAATATCTATATATTGCAGCTTATTTAAGGCTCCTGCAATGTTTTGATGGAGTACTGAAAATGTATTTCTGCTGTATTTATTATTTCGGAAAAATTGTTTACGATTGTTACATGGTGTGGCCTCGAAAAAATGTTTTGTTTGGGGTCACATTGATATTGATTTTAGGAAAATAATAAGGAATTGTACCTTTAATTGGAATAGCTCTTTGGATGTTATTTGGAATAATGTCTGTAGAAGTTTTACTTATTTTGTTTTCAGTATTGATATCAATTGGCTCTTTAAATGTTAAAAAGCTATGTTTATAAAAGATTGTGTCTACTAACAAATTAATCTTTTTGCAAGTGTCTAATAAGAAACGTTTCCTGCTATAATAGAGTCTGCCAATTTCTAGAAATGTACAATTTACAAAGTTTTGCGACATGTTTTTTAGTAGATTATTTAATAATATTTCATTCAAATACCTATTGTGCAACACGTTTAAAATAATAACATTTGTGTTTTTGATACATTTCAATAAGGATGCTAATTCTATTATTATTTTGTTCGGATTACTGTCATTTTCACCAACACACAAAACTAAAAAGTTGTTTTTACAGTCTTCTAGCACGTACTTCTGTGACAAGATACATTCAGTAGTCGCATAAGGCTTTATCATCGATGATATGCAGTATTTTTGGTAATCAGTATCGCTTCTAGATTGAATTAGTGCCGATGCTAAATCGGAGCATTGTTGTGATGAGGAACTGCGTCATGCGGTAGGTCAGGACGCTGTGACGCCTATCTAGCCACTCCTCAGTGTTCAACTCACTAACTACGAGTCTTATAATCAAAGCTACGAGTATATCAATAACTTGCCACTTGTCGCGGTTTCGGTTCCCGCATTTCTATGTGAACAGGTAGTTTTTCCGGGTCTAGTTGTTTCATATTTGTTTCATCATCATCATCAGCCTATAAATGTTCCCACTGCTGGGACACAGGCCTCTTCTCTGTGAGAGGGAGTGGGCCGTAATCTACCACGCGGGCCCAGTGCGGATTGGTGATGTCGCATGTCTTCGAATTTTTGGTTCTAGGACATGCCGGTTTCCTCACGATGTTTTCAAATTACACAAAGTAAAGCGCCTGACGTGGTTCGAACCCACGACCTACAACTCGTAAGTCGAGGCCGATACCACTGGGCCACCACTGCTCTACATATGCTCTACATATTTGTTTATGTTACTTTAAATGTAAGTAAACGCACTCGCGCACACGCTTTTTTATTCTTATACATCAAATCTTGATTGCATTAACATCCAAAATAATAATATTCCACAACTATCACACAACGCCATCTAGTCCCAAGCTAAGCAGAGCTTCTATTATGGGTACTAGACAACTGATAAACATACTTATATATTTTTAAATACATACATATTATAAATAAATTACACCCAGACACAGAACAAATGATCGTGCTCATCACACAAACATTTGTCCTGGGTGGGAATCGAACCCACGACCTCTGGCATAGCAGTCAGGGTCACTAACCACTAGACCAACAGGCCAGTCTAAAATAATTATAATGATAATGCCAGATACTTTTTCAGGCGTCATCCATCAGTCATCATCACTAAATCTACCTACATACACATTGATGCGTCTCACCAAACTTTATAGTAGGTAGGTTAGGTATCCCCAACTTTTTTTTATTCAACGAATAAAGCATTGAACAACAGTTCCCACGGTGTTCAATCATAGCTTACGGAGAGTCTATATAAATCGGTGGCAGTTGCTTGATCGCTCATGCGCCGGCAATATTTTCTTCATCGAGCCGGGCTTACTGACGATGTCCGGGCTATATCGCTGTCATATTTCAGAGAGAACGATAGCGAAGACGTGACGACCCCCGGATTTGAACAGCCCCGTCCCCCGCCCCATACATCACGTCTCGCCGGACACCCAGACACCCTCCCTCCTTGCATTTCAAAGGCCCTTGTGGACTTGCATTTATTCTTATATACTGCGTTTAATAAAGCTCTCGAGTTGATATTAAAAATTCTTCCTTAGCTCCAGATTACTGCGAGGAATGAATTAAGAAGGGTTTTGTTATGCTAACTATGCCGCGAGTGGCTGTATTAAATACTTTAATAGCTATATCTCGCCTAAAACATGGTTTTAATTAGTCAGTCGGAGAGAATCAGTTGGAACACTTGGAAGTTTGAGCAAAATGAGTTAACGAGTTCTCTTTCAGCAAAACTACAAAGTTTGCGACGGTTGTTTGTGTCTGTCTTGTTAGTTTTCCAGTTACTGAACGCTCTCAAAGGATTTTTACAGTGATTTTGCTGTTCTTGTGTAAATCGGAACAAGAATGGTGTTGCTTGAAAATGTAACTTAATGGTGGAATTCTAAATTCTTTATCTTGATTGTAGTTTAAATGAGAAACTAAGTTTGTTCGTTACCTTTTGACGTCAACCAATGAGCGGTTCGTCATGAAATTGCATTTACCTACGTTTTCAGGTGTACGGAAACGGCAATAGGAAATCCACAATAACGTTCTTATAATAAATTGATGGTGCTGTTTACTCAGACCACCCGAATAGATTGTCCGCCTCTATAATAACAAGAGCGAAGCCGCGAGTAAAGGTTTGCTAAGTAAAGGTAAGATAAGGGTATTAAGTAAATAAAACCAAATATTGTTCAATAGGTACCATTATAAGGACATTTTCACAATCAGATTATATTTATGTCTCAAGTGATAGCTAACCTGACCCCGGAACGTAAAGGGCTATTGAAGGGCACCGTGGATTTTAGTCAGTACAAGTCTGACAGTCCCTCCCGCTCTGCCCTGGGTGGGAGGATTTGATTATTTTTACCACGATTAAAAAAAGTGATAGGTAACCTAAGGTAACCATATAGCGGGCTACAATGTCTCTTTTACTGGAAGGCGAACTCAATGCCTACTTTTCACGTTACAGAAACAGCAAATAGAACAGAATCCCATTCATAATTATATGACAATCACGAGCAACATCTTTATTACGCCCTCATTCCTCAACAAAAGGGGTACGGACTGTATTCTTAGCGCACAATGCAGAGAAGATTGCACCTACTTGCTATTCAGGAGCCGCATGACTGAGCCTCGTTGAGACAGAGACGGTAACTTTAAAACGTGATGCAGCTTCCAGGACTTACAGCTCACTCACTCTCAGTTAAATAGGGAGCATTAAACTATTTAGCGTGAGTTATGTTGAAGAATCTGTGACTTTGAAAGGTTCTTTTGTTGTTCGGCTTTGTGTTTCAAATTGCGTTGTTGTAGCTGGAATTTGGGGGCTTCGGGAAGCGGAGTGTGCACATTTCATGAAATATATTGTGAATTTTAATTTACTTTACTTATAAAAAATACGAGCGTTTTCATTATTAATGAAGACATTATAATGTGGCACTAAAATGATCTGCACCTGCACTGACCTTATTGGTAAGTTTCTTTAGAAGGGTGATGTGCGTAGTACCTACTTGTAACCGGCATACTTGTATGACCAAATGTATGAACGTGGATGACATGAAAGAGTATGTATGTAGGGGATAGGGGAACAGTGTATAAGACGGGGATGCGAATACTAACGTAGCACAAACGCCAACAGGACGTCATTTGCAAGCGGCCTTGCAAATGACGTCCTGATGGCGCTTGTGCTACGTTAGTGTTGTGTTAGGTTAGGTTAGGTTAGCGATTATTATCGTCCCCGTCTTATACTCTGTTCCCCTTAGGATCACGTAGCAGGTGGCGCTCTGTGGTTTATCCATATTCCTTTGGGAAAAAGTTGTGAGTTTATGAGTGCATTAAAATTTAGTATTTGTAAAACATACATTTGGGGTTTTTAACTATTTTTAGCTTATGCACTTTGGCATGAATGTGGCAAAGTGCACAATATGACCATGGCAAAATGTTTTAAGTTTTAAAGGAGTGCTACATTACCTACATGGAAAGCATCGTCGAAGTAGAATCGAACTTATGTATACTACTTAAGGCGATTCCGCACACAAATTGACTAGTTCCACAGTCAAATTCTCTAACCAGCAACTGCCCGTTAGTTAGACAAGAGTCTTAACAAACTTTAAGTTTAATTAAGTGGAACACCAAACAACAGAGGAGGCCCAGAAACAAGCCTATACACTCGGAGCCATTAATAACAATAATGTGCTAAAAGGCTGCAATATCGTTTAAGTATTGATAGATTGTTCGCCCATCGCCCTCGAGAGCATTAGTAATTTATTTCTCTAAATCGTTTCTACGTGACTCGAAATACAAGCAGTATCCACTATATTTTGTGCCATTTTCCAATCAGAAACTGAAGCGCTAATATTGTTGGGAGGGACTTCATATCTTGGTCGAGGGACACATGAAATGTGAGTATGTATTTGAGAGTAAATTTTTCTCAAAGTTTCACCAAATTAGGACTCATGTCTCGCGGGCACTACCCTCTATAATTACCACTGGATCGGCTGTTCCATACGTTTGAAAGCTATTGAAAGTGTGCCTATTTGAAGCGCCACTAGCGGGAGTTCACAGAACTAATTATGACGTATATGACGTATAATTGCAAATGGCTGCGAGAGAGAAGGGCTGTACCTGCAAACAATGTGAAAGAAATATCGATATCGAAGCAATGTATGGGGTACGTAGCAGGTAAAAAAAAAATTAAAAACATTGACAGAAGAAAATGAATATATTCTGGCAGGCCTGTTGGTCTAGTGGTTAGTGACCCTGACTGCTATGCCGGAGGTCGTAGGTTCGATTCCCACCCAGGACAAATGTTTGTGTGATGAGCACGATCATTTCTTCTGTGTCTGGGTGTAAATTATCTATAATATGTATGTATTTAGAAATATATAAGTATGTTTATCAGTTGTCTAGTACCCATAACACAAGCTCTGCTTAGCTTGGGACTAGATGGCGCTGTGTGATAGTTGTGGAATATTATTATTATTTTCTTTATTCATTTTTTTACATATTATTTTACATTTTTATCAAATACAAAAAAAAACATAAATTAAAAACATTTAAAAAAATAAAAATTAGTGGTCCACCGGTGTGGGAGCGGGGTCCAAGCTACCGGTGGTTAGGGCTCCAGAGACAGGAACCTCCTCACAATACGAGCCGTATCAAGAAGTACTGCCTTTCGAATCAGGCCCTTGATCCAACCCCCTAAGGAGAGCCCTTATTATTATTATTATATCATAATCTCGTTATTGAGGTCAGATTTTAATCATTATTTTTAATATTCTATTTACCTACATAAAGGTAAGCAATTGGAATTATACCCATTCCGGAATTCCGGAGGCCAAGCCCTATATATAATGTTACACAGCAAACAAACATTGTATTTTTAAATATCCAATATCAACCTGTAATGACCAAGAACGTAAGTAGTAAAACTAATCTGAAGCACAATTCCTTTCAAGGCAACGTACACAACAGTGGTCACGGGACGGGAGTATGTCGACACCCGCATAGCTACGAAACTATTCCAAACATGGCGGGCGATCATCAAAGTGTTTGTTACTTATTGTCTCAAAGTGTCGCGGATAGTTGGCAACTCCACACAGGTGGCCAGCGTCCTTTGTGCGTAATACATCCACAAATAGTTCCCCCAACCGACGAACAAATTTATTCCATTTAAGTTCAGCTGTTGATGTTACATTTTGTATTGTTTCGCGGTTTCGCCTGGATTTTTACTGAATATTCGGAACATAACGGAATGCTAAAGTTTCACCGCCGCGTTTCAAATGTTTCATGTGTGATGTGGTTTTTATTGTTGGTTGGTTTGAAGAAACATTTCTTCGAACAATATTGCTCGCGAATCATTTTGGAATTGTACTTTAATTTTTACTGAAGTGGTTAAATGCATTGTTTTGATTTTTGTTTTGGTAATTAGCATGGCGATCACGGTATTTCATTTAATAACGTAGGTCTCTCTTCAGCCAATTGCCGCTCACCAGTGCTGTACGTAGTCATATTATGTGTGTATCACCAGAAAACTGTACACCATTCAACACGTTATATTTAAGTTCCATTAACCGCCGTTTACATTTCACTAAACATTTAATTCCACACGTGGCGGCCTATCACGCTTCATATCCGCACTTCCGGTGTCGGGCACAGTTTTCTCATTAAAACTTCTATTTGAATGTAACCGTCAAAGTTTCTGTGACAACCACACGCCGCTAAGAATAGCAGTAACCGCCGCAGCCTGCAGGTTAGTGCCCTGAAGTTGGAGCCTGGTAATCCAAGTTGGAAGGTCCTAACTCCCGCTTTTGTCAAATGTCCGACAACTGAATAGGTACGGGATATATTTTACATGTGGAAGTTGGGATTGCAAAGTTTTGAATGTCAGAAATTGCTTCGTTGATATATGATAGGATGATCGCAGATTGGACGTTTTTGTTGTGCTCGCTGTGTGACACTGTGTGTAGTGTTGGGGTTACACAAAGTACGGATGAAAGAAGTTATGATAAACTATGTCTTTACTTTACGGAACGTTTAGAAAAATATAAGTTAGTATTTATTTATCCCTCATATTTTTACCTTATTTATACTTATTTTTCTAAATAATACGTACCTACTCATTCAAAACATCTGACAAATCATTATTTCGCTAATTTTATTAATTCACAATCCCCACAAAGTACAAACACCCAGGCAGAACAAAATAAACATCTTGGCAAGTCTACAATGGGAGCTAAAACTTGGCCGCCATTGTTCCAAGAGTCGTTGCCAGGGAAACTTGGCGAATTTAAATTTAAAATTGACAAAAGTTGCATTACAATTGGTTTGTTAATTGTTTGGGATCTATTCAACACCTGGCGTCTTTGACGTTTTTAACTCTCAATACGAATTAATTTGTTGTTAAGTTTTCTGAATTATTTAGTCGCAGACTCTATTATGTTGCAAAACAAATGAAAACTTGGGTACATCAATCATTTTAATTTTAAACTGTTTAATAGGGTATAATTATTTTCAGAGATAACTTTGAAAAATAAAATTAATAAATTTTGCAATCCTGGAATATCGCAGTGTATTAAGATATTGAGATGGACAGACGACCTTATAAAGGTCGCCGGAAGACGCTGGATGCAGGTCGCTTCCAACCGGTATATGTGGAGATCTAAAGGGGAGGCCTATGTTCAGCAGTGGACGTCCTATGGCTGAGATGATGATGATTAAGATATTGGTTATAATATACCGTAAATCATAATGATGAAATAGAAAAAAAAAGCCGGTGTTCACAAACTTACAGTAGCATATCTGTTTCTAATTTCAAATCCAATATTACTTTTATTTTCACTAAAATTAGATACGATTTTCACAAAAACCCATTAGAGAAGGTATTATAGGGCTAAAGAATGTATAGGGGCTGAGCAAATTGACATTCCATTTAATCCCACCTTGGCGGCGCGGGAGGACATAGCATGAATCTATAATGGCGGCGGGGACTGACTGAAATTAAACTAATTACTTTCATCATCGCTGTTAAATAGCCAAGAAATGGAAAAATATGGAAATGCGGCAGTACAAGATGAGCTCGAGATAAGTTTTAGCGTAGGTAGCTTAAAGTTGTTCAAATGTCAAGTTGTTTTGACGTCCGTAACAATCAGACACTGTAGGTTCACTTGTTTACACTCAAAATTAAATTCGTTTGAATCCGGCTAATGCATAAAAAATCTAATTATTATCAAAAACCATTTGACCCTTATTTTTTCTGTTGTTACGTAAAATTAAATTTGGCGAAGATCAGACTTAAAATCGCAAAAAATCAAGCCGCTGGCAAAATTCTCCTCCACTCCCGTGTATCGAGGCGTCTTATCTTTGATAACATTGGTTGATAAAAAAAGAAACAAAAATGGCCGATATTTTCAATAGGTACCTACTCTAACAGATGGTTTAAACAAATTTACAATTTATAGATGCTTGGAGGATAGCCTTGTTGCATTGTGGTGCAAAAATAAGAAACGTTAAGAGATCAAAATAAACTAAAAGGTTTTGATTAAGTGAAGCAGGCGCAAATTAGTTGAGAGTTTATCGTCGTCGGTCTGGGATCTATTTGCATCCCATGGATTCATCCCATTCATAAGAGATGTGGTGATGGCACGAGAAGGATGATTTTAACGAATATTTTTAGAGTCTACAGTTATGACATTTTGAGTTTTTTTGTATGCCCCACACTACGATTGTTTCCTGTATCGTGGGTGCGTTTACAAACATATAAACTCACATACACAAATGCCCAGACCCGGAACAACTACTTGTAGATCATAAGTAACCTTCTACGCGGACCCATTCTGTGTAAGAAAACTGTTGTGTCAACAACTGGACTGTCAGACTTGTACTGACTAAAATCCACGGTGTTCCTTCAATAGCCCTTTATGTACCAGGGTCACGGTTACCGAGTGAGACAATCCCGCGACCCCGGCAGGCTCTGGCCCTCTTAGGGGGCCCCATCAGTTTGCTGACAGCTCTTTGAGGCGCGCGTGGAACACAACGCGCCGTCGACCCGGGCATGGTCCATGGTCGGGCAGCGAGTTGCCCTTTACTCGCCGCCCGCATGCCCGCGCCTACGGTGGCCGGAGATCGTCTTGCGACGAACCGGAGTAGCTTATACCCGCGATATAACCCGCGTAATGTTTGGTAATAGATATATACCAGATATCTACTATATGGTATACCTACTACATATGTTTGATTAAGGCACTTGTCTCGATCGTCGCTGGACTATCTAAACGGGTAACCATGACCCTGGAACGTAAAGGGCTATTGAAAGAACACCGTAGATTATAGGCAGTCCGAGTCTGACAATCCCTTCCGCTCATTCAGGGCGTGGGATAATTCATTTGATGATTTTAACACATGAAAAAAGGCATTGACGGTTTCCTCAAAACGTCATTGTTCGGTCATCACAGTCATGTCTTATTCGTAGAATTTTTTGTTTTCAAAACATACCGTTTATTCTTCATAAACTCTCAAATCCGTTTACAAAGATGCGGGACTGCGGGTCCGTTCAAAAATAACTCGAAACTTCGAAAGGAACCCTCTTCCCATTTATTTTCGGATTCATGAGTTTTGAAAACACATCGAGAATGAGGAGTTCTGGCTAATCCTCTTAACTAATCTTACGTCCGTAAGTGATACGAACCGCCCGTAACTTTAGACAGCACTGCGGGATTCGTGTGTAGAAAGTAGATCTCTAGAAATAATCCATGATAATCGGAGATCGCAGGCCTTATCACAAATTTTCCGTATTCTACCGTGCTTGAAATATCTAGGGCGTTAATTGTATGGAAAATGAGAAAGGGCCTCTAGTGTATGAACGAGAAACTATTAAAATTGCTTCCATCAAATTAACGTAAAAGATCTCGAATTACGTCAAAAAAACGTGGTATCGAGTTTATTCTTAAACCTAAAACAAGTAAGTACATTTATGTAAAACACCTCTTTAAAAAATCACAGAGGTTTTTTTTAAGTTTGAAGATAAACCTATTAAAAATGATAGACAGACCAGACTTCATTCCCATATTTGATGACAATATCTCTGTTGCTAATAAAAATAACCTCTTACCTTCGGCGGCGCCGTAGCATGTGCCCCGTCATACACATACAGATGATCGTTGCAGTC
Source organism: Agrotis exclamationis (assembly GCA_950005045.1). Classification (NCBI taxonomy): domain Eukaryota; kingdom Metazoa; phylum Arthropoda; class Insecta; order Lepidoptera; family Noctuidae; genus Agrotis; species Agrotis exclamationis. Next base: position 1,184,691 of record OX465421.1, on the reverse strand, counting down.
GAGCTGCAGCAGGTCAAAGTGCAGCATGAACCGCTGCAGGATGCTGTGCGTCTGAAACGTCACCGTGCAGTCAAGGTTGCGCTCGTTGCGGGACCAGAGCACGCCTCCGTCCACCTTGCGGTACTGCCGCTGTAGAAAGTGGTCCTTGCATAGGGAATCCATGTAATCTGGGGACAAGGAAACTTTGAATTAGACAAGAATATCTAAAATATAATGGTTAAGAAGAAGATTCTAAATTAATTGTTAGACCTACAGTTTATATTGAGATGGAACTTGCAACAAACGATGAATTAAACAATGTATTTGATATAAAGATAACATCTTCCCGACCTAATTTGAGAAAATTCATCACAACCGTACTTAAAGCAGAAGCTATTAAAAAAGCTATACAATAATATGATTATTTTAACTCCAAGATTATGGCAGAGTTGCAACTAAAGTACAATCACATTTCATCAGTCATGATCACATTCAAAATAATTATATTAATTAAAATATAATTAAAAGAAACGACGGTTGGTCGATTTGTTATAGATTGCCATCCACACTAAGAAAGAAGAAGAAGAAAACAAGACACACGAAGTACTAAATATCTTTATTAATCACTATGCACATTCAAAAGACAATACAATTTAACTCAAAGCACCGATCGATACTTAAGATCTTCAGACGACGATAAATGATTACCCTGGCGAACCGAACGAGGTGGATACGGCGCAAGACAAACATTCACCTTAAGTCCTCAGTGACGGACACTCGATTAACTTTACCCCCGGAGGGTGACAAGGGACGCCAGGACTTAATATGCCGTGTGTTTGTAAAGTAAATTACGAAGCATCAACTATGTTATGGTTAGACATAATAGTAGTGAGAAAGATCATTCTAAAAGTAGTTATGTATTTTAAAATGTAGGAGTATGTTCAGATGAAAAGGATAATGTCAAAGTATCAGATGATAAAGGAAGAATATTGGAAACATTACAGGCCTTTTGAAAGAAAGCGCTCTCCATGGACCAATTTCCATCCGTACGAAACCGGTGAACAATTTCGATTTCTTCTGCAAAATTAACACTCAATGAGTCCGTATCAGGAAATATTGCATTCCTTCTATTTATCTCATAACATACATCTTTATCACTTTTTACAAGTTATTTCGTCGTTCTCTTAAATTAAACTCTCTTCTTCAGGTTTAAGGTTTCGAATCGTATTATCTTGTTTCAGATACTGCTGAGATAATGATAAAATATCTGAGGCAGGTTATCTCTTGGTTTCATGCCAGTTTTCAGGAACCTGTCGAGTGTTACGAACAGTGCTGTTCGCAGACTTTTGTCTGCGTTTTTAGATATTATGTGAGTTCATTCAGGAGTTTTTTCGTTCTTGTTAGCCTTTTTGATCTTTACTTCCGATTCTTACACATTGTTTTGTGTATCATCGTATAGATTGCTTATGAGACATTCTTTATCATATCTTCTCAAATCATCAACATTTTGACCACGCTCAATTGTGACATTTTTCAATTTCAGGCACAACTTCAATATAGTTCTGATGCTGGTAGCTCTGGTGGCTGGTTCATCGTCAGCACCAACTGCTAAATTCCTCGAAACCATGGTGTCAGGGGTAACAACCGGTCTAGAGGTCCCTAATGATGCCATAGTTGGGACAGGAGTGGGAACTGGTTCTTTACAGTTTGTGGTAAATGTGCATACGGACAGTAATGGAAATATAGAAGTGTATTCGAGTTATTAAAGTGGTGATCTTCTGTTGAAGAAAAGTGAAAAGTGTATGAGTTTAACTAAGTTAAGTGCATGAAGAAACATTTTTAAATGCTCTTTGAAATAAGTGCGAGATAGTATTGTTACCTGGAAATATATTTAAGTTAATACTATAAAATAGTGAGTTACGGACACCATCACAAAAAAGGCTAAATTCACATAGTTTGTTAAAACATTAGGAAGAAAGTGTGAAGCAGATATGACTATAGCCGGGAAATAATAGATAATCTACTCCAATTTGAAGATAAGCGAGATATAACACAGTGAGATCAGAACGAAAGCGTGTGAAAGATAAAAGACGAGATAAGAAAATCATAAACGTCAAAGTTTTATTTTTATAGTTATCATACTATACTTACCTGTAAACGATACTATAAAACTAATAATGGATTCGAGGGAATACAAGACGGGAACGTTTTTACTTACTGAATAATAACATAGAAATGCTTTGACTACAGTTTTTGGAAGTAAAGCAGTTCTTATAAAGACAGAATTTTCTGGAAGACTATCGCTTTCCAATCGTTGTTCAAATGTCGGATAAGAACTTGAATTCAATTCTAAACACGTAAAAATAAAAATACAAACTAGTATTTGCCCACGATTTGGTTCGTGTGGAGGAAGTACTATGGTGCTAGTAAATGATTCCACGGTAATTAGTTATTAAGCATTATGACAGAGATCATGGTGACTCTATATTTCAAAGATTAGATTTGATTATGCTGGAAGATTAATTTACATAAATTGAGCGAAATATTTGGTTGGTTTGGACTTGAGAAAATCAGGGAACCATGACACAAAAGATAAAAAGCTTACTATACTCAGCATTCGATAAAACAGGGCAGCCAATAATAAAATATGAAACTAAACCGAAAGGAAAAACCCACTGAGATTTCAGCAAGAATTAAATAGTAGACGTTATTGTGAATGAAGGAATTCAGCTCAAAGGCATGTTATTTGAACGGATCCAACGTATGCTGGAGTTGAATTTGAGAACATCAAACAAGATAAACATCACGACACTCAGGAATCCGTCTTTTAAGCAAATATATTGAAGTATTTTACTGTGAAAGATATCGTGTTATCGTATAGATAAACGAGAAACTTGGAAAAGGTATGTAAGTTTAGGTTTCGACGGATTTTTGTTTTTTAACCATGAAAACTAAGTAGGTAATAGTTTTAGGAATTAGTGTGTCGATGGCTGAATTTGTGAAAAAAAAAACAGGATGATACTATTATGTAAAGTCCGCAAAACAGTTAGGTATGCAGCCAAAGAATTTGCTATGCAGACACGTTGAAAAACTGTTTGAATATTGGTGCCAGAATAACTAACTATTTTGCTTACTGAAACTGTAAAAATCAAAGAAACAGTAAAAAATCACCAAATGTTGGCCAGGCGCGATCTTTGAACCAGAAATATATTTAAACTAAATTCTGCTACACTTCTGATAAACAGAATTACTAGCAAGAACACTTAAATTGTAAGTTAAATAAGTAGTATCTAATTGCAGAGCCCAATATTAATCTTTAAGTCAAACACAGTTCGCGAAATTTAACCGAATTGTTGTATTGAAAACATAGAAAATAGTATGTATGTGGATGATGCGAAAGGATCGTAGCAGGAAGAAGGCGTGAGTTTATATATTATGTTTGTGAAAAGAAAAAAAAAACGTGTTTTGGGCCCCAGTCGTATTGTGGCTTAGAACCAGTTGTTAAGTAAATTAGATAAAATACTAACTTTTTTATGACGAATGGTTTAAAACTTAGTTATCGGTAAACTTCAAATTAAGAAATACAGGCAACGTCAACAATGTATTTCTATCGACGTGTTTTGAAAGAACCTAAATGTTATTTGTGTAGTTGATAAGGTGTAATTAGTCTGGCATATTCCTGTGGATAAAAACCCCTTTCAGGATGAGGCATAAAAAAGCTCGCCAGAGAACGCCCGTTACATTAATGATCGCTGAAAAGCTTTTATTTGTTTTTCTGTAATGTAACATTCGCAAGAATGCTCATTACAAGTGAATGCTCAAGTTTATTTATAAGCACCTTTATGATTTGCTTGAAGTTCGAAATATTCTAGAATAAGACTGTATTATGTGTATACCGAGCAAATAATAAATCATAAATTGCTGGATTTTGTGTGAACAAGCTTGTTATTGAATAATAAATAATGTTTGTATGAAAAAGTATGTCATATCGTTTTATATTTTTCCCACGTTTTTATACACTCACTTTTCTTGTTTTTATTAAAAACAATTTTGCTTAAATGAGTTACACTTTTTTATTTAGACTATGTATAGGTAGCCTATCATTTCAGGATGTCTTCTGCGACCGTGTTTCAAATAATTAGTTTGTCCAATAATCATGGAAACAATGACCACCATCCCTTTTCCCAATAACCATTTATTAGAACCCGAAGATTGGCGGAATCAGCCGACGTCGGCCGAAGCGGTCACGTAGAACGTTGGATTGCGGCCTTGCGGGTCTGATGAGTAACCACGCAATAGGCTATCTTACTGCTACTCCATCAAATCAACGGTAATTGGAGCTTACGAGGAAAAGACGAGCAACAAACTCATTGATAACTATGGTACGTTGTTTTTGGCTTATTTGTTTTATTATCATTTATTATACAGGAAAATAATATAAATTTGAACTTAATTTTCCATTTTTCGTTGTCTAAAACTTCGTTTAATATAGTTTTATCCTAAATTAGCGTTAGGTTGCCTAACATTCCATGCCCATTTCGCCAAAGAAACGGGCAGTTTACTTTTGTACAGTCAGCAAAAGATTTACGTAAGCGGGCAGAAACTTTTAAACAGTTTTCCATTGTGTTAAAGTCCAACTACTGGTTGCATCTTTTAAAGGGCTTGCTACAATGAACCAAATCTAAAATTTCGAGGTAGTCAAGCTGAGGAAACCTAAATTTTTCTCGACCGCATAATTTGCAGTAAAATTTTTGATTCGTTTACAGAACAAATGTGTCCATTCTTGAACAAATAATAGCTTAAAGCAAAGAAATGGGTCCATCAGGTGGCCAATAAAGCGAAGTAGTAACAAACCTATAAGCAGACATAACATCACGTGATATTTACTGCCCACACCCCTCCATCCCTCGCGATAAATTATAATGAGGCTATCTCGCACTGATATGAAGCGGGATTGACTCATTAGGTTTTTATTTAGTTCTGGATTTACTGTTAATGGCGGCAAAATATTTAAGGGCTCAAAAAAAATACTATTTACTTCTGCTTTACATTTTACTAACAGAAATATCTTTTCAAATGGAAGTAATCAGCTCAATTTATTTATCAATTGTATTAATTGGACTTCTCTATTTTTTATATGTTTTATAATGGCAAGTAATTACTTAAGTATCTTTGTTTTAGTTATTTAGTAAAGTGTAGTGTGTTTATTAACACACTAATTCCAATGCTTACAAAAATGCAAATAATTATAAATTACAATAATTCCATTGTAAAAAAAATAATTATATGTATATTGTGTTTGCTTTATTCCTTTAATTCACCGGATATAAACGCCAAAATATAGGTCAGGAAAATTCTCACCCTGTATCATACCCAAAATGTATGGGAAGCGGCGCATCTGACATACATACAGTGTCCCCTACCTTCCTAAGATCAAAGGGACCTCTCTCCTACCTACATATATACTATACCTACATTAATCCATCTAATAAGCGGGGGTCACAATCTTGGGGCTCTCCCGTGTACCACATTGTGGGCTACACGTTGACCCATATACGAAAGCAGACAAGCATTTGACGTACATTGCTCGCTCAAAAAACGCGGGATCCGGCTCGAAGGACCATATTTTTCGGAGGTTTGTTAAAGAGATTTTCGAAAGAAACATAAAAAATACATTATCCATTGCATTATTTCACTGTGATCTATGTATTGTACTTCGAGGGAATGTTACGAGAACATTAAGTCGATTACTGTCTGGCAAATAGGGCGTATAGTTCTTGAACCAGTTACAATAAGGTCTAGTTTAATTGGAGCAATTAAACGTACTGTTATGACTCTTTCATGACGTAACTTCAGTCCTGTTATTTTGAGAGGTTGGCTATAGGTGTGTTTTCAAAGGGTAGGCATTTTTAATCAAATGTAGAACGAAACAGTTTCACATGGTTACATTGATAGCCCAAGAAAAACTTGGGATGAGGACGGGTTCCGATGCACCAAGTTATTTTAATTACACTATAATAATGTTCAACACATAAATGTGTGATAATAAGAAAATTTCAATAAATAGAACTCTTTTATTTGTTTTATTCTTATCAATATTCATAATTATTAACAAAATACCGACACCAACATACGACTAGCATAGTTAGGAAAATAGTATGATAAATAAAACACATAAAAACGTGTCCCCATCATAGGATAAAAGCAACTTTATGTATGTTTGTATGATAAAACCATCGACAATACGATTTAGATTCGTTATACAGGTGAAAACAATAAGAACCACAAATCTCCTGGTCAACCGTCTTGAATCTATTTTGAACTTGAATCTATTCAACAACCCCACTAAATACATATTACATCATAACAAAAAGCAACAACTCAACCCTGCCGTCGCTCTAATTTGCTCAGGCTTTTTGTCTAACCCTCCACCGGTCGTAATAACCCAGTTTTTACACCAGTCTACCTTTATGCCGTTACCGACGGACGAAAAGGGTTATTTGTCGACTTCTCTTTGAATATAATGAAGTCAAAAATTGGCGCTTGTGTTTAAAAGGGTCTTGTATGTATGTGAAGGATTTAAGAGCAGATATCTCAGGTCCGGGAAGTGGGGCGGTGAATTGTATATGAGGCTAGACGGAATATATTGCGACGGGATTTTATCCGTTTTTTAAGGTTGAAAACAGTGTATTGAGAGTGCTTTAAAAGTGCCTATAATTTACCACGAGATACAATTTTTTCACACACTTTGTTTTATGACACCCCATCCCTCATCCCTTAAAGGGTGAGTTATATTTTAACTCTTTTCTGAAGAATACAGGCCATAATGATTTTGCGACTGTACCAGTGTACGGAGATGCATAGTGAGACTGTGGCAGTATATATGGAACAACAATTATAGCTGTGAACATCTGTATAATTTGAACCCTATGTTCATAGTATACTACATAAACTCAGGCCTTCTTCCCATGGGCGTAGGCAGAAACAACAGAGTGCCACCTGTTACGATTCTTACTCCGATGTTCACAAAATTAATAAATGAATTGAATTGCAGTGGCTGGCAAATATTTAAACGCAACTACTAAACAGGAAAAATTTCTACGGCTGTGTTTTTTTTATTTCAAACAAAAAACTAAACTTACTGAACAATGAAGATTTTAGCATAAAGTGGTAGGATACTCCCGAAAAACCAATTTCACAGGCTCTAAGACGTATACTATTCTAGATATTATGCTCTTCTTCATCAGATCGTATAACACAAGGTCTGTCCGAATTATGATTACTCTTTTTTACGGCTCGTAAACCAGCGGCCCTCGTAAATAACGTTTAATAGAGAATTTTTAATTTAACAAAGTAAAGCTGCCGTACTATTCCCCGTTTATTATAATTTATTACTCTCTGCGCCTGTGGCGATGGACTTTATATTTAATTTATGCTTTTGTCTCCGTATTTAAGTACTTTTACAATGAACAGCTAAAGAGAATTTGTTTTTCTCTTATTTCTGCAACAACATAACATCAAAGTTGTTTTTTCTGAAGGTTTAGGCATTTCAGCGGTTGAATCCAAGACCCATGTTATTTTGCAGGCATGCGGGCGGCGAGTAATGGGCGACTCGCTGTCCGATCATGGACCATGCTCGGGTGGACGGCGCGTCGTGGTCCACGCGCGCCTCAAAGTGTAAAAACCATGTTATTTGGTGCGAGCCTATTGCTAAAAACCCTAATAACACTTTATCCGTCCTGGGAACCGACCTCATGACCATTAGACTAACAACACTCAGTCTTTTTTACTTCATCTTACAAGTTGTAAGACACCGAAAATTATCATTATCCCCGTTAAGGTCGCCCTCGCACACTTCATAAGGAGTAAATTGCGCGTAAGATTCGCTGGAGCGTAAAATGTGCAGCGTCACCGCAGCCCAGGCGAATGTGGAAACGTACCGCGCATATACGCGGTATATACGTGTGATAAGATGAATTAATGCTGGCTCCGTTTATTCCTAAGAGAGGCCTAACAAAAAAGTCAGCTAGATAAGTAAGGGTTCCTTACTACTACAACTATTAAGTGTATCATCTTCTTTACACCGCAAAGGAAGGTAAATGGCACCGTAAAAGTCTTTTTCTTTTTTCTCTCTTCTTATAAGTGTTTAATTTAATTTTCTTTGATTTTTATTTACGTATAAAATGTTCCATATAACATTATTGGAAATCCAACTTTGAAATGGGTTTGAACAAATTGAAAATGGGTTTTTGCTCTGACGTAACCTAGTCCAGAAGCAAAGATGAGTCTTAAGATGGAGCGAGCTTAACTAGAAGGAACTAAAACTCCTGCGCACCGAGGGAACAAAGTAAAAACTTTTTGGTGCCATACTCCGACAGTATTGTGGTCTGGTTCGCAGGCGTCCCTGGTGAGATCTACCACCAAAGATAGACCTTTTTCATTCGCCATGACAACGTTTACTATTCAGCATGTAAATAATGTGACAAGTTATTACGGTTTTATGCTGTTACAGAGAGATAGACGAACAGACTGCTAAAGGTGCCGGTTCGCGCGCGAGACCGCGACAGGAGACAGCGACAGGAGACCGCGACAGTACTTAACATTAGGCAATGTATGAGCGGCAGTTCGCGAGCGAGACAGCGACTGGAGACAGATCGGTAAACAATCTCCGGTCGCGGGCTGTGTCGCGAGCTATGTCGCGGTCTCCTGTCTCGGTCTCCTGTCGCGGTCTCGCGCGCGAACCGTCACCTTAAGCTTAGAAATAGGATACTTATCACTCTTTGGGTAACCAAAGCCTTTTGTGACAAACCCGTCACAATACACCCCAAAGATGAGGCCTATGTCCCAGCAGGTGGCATTAAAAGTTAATTTTGCGAGGCTACAATATTTCCAGTTCCTGTAACTCAGAATTTACATCATAGAAAAGCGCCGAGAAAATGAAGCTCAGCAAATGTTTCAACTATCACATTTCCCAGCGTTTTAACGTACCCAAAATTAATTAGTAGCAGTGTCAGAATTGCTGCTAAACGTAGCTACCGGCGGCGGCGCCGGCATCCCAATCCCAAACGTAATAAAACAAAAGTTAACATAAAGCAAAGTACACATAAAATACAATATAACAAGTATAATATACAATATAGTACAATACATAACACATAAAAACAAACACGTCACAACTAAATCGCTTCAAAAAACTCGTGTGTACACCCCTTTACACTACAGCCACAGACACCACTCGAAACTAAAACTCTCGAGGAGGGAAAGAGAGGGCGATGCATCAGTGCCCAAGTTAGAGCAGATAAAAAAGTTTTCAACTTGCAATAATGCACTAAGTTGTTGTGGACCAGCTATTATACTGCTCTAGTAGTTCGAGTGTGCCAACAGATATATAGATTTAGACAAACAATTAATTGCTTCGGTTTTAATTCTTTTTTTCCAAGCTCAATTGAGTGAGAAAAGATTAAAGTCTACTTGACGTATAAGTATGATATTCTCAAGTACCGTCAGATAATAATATGTTTAAGGTTTTATATGAAACCTTTTAGTCTATCGGATAATGGTCTGGAAAGCACTTCACTCATCCTAAACGAAGTCGGGAGTACACCCTCTTTAGAAGTAGGGAGGGGGGGTCGAGGGCGCCGGGGGTTGGGGCGAGGGTATCGACCCGCGCCATCATACCGCTGGGTCGTTCACCCCGCGCCCCGCGGCCGCGTAGCACTCCCGTAGGCGGCTACGGCGTAGCCTCGTAGCGTCGTAGCTACCAAAGGCATTTTTTTCCTTTTTTTTTTTCCTCTGTTTTGCTCCAATATTGAGCCTGTTTGTTATTTGTTTTTAGGACAATGTAAGAATTAGAGTAGAACGTTTGTCGTTATGGGTTTTCGTTACAAATTCAACAGGGCTTAGTATTGCGGAGGAGAATATTTTTATGGCTCTTTGATGAGTGGAGCCGCTTAGTGGGAAATGTGAATGGAAGGCAAGATGTACGACTGTCTTATGGGATTTGTACGCATGTTTTCATTTATTAGAAGGTATTATACAATAAGGTATTTTACAATAAGGTATTTTACAATAAGGTATTATACAATAAGGATCGGTTTCCGGGGCGTTTATTTGATTGAGTTAGTTATTATTTTTTTTTATTTTTTTGTTTGTAATGACAATGTTAATGTACCTAACAATTTATTTTTAATTTAATTTTGTTTTATGTATTTTAATCGTTATTCTATGTACTCGTAATTTAATGTGACTTTAACTAAAATTATTTTGTATTCGATGAAATAATAATAAAAATATAATGCAGGTCTGCAATTTCAAATAAAAAAATCAAACAAACTTTCCATACAAGTATAAAAAAAAATAAGGATCGTATTTAAATAGTCATCATCTGCCGAGCCTTGTCCCAACTATATTGGGGTCGGCTTCCTATTTAAGCGGATCGTATTTAATAGTATTACCATTTAAATAACCTCTTTTTATCAAGCAGGTATTTTTACTTTTTTTTTTTTATTTCTACCATTTACATACAATCTGTTTTCATCCAAAGTCAGTATTCCTAATGTCTTAGCATGAATGTAATCAGCTGTGGAGACAGCCAGCAGGCCGGGTGGAGACCGACGTACCCAGCTCTCACTTCATCAATCTAAGCGGAGGATCCGCCAGCGAGCGTCATTTTATATTCATCGCCCTCGGAATATTAAACATCTCTGATACTTTGAATGGGCAAAATTATGGATAGTTAGTTAGTGACGGAATGTTTAGTTTTAACTTAGTTATGGCATGTAGAAATAATTTTACTAGGAGGCTTTCAATTTTTTTTTTAAATTAAAATGAGACACGTATTTTTACTTGGCTTTTTGAGAAGTATTTTCTGCTTCGTTGGTCTTATGGTCGCAAATGCTACGGTCTAAGCTGCTGGTACCAAGGCCCTGGAACGCAAAGGGCATAGTAACTTAAGTAGAAAGTACTTTCCACTCCACTTTTTACACTCCAAAAATAGTGAGGTTTTCCAGAGCAAAATTGGAATTTCCAATCAAGAACTTATCAGTAGAAGCCTGGAGTCCTTCTATTACGTGGGACTTTAGTATAATTGGCGCAATATGAGTTTAATTTAGTAACGCGCTTTCCTTGGGAGAATAAAAAAGTGGTGATTCTACAAAATTTTGTATAATTGTAGATGGTTTTTATAAGGACATGCACAACTTGGGGGCACTAGTATGATGGCACATTGGTTAAGCGATTGCCTGGTGCGCTGCGTGTCACAGGTTCTGATTCCCACTCGGCACAAATAGTTGTATGACCTACAGGTTCCAGGTCTGTGTTTTGTGTATTTTTTTACTTGATTTTGCTCTTGACCTTAGACTGGTTAAAGGTGAGATAAAACTTACTCGAGTGAACTTTCTCAGAAGAAGCGTGTTTCCTGTATGAGCATTTAAATGTATTTAAACGCACCCGCAATACAGAAAAAAATCCTAGAATTTGGCAAAAATAATTTAAAAAAATCTGGACTCTAAGTACTGCTGAACGCTAAAGTCCAGATAAAGACACAATTGTCTATTTTCAATAGTGTCTCGTCCCGAGGACACAACTGTCCACCTAGTCGAGGACACAAGTGTCCCCGAGACACGCTGATGTCGCGTCGCGCGTCATTAACTGGCCAGGACACGGGCCGCGCTTGTAAACACCGCTTTACTGCACTGTTCAGCGCTTTATGTCCGCGCTGAATTGCCAACGAGAGCCGTTAAAGCGGCGAATAGAATTGTACTTGTTTTGTGTACTATTTGAGAAGTCAGGTGAATAATTTAATGATAGTTATGTCTAGCTTTTCTTGCAGAAAACATTGAAAAAACTATACTTAATTGGGGTGCGAATGCAGGAATAGAAATTCTGTAGTATCTGTGTTTTTTTTAGCGTGGTAATATCTGTGTGAAACCCACGGTTTTCCTTCAATAGCCCTTTACGTTCCAGAATCACGATTACCTGTTTTGACAGACTGCGACCCCATCTGCTTGCCTCCATTTCAAAACGGTATCCCAATAAAGTGTTTAGTGAATTAACAAAATGGAATAGTTCTATAACACAAAAATAGCTAATGATAGTTTTATAATACAGTGATGTTTGTAATAACCCCTAGAGTACGCTTAGACATAGAGGCGGCGAACGGCAGACAAATAGGCACTCGTCACGCGGCAGACGGGACAGCAAGGCCGGCAGACGTATCGGCACCTTGACCAGACGGAGTGGCGCGAATTTTTCCTGTGTCGTGGGTGCGTTTACAAAAATTTAAAGTCGCATACAAAACAACTACTTGTCAGTGTAGCGTACATAATCATCTACAAAAAGTATACAAGCGCCATCCATGAAGCGACGGAGAAACTAAGATGTAAAATGTCTACATCGCGCAATCAAAGTTAACAGCGAACTTAGAAGACACAGAATATTTCGGCTAAGAAAGTCGGGTAGAAAGCCCTCCAGACAACACCCGTTTTTTCGGAAGGTACCTTCCTTTTCACCGTGGTAGTGAGGAACTTTCCACTCTGTTTCTCCTACCCCAAAATCAGCTAAAATATAATTATCCGTGCGGGATGCAAACTGGCGACACACTGAGCAAGCAGTCGATCGTTCAGCCACTCAGCCAACTGTAACGTCAAATATAAGCTACTATTAGAAAAATAGAAGTACCAAATTTTAATATACACAAGTATTTATAGCCCTAAATTGCTGATCGGAACTTAAAACGACATCTTACTTACAAATTCAACCTAACCCTTCCACTTAAGGCGGCTGGGGTGTCCAATAATACGCCAATAATGTACCGGGACGCGCGTATTGCGTATTTTGAGCACGTCCCTATATTACGGAGTGGTATTTACAAAATACGTGCGGCTCACGCTTGTCTTTCAAGGCCATTATTATTATGTGTAGGAAATAATAAATTATTATTTACATTTCCATCGTACTTTTGTGAAAACCTAGCGAGGCGTGATGTATTTTGGCAACTCACTTTTTTTGAATTGTCCCAAGTAAAATGACATGAGTCAAAAAGATAAGGATAATGAACAATAAGGGTCAAGTCACACCGAAACGAGACACTGCGCGCTCATTTCAATAGAGCGCGAGCGATTCAAAATCTAACTTTATTTACTACTCGAAAAGATACTCATTTCCAGTATCGTTGCGTCTGTCGGTATGAACTGACCCTAAAATTTAAGTAATGTAGTCCAACCTTTTTAACCGACTTCAAAAAAAAGTAGGTTCTCAGTTCGACCTGTATGTTTGTATGTATGTTTGTCCGCGATTATCTCGCATTTGGCTGAACCGATTCTGATGCGGTTTTCAGAAAAGTGTTCGTTACATTCTGAGGAAGGTTTTAATTTATAACAATAATGGATATCTCGTGAAGTTGCCCGCATAGATCCGTTTTTGTTGCTTGTTAAGATTGTAGGTTTTCAGACGCCGATTATATGAAGATTTTTGTTGAATATCTAAACTAAAAAGGGAAAAATAAAAAACTTTTTGAAAAAAAAAAGGAACCGACTTCAAAACCAAACACAAAAAAACTGTAAAATAACTTTTCTTTCGGAAGTCGGTGGCCATAGTCAATGAAATAAAAAACAAAGCCACCGACTTCCGAAAGAAAAGTTATTTTACACTTTTTTGTGTTTGGTTTTGAAGTCGGTTCCCTTTTTTTCAAAAAGTTTTTATAAAAAGTAATTATTTATTTGACGTACGTGTATTATTGACATATTGTAACACTTGCATAATTCCTATTGTAATTTAAAGTTTTCCAAAAGTAATAAAGGTAAGGTAAGGATATCTAGGCCCGCCTACTGTCATTTCACATAAAATGTATTTATTTCATCTTTCGTGATTTTAAAAGTGACACAACGTCAGACTCAGAGGTAAAATAAAAAAGGACTGAACAGTTGAGAACCTCTGGTTTTCAGATCTTATCCACTCATTGGCAGTTAAAGGAAGCCGCCAGTAATAATTTTCCCCAATATCTGCCTATCGCGTATTTCGAGCACGTATTCTGCGTATCATGCGTATTTACATTTAATGAAAAACTGGCTTTATACAACAGCTGTATATTGTCAATGAAAGTGGAATGTTATCGAACATAGTGAATACTGGGTATACTTATTCTGTAGTTTTAGTCTAAGTGGGATCTACCTGGTACGAAAATCCATCCAGGGCAACGGTACAGGCAACTTCAGCCAGGGGTACCTACCACCCCAGTTTAAATATAGCAAGTTATTGACGGTCCAATAGTTCCAGAATGTCACCTACACATGTCACATAAGGTCATCTTATCGGAAATTCATCGAGGAGAAGCAGGCAGTTGCTATCACCCTTTTCCTCAAACATTTATATGCGTATTGATTTCATCAAATATCATCTCACAAAATTATATCAAACCAAAAAAATCGGTGTCGGAAAACGAGGAGGGACCATGAATAAAAAATGTCACAAGAAACGCAAGTTACGTCCCAAATTCAGGCAACGACGGGGTCAAAAACTAGTGCGGGGGTACTTTGGGGGTATTTTTATATTCGGTGCGGATCGGGGAGGGGCGAGAGTGGTATCGACAGCGATCTTTTTGCCCCCAACGAGATTAATTACGAACGCCCCGCCGTGATTAATGTTCAGCGCTAAAAATGTTTGGAAACTGAAATCAATTTTGTCTTGAAAACATCGGTGGTGTATTAGACTTGTTAAGAGCGTGTGGGGGTAAATTAAAATGTATTCTAATTATAATTATCCTATAACATGGATGCTTTATACTAGGAATTACGGATTAATAAAAAAAAGCGTGGCACTCGAGGACTGCGGCGGTAAAGCTATTGCATAGCATTTTTTATCTACTTATGCAAATATAATTATTTATTTATTATATTTATAACTGTACCAATTAGGCTATGGTCAGCCTAATTAGCCAAAGTTCTCCTCCCTCTCCCTTTCCCTCGATAAAATTACCCCTTGCTCAATAAAAGCATGCTTTCCTGCTATGAGTACGTCTGTCCATACCTTTATGAGCACGTCTGTCCGTACCTTTATAATTGCCGAAGTCTGGAACTGAAACGTCGTTAGACGACGGTGTTAGGGATTTTCCTTAGGTTTTTCCTTAGCTTTTTAGGAATTTCTTGATTCGGTCGCCGCGCTGCGCTCATAGCCCGCGATAAAAGCTATGCAATAGCTTAAAAATCTTGTGACTAATTTTGACGAGTTGACCCTGACGCATACAACACTATTATGGCACAGTCGTTACGGTCAAAATATCATTCATCTATTCATTCTCTGACCGAACACCCAAGTTAACTCACTACTGATTGCATTTTGTTTCTGATTTTCTATTCGGAAAAAATTATACAGTTACATTGGATGCAGATGCCAAAGTGATCCTTACAGAAGCAGCAATAAGGTTACTGTTGCATTGTTGGCTGGAGGTAAAATAATTGAGAAGGGTTTGTACATTTGAACGTGGAACCGTCATTTTTTGGCGCGCGTTTTTGTTTTTAAAAAGTTATCTGTCAAAAGTTGAAATGGACAGTCGTGTTAGTGGCCAGTTGTAAGTTATTTTAGGATGAAGATAAACCTACTAGAATGTTACAGGATGAGTTTGTATTTTAGTCTTTAATTGATTAATTTTATTATCGTTCTGTCTTTAAAGGTATACTCGTACATCGCGTCAGTGTGAATATTTATGAAGCCTGCCCACTATGATAACACTGTTCAAAGAAGGTAAGTGTAATGTACTCTACTATAATGTTATTTTTTTTCTGTTCACTTTCCAGGCATTGTGATTACCGAGGTCGCGGCACTATCTAAACCGTGACCCTGGAACGTAAAGGGCTATTGAAGGGATACTGTGGATTTTAGTCAGTATGAGTTTGATGTCCAGACAGAGCGGGAGATTGGTCATTGTGATTCTGATTTTGGTCCTGCAAAAACACTTCCCACAAATCCCTGTTATGAGTAGTTTTAGGTAGCTATAAAAGTTCAAACAATGGGCTTCCTTACATTGTCTCCACTCACAGTAAACGAAATATTTATTCGCAATAAAAAATGAAATTCTGTAATAATTTTCCTTTAGAAAATACTTCCAGTTTCTTGTCGGCCATATCTCCGACTGTATGAGGTGTGTTTGCACTGACAAACTCACGTGAAATAATGTTATTAGGTACTCGCTAATCATAAATTGAATAAGTAATTACATTTCATGATATCACCGACAAAGGTTAATAAGCCTTGGAATTATCATAATCGATATGTTTGTTAGGTAGAACAATTTGATAATAAGCTAAACTAACCACGTGGCGCAGCTTCGCACGCATTTTTTGGAGTGTTTACCCGTGGTTCCAGTGGGTCAACCCATTACCGGGTCCACGGGTAATTTATACCCGTGGTCCCATGCTTAGGAATTTTTCTCTGAACTTTGGCTATATCGATATCTATAAAATTTAATTACCACCATATACCAAACTTTATAAAAGCATATTAGGTACCTTATTCTTAATCATTTATTTCAATTAAATGGTCGTGGTTCAGGTAGACGGAGCCCCGCAGCGCGGGGCTCCTATTTCCGTGTGCAAGGTTTAAAGGAACCTAACCAAACCGAACTTCGAGGTGCCACTGACGTCTACTTTCAAAGACGCCAACAACTATTGAGGCACCCCGAGGTTCGGTTTGGTTAGGTTCCACGGGACCACGGGTAAACAGCTATTTTTTGCCTTGTAAAACACCTATTTCTGTAACTAATATAATCACAATATAATAATGAAATGTTTATTACAATAAAGTGACAAAAAAATTACACAACGAATATAAATGACAATTAAAACCTCATAAAAATGCATTACGCAGTTTAGAAGAACAATGCGACCATGCAAACTGATAAATTATCCCACGAGAAAATTAAATCAGTATAAAAAACGTTCTTATGTGTTAATCCTTTATTTTTTATTGATATTTTATATATGATAAGGCTTTGCTCTTGAGTCCAAGTCAAAGGTTACTGAGACAAAGCCTACGATGGAGCGATCTTACCCAGAAGAAGCCTGTTCACTCTAATTTTGAAGAGATTAGGGTGCGTTCGGAAACACAGACGCAAGATGTGTGTTGCACTACTTTGCTGTGCGTAATTTGAATCTTAGTGTGAATTGGTGGGATGGCAACTAACTATGGATGATAATTAGTAGTAATGTAGATGTCCGATCGTTCCCAAGGAAGTCCGATTTCTAGCTACAAAAAATCAGCCGGGATGCCATATACAGGAAGCTCGCTGAGTACACCAGTGTGGTAGACCTTGTCAAAGGTCTTCGAGGCATCAAGCGATACAGCAAATGCTTCGCCGGGTATCTCAATTGCTTCCCCCCAGCAGTGCATGACATTTATTCAAGTAGATCGCCAGTAGACCGGTCCCAGCGAAAACCATCTGGGTATTTGTGTACCCCCATCTTTCTTCACGACGTATTTATAACATTAATAAGATAAGATTTCCGATACACGCTGAAATGTATCGATTTTTCTTCAACATCCTATCTAATTATAATAATCAAACCTAGATCGGTCCCAAGTTAGTTGATAAAATTTTGATAAAACCGACTACAACTCCTACTAGTGTTCCGTACAAAATTGTACAAATTATTTTTTTATAAACTGGAATTTCTTCTGTATCTCAGATGCGTTTACAAACAATTAAATTCACATACACAAATACCCAGACCCGGAACAACTAATTGTAGGTCATGCCAATATTTGTTGCATGCGGGGATCAAATACGCGACACACAGAGCAGCAGTCGAACTTTCAATCACTGCGCTAGCGTGTTTTTCCCTAGTATTTGGCATCTTTGGGTCTGCACAATCATATTCAAAACGACTTTTATTTCTTCCTTCATTATTGTTTCCGAGAAAATTACCTACAAGTGACACCGAAGCCGCTTGAATAGCGTTCTTTTTTCTAAGGAACCCTAATGAGAGTAAATAAATAGGTATCAGTAAAGTATATACGCTGTATATTAATCCTAGATAACGCCACAGGTGATCAGCAGTCGTCCAGTGTCGCCATTAAGATGAAGACGTTGACTACAGTGTTAGTGACCGTGGGTTCGGTGGCCTTGCTGGGGTCTATTGCAGGTAATGCCATATCCATTTAATTTTAAAGTAATAACTTCTTTTTTCGAAATAATCTTCCAAACGGTGGAATGTTTTGTTTTTAAATCATCTCAAACCTTCGTCATAATTCTGATGGAACCACAGAAATCTGAAAAAGTACTCGTTAAATAAAATATTCGCACCAAACATGCAAGCCAGATGGATCATTGTGCTGTAACTTCCTATGAATATGCAAGTTTCGTTGCATGAACTTACACAGCATGCTATCTTTGGCCTGGACTATTACCTGCATCCTGCATTCAACCCTGGATTTATTTCCTGGGTTTTTAATAAAATATTTCGGATGGAAATCCGCAAAGTAACGCCTGATTCTACTGACTGCCTATCTGCCCTCCACAAAACAGAAACTCGAAAGCTTGATAACTAATATTACTAGTAGTCTAGTAGTTATTGTCTAGCTTATAGCTATTCAGCCTAAAAATGAAGAAGCTTACAGTGTCACTGGTTCTTCCAAAAATAAATTGATAAAAGGTAAGCGTAGCAAAGTTAGGTAAAATACCGCGTTTGATGACTGAAGACTAATACACTGAACATGTTTTTACTTCCAGGTCTAATTTCTTGGGGCGTCATAGCGAGCAATAGGTGCTTGGCGCCCGAAGAGGTGTCTGTGGAGCCCGAACCGCTGGCTGAGCTGGATTGGTGGGAGCACTGCACGCTGTACCAGATCTACCCGAGATCCTTTAAAGACAGCGATGGAAATGGCGTGGGAGACTTAAAGGGTACGTTATTGTGTCATACTGCTTTTACAAAGGAGACGTCAGGTGAAACTGGATGTGTTTCTTGAAAATAAGTGAGATTTCGCATAGTATATAATTGTGACTTTTGGAGAAACTGGAAGTAGGCCTGCCCAGCAGTGGGATTATAAATATAACTGCTGTAAAAGCTGTCATGATACCAACATGTAAAATAACACAGATAACTTCTTCTAGATTCTGCATACATGTACAAGGCAACCTATGCGCGTCAAACTTGCATATTGAATGTGGGTCATTTATGGCAGATGCATTGAAGTGCGGCTTACATTGGTTGCGTTGTATGCGGAATCTGGAGGAGATCTGTTTAAAATAATAAACTGCCTTATACAGTATACCATAAGAGTAGAGTAGGCATAAATCTTGTTCTGATCATGATCAAGTTCGGTCAACGAGGCATTAGTTGACATTTAATGTTGGTAAAAACACAGTAGACATTATTACCGTGATAAAATCGTGCGTGAGTATACTTATTTTGATATGCTAAAGTTGTTGTACAAAATCTGTTTCCACAATAATAACAGAGTTTGTGCAATAATCGTGATATAATGACGAGTTTACGCACTATGGTACGTACCAGCGATTACCGAATAATGATAGGTAATGCCAAATGTGGGTATTTAACTGTGAGAGACATGTGAAGTAAATAACATGGAATTGTGTCACCCTTTGTAAAATTCGACATTTTTTCATAAAAAAAAGAAGAAATAGGTCCTCGTGAAAACATAGAAATCACAAAAAATAGGAGAACGATTCGTTTTTGCACACTAACGCATAAACGATAAAATCTTCCAGTATAATTTTATATTAATAATTCTATCCTTATATTATTTATTTTGAAATTTTGGAGAAATAAGCGGAAAATTTTCAGTACATAATGTACCATTATACCAACATGATTCTCGATTTATAAATGTTTGAATTGAGTTCGTATTTGTAAGAGTAGTTTACAACTTTATTTTTATTTACCGCTATTTTCTTTTAACCACGTCACAACTCCTTGTTTTCATGAAACTTGAACTGCATTCTCTGGGTTTCTAAGTTTCTCAATGTAAGTTCTTAGTAAATTTTTATTCGTGTTATTTTCGATAAAAGGGAAAGCTTAGAGAGGATAAGTAATGGTCATACCTCTCTCAGACCGCAGATAGGTCATATATAATACCGCTAAAAGCTATAGCTAAAAAATTCGTCATCTCTGCTCAGAGAGCAGGATAGGCAGTAGAACATGGCTGTCGAAAACCAGCGTTGTGGCTTTTTTTTTTATAAATGTAGCAGCACATGTTGAGATCCTTTTGGTCTCATACAGGACAAATTTTGTTTTATATACTTTTTTTAGATTTTTTTATTTCATTTTTTTTGTCGTGATTATGTTGTTTGTTCTGTCCTGTATGAGTCAATAAATACCTTTTCCTTCTGTTACTTATAAAATGTCTCTCTTTACAGGTATAACGGACAATTTGGAGCACTTCAAAGACGCTGGAGTGGACGCGATCTGGATGTCTCCAATCTTCCAGTCCCCCATGGTCGACTTCGGATACGACATCAGCAACTTCTACGAGATCCACCATGAGTATGGTACCATGGAGGACTTTGATGATTTGCTCGTAAGAGCTCATGAACTTGGTAAGATTTTCTAAATTCTATAGGTCGCCTGTCGCCAAAGATAAAATCAATTGGAAGTGTTGTCACTACCAAGTCCTATAAGTCACATGTCTTATGCGACGTGGTCTTTGTCCTGATAGGGCCAAACTATTAAGGTGAAACCGCACTATTCGGAACTGCACTGCAGCGGAACTGCGCGACACGAGCGACGCTTTTCTTTGCCACGCAGTTCGGTTGCAGTGTAGTTTCGTTACCGCTTAGTGCGTGATGTCTCGTATAAATTCATATAAAGAATATTTTGACGCGTCGTGTCTCGCAGTTCCGCTGCAGTGCAGTTCCGCCTAGTGCGGTTTCACCTTTAAGGTTGCCGGAATATTCATAAGTTAAGTCCTAGTACGGAAAGAGCTGTTGAAAGAATACGGGTATGAATATGTCTGTCCAATCCTCACAGCTTCCTTTCCACTCTACCCACAAAAAGATAAAATTGTCTTCAGACCCAGAATACATTTTGTACTCGTTATATCTAATGATGACACGAGCATTGTACTCGTTATATCTAATGATGACACGAGCAATGGTGGCCCAGTGGTATACGAGCAGTGGTGGCCCAGTGGTATCGGCCCCGACTTACGACTTGTAGGTCGTGGGTTCGAATCCAGCCAGGCACATTAATTTGTGTAATTTGTTTCATCACCACTGCTCAAAACGGTGAAGGAAAACATCGTGAGGAAACCGGCATGTCCTAGAACCAATAATTCGAAGACATGTGACATCCACCAACCCGCACTGGGCCCGCGTGGTGGATTATGGCCCACTCCCTCTCTCAGAGAGGAGGCCTGTGTCCCAGCAGTGGGAACATTTATAGGCTGATGATGATGATGATGATGACATCTAATGAAATAAACAAAATATCATCATCTTGACTTATACCTACATATTTTAATGAACAAATTAATCCAATTAATTGTACCTGATCCAGAATTTTTTTTATATAACATATACTTTGCAAAATCCGTGCAAAATATTACTTTATCTGATATTTAAGTAGTGACGAATTAGTCTCAAGATTGCTAGTACCTATTGACAAATTAAAACCATGATTCTTCTATCATTTCAAAAGCGAAGGTGGGTTATTGTTGGCGTTCACGCTTGCAACGCCGAACTGATTTTGATGATTTTTTGGGTGCAGAGATAGGTGCCACCCAGGAAGCGGTTATATTTGTATATTGAATGTTGAGAAATGGAGATGTAAATGAGCAAATCCGCGAGAAAAGCTAGTATAAGGCCGGCCACATACATCAGTTTTCCTGATTCGATTTCCTGATCCGTTTTCCGAAACGGAGCCTCCGAACGCAGGGAATTTATACAAAAGTAACTGTATGCCACACACATTCGATAACTTACCGTACGGTTTTTTCCGAACAATATCGGCAGCTCTTAGACAGGCCCCTTTTCAGCGAGAGCAACTGCCGGGCTCAAGATATTTAGTGGATCTCCGTATGATAACCATAGCTAGAATTGGATTTAGTTAGAAGATGATGATGAGTTCGGTTCAAGGTCACAAGGGAACAGAGTATAAGACGAGGACGTGGGGTGTAATGGGGACACACACACTTAAGGCAAACTTAACACACCAGTAGAGTAGCGCAAGCGCCAACAGGACGCCATTTGCTATTGCTATTTGCTATACACTGTTCGCGTCCCCGTCTTATACACTGTTCCCTTTTTTTTTTTAGCGTGGTAAAATCATCAAATGAGTCCTCCTACCCCGGGCAGGGCGGGAGGGACTGTCAGACTTGTACTGACTAAAATCCACGGTGTCCTTCAATAGCCTTTTATGTTCCGGGGTCACGGTAATGAGATAAGTCCCGCGACCCCGGCAGGCTTTGGCCCTCTTGGGCGGGGCCCCGTCATCGTGCTGACGCTCTTTGAGGCGCGCGTGGAACACAACGCGCCGTCGACCCGGGCATGGTCCATGTCCGGGAGGCGAGTTGCCCTTTACTCGCCGCCCGCATGCCCGCGCCTCCGGTGGCCGGAGATCGTCTTGCGACGTCCGACGCCGTGGGCGTCTACCATTGCGGGTGGGGCGGAGGGAGGACGCTGTCCTCTCTCTCTCACGGCCCGCCTCCTCCTTAACGAGCATTACTGCTTCGCAGAAGGAGGCGACCGCTTCCCACTCCGTCTCGCCCCGCAGCATGGCCTCGACCAATGCCGGGCGCGAGAGGTCTCCGCCTATCGCTGCCGTGAGGACACGGCGGTGCTCTGCCCAAGCGGGGCAGTCTTGCACCGTATGCTCTACTGTGTCCTCCGGGCGATCTTCGCAATGGTGACACCCCGGCGTTTCTTCCTTCCCCATCCGACACAGGTACCTCCCGAAACTTCCGTGTCCGGTGAGGACCTGCGTCATGCGATAGGTCAGGACGCCGTGACGCCTTTCCAGCCACTCCTCAAAGAGGGGTCTTACCGCCGCGATTGCGGCGTGCCCGAACCTCGGTTGCGACAGTCGTTCCCTCACACTGTTCCCCTACTGAATTCCTTAAGATTTTTTCTTTCGCTGCTTAGAACGCAGATGAAATAAATAACGCATTGGTCTGTCGATGTTCAAATTCCATGATTATACGTTATCTATTCTGCGAAGGCAGTACTTCAGCTTTATGTTCTCGAAACGAAGTTTCTCGGGGAGTCTCTGGCTTGATTAATTATATTAATTGTGTATAAAATAACTGTAAATCTTACTTTGATAAGAAGTAATCTATCACAACAGGATAAAATTAACATATCAATTTAATGATATCATCAATTCATTGGAATTTTAGTACCGATTTTATCCGGACTGTGAAGAAAATAATCCTCTTAGATATTAAGATAAATTTGTTATGTTACTATGAGTAATATCAACCTAGTCTTTGCTTTTGGAGCTAATTGAAAATATTGCGCAATTAGGCTCTAAGGAAATTGGGTGACACTTTAGATACACTGATAGAAAATACAAACTCTTCTAATTCACCTTATTCACTATGGGCTCATATCGCGGTTTTTCTAATTAACGATAGGTCCAATTGGTCATGAATCAATTTATTTTTGTAGACACAATTTTTTTTTTAAACTTTTGTTTTTAAATCAACTCAACAATTTTAGGTCTCTCTGTAGCTGCTTAATGTGGGTTAAATAAGAAAATTATAAATTGTAATTGATGATTTCAGGAATCAAAGTACTGCTCGACTTTGTGCCGAACCATGCCAGTAATGAATCTGAATATTTCATAAAATCGGAGGCGCGTGACCCTGAATACGAAGACTTCTTCGTGTGGGCTGATGGTTACACGGACCCTGAGAACGCCAGCAATAGGATACCACCTTCAAACTGGGTAAGATATACGGAAATCTATCTTAGCGATAGATTACATATATAAATAATTTAAAAAAGATATGGAGGAGAGAAAATGATGCCCTTTGTATTTAGCTCTGCTTTGTGGATGCCCAGAATGCTAATCTGTATGAAATCTATATATTATATAAAATATAAAATATGAAAAAGGTATTCAACTATACTTTTAAAATATCTACATTTGACCCTTATTGTATTAATATTTTAAAATGCGAAAGTTTTGATGGATAGGCTGATGTTATTTTCTCAATTACGTCAGAAGGGCTCCACAGAGCTGGATGTTTGGAACAGATATAGGCAACAGCGAGTGTTATGTACCTTTCAAAAGTTATATAAAAGCACCATTAATAGCTACTGTAAGACATAGACAATAATTCTGGCCGATCTTTGGGCAGGACTCCATATTCGTGGCAATATCTAGTTGACAATGTTCTTTAACTATCACATAAAGAAGTAATAATCAAGTGCCTTATAAATAGTATAGCAATGTTACGTAGAAACGAAAATGTATGGAAATAAACATCAGAACAATATTTTTTCTTCAGTTTTTTTCAGTTAATTCATTACAAACAAATCTCAAATATTTATAAGTGTAAGTAAATGCGTACAAGTATAAAAATACGGTTTTACTTCTATTTTTTTTTAAACGACCGACATGAATTAGATTCGCATCCAATTTGGCTGGTTTAGCCTTAAATTAGCGAGCGCTCGATTGCACCGCGACGTAACTACAGTTTAAACTGCAGTTTTCATTATATACCGCTTGCTAGTCCCAACTGTTGTAGAATTGGAGGTATTTTTGGTTGGTGCATTTGTTTATCTTTTAATGAAATGCTAGTTATATTGGATATAGAGTTAGATTTTGTTGTAAACGTATTTCGATTTAAGTTTCTAACTACAAATTAATGCTGCAATGCAGGAATACAAAGTTGAGTAAATACGGGTCGAATACAAAGCTCGTAGTTTAAATGTGCAAATTCGAGCGATTTTTCAATCGGAAAAACCACTATCCTAAAGCATTTTAGCTTTCATTATTGTGCTGAGCAGGAATATATCATATGTCACCTTACAGCCCTTATCCGATCCTACTTGGAGTCCACGTTACAAGTTTTTTTCATACATTCTCCTGAAAGACGTCACGGCATAATTTAATCCTTTTTCTTACTTATTATTCCTTTTACCTCTTAGTCACATGCATAGTTATCATCCCTTCTCATAACGTAATATACATGTGAATCATGTGATGTGAAAAAATTAAAAAGGAGTCGTCTGTTTTAGTATCGACCTTATTATTTTTTTACACGACTTTTCTGTAATTGGCAAAATTTACAAACTTCTTCTTATACAGAAGAAGTTCTTTTTTTCTTTTTGTATACTGTTTCCTTACTTTATCCAATGTCATTCCTCACATCCATCTCAGCATTCTTATGTCTGTTTTATGCAATCATTTTACATCCATCTTCTACACAGCCTACCAACAGAATATATCACGGTGTGTAAAGAAACATCTCAATTTTTTAAAGAGTTTACACATATTGGTAACGTAAATCTTTTGAAAATCAAAGTACTTAAATTGAAACACCAAACACCAAATACAAACCACGTAACGATCTTTTTACGTTACTATGTAGACACAGATGTCGATAACTTTCCCCAAGTCATTATTTTACTTGAAAAGTATGAGGAGAGATACGCCGTAAACATCAGCAGTTTACAACTTTTAGCAGAACTTCGATTCTTTTCGCATACGTAATGAAGATTGTCCATTAGCATTACATTTACTTTAAGATGTTTGGGCTCTTAAAAGATAGGCTACACAGATATGGACTTAGTCAAAAACTTTACTTCGTTTGAAACATAGACAGTGCAGACCGGGGATTTAATTTTGTAGAACTATTATATTCCAGGCCGTGTTATCAAATGCCTTCTTCTCATTCACCTTCTTATTCCAGGTGAGCCAATTCGGCAACTCAGCATGGGAATGGAGTGACAAGAGACAACAGTTCTACCTTCATCAGTTCGCCGTCGCACAAGCAGACTTCAACTTCAGAAACCCAGCAGTAAAGCAGGAGATGTTCAACATCATGAAGTTCTGGCTTGACAAGGGAGCCGATGGGTTCAGGCTCGACGCCTTACCCTACATGATTGAAGCCGATCCTGCTGACCATGACGGGAAGTACCCTGATGACCCCCTGAGTGGGTTGTCGCAGTTCGAACCCCATCAGCTCGGATATACCATCCCACTGTACACTAAGGACTTGATTGAGTTGTATGATATTGTGTATGAATGGAGGGAGTTTATTGACAAGTATAATGAGGAGCATGGAGGTGACACAAGGTTAGTAGCTTTAAACTTAAATTTAAGCTGATGCCATCAATATGAATGAAGGCATCATTTTTGACCCGTTAATCGGGTATCAGTCTCAATATTGAGCAATAATGACACTTTCAGCCTGTTGTGTTGATTGACGCCAATATCCAAATCGCAGACTTGCAATATTGGACAGAATCGACCCAATAACATCTCCAAATTAATATTTTATATTTAAGAAACTGAATTATATTTTACAATCGTTATTATACCAAGAAAACAAATATTTCCGGTGATTAGGCCGAATATTCCCAATTCTTATCTAAGTAGCAAAACTCTTTAATAATTCCAATCTTGCACAAGTATTCAATCTAGTAAGAAAGCCCCAAATTATTATACTTCAGTTACCAACAAATTGGAGATTGGAACTTTGGAATTACAATATTTAATACTTTATGATTTTCGTATTCCTGTAACACTGGTATTTTAGATACTTAGTTTAAGTTTGTAATAGGCCTAAGCGGTCTTAAGAAATTATTTGCTTTGAGCTTCTCACATTGGGGATCGACCCTTATTCCTGTGGTTTCTGTACACTATTTGTCAACCCAACAATTTTCCTTCCTTTCAGGGTCATTTTCTCCGAGGGTTACGCCAACATTACCATGACGATGCTGTACTACGGCAACGAGAAGGGAGAGATTGGTGCTCACTTCCCCTTCAACTTCGACTTCATCACCGACGTGTCTGCCAAGTCTAATGCTAGAGACTTCGTGTACACTATACTCAAGTGGTTGTCTTACATGCCACATGGAGCGGTGGCTAACTGGCAGGTAATTTGAGGATGCTTGAGTTTTTAATAAATGAATTAACTTACTGTAAAACGGAATAAAATACCCATAGTTTTTTTTCGATCATTTTATCGTCGAGGGTGTAAAACTTGTCACTTTTCAAAAAAGCCCCTCAATAAAGATCCTTTTATAATGATTTTGAAAATAGATGAATCCTAATCACTTGTAATTTCCTAATGAGCGTCTCATTTATGCAGAATGAACAGTTCTTCTTTACATTGCAGTTCGGTAACCACGATAACAACAGAATGCCGACCCGGTTCCGTCACGACATGGTGGACGGACTCAACTCTTTGAATATGATGCTGCCCGGCACTTCAGTCACTTACCAGGGCGAGGAGATCGGCATGAGAGACGGTTACGTCAGCTGGGAAGACACCGTCGACGTGGAAGCTCTCAACCGAGGAGACGAGGACACCTATATGCTGTACTCGCGAGACCCTGCAAGGACCCCCTTCCATTGGGATGACTCCTTTAACGCTGGATTCTCAACCGCTGAGAAGACCTGGCTCCCAATCGCTCAAGATTATGAGGAAATTAATCTAGCTAAACAGAAGGCTGATGCAAGGAGTCATTTTAAGGTAACCTATAAAATTAAGAATACTCCGACGACAATGGTTATTGAAACGATCGTTATTGAACGAACTTTCAATTTAAACTCAAAAACAAAATTTGTTATTCCTAAGTCTCCAAACATATTTCGTTCGAATTAAGATTTATTCCCATAAATCATTTTAATCTATCTGATGTTATCTGATATCACCGAATAGTTGTAAAATTAAACACCTTTTCTTTAGGTATACCAAGCCCTCACAGCCCTCCGCAAGGAGAAGACCCTCTCCCATGGAGAATATGACATCAGGGCACTCTCGGACAATTCCTTCTACCTGGTTCGCAGCCTCAGAGGCTATGATACCCTGGTCCTCCTGTTCAACGTTGGAGAGGAACGAGACACGATTGTCCTGAGTAGGGTACCTCATTTAACGTTACCGGCTACTGTATACACTTCGAGTATTCATTCTGTCAGGACTGAAGGGTAAGAATTATTTTGGTAATATTGTTAAAATTGAGTTGCCCTTTACAATCTGGATTTCTCTGCCTATTTCTGTAGAGTATCTTACTTGGAAGGTGTTTTTCTCAGTTGAGTTAAGAGATTTGGGCTTATGGGGTATCAACTTATGACTGTCTGACCACTGGCAGCCGTTTCCTGTAGTCTATTCGTATTCAGTTGCAGCCCCTGTAGGGCTGGAAACCGCCTAAAGCCTATGGAAAATAATTACTTCACATATAAATCCAGTGAATTTAAAGTTTCTGTTATATAACATTTCATCAACACAATAATATCTTGTGTTTCAGAACTCCCATCGGCGGTACTGAACTGATACTAGATGCGGGAGAAGCGTTGCTGCTACGGGCACCACCAATATAAGATATTATACAAATTGTAATTGTTATATGTATAAAAAATGTAAATAAGAGGCTATTTAGATGTAAGTTTTAATTTATAAAATTATTTAATTGAAAAATAAATTATTATTTCTTTGTAATATTTGTTGAGCACGTCCTCAATGTGTTTCAATTTTAGACCGAGATCCCACTGCAAGATGCTACCGTTCGTAAGATATTCGGTACAAAAACAGTTTGTATACTTAGTTTATTATAAACAAACTAAGTCAGATCCGCAAGGTGTTTGTAAAAATATGGCCGCAAGTAATTTAAATTAAAAGAAGAATGTTCCCCTCTGTTTGTATCAATTTCCCTCGGGAAATTGTCTAATGAAAGTTTAAATTGAAAAATATTATGGTTAAAATTAAAGTAGTATGTTTTTATTTCTTTCATAATTACAACTTTGGTATGGTTCATGAAAATTAAAAGTTCACAATGGTAGGAAGAATACATTATGATACCGTGCATTTCGGCTTTGGATATTTTTACAACCTTTGAAAGACAACAATCATGATCATTGAGTTAGAGACAAAAATCAACTTGCCAAAAGCAATCTTGTAATTTTCCGAGGGAAAAGTATAGGAAACAGAGGTGTACCTTGTAATACACCCACACATTGTACCAGTAATATTTGAGTCTCGTGTCCTATGGGGGACCTTATTGTCATCGACCGCGCATAAATCCACATAATAGGCTACTCGTGAGAAATTCCTGGTGTAAACCCCAATAACACATTGCCCGACCCGGGAATTCACTATCAGGGCCTTATGCTAAAGATTATCGTTTGCCACCACTAAATCAATGAGACATGTTCGTTCTTGTCTCCCTTTTTAAAGTAATGAGCTAAATAAAACCTGGATAATACGCGGATAAGTTGTAATTTTGTTTTTTTACAATTGACTATATAATGAATACTATATTATTTTACATATCTCTTGCTCTGTAAGTACACCCTTACACCCCTGAATGACTATCATTACAGCATAGGTTTTGGAATTTGAAAAAAGAACTGTCATACTCATACTGCACGAAGAATATTTTTAAAAAGTTAATTTTTTTTTTCTCGGTATCGATTAATTACTCGAATCGGAATCTAGACAATTTATTTTATAAAGATTTTATTTTAAATATGGAACTATTTGTTTCCACATCGTATGTTAGATGGAATCGATTTAAAAATCAAACTGGCCAGCAAGATTTGACGCGCTTGCGTGCGTGAAAAAAAAAGGCAGTCTACTAGTAGGCGCGAAAGCATCGCGAAAATAATTAATTTTCTTGTTTGAGTTCTTTTTCAAAAGTTTTAAACATGTCTAGTGACGAAGACATAGATCTAACGCCCGATTTTATTAAAGAAAGGGCAAAAACAGTTGTCGAAAATATATTACCGCCGAACTCGAAAGAAAGATATGTAAAGGCATACGACGAATTTATGAAATGGCGGTCAGAAAAAAAAGTGAAATCTCTTTCTGAAAGTGTTTTTATATCATATTTTGATGAATTATCTAAGAGGCTACAACCTCCCAGTTTATGGTGCTTTTATTCCATGCTAAAATCTACAATGATGACAAAACATGACGTGAATTTTAAAGATTTTTCTAAACTTACTGCTTTCTTGAAAAGGCAGTCTGACGGCTTTAAAAGCAAGAAATCGAAGGTATTTACTGCAGAAGAAGTACAGAAATTCTTAAATGAAGCTCCGGATGAAATTTATGTAGCAATAAAGGTACCTACGTATTTACTTGCCCTTTTTAATAAGTTACCAAAATATTTCACAAAAACTTTTTTTAAAAAAAAGTACCGATTTCAAAACAAATACAAAAAAGTTTAAAATAACTTTTCTTTCGGAAGTCGGTGGCAATAGTCAATGACACAACAAAACAAAGCCACCGACTTCCGAAAGAAAAGTTATTTTAAACTTTTTACCGACTTCAAAAAAAAGGAGGTTATCAATTCGACCCGTATGTATGTAATATTTCCAGAACTGCCCCGTTTTCGTATATGTTAATCTATATCAGCGTCTGAACAAATGTGCCAAATTTCATAAGTGTATGTATGTATGTATGTATGTATGTATGTTTTTATGTTTGTGCACGCATATCTCCGGAACTACAAGTTCGATTTACGTAATTCTTTTTTTGTTGAACTAGGTATTGTTCAACTTAGGGTACACTGCAAGTTTCATCAAAATCGGTTCAGTAGTTTTAGAGATATGGATTTTTTTGCTTACTTGGATTGTGGATTTTCTAAGTCGATTGAATGTTTGCTCGCAATTATCTCGCGTTTGGCTGAACCGATTTTGATGCGGTTTTCAGAAAAGTGTTTGTTACATTCTGAGGAAGGTTTTAGTATATAACAGTAATGAATATTTCGTGACGTTGCCCGCATAGATCCGCTTTGTTGCTCACTTGGATTATAGTTTTCTAAAGACCCGATTATACGGAGATCTTTGTTGAATATCTGAACTAAAAAGGGTAAAATAAAAACTTTTTTTAAAAAAAGAACCGACTTCAAAACCAAACACAAAAAAGTGTAAAATAACTTTTCTTTCGGAAGTCGGTGGCCATAGTCAATGAAATAAAAAACAAAGCCACCGACTTCCGAAAGAAAAGTTATTTTACACTTTTTTGTGTTTGGTTTTGAAGTCGGTTCTTTTTTGTATTTGTTTTGAAGTCGGTACTTTTTTTAAAAAAAGTTTTTATTTTACCCTTTTTAGTTTATTTATTACATATTCAACCCAAATTCTTGTAAAATACAAAATTTTCTTACATATGCACTAATCTTGTAATCCGTCACAACATAAAAAAATCAATATCTCTAAAACTACTGAACCGATTTTGATGAAACTTGCAGTGTACCCTAAGTTGAACAATACCTAGTACAACAAAAAAAGAATTACTTGAATCGAACTCATAGTTCCGGAGATATGCGTGCACAAACATAAAAACATACATACATACACTTATGAAATTTGGCACATTTGTTCAGACGCTGATATAGACTAACATAATATATATGAAAACTGGGCAGTTCTGATAATATTACATACATACGGGTCGAATTGATAACCTCCTTTTTTTTGAAGTCGGTAAAAATACTATGCGAATTTGGTGCCTTTAATACAACTTATGTCTTTTTTATAGGTTGTTCTAATTTTTGGGATATCGGGAGCCTGCAGAACCGTGGAATTCACAAACTTGACAATAGAAAATGTAGAAAAACATAACAAATTACTACTCATAAAACTGCCTAACACGAAAACTAAAATTGACCGGTCATTTTATGCATGTGCATGTGCATGAAGAATTTGCAAATTATGTTGAAAAAAAAATATATAAGCTCTTCTGCCTGAAAACGTGGATACAAATCGTTTTTTTCTTAATTACAGTAAAGGAAAATGCCACAGACAAGTAATAGGAAAAAACAAATTTACAGGCATGCCAAAGCAAATAGCCACATATTTAAAACTGAGTAACGTAGAGTTATACACCGGGCATTGCTTTCGCAGAACATCAGCGACTCTATTGGCTGATTCGGGAGCCAACCTCACTCTGTTAAAAAGGCACGGCGGCTGGAAGTCCAGCAAAGTGGCCGAAGGTTATATCGAAGATTCGATGGCAAACAAAAGCAAAATTACTTCTAAAATAACAGAAAATATAAACTTAAAATCACCACGTCAAAGCACATCATCTGAGCCATTTTTTAATGAAGAAAATAGTACCAGTCAACTGCCGCCATTTACGATGCAAGAACCTCAAGTCACTCAAACTCAAGTCTTATCATCACAAACTCATATTCAAACTATAAATATACCTAAAAAGAACGTGACCATATCTCTTACAAATTGTAATAATTTTACTATTAATTTTAATTAAATACACATTTTTTTCTTTTTAATAAATGTTCATTGAAACCTGCTGTCTTGTTGTTTACTTACCTCACAATCGATATGTAAAGCAGAGTATTTATCTCGGGCGTAAGCATCAATTGCATACTCGGGTTAATTAGCGCCTTCGCTTCGCTCAGGCGCCAAAAACCTCGTACGCAATTGATGTCATACAGCCCTTGGTTAATAATCTACTATTATTGATCAACAAATTGATTGGGTGCTTTAATTGGTAAACAGATTACGATGTGCGGTGCGGAGCGGGGAGTAGACGGTTTCAAGCTACGATAACTTTGATTTTTAATAGTATTTAGAGAACAAACGGGCTTGCTATAGTAGCGTTTAAAAAATGGCGGGTTTAAAATTAAAAGATTCAGGTGAGACGATGAAAAACATGTTTTTGTTGCTTATGCTAGATGTACTTTCTTTCATAAAAGCCTGCCGGGGTCGCGGTACTAACGAGCTACCGTGACCCCGGAACGTAAAGGGCTATTTAAGGACACCGTGGATTATAGTCAGTACAAGTCTGACAGTCGCACCTACAATGCCCTGGGTCCCGGTCGAAAAAAAATATACTATAAAAATATACAAGAGGTTTTCGATATTATACGTGATGAGTGAGTGACTTTTCGTTTTATATGATAACGAAGATATACAATGAATGTTAATTAGTATAAATACGGAACAAATGATTTCAATGACGATCAATGCGATCATAGAAGAAGAAATAGATGACGGTGGTCATATTCAATATTTTATGGTGCAGACTAATGTCAGGTGAAATATCAAACTAGTCCTGGAGCTCGTTGAAGTCGTAGGAGAAAATATTCGATCATTTTTTATACACGCTGTAGATACAAGGCGTTACGACCCGAAGTTAGTTGATAACATTTTGATAAAACCGGCTACGCGCAAGTTATAATAGTACCATTACTGTTCCGTACAAAACGGACGATTTTTTTTCTCTATAAAATCTTGATTAACACCTTACGAACCAAACAATCAAGCACTTCCGACATTTGGCTTCAAGACTGGATCGAACCGAGACTGACCGCTCTTGGCGGCTGAAAACCTCCTGCTGAAGGCTATACGCGGGATCATGCAGTCTATGGCCTTGCGCAGGGCTCCTGAGTGGGCCCTCTCCAAAGCGAACAGCCAAGCTGGTTGCGGTTGCGGTATCCCAAGATCAGGGGATGATCGTCAAACATTGCGTGACCATTTCCGACCACTGCGAGTAATGGATAGCTCGCTGCCCGATCAAGAATTTCACTTGAAAAGCGTTCTTCATTTGTTCTGTTTTTTGTTAAGGAACCCTTATAAATGTCAGTACAAATACATAGGTATCGGTGAGATATATACAAGGTATATTAATCCTAGATAACGCTACAGTGGATCAGCAGCTGCAGTCGTCTAGTGTCGCCATTAAGATGAAGACGTTGCATAAAATCTTAGTGGCCGTGGTGTCGGTGACCTTGCTGGGGTCTATTGCAGGTAATTTTATATCCATTTTCTTTTTTTCGAAATCTTTGATAAGGCGGATTGTATTTTTTGAAACTTCCTCAAATCTTCGCCCTATTTTCAGTGATCTGAATGCAAACTCATTAATAAATACAATTTTCGCACCAAACATGCAAGCATGGATCAGTGTTGAAAATATGAATGAGCAAAATTAATTACATCTCTAAATTGCAAACTACGAACAAGCACTAACATAAATCACTACACATAGATATTTCATGTAACAGTGCAGTTTCAATTGACCTAGTTATTTCAAATAAGTACCAATTACTGCTGCATTTCATATGCTTCTCTCAGCTAGCAAACATAAGAGTTCGCTGAAGAATGTTCAAGAATTGGTCAAATTTTTGAAATCTATGATAGTGAACTCTAAACATATAAAAACATCCAAGTCATCTGTATTTACGTTTATGGGCCCGAGTCAGTGGTCTAACATTCTAGATCCAATCCTAGATGCTTTTCGCGTAATTAAAAGGAAACATATTAAAATTTTAATGTCATGGATTTCCGCAAAGTAACGCCTGATTCCAAGACATGCTTATCTCTTTCTCAACTTCTATATGAATATGAATTTTAAGACTAATTAATACGCTCAAATGTTTTTTTTTTAATTCCAGGTTTGATTACTTGGGGTGTCATAGCGAGCAATAGACGCTCAGCACCCGAAGAGGTGACCGAAATACCTACAGAGGCGACCGAAACATCTACAGAGGCGACCGAAGCACCTACTGTGACTGTGCCGGGACCTCAGACCTTGCCAACTGCAGAAGTAACTGTGCCTGGACCTCAGACCTTGCCAACTGCAGAAGTGACTGTGCCGGGACCTCAAACATTGCCACCAGGAGAAGTGACTGTCCCAGTAACTCAGACCTTACCACCTGGAGATCTAACTGAGCCGGGACCTCAAACCTTACCACCTGGAGATGTTACTGATCCGGGACCTCAAACCTTACCACCTGGAGATGTTACTGATCCGGGACCTCAAACCATGCCA
The DNA here is from genome assembly GCA_950005045.1 of Agrotis exclamationis. Classification (NCBI taxonomy): domain Eukaryota; kingdom Metazoa; phylum Arthropoda; class Insecta; order Lepidoptera; family Noctuidae; genus Agrotis; species Agrotis exclamationis. Next base: position 1,149,798 of record OX465421.1, on the reverse strand, counting down.
CCTGGAGACGTGACTGTGCCAGGACCTCAAACCTTGCCACCTACAGGTGTGACTGTGCCGGGACCTCAAACCTTGCCACCTACAGGTGTGACTGTGCCGGGACCTCAAACCTTGCCACCTACAGGTGTGACTGTGCCAGGACCTCAAACCTTGCCACCTACAGGTGTGACTATGCCAGGACCTCAAACCTTGCCACCTACAGGTGTGACTGTGCCGGGACCTCAAACCTTGCCAACTGCAGAAGTGACTGTGCCGGGACCTCAAACCTTACCACCTGGAGATCTAACTGAGCCGGGACCTCAAACCTTGCCACCTGGAGACGTGACTGTGCCAGGACCTCAAACCTTGCCACCTGGAGATGTAACTGTGCCAGGACCTCAAACCTTGCCACCTGCAGATGTGACTGTGCCGGGACCTCAAACTTTCCCACCTGCAGATGTGACTGTGCCGGGTCCTCAAACTTTCCCACCTGCAGATGTGACTGTGCCGGGACCTCAAACTTTCCCACCTGCAGATGTGACTATGCCGGGACCTCAAACCTTAGCACCTACAGATGCGACTGTGCCGGGACCTCAACTTTCCCACCTGCAGATGTAACTGTGCCGGGAGTCCGCGGGACCTCAAACCTTACCACCTGGAGATGTGGCTGTGCCGGGACCTCAGACCTTGCCACCTACAGATGTGTCTGTGCCGGGACCTCAAACTATCGCATAGGCAGATGTGACTATGCCGGGTCCTCAGACCTTGGCACCTGGAGATGTGACTGTGCCGGGACCTCAAACGATGCCACCGATGAGTGAAATAAAAAAAATTTGAAAAAAAAAATTATTTCATTGACTTTAGTGCCACTAACTATTGAAGAAAGGTTTTTTGTTAGGTACTTTTTTGTGTTATTTTACAAGTGGCTTATTAATTTTTCCAAAAAATTTTTTAGAGAGCTAACGAAGGTCAAACAGTAAAGTATAAATCAAATTAATAATAATGAATGATTATGATGAATTAACAACAACGAAATATATCTTGGTTTATATTTATTAATTAACAGATTAACACAGTAATTTATACGTGAGCGTACACGGCAGATCATTTTATCAGATTATTCGATCATAATCCGAATCCGTGCACAGTTATATTTATTTTATCAAAATATAGGAGTGCCAATTGCCGTGAATTGCGCTATCACCAATTGCAATAAAAAAAAGAAATTATACAGGATGTCCCTGTAAGTGTGGATCAAGGGAGTGACGTAATTTCCAATGTTTTTACCACTGAGTATATAAATTATGACTAGTATTTGCGCGTTGCGCGAGCTGCAAGCAGCTCGCGGGGTCCTTTTTTTGGAGAAGTATTCCTTACCTTTATAAAATTTTGAGAATCCTTAAGAATCTTTAAATGAATTGGAAATTGGTCCTTAAAAGATTTTGTAAATTATATAAAATGTTTTTAATGTTTTGAAAACCCTCATGTACGGATTTATGTATGGACTTCTAAGTAAATCAACTGAATGTTTTTTTTTTGTTCCTACAGTTGATTCACTTAAAAGTCGGTACGAATAAACTATAAAATAATATTCCTTGTAAGTGACTAAGTAAATAATGAAATAAGGTCCTTGCTACTTTTATGCTTTTCAAAACTACTCTATCCCAGAGTAGCATGTGTATTGGAGTGTGCAATATTACCAAGATAGCATTGATTTTTATTTCCTGGTTCGATTCACTCAAAACATAGTAATATCCGCGCTACCAGAAGATATGGTTCCTGGTGCGCTTTGTTTCAAGGTTTCATTATTAGAAGCCTAATCCACCTAAACTACTCGATTTACATAACACTAAGTCATATCTAAAGCTCACCCTTTTGTCTTTTAGTAATAAATATATGATTTGATGTTTAAAAAAAATCCGTATTTTTTGTTGAGGGACGCTTGGAATGAACAATGTACTGTTCGTAAAAGTCCAAGTAGGTCAATGAGTCAAATTCGTCTCTTACGGGGCGGTTAAAATAGGTAATAATGTCCGAACCAGCTTGTTGCGCGGCTTCTACTTTAGTGCCTGGTTTAAAATAAACGGTTTGTTGATTTTCTAAATGCACTGACAGCTGTTTGACGTTGGGTTCGCGCGCGGTCACATCGAATTCCAACGTCCTCCAAGCGGCGTCGCTGGAGTCTATATAACGTTTTGTGACATACTGCTCTATTTCGTTATTTTCATGTTCTTCCGGTACGACAGCTACGCGCCATTCGTCAGGACCCTTAGTGATATATTTAAACAAATACTTAACGACCGTGCGTTGCGAGGAGACTTCCAAGTTGATATGAGCATCGTATTTTAAAAGAAGACTTGCGTTATAAGGAACTACCCAAGTATCATTTACAATTACATCGTTACCGCGATATTTTATAATAGCTTCGTTTTTACTGTCTCTACACAAGTTAATAAATACTTTTTCATCAGAAAAAGTGGTGGCTGTCTCACGTTTTGGAAAAAATTTTGAACATTTACTTTTCTCACTATCCCAACAAGGTAAATTAGTTCTGTGCGAGGGACCGCAAGGACCGTGAATCATGTGATTCAGAAAAGCTTTTCGTAATCTTCCCTCTGCCTCTGATGCATCAGGAATGTCTGCTCTAACAAATTTATCAATATCTATATTTTGGACCTACCTTACCTTACCCTACCTTCAACCCTAAAACAAATATGAGCGTGTGGAAACCGCGCTTTTGAAATTCTATGACGTGCATCATATAAATAAATTTGCCAAACCAATTACCACCTCGGATATCTCTTAATAATTCTGCCAGCTTTAAATTAAAAACTCTAGCACACACAGAAGGATTTACATAGGTGCTTTAAGTGGATTCTTGAATTTCAGGCCACTTGGGATTACAGGTAAAGGTCAAGAAAAATGATGGGTTTCCCAATTTGCTTACTATTGCAATAGCATCACTATATTTTCCTTTCAAGTATCCCCCCCCCCCCGTAAAAGAGCTGGGCCAAAAACGCGACCTGGTACAAATCCCTCTCCCTGAATCGTTTCATCTCGACGAATTTGACGTACGACTTCAATGCTCATTTCAACTTCTTGCAGTGGAGCGGACCTCAGTGCATTATCAGAGTTATGTTTTTGTGGATTTGATATAAAACGTAGGCGTTCTTCTATGATTCGGCAATGCATGTCAACTAACCATTCTTCCGATAGCCTACCTATATCATAAAATCGTGGCTCCGACAATAACAAGCAGCGAACGTATTTTGCTTGGGTTAATTTATTTCCATTATTATCTACTTTGTTCGAGTACCAACCCTCATTACCCTCAGGATAAAATAATGGATACTGAATACTTTCATATAACGGATGCATTATATCTACAGTGTGTGGTTTCTTATCACCGTTTTTCCAAACTGCTATGCAATGAGGTATAAAATTTTCGCGTTCTGTACTAATATTGGCCGCGACTTCTCTACCAACAAGTAAATCTCCTAAAATGTTCCCGTGGGTTGAGCGAGACGTTTGCTGAAATTTAATAAAAGCCTGATCGGATGGTTATTAATCGTTTAAAACATTCGATAAAAGGATTGACGTTATGTAAAAAGTTGGTTATGCAACTAATTACCTGCCTATCAAGTTTCATATTTGCGGCAATTTGTTCGCGTTCATTTGTATCGTTAATGTATAGTCCTAAATTATTTACGCTACCAGTGTAAGCTAAATCAAAAACTCTATGATAGACTCGACCTTGAATTTTAAGAAAAGACTGATATTCCCGTTGGTTTTTGGTCATCATCATCATCATATCAGCCGTAAGACGTCCACTGCTGAACATAGGCCTCCCCTTTAGACTTCCAATAGGACCGGTTGTAAGCGGCCTGCATCCAGCGTGATCCTGTGGCCTTCATAAGATCGTCTGCCCACCTAGTGGGTGGACGTCCTACGCTGCGCTTGCCGGTGCGTGGTCTCCATTCGAGAACCTTACGGCCCCATCGGCCATCAGTTCTGCGTGCTATGTGGCCTGCCCACTGCCATTTCAACTTGCTAATTCGTTGGGCTATGTCGGTTACTTTGGTTCGTCTAAGAATCTCCTCATTTCTGAGTCGATCGCGCAGAGAGACTCCAAGCATAGCCCTCTCCATAGCTCGTTGGACTATACTGAGCTTACTAATGAGGCCTACAGTAAAGGACCACGTTTGGTTTTTGGTACCCGTGAGAAACGCCTAAGGCACTGAAGGCAAATAAATTATTGTACCCTCGCGGCCTACTCAGAAACGAAGGGTGAGAGCTCTTCGGTTAACGGCATGAAATTTTGTATGTTGTAGGCGCCCGATCCACAACACCATTGTTTTCTAGATTTTTCTTCTTCAAAGAGACGCGCATTACAAGTTGGACACCTAAAAGTGTCTGAAGAAGGCAAGCACGTTTTTTTTTTAAAGAAAATATTTTTATTACGTTTAACTCAGTGTCCCTCTTCTGTGCTATTAAGTTTTTAGATTGATGTAGCGGTGTGTCAACACGACGGCTGTTTTTATTATATTTTTCAGTGGCTATTTGATTTATTTCAGGGTTCTGCTTGGTATAACGGTGTACAGCATCGCGATTAATTTCTGGATTTTCTATTGTATATTTTTTTACGGCATCGCGATGAATTTCTGGATTTTTCTTGGTATATTTTTTAACAGCATCACGATGTATTTACAGTTTTTTTTGTATCATATTTTTAACCGCATCCAAATGAGCGTTTGCTCTAGTACATTTCCTGCCACGTTTTTGTTTTTTGGGTCGACCTCTCTTTGTTGGCGCCACTTTGGTGTCAACTACTACCGGTTCAGGGGTTTCTTGAAATCTAAACAATATAGATTGTGATTCTGATAATTGATTATGATCTGTTGATGCCGGGCATTCGAAGTCTATTATAGACTCGATAGACGACGGCAATGGCAATGCAGATCATACAACTAAATTTTCAATAGTTTGATAATTGATAACGCGTAGTCTGTGTATTGAATACTGACCTACACCTATATTTCGCATTAACAGCAATCTGGCTAATTCGCGAATCGAATAACATTTAAACAGACGTGCTACTCCACATGTAGAATTTAATTTGTTATATTCATCTACTGCATGACTGTTAAATAAATAAATAAAATGCACCATCGAATCTCCAAAAAGAAACTGTATAGTCTTGCCCGGTAAATATCATGCTATCCGTCTCATCATTGTGGTTTGCGTCGAAAACATTGGATTCAATTATGTTTGCAAGAGTTAAAATATCGTATTAATTTTCTGAAATTTGAGGATATACTCCATTTGTAATCCAATTAGCGGTCATATTTTCAATTTGCGCTCTATTGTTTCCGACGACAATCTCCGTAGGCAATTCCTCGGGGTTCAAAAATATGACACCCTTCGGTAGAAATGGTTTAAGCGACATTTATATAAAGTGTCTCCACTTTGGAGAATGACATCGATATCGTGACAAGTCAGATTTCGATGTCTGCAAACTGACAATACTGACGCGCAAGCGGACATTGCCACACATTGAGCGTTATTACCCTTATAATTGCTACTCCCTTGGTGTGTAGTTCCTAAAACATTAACAAAAATACAAGGTCAAGTGCAAGGTAGATATAAAGTTACAAGAGGGAGAATATTTTGTAATGACAAAACTTGTCCCCATTGATTGGATAAATGGATTCCAGACAGCTCGCTGACAGACAGACGAAAATAGGCAAAAAACAAAATAATGTTTATTTTTATTTATTAGCTTTCCTCCAATTTTCAACTTATTTTTATTATTTGTTATTATGTATAGCAGCAACCGAAATCTATATTCTTGATCATGAGCTACAGCCCACTAACAGACAGATGGACGGACGGACGAACAGCAGTCTTAGTACATAATAAGATTCTTTCCTAATTTTGATTTGAATTTTGCACTTCATGAGTCGTAGCAGGTTCTAAGTTTGCTTATATCTCGAAAACAATGCGTCCTATCGCAAAAATAATGAAAAACGTGCCCTCTTTTTTTTGGATCATTTTCTAAATCAGCACCTCCAAATCACTCGAAAACGATACCCATATCAATATTTTTGAATAAAATCAAGTCTGAGAAGTTGTTGAGAATAGAATAAAACAAAACTTGAGAGGTGTCAAGGGACACCCGGATAAAACGAAGTTACTGTATACAACTTAACAAAAGTAATCGTCGCGACACCACACTGTGCAATGCGACCGAATTACATAAAATGGTTGTCTTGTTTTTTACCGATTTATCCTACTGGTGGGAATCAGTAGGACAAATCGGTAAAACAAGTGAAGGTCGGAAAACATTTGCTTAACTATAGCAAGAAAAAAAAACAGTTGCAAGCGATTTTCGACCTTATTGACATTTATGCAAACACCGGATTTTAATGAAAGAGCAAGTAAATTTTAAATGTCAATAAGGTCGAAAATTGCTTAAACCTTTTTTTTTACTTGCTTTACGATAACAAGTTAAAAAAAGGTTCAAGCGATTTTCCACCCTCCACTTCACTCCGCTCTGCTCCACTCCACTCCACTCCACTCCAGTTCATTCCATGGTAATAAACACATTACCCTCCTTTGCGTTGCGCAGTCGGTAAAAAGTGTCGTGACAACTTTTCCCCTTAATTTTTTCCGTCTAGCCCCCTTCGCAACGCGCGATAAGGAACTTCGTTCCAAAAACAGGACCCCCTAAAACATTATAAAACTAATTCAATAAAAAAAAGAAATAAAAAAAAAGAGAGAATTCCTTAGAATAGTTAAAAGAATTTTAAAATCCATTAGAGCACTTAAAAGATTTTGAAACCCCTTAAGAACCCCCTAATCCAATCTAAAACCTTATCAAAAACTCAGAAGGGAGGCATAAGGGGCAACTGTGAAAAATGTTTTTTTCTTTTCCGAGCCTCTATACGAATCCGTAAAAAAACAAAACTCGGATCTCTTAGTTTCAGAGATACGATGAGGGGATGGGTGAAGAGGGGGGAGTTTTGAAAAATGATTTTGACCAACCCTGTGCCCCTTGATATAAATCTGGAAAAAAATGTTGCAAGTCTGTTAACTTCCGAGATAAAGATAAAAAAAAAAGATAAAGATAAAGATCACCCTAAAACCAAACAAAACACGGGTCTCTTAGTTTCCGAGATACGATAGGGAGGGGAGGAGGGGTACAAAAGCACTCAACCTTCGTTACGCTACGGAGGTCGCCGGCTCGCTTCGCTCGCCACCTTTCCCCTTCGCTCCACTCGGTCTCGCAGGTTCGCTCCACTCAGGACCTACCTACCAACGGAAAGCTATCGTGACCTTATCCCTACGCTACGCTACGTTTCGCTTTACCGCTATCTAGTTTCCGAGATACTATGGGGGGAGGGGTGAGGGGGAGCGGGGTGAGTTTTGAAAAATTACTTTGACATACTCTGGACCCCTTGATATGAATCTGAAAAAAAAAATGTTCCAAGTCTCTTCTGAGATCCGCCTAAAGGGGGGGGGGGGGGAGAAGGGGGGCAAGGGGGGGAACTTTAATTATTTTTTTTTACTTTTCCGAGCCTCCTCTATACGAATCCGTAAAAAAACAAAAGACGGGTCTCTTCGTTTCAGAGATACGATGAGGGGATGGGTGAAGAGGGGGAAGTTTTGAAAAATGATTTTGACCAACCCTGTGCCCCTTGAAATAAATCTGAAAAAAATGTTGCAAGTCTGTTAACTTCCGAGATCCTCCTAAAGGGGGTAGAAGGGGGGCATGGGGGGGGAACTTTAAAAAGGGGTTTTTACTTTTCCAAGCCTCCTCTATACGAATCCCTAAAAACAAACAAAACACGGGTCTCTTAGTTTCCTAGATACGATGTGGGGAAGGGGGAAATGGGCAAGAAGGGGGAGTTTTGAGAAATGATTTTGACCAACTCTGAGCCCGTTGATATGAATCTGAAAAAAAAAAGTTGGAAGTCTGTTAACTTCCGAGATCCGCCTAAAGGGGTGAGAAGGGGGGCAAGGGGGGGGAACTTTAAAAAATCTTTTTACTTTTCCGAGCCTCCTCTATACGAATCCGTAAAAAAACAAAACACGGGTCTCTTAGTATCCGAGATACGATGGGGGGAGGGGTGAAGAGGGGGAGAGGGGGGAGTTTTGAAAAATGATTTTCACCAACTCTGAGCCCCTTGATATGAATCTGAAAAAAAAAATGTTGGAAGTCTGTTAACTTCCGAGATCCGCCAAAAGGGATGAGAAGGGGGGCAAAGGGGTGAACTTTAAAAAAATTTTTTTAGTTTTCCGAGCCTTCTCTATACGAATCCGTAAAAAAGCAAAACACGGGTCTCTTAGTTTCCGAGATACGATGGAGGGAGGGGTGAGGAGGGGGAGAGGGGGGAGTTTTGAAAAAGATTTTGACCAACTCTGGGCCACCTGATATGAATCTGAAAAAAAAAGTGTTGCAAGTCTATTAACTTCCGAGATCCTCCTAAAGGGGGAGAATGGGGGCAAGGGGGGGGGGGGAACTTTGCAAATTGGTTTTTACTTTTCCGAGCCTCGTCTATACGAATCCGTAAAAAAACAGAACACGGGTCTGTTAGTTTCTGAGATACGATTTAGAGGCCAAAAAGGGGAGGCTTGATACTTTTGCCTTACTCATGAGAGTTACTTGTATGTTTGCTGTCCGTCACCCCGTAGTTACCCTTCACCCGCTCAACCTTCGTTACGCTATGGAGGTCGCCGGCTCGCTTCGATCGCCACCTCCCCCTTTCGCTCCACTCAAGACTTACCTACCACCGGAAAGCTATAGTGACCTTATCCCTACGCTTCATTTTACCTGTGTGATTTTTTTTTATTTGAAAAATGGTTTTTATTTTTCCGGGGCCTCCTCTATACGAATCCGTAAAAAAACAAAACACGGGTCTCTTAGTTTCCGAGATACGATGGGGGGAGGGGGGAGGAGGGGGGATGAGGGGGAGGAGGGGGGAGGGGGGAGGGGGGAGGAGGGGGGAGGAGGGGGGGAGGGGAGAGTTTTGAAAAATGATTTTGACCAACTCTGGGCCACCTGATATGAATCTGAAAAAAAAAGTGTTGCAAGTCTGTTAACTTCCGAGATCCTCCTAAAGGGGGGAGAAGGGGGGCAAGGGGGCGGGAAACTTTGCAAAATGGTTTTTACTTTTCCGAGCCTCGTCTATACGAATCCGTAAAAAAACAGAACACGGGTCTGTTAGTTTCTGAGATACGATTGGGAGGGGGGGTAGGGAGGCCAAAAAGGGGAGGCTTGGTACTTTTGCCTTACTCATGAGAGTTACTTAAGTTAAGTTCTCTGCGTCACCCCTTAATTTACCTTTCACCCGCTAAACCTTCGTTACGCTATGGAGGTCGCCGGCTCGCTTCTATCGCCACCTTCCCCCTTCGCTCCACTCAAGACTTACCTACCACCGGAAAGCTATAGTGACCTTATCCCTACGCTTCATTTTACCTGTGTGAATTTTTTTTTATTTGAAAAATGGTTTTTACTTTTCCGGGGCCTCCTCCATACGAATCCGTAAAAAAACAAAACACGGGTTTCTTAGTTTCCGAGATACGATGGGGGGAGGGGTGAGGAGGGGGAGAGGGGGGAGTTTTGAAAAATGATTTTGACCAACTCTGGGCCCCTTGATATGAAAATGAAAGAAAAATGTTGCAAGTCTGTTAACTTCCGAGATCCGCCTAAAGGGGGGAGAAAAGGGCCAAAGGGGGGGGGGGAACTTTGAAAAATGGTTTTTACTTTTCCGGGGCCTCCTCTATACGAATCCCTAAAAAAACAGAACACGGGTCTCTTCATTTCTGAGATACGATTGGGAGGGGAGGGGGAGGCCAAAAAGGGGAGGCTTGGTACTTTTGCCCTACTCATGAGAGTTAGATGTAAGTTTGCTGTCCGTCGGTACTGTTACTTTTCCAAGCCTCCTCTATACGAATCCGTAAAAAAACAAAACACGGGTCTCTTAGTTTCCGAGATACGTTGCGGGGAGGGTGAAGAAGGGGAGCGGGCAGAGTTTTGAAAAATGATTTTGACCAACTCTGGGCCCCTTGATATGAATCTGAAAAAAAAATGATTTAAGTATGTTAACTTCCGAGATCCGCCTAAAGGGGGGAGATGTGGGGCAAGGGGGGGGGGGGAACTTTGAAAAATTGTTTTTTTCCGAGCCTTCTCTATAAGAACCCGTGAAAACAAACAAAACACGCGTCTCTTAGTTTCCGAGATACGATAGGGGGGGAGAGGGGTGCAAAAGGGGGTTTCGGCACATTTTCCCCACTCGTAGAACCTACCACCGGAAAGCTATCGTGACCTTATCCCTACGCTTCGCTTTACCGCTACCTAGTTTTTCCGAGATACGTTGGGGGGAGGGTGAAGAAGGGGAGCGGGGGGAGTTTTGAAAAATGATTTTGACCAACTCTGGGCCCCTTGATATGAATCTGAAAAAAAAATGTTTTAAGTCTTTTTATTTCTGAGATCCGCCTAAAGGGGGGGGGGGGGGGAACTTTGAAAAATGGTTTTTACTTTTACGAGCCTCCTCTATACGAATCCGTAAAAACAAACAAAACACGGGTCTCTCAGTTTCTGAGATACGATAGGGAGGGGGGGAGGGGTGCAAAAAGGGGGGTTTGGCACGTTTCCAACACTCGTGAAAGTTACTTAAAAGTTTGCTTGTCCACTTCACCCACTCGACCTTCGTTACGCTACGGAGGTCGCCGGCTCGCTTCGCTCGCCACCTCCCCCCTGCGCTCCACTCAAGACTTACCTACCATCGGAAAACTATAGTGACCTTATCCTAACGCTACGCTACGCTTCATTTTACTGCGACCTAGTTTCCGAGATACGATGGGGGGAGGCGTGAAGAGGGGGAGAGGGGGCGTTTTGAAAAATGATTTTGACCAGCTCTGTGCCCCTTGATATGAATCTGAAAAAAAAATGTTGCAAGTCTGTTAACTTCCGAGATCCGCCTAAAGGGGGGAGAAGGGGGGCAAGGGGGGGACTTTGAAAAGTGGTTTTTACTTTTCCGAGCCTCCTCTATACGAATCCATAAAAACATACAAAACACGGGTCTCTTAGTTTCCGAGATACTATAGGGAGGGGGGTGGTGTGCAAAAAGGGGGGTTTGGCACGTTTCCCCCACTCGTGAAAGTTACTTGTAAGTTTGCTTGTCGTCACCCCTGAGTTACGCTTCACCCACTCAACCTTCGTTACGCTACGGAGGTCGCCGGCTCGCTTCGCTCGCCACCTCCCCCCTTCGCTCCACTCGGTCTCGCAGGTTCGCTCCACTCAGGACCTACCCACCACCGGAAAGCTATCGTGACCTTATCCCTACGCTACGCTACGCTTCGCTTTACCGCTACCTAGTTTTTCCGTGATACGATGGGGGGGGGGGGATGAAGGGGGGGGGAGGGATGAGTTTTGAAAAATGATTTTGATATACTCTGGGCCCCTTGATATGAATCTGAAAAAAAAAACTTTGCAAGTTTGTTAACTTCCGAGATCCGCCTAAAGGGGGGAGAAGGGGGTCAAGGGGGGGAACTTTGAGAAATAGTTTTTACTTTTCCGAACCTCCTCTATACGAATCCGTAAAAAAACAAAACACGCGTCTCTTAGTTTCCGAGATACGATAGGGGGAGGGGTGAAGAGGGGGAGATGGGGGAGTTTGGAAAAATGATTTTGACCAACTCTGGGCCCCTTGATATGAATCTGAAAAAAAAAATGTTGCAAGTCTGTTAACTTCCGAGATCCGCCTAAGGGGGGGAGAAGTGGGCAAGGGAGGGGGGAACTTTGAAAAATGCTTTTTACTTTTCCAAGCCTCCTCTATACGAATCCATAAAAAAACAAAACACTGGTCTCTTAGTTTCCGAGATACGCCATGGAGGGGGGAGAGGGGGGGCGAAAAGGGGAGGTTTGGGATTTTTCCCATACTCACGAGAGTTGCTTGTTTACGAATCTGTCAAAATATACCCACCTTCCCCTTCACCATCTGGGAGAACAATTATGTCAGTCAGTGAGTGAGTGAGTGGTAATCGAGCTTTATACTCGTATAGTATAAATAATAATGCAACTATTTACGTTTCAAAAGTTATTACCATATTCTTGTTTATACAGGCAACAAAAGCTTAGAGATTGAATTAAATTGAATTTCCCAACTTTGAAACTACTAAATCCCATTAATTAATACTTCAAAAGAATCTCTATTCCTTGGAGAAAGAAATCTTTCTAATACGTGGTCAACTTACTAACTTAGATTTTGCTTAAAAAATCCCAAAAAAATTATATACTCTTCCTCTTTACATTGATTCCAGGCCCTGTAGCCATGTAACAAACGATAAACGCAAACGCTGAGTAGGCTTTAATAGATTTTCAACTTTATGTGCTTGGGTATAACGTTGAAGATCTAGTGAAGATTGCTTATCGTTTTCGATCTTTCCTGTCGCTAACGCTCAGAAATCATAAACAGATTTTCGACTTTGGGTTCTAAGATTTAAAGTTGAAAGTCTATTGGGAAGAACCGGGCGTTTACGATTATCGTTTGCGACTTGTTGTGATTTGCCTAGCCGCTGAGATGTCTCACCTGCCCCAGGTGAGACATCTCAGCGGCTCAGCATGGTGGGAATGAAGTGGGAAGAGATAGCAGTTCTACCTCTATCAGTTCGCCGAGACTTCAATTTCAGAAAACCAGCAGTAGACCAGATGTTCAACATTTTTCATTTATTTGAGATGAGTTTACTCTTGACTCAAGTCCAAGTCAAAGATGATTGAGACAAAGCCTACGATGGAGCGAGCTTGCCCAGAAGAAGCATGTTCACACTAACTTTGAAGAGATTCGCGGTGTATGCGTTCGGAAACACCGACGCAGAAAGTAAATTCCACTCCTTTGCTGTGCGCATTATGAAGGAAGATTGAAAGCGCCTGGTGCGAATTGGTGGAATAGCAACTGAGTATAATGATAATTAGCATTACGTCTAGAAGTCCGATGGTAGAAGAGGTCCGGTGGGATAAGATCGTAGAGATCATGAAGTTCTGGCTTCACAAGGGGGCCAATGGGTTCAGAGTCGATGCCTTACCCTACATGATCGAAGCTAATCCTGCTGACCATGAAAGAAAGTACCCAGATGACCGCCGAGTGGGTTGTTCCAGTTTGAACCCTATGAGCTCGGGTATACCGTCCCACTGTATAATAAGGGCTTCATTGATTTGTATGATTTTGTGTATGAATGGAGGGAATTTATTGACAAGTGTGATAAGGAGCATGGAGAACATGCTCTCTTTGGCAAGTATTTGAAGAGAGAGCCCTTACATCCATAACACAAGTTTAATCTTAGCTTGGGTGCCAGAGGATTAATCTTAGTGGTACTTTTACAATTTTCTTTTTAGGTTAATATTTTGTTCTACCCATTGTCGCATAAAATTGAAAAAACTAATTTATTTTGTTTATGGAGCGATATGATTGAACGCAGCACATCACATCTAGTCCAAGATACCAGAGCGATCTGACATTATAACTTAGTTTCACATTGTTATCTAAGTAGCAAAACTTTTTAATTTAATAATTCCAATCTTGCACAAGTATTCAATCTACTAAGAAAGCCCCAAATTATTATACTTCAGTTAACAACAAATTGGAGATTGGAAATTTTGAAATTACAATATTTAATACTTTATGATTTTCGTTTTCCTGTAATACTGGTATTTTAGTTACTTCGTTAAAGTTCGTAATAGGGCTAAGCGGTCTTAAGAAATTATTTGCTTTGAGCTTCTCACATTGTGGGTCGACCCTGTTTCATATTCTTGTGGTACTGAACTAATACTGGATCGATGAGAAGCGTTGCTGCTACAGCCACCACCAGTACTATAAGAAATTATAAATGTTTGTGGGCCTGATGGTTTTGTCATAGCAGCAACTTGCGCTTGTCACTAACGCTATTAATAAATTAGCAATAGTAATTATGTGTACATGTATGATTCGACAATTTTCGAACTCTTGCTGTACTTAACTCGTGTAGTTAACACGAAATTATTTTTGTTCGAGTATTTCCTGGTGTTATTCCACCAGTACCCCTAAGTTCCGCACAATAAATATTTTAATTGTTAAATAAACAAAAATGTAAACAAGCAGCTGTTTATGTGTAAGTTATAAATGATGAAATTATTTAATTAAAAGATTTTTTTGTAAATATGCTGTTTTATTTTTAGGTATTATTTCTATTGTATAGTTTAGAAACCGGATTTTTTTCTAGACTTAATCCAAATATGATTAAGTCTAGAAAAAGTTAAAGTTGAATTAAAAACAAGAAAAACTTGTATTAAAAAATTCTTGAATAATAATAGATAGCCGATGACAAAACAAAACGCAGTTATAGGAATAACACGTATTCTAAGTAATCCTATATCGTCCAAGAGCAAAATAGAGGATACGGAGGTGTAACCTGAGATACACCCTCAAATTATACCCATAATATTTGAATTTCGTGTGCTACGGGGTGACGGTATTGTTATCGACCATGCGCTAATCCAGATCCCAGGCTGCTCAGAAATTCTTGATTCCTCCACCTTATGCTAAGAGTTATCGTTTGCTACCACTAAACCAATGAGGCTGTTATTAGCAGTACCTGGTTGACATTTTGTTGAACTGACAAACAAATCTTTACTTTTCATTTTTATTTTTTGTGTTCCTATTTTAATTTTTTTTTTTTAGTTCTATAATATTTTTTTGTTTCCCATTTAGTTTCGTGCCAATAGATTTTCTTTATTTCTTTCTTTCACATTCTATCAGCCAAGAGAGACATTCATTCATGTCTCCATTCTTGAAGTAATTAAGCAAAGACCTAATGAATAATATACAAATAGGTTGAAATGATTAGATAAAATTCAATCTACTATCGGATAACTTATTTATCGATAAGAAATAATAATTGGTAAACAGATACTTTGGTTGCGGTACGAGCGAGAAATGGACGGTATCAAGCAACGATAATACTTTTTAATTTTAATAGTCTTTAGTGGAAAAACTGGCACGGTGGAAAAACTTGTTAAAGATTATAAAAAAGGCGATTTTAAAAGTATATTTAACAGAACAGATTTAGAAGAGACGATGAAGTACAGGCTTTTATCCATTCAATTAAGAAGACACATTTATATTTTTATATCTGTGTTTTAGTGATATATACGTTTCTTTAGGCATTTCAATGATATTTCCAAGAGCCTTATAAACATGGCTATTTGACTGAAAAGTTTTAATTGGTCTTCAATTTATAAGAGTAGATAATAATATAAAATTGCACGCAAGATTAGTTCTTAACTATGGCACGCGCGCGTATTCATAATAACCATAATACTATAAGGGCCACCTTATAGTAGACTACACTAGCAGCATAAATAAAAACTGCAATCAAAATTCATGTCCTGCAGGGCTATTGGCTAACTTGATAGTCACTGACCAGCAGTGGTCAACCTGAACTTGGATGGCTACCTGTTATGAAGCTTAGTTGAGGAGTGGAGTGCCTCAAGAGCGATATTTGATTTAAGAAACACTAATACATTTATCAGTTTCATTGCAAATGCAAAAGCCAATACGAAATTTACCTTTTGACAGCTATTTAATGGTCACCCACCACACAGACACCGAGATAGTTACGCAATAGCCTCGCTAAAGTATACAAATAATTCGATTGACAATAATCATAGAGTGAGCGACCTGTAAAAGTCGGACTCGTCTCGTTCTTAATAATAAAGTCGAAACTTTGTAGACTTGACAACTAACACAGTTCTAATATTACCTTTTTTCCTTCAAAAGTATTTAAGGAGCCTGTGAATAAATCATCTTCATTGATCGAGTGACGATGTTTCCAGACCGTCATATTGTTACAAACATATTGATTCTTAGCTAGCCTCGCCCCCTGGGTTTTATCAAACATATTATTATTTTCTAATGATAAAATACCATCAACTTCGCTTAAATTACTTTGAATATTACTGAAGGCCGACTTAATATGGATTGTCACTAATGTTAGGTCAATAGAGTGAGAGATCAATTTATACCGGTTCTAAATATTCTTATCATTATCATCGTTTTGACATAGAAATGATAATTTTACATTCTTACCCATGATTATTAGATTAAAAATATGATTAATCACATTTTAAACAAAAATGAAATATGTAAATAAATGTTTTACGACCTTCTAGTGGCTTCTGAAAAAAATTGAGTAGGCCTCATCAAATGACAATCATTTTCAAAGCGTTTTGTATTTCTACTACTAATTTCAGCAGAATTAGAGGTAACTTCTCAATGCGTTTTTACTTTCTTTCTTATTGTTTGATAATGCTCTATATAAATCTGTGTTCTTTTATAAAGTGTTCTTTTGTACGACCATTATTGAACACTCTTCAATGTCCTGTTGAATAACATATACATGTTCAGATACAATTTGTATCCGTACTGGAACAAACAATGGTACTCGGTGTATTGGTAATTGTATGGTGCTCTCGTATCACAGTAGTACGCAGTATAATTTTCAGATAGGCGGCTACTCTGCTTGTCCGTGGATAATAGCCGGCTTCACATCCGCTGCTTCTAGTGATGTAGTGTACTGAGGTTTAGGTAGGTCCCTAATATCATACTCAAGCCTTTTTCCCATTTCGGTTGAAAGAAACTTCATAACGGTCACGATCTTTACATGCTTGTTTTCAATACTGGAAACAAATTAGACTAAATGTTAAAGAATTAAGTGTATTAATTTTATAAAGTGCGCTTTATTTAGGTACCTACATTACTTTAGATTATAATTTATGTAAGTCCTTCGATCGGATCCAGGGACACCTTTCCAACTTTTTATTTTTGAACCCTTTTACAGATCACCATCAGTTATAAATTACTTGTTGAGTCCTCCCGCCCTGGGTAGCGTAAGGGACTGTCAGAATCGTAATGACTAAATTATCACCCTGACCCTTCAGTTTCCATTGCGTACAGGGTAAGAAAATTGCTACGTAAAACGCTCTGGATGTCCAGCGCGGCGGCTAAATCGTGAGGTTGAGGATATAATATAATATAATATAATATTCCACAACTATCACACAACGCCATCTAGTCCCAAGCTAAGCAGAGCTTGTGTTATGGGTACTAGACAACTGATAAACATACTTATATATTTCTAAATACATACATATTATAGATAAATTACACCCAGACACAGAACAAATGATCGTGCTCATCACACAAACATTTGTCCTGTGTGGGAATCGAACCCACAACCTCCGGCATAGCAGTCAGGGTCACTAACCACTAGACCAACAGGCCTCCTCTCACTCACTAATCAAAATCTTTTGTTAGCCTTACTGCTTCGCATAACTATGACTATGCTTCCCATTCCCCCTCGCACCGCAGTTTGGTCTCAATAAGTGCGAAAGGCCGCCGCCACCTTTTACCTCCGTGAGGATACAATGGTACTCCGCATAAGCTGGACACAACTCCACCGTGTCCTCCGGGCGGCCCACACAGTGGTGACATCTGGGCGCCTCCTAGGTACCTCCCAGCCAATCCGACTCAGGTACCTCCGAAATTCAGTGTCCGGAAAAACGTTCATCTGGCCGAAGGCGAGGACGCCACAGCGCCTCTCCAGTCACTCCTCTATCGTTATTCTGCTATTATCCCACTTCATTTGTTGTCGGCGCATCATTTCTTCTTTGTCCATACTTCTCTATTACTCCCCATTTCAACATTCACTTCCTTTTATGCCTTCCTCATGTGCACGCATACACCACGTGCTATACCAACCTAATTCTTGATATGTTGCATGAACTTTGTCAAGTAAACTTTCATGATTTGCACGCATACACCGCGTGTTTAAATACCTACTTAATTATGCATTTAAGTGCGCAGTAACAAGATACGATACCTCCAAATGACTGAGCTATCAGATCACAGGGAAGTATTATCTTAATTTCATGTAATAATGAAACAATCAGGCATCAGCCTAGATAAATGTTTATAACAGAAGCCGATAAGAAGTCTTTAAATACGGGCCTATTAATGTGGAGTTCGTAAATTAAAAATGTCGTGGAAGAAGCCCGTGGGGTTCTCGGTGCTCACCGCTGTGGTCGTGGGGACGGTCGTGGGAGTGGTGGTGTGGGCCGTGATGAGGGAAGAAGAGGTAACACCACCACCACCACCGGAGCTGAGAGAACTTGATTGGTGGGAACATACTGTGATATACCAGATCTATCCCAGGTCTTTCAAAGACGACGATGGTGATGGAATTGGAGATCTGAAAGGTGAGTTCCTGTAAACTGATGATTTTTAAATATTTTATGTTACTTGCGATCATAGGTTTTCAATTTTGTACCACTTTTCAAAGATAAATTCAAAACTACGATTCAGCAAACCCTAAAGGGTCGTTAATTAATTTATATTTAGCGTAAAAGGGGTGACATTTGTGAAAGGCGAGACAGTCGGACCTGTTTAACCGTCTTAATTAGATTTAAGATCTACTTGAAAGTGTTTTGAACTAACTCATTTAGGCGAAGTGTTATTCTGTATTATAAAACTACAATCGGGTTTGCCTTAGATAAACTGGTTTGTGCGATATAGTCAATACACATAATCACTTATAGGGTTCATTCATGTCCTTGGGAGTTGCCAACTGTTCTAAACGAGAAAAATTAACTAAAATTTTAATTGTTCATAAAACTTCTCTTGCAAATACTGCCACTAATTCCACTATTTACATTTCAAGTTTTAGCTACGATGGTCCTAAGGCTGGATTTCCACTGAGCCGGAGCGGAGCTGAGCGGAGAGCGATTCACCAATCACATGGCTTGAGTGAAGAAGAGATGTGGATTTCAAGCCATGTGATTGGTGAATCGCTCTCCGCTCCGCCTCAGTGAAAACACAGCCTAAGACGACCCCTTGAAGCACACACACATTTTTTCATGTTTTCATTGGTGACTTTAGTTGGATTCTAGATGATTTTTTAATGGTATGTAGGGATGTCCTAGACATAAGAATATTCCTATTTTATTCTTTTTTGTCCTATCAATCAGTTTATTCGCAGGACATCTATCTGCGAACGGCTTATTTTCGAACCACCAGAAATAATAAATTAATCTTAATTCTTATGTTTCCCTAGGTATTACCAGTAGACTGGAACATCTAGTAGACCTTGGGGTTGGAGCTCTTTGGATGTCGCCTATCTTCCAATCTCCTATGAAAGACTTCGGGTACGATATCAGCAACTTCTACGACATACATGACGAATATGGAACCATGCAAGATTTCGATGACTTAGTGAAAAAGGCAAAAGAATTGGGTAAGGGATAGCAAATTAAATTCGACCATTTTAATGACCTGGAGAGTGGAGATGAAATGAAGAAACTTATTTAGTGTAAAGTAGTACCAACTTTTATATGCATAGGTACTGTTTATTTTCCAGGTTTAAAAGTCTTATTAGATTACGTGCCCAACCACGC
Source organism: Agrotis exclamationis (assembly GCA_950005045.1). Classification (NCBI taxonomy): domain Eukaryota; kingdom Metazoa; phylum Arthropoda; class Insecta; order Lepidoptera; family Noctuidae; genus Agrotis; species Agrotis exclamationis. The sequence continues at coordinate 1,130,333 of OX465421.1, read as the reverse complement.
CAGTAATGAATCTGACTACTTCATCAAATCAGAAAACAGAGACCCAGAATACGAAAACTGGTTCGTGTGGGCTGATCCTCGGATTGATCCAAATAATCCTGGTTCGGATTTGCCTTCCAACTGGGTAAGTCCATCAACACTACAGAAATTGTATAAATAGCCTTAGCAGTGATATTTACTTTTATTTTATCATTGATACAGATCAGTCAATTCGGTGGCTCAGTCTGGACATGGAGCGACAAACGGCAGCAGTATTACCTCCACCAGTTTGCCGTTGAACAACCTGACTTCAACTTCCGAGAGCCAGCCGTTAAAGAAGAAATGGTCAAGATCATGCTGTTCTGGATTTCTCGGGGAGCTGATGGGTTCAGAGTGGATGCCATCCCTCATCTATTCGAAACACCTCCTGATGAAAATGGTATCTACCCCGATGAACCTTTGTCAGGGAATATGTTTTTGAATGCTAACCAGACTGGGTATACTACGCAGATACATGTGAGGGATCTAATAGAGCTGTACGATGTTGTGTACGATTGGAGAGAGGCTGTGGACAAGTGGGCGGCGGATAATAATTCGGAGACAAAGTAAGTGAATTTTCAGATTTTAAATTCGTTCGAGTAATTCTATAGGTATAGAATGTAAAAGAGCTTTAAGTTGTTTAACGATTCCCTGACTTAACAAACCGCTGCTTTCCGCTCATCCAGGGTACTTCTGGCCGAAGCCTACGCTAACATCAGCATGACGATGTTATATTACGGAGATGAAAAAGGGAGAATCGGTGCTCACTTCCCGTTCAACTTCGACTTCATCACGACCCTGTCTGCCAAGTCTACTGCCAGGGATTTCGCCTACGTCATCCGCCACTGGATGACATACATGCCACAAGGACATGTACCTAACTGGGTGGTAAGTTTGTAACAAAGCTACAAAATAATGACTGTCCAAATCTCACAACATCAATTAATTTTATTCTTGTTACTATTGTTCTAGTTCGGAAACCACGACCAAAGCCGCATGCCATCCAGATTCAGAACTAACATGGTGGATGGTTTGAACGGTCTCAACATGTTACTCCCGGGCGTTGCTATCACCTACCAGGGTGAGGAGATCGGCATGAGAGATGGGTTTGTCAGTTGGGAAGATACCGTCGACGTTGCAGCCCAGTTTGCCAATGAATCAAACTACTTGGAGTACTCCAGGGATCCCTGCAGGACCCCATTCCACTGGGATAATACTACTAGTGCTGGGTTCTCAAGAAATGCTACTACTTGGCTGCCAGTAGCTCAAGATTACATGGAAATTAATCTGCGGGCTCAGAAAGATGTATCTGTTAGTCACTTTAAGGTAAGGGCCAAAATTATAGATGTTGATAAACTGAAATCATAAAAATCAGGGAGATGCTTAGACGGGTATATAACGAAAAACCGGCGTGTGGTTTTGAATAATATTCAAAGCAGATGTAAGGACTCTGTGATATATTAGCTAGGGTGGAGGTGACTGTTAAGATGACGATTAATAGAGACAGAAGAATTCAACTGTACCAGCAACTATTTCGTGCTTCTTATATCGTGAATTTCTCTTTCCAGATCTACCAATCACTTGTAAAACTCCGCAAGGAGGTTGCCTTGTCCCACGGGGAGTATGATGTGCAAGCGTTATCGGTGAACACCCTGCTGCTGGTCAGGTACCTCAGGACCTACGACACGTACGGCTTGGTGTTCAACGTCGGCACCGTAGCTGACACTGTCAGCCTCAACAATATCACGCTGCTGTCAGCACCTTTGACTGTTTACACTGCTAGCGTGCATAGCAATAGGGTTGCTGGGTAAGGAACTCTTGATTGCTAATTTTTAATTACTATTTTAGTTTTCTCAGTTTTTAATGAGGACTAGAGTTTATCCGGGAATAAAAGTAGGACTCTATATTCAGTTGTGCCGAACGGCTTTATAGAAAGTGTAAATAAGACATTTCCCAGTATTTGGTATAACCCACTCGTAGTATATATTGTCAGACCCCAGCATATTTCGGTTTTCTCATTCCTTATGGTTTGTTTTTTGGTAATTTCTGATGAAATCACTGGTTTAACATCATTCGATGTTTTTTCGCTTATCAGGAAATTCGGGACGTCAATTAACAAATCTGAAATTACTTATTTACTTGGACTTTCAACGAATTTGATCAAGTCTTGATTATGTTAATTTGATTTGATAAAACAAAATCTTTAGGCATAATTGAAAGGTCAGCTAGGTTTAAAGACATTATGTTATCACTTATCAGAATTGAGTAGGTTTTTCGAAACCTATTTAATTTATAAGCACTAAACTATTTACTTATAAAGCTTATATTTATCTTTATTGCTTCGATTTATTTCATTGATAAAGGATTACTTGCCAAAAGAACATTCTACTCTTATAATATCTAAAGATATTATGTAATTGTACGGTAAATTGCTTTACAATTGTCAAGCTGATTATTTAATAAAACCACAATAAAACACGTGTTTATGGATAGGATAAGGACGAATTAAAAAACCTGAAATCTTTAACAAGATCTGAGAAGTAATCTGTTTTATGTAGGTACATAATTTTTTTGTGTAAGACAATAATTTTCCAGACAGCATTGATTTAGGTTTCTCGGTCACTATGACAATTGAATAGATTTTTGACTGTTGTATAACGGTTCATCGCCGTCTTTGTCTGTGCTCTCTGGATGGTTTAGTGTTGAGGTTTAGACAACGTAGATAGAACTATTCTCTGTACATCCAAAACTAGCCGATACTTTCCAAAGGGCGTGGTCGATGTGAATACTTTATTGCCGGTACCTGGTTCCGGTTACAAGTAGGTTTTCAACGTTATCGTTAAAGCATACAGTTTAAAATCAACTAAAGACAGGTTACGAAATTAACGCTGCGTCGATTAGCAATTATATCAATGTCCCAGTAATCAACATATTTTCATTATTAAGTATATTTTTTAAGTTGGCAACGCCCTTTACCTTCGAAAGATCAATTACGGCACTTGAGAACAGAATTTATCACTAAAATTCAAAATCAATTTTGTGAACATGCTTTCAGAGATATAAATTTTCTTTGTTTTTTTTACAGAAACGAGTTGCCGTTGGACAACTTAACACTGCAGCCAGGAGAAATGATCGTTTTCCGTGCTCCGCCAACATGATAAAGACTTAGTTTTATAGTACTTGTTGATAAGACTCATGCCCATGCGCACGCTGTATTTATAACAAATGAAATGTATCCTAGCTTGTGTATGAGATAGAAATTAACTTCGGCCGGATTGCGGTTCCGTCCATAGATTGTAAATTGATTAAAAGAAAGAATAATATTTTACTCTAGATCCAACTTTGATATTCGAAATTCTGCTTTTCTTTACATTTTGATCTTACTGGCGGTGGTAGAGCGATAAACTTAAACACTCGGTAGTCTCCAATCGATTTTCAATTTTATATAATAGAGCATAAGCTTGAAAATCTAATAAAGACTACTAAGCGTTAGCGAATGGAACGGACGAAAACGCTATGTAATGTTCAATAGATTTTCAACTTTAAACCCTAGAAAATAACGTTGAAAATCTACATATTAATGCATATTGCTGCTAGCTTTTAATGTTTCTATCAGTTCAGTATCTGTTTAACTTAACTTTACAGTATCCTACTTCGTTCAGGGCCGCGCCGCCCCTGTGTGCGATGTGTGCGGCGCACACAGGCGCCAGGGTTATAGGGGCGCCGGATGAGACGCCAAAGCCCATTAATGAAATTATTTTTTTCATATAACATACATTAAACCTCAGTATCGATAAGTAAGTAGATGCAAGTCTCCCAAGAGACAAGCACTATTTGAATTGACCCACTGTTTATATTTCGGGTATGAGTTTACACGAACTTCAAGCGCTGCGTCTGCGTTTTAAGATCAAAAGAAGCGCCGCAGTCAATACAATAGATAAAGCCGAGCCGTGGATCATGAGTTTATATTAAAGTAATATGATGCGACCCGGAGACAGCGGCGGCGAGAGAATAAGTATAAATAAACAATTTTAAATATTTCATCCAAAGTGGGTGCTAGGTGCGCATTGAATGAACGTCCCGTGCTTTATATAATATTAAAAATAAGTTTAAGTTCTCACACTAATGACAATAATATTAAGTGTGTGTTACGGATTCTTTTAATGTGTATTCATGATGAGTGGCAGTGAAAAAGAAAAAAAAAAAGAAATTATCGGGTACCAGAATTTGTTGAGGAAAAGAAGACTAGAGGAAGAATGGGATAAAAATACTTCTAAAATAATTCAATATTTTACGGCTCTAAAAAAACTGGTAAAAGTGATAAAAAATAAAGCTTTAAGCAGGGGTATGTACATTTTATGTAATTTCCTATACAATATGTTACAAAAGCCCTGACGATTATTTTTTATTAAATAAAAACGTTGCCCCGCACTAGGAATTTCTCTTATGTCGTGGCCCGTGGGTGCGTTTACAAATATAGAAACTCACATAAACAGACACCCAGAACAGAAACAACGATTTGTAGGTCATACGAATATTAATTGTTCCGTGCGGGATTCGAACCCACGACACGCTGCGCATCAGTCCAATCGCTCAGCCACTTCGCTAACCGTTCTTTCTGCGTTTTAAATACAATAGTAATTAAGCTGTTATCCTTAAAATTATACGAGCAACATTTAATATAGCCAACACGGTTGGCGTAGTATAGTGGCTGGATCACATCACATCACGTAATCCACCACGCGGGCCCAGTGCGGGTTGTTATCAGTGGTGGCTGGATCGCTGATGATCAATAGAGCGAGCGATCGGCTGCTGCGCTGCGTGTCACGGGGATTCCCGCACGGAACAAAAATTGTGATCTGCAAGTAATTGTTTCGGGTCTGGTGGGTGTTTGTGTATGTGAATTTCAATGATTGTAAATGCACCCATGATAAAGTGTGGGGCAACGTTAAAAAATATACATGTATTAAGTTTATAAAATCAAATAATATTAGGAAAAATATTTAAAATATTAGAGGTGGGGTGTCTACGGTCAACATTTACCTACTATTAAATAAAACTGGAGAAAATATAATTTTTCAATAAATAAAATGTCGAAACGCGACCAAAAAAAGGCGCCACAAAGAATTTGCACACAGGCGCTGCCAGGGTTCGGCGCGGCCCTGTTCGTTTAACACATTCTTTTTTGTATGAATGGCTGTGTCTATGTATATATTGTACATATACGTATAGTTATAAAATTACTTTTGTACAAACTAATAAACAATGCGTAACTATTACTTGTTTCAATGAACACAATACCTTGTTTAGTAAATAAATTCTTTGTTAGACTATTTTGGTTCTAGTGTTGTGTATGATGTTGTACCAGGTACAGGTTTACTTTTAAATACCTAAGATAGTTGTTGGATGGTTCTAAAATAAGGGGTGTACAATTATACATCTAAATTGAGAGGGCCAGCCTGTAACCATCAATTGAGCAGACTATAGTTGAAAAATTCAAGTAAAAATCCAATAAAGCTTTGCGCAAACCGGGATACAAACTTAAGACTTTAAAGCATAATGGTCATGCTTAAAACTATTGTGCAGTCAAGTTAATTCACTACCTATTCTTCTGATTATTTTTCCGACCCAAATATCGACCAATAGAATTGCACCATTCGACGTCACGTGGTACAACCTACATGGTATTATACTGATAATTTTTTGAAAATTTTCTCTGGTAGTCACGTCAAACTGACAGGTTGAATTCAATTGTGAAAATTGGAGATGGGTCGGAAAAATAATCCCCTGAATACCACACGAGCTTCAAAATTATCTGGCATTTCCCTCAAGGTTCCCTGCAAACAAATAAAGTCGTCAAGTTTTTCAGGAAAAATCACTCGCGCTTCGCGCTCGTGATTTTTTAACCTGAAAAACTTGACTCCTTCATTTGTTTGCAACGAACCTATCGGAAAATACCCGATAATTTTGAAGCTCTTGTGGTATTATAAGTGAAAACTTGGAAATAAACAAATAGCATCAGAACCTTATCAACATAACAGATTAGTTTTTAACACAATAAAAGTTAGTTTTACAACTGCCACAACATTAAATATTGGATTCCCTAAAAAAAACTATTTCTTAGGAACGGCATAATTACCTTTATAGCTTTTCAGCATGAAAATTAAATGAAATGGCCCACTTTCAAGTCAGGACTAAACCGAAAACTTTTTGCTTTAAGCCGAAACCAATCAATACACAGCATTAATTATTCCCGTGACACCTGTGAACTTTAAACCCATTAATCCATCCGAACCGACGTTGTTCCTAAGTTATAAACCTAAGAACGAACTTAAGCTTTTAAACCGGAAAGCCTAGCTTAAGTGTCCAAGCAATAGCACTTGGGACTGGAGAAAACTACTGAAAAAATAAGAAGAGGAGATAAGACCATTAACCATTTTTTTTGGTGGAACTCCATCAATACTGCTTCAATAAAAAAAGACTTTCCTCTCTCTTATTCTTTTTTTAGGTTTGGTAAAATCATCAAATGAGTCCTCCCCCGGAGGTGGAGCGAACGGGACTATCAGACTAGTATATACTGTCTAAACACCAGCCTGCTCATTCAATTGCCCTTTACATTCCAGGTCCTCAGTAGCCTCTTAAGAGGAAACAGCAAGGGCTGGAGAATTGAAAAATAGGTATTTGTAAAATCTATTGCTATCGCGCAACCCCAAGCCTTCCCCCGCAGAGCGCGATAGAGACAACAGCAGCTTGGACCGAAAATACCTTATTAAATGGCACAAAATCAACGATTCGTAGTCCCCTGATTACTCCTCCAAAACTTAACCGATTTCACTACTTTTTTCTTTAAAAAATAAAGAAAGGCATTGGCCGTGTTCCTATGTTTTCCTTTTTTTATATAATTTCGTCAAATTTGTTTTCTGGATATTTGAACACAGCGAAAAATCTAGCCATTTTTTTAGGATTTTGAATGTTCATATCTCTTTTAATAATTAATTTATAGAAAAAAGGAAAACATAGTGACATGCTAATAGTGGTCATAGATTTTTTGTAAAAAAATAATTGCTCTGCTGGCATTATCCAGGGAGAAAACAGGGGACTACGTTTGTATGGAAGAAGACATTTTTATAAATATAGACGCATTAACACATGCGTCGCGAATTTTAAAGATTTTCTATGGAAAGAAAAATTCGAACCGGTTCAAATCCTGTTCGCGGTTCGAATTTTTCTTTCCCCGGTGTTAACACCATCAGGTAAAAATTTAAACCTGCTACACAAACACTGTCCCATCACTAGTCGACAAGGTCGATCATAGTTAGATGACCACACGTTTAGTTTAATTGTGTACAAGATGTGGTGGGTGCTGGTCGTCTGTGTGGTCAGTAGAGCGGCTGGTGATGCAGCCCAGTGGTGGGATAATGCCGTGTATTATAGGATGATGGTGGACAGCTTCAGGGATGGTGATGGTGATGGACTGGGGGATTTGAAAGGTGAAGTTATTTATAATAAGGCTCATTTTGTGAAGTAATTAATGATGGAAGGAAAATCAAAGCCAAGACCTATTTACTAATTGACCATGTTACTTATAATTGAATTGCTTGATTGATGCAACTTTAATGATATGACAATTAATGATCCTAAATGAATAATTAAAAAAAATATTTTATTACCTACGATATCATTTAAGAAGATGAACTGGTTCGTATAGTTCGACGTTCGATTTTTAATAATATTTGAAATTACTGGTCAAAAACTATACGTTGCGGTAGCCTCAAAATGGAGGGGCGCTGGTTCAAAATATATTCTAGAAAAATGCAACAGCCTGACGTTGAACAGTTAGAAAACCTATAGGCACTAAGGAAGGCTTACCTTGCTGTCCACGTCTGCGATCAGCTCCAGAGGGACTGCTTCAACTGCACTCAAAGTTCACTTCACACACCGAAGTTCATAGTTCAAAATGTTAGTCCAAAATGCGATGGGCCAATGGACCCGCGGGTATTATTTATGGCGAAAATATGGACAATCTCAGCACTAACTTAGCTGGAAATGCGATGACGCGGCGCACAGACGATCAGAGATAGATCTTTTCCGAAAAAATTGTTAACGGACCGCACGCTAGGCGAATATTCAACGGAGTCGCCATCTTGGTCTTATTTTTTTCTCCTTCCTTTTTTCATCACATGAACATAGTCACGAGATGCGCAACGACCAGTGGAACTTCATACTGGTTGAGTTTCCTTAGCCGCGGCAGGAGCACAGTCCAAGAAGCGATTGCTGGACATTTTCAACACGGCAAAGCCAACCCGGCGTACCCAGTCAGTTCAAATGTCCAACGTCAAGCATTATATTTATTTATTACACGCAAACACAGTGTTGGCGTAACCATCTTCCCCGGTTTGAAAGATCCTACTTTCGAAACACACAAGAAAGCGTCATTATAGTAATAATTGCATATCGTCGCGAAAACTCTACCTCTAGGGAGGAAACCTAACAAAAAATTAAACTGGATTATAAAGAGAAAGAAAATTTTGTTATATTATTAAATTGACCTAACCCTAACCTAAAATACGATAAGCTAATTAATGCTTACTGAGTAGGGAGAGGGCACAACTTAACAATCGGCCTGCTCTGAAGCATTCCACCTTGTACCTTCACTGATGCGACTCTGCAGATCCCTTTTTTGTCCGGAAAGATTTCAGTAATTAAACCTAACGGCCAGTGCAAGGGCATGACATTATCTTGCATTGAAACAACGACCATACCAACCCGGACTGGGTTAGAGGGAGTGTTCCATTTTTGCCTTGTTTGGAGGGTGTGCAGATATTCATTGCGCCACCGCTTCCAAAAAGATTGAACAAGTTTATCAGTTAACTCGTATCGTGAAACAAGGTGTAAACGCGTTTCAGTAACTTCGCGAGCGGGTAAAAACACAAGCGGTTTCGTATTGAGGAAATGTGCAGGTGTTAGAGCGGTAGGTTCTGACGGATCTGAGCTAAGTGCATAGAGTGGTCGAGAGTTTAACAAAGCTTCGACTTGAGCTAACATAGTGTTAAGCTCATCAAAAGTGAGTATTTGTTGACCGACGACCTTCAGAAGATGCGTTTTGACGCTCTTTACCTCACTTTCCCAGCATCCACCAAAATGCGGAGCTCTACATGGGATGGTTTTAAGAGTTATTTTATGCTCTGCCAGTTCCGATTCCCAATAGGGGCGATATTCTTGCGACAAGAATTGGTAGAGATCGCGAAGATAAGAACGAGCACCAATGAAATTGGTGCCGTTGTCCGTATACAGACACTCGATGGGACCACGGCGAGAAATAAAACGTTTTAGTGCTGACAAGAAGCTCGCGGTGCTGAGATCTGAGGCAACTTCTAGATGCAAAGCACGCGTTGTCAAGCACGTAAAAAGACATATATAAGCCTTACGACTCTTTTGGCCTCTGCCGCGCACAGATGTTATCATGAGCGGCCCAGCATAATCACACCCAGTGTGTGAAAATGCTTTAGGAGCGATTTCAACACGTGTCTGCGGCAGGTCAGCCATGATTGGAAAAACCGGTCGTGGCTTAGCGCGAAAGCAAATATTGCAGTTAAAAGTTATATGACGAACAATACGTCGTGCGGACAGAATCCAATACCTCTGTCTCAAAAGAGACAGAAGCAAGTTCGGACCTGTATGAAAGTTCTTGACATGGTAGTAGGAAACTAAAAGTTCCACTACGTGGTCCTGTCGAGGAAGTAAAATTTGGTGACGCGAATCAAAGTCTAACTCAGAGTTGGCTAAACGTCCACCAACGCGAATAAGTCCATTATGCAGAAACGGACTAAGTTTCTGTAATGGCTTTGAACATAATTGTTTGCGGTTTATGCGATCGAGATCTGACTCGAAATGCATCCGCTGAACAGAGCGCCACACTACTAATTCAGCGAACTCCAAGTCCGATGCGGTAACGGGTCCCTTAGGGAGACGTTTGAGAAATTTATAGACAAAACAAATGGTTTTTAGATATTTCATCCAAGAGGAAAACCTACTAGAACGATGGTACAAAATGTCTTCTGTTAGAGAACTGGTATCTGTATCAGAAGAGTCTGCTTTCGTAACTGAGGGTAGAGCCACAGGCTTCATCTCTGGCAGCTCTTGCACCTCACCGGATACAAATGGCTTCACGGGCCATTCGTGACGGGGTGTTTTAAGCCATGGCGGTCCACTCATCCACAGTGGATGATGAACTAGCTGGGCCGGTGTTAAGCCACGAGAAAGACAGTCACTTGGGTTCTCAGATCCCTTGACATGGAAGAAGTGCTCCGACGATAAGTTTTCGTGGATTTTAGCGATGCGATTGGCCACATAAGTGTGCCAGCGATGAGGAGAGGAATGAATCCAACTCAAAGTTACAGTTGAATCAGAGAACGCCACGACAGCCTCAATGGCGTATCGGGCGGAGTAGAGAACGAAAACTCGTTTGATCAGAATTGATAAAAGGAGTGCGGCGCATAGCTCCAAACGAGCTAGCGAAATAACCTTAAGAGGTGCGACTTTGGACTTTGCACATACCAGTGAGATGACGATGTCACCGTCTGGCTTGACTACGTGGGCATAGACAGCACCGCCGTAAGCCTTCTCACTGGCATCCGCAAAGCCAACTATGGAAAGCTTACAATTTTCAATAACGCCAATATGACGTGCGAATTTAAGCTGAGAAACTTCAGGTAACTCAGCTTGAAATTGTTCCCAAAGGCGAACGATGCGATTCGGTGGGACCTCATCCCATCCTATTTTGACAAGCCACAAATCCTTGATCAGTAACTTAGCGTACAAAATCATGGGCGCGACTAATCCCAATACATCAAAGAGACGAGCGATAGACGACAAGATATTCCTTTTTGTACAAGGACGAACATCAGGGTTGACTTGGAATGCGAAATAGTCATGGTCGGGAAACCAGCGTAGCCCAAGAATTTTCAGGGTCGGATCCTTACTTAGATCGACACTGTGCGAGAGTCGCAATGACTCGGGAATAGCCTGAAGGACTTCAGCGCTATTACTTGACCATTTAGTCAACTCAAAATCACCAAGAGAAAATATTTTAATCAATTGGTGAGATGACTCTATTGCTTGCTCTACATTAAAGGTAGAGCTTGCTATATCATCCATATAAATGTCTCGACTCAGTACCTCACTGGCCAGAGGAAATTGGTGTCCTTCGTCCTTACACAATTGTTGAATGGTGCGAATCGCGACAAAAGGAGAACACTTCAGGCCGAAAGGTAGAACTGAAAATTGAAAGATTTTTAAATTTTCATCTTCATGAAAGCGGTAGAGTATTCGCTGAAGCGGACGATCTTCAGGACGAATCCCTATTTTAAGATACATAGCTTTAACGTCAGAAGTTATTGCTACCGCGAAGAGTCTCAGGTTCAATAAGATATTTAACAGGTCCGTTTGAAGAACGGGACCAGCGTAAAGGATATCATTTAACGAGGTACCATTGTCTGACTTTGCGCTTGCGTCAAGAACCACGCGTAACTTAGTGGTTGTCTTGTCCTCCCGAATGACAGCATGGTGTGGGATATAGAACGAGACTTCACCTGGCAAAACTCCTTCCACTAAAGAAATATAGTTATTTTTTAGATAATCTTTAATGACGTCATCATAAAGAAGTTTGACGTTAGGATGTGATTTAAATTTACGTTCGAGGCTAAGAAACCTGCGACGAGCGATTTCGAAAGAATTTCCTAGCGCAGAAGCGTCCATCTTTAATGGCAAAGCAGCGACATACTTGCCAGATGGGGTGCGAGTAGTGGTAGAACAATAAAACTGCTCGCAGTGTTTATCGTCCACACTTGTGATTGAAGAAGCTTGAACTTCCTCGATCTCCCAGAATCTACACAAGTCGTAGTTTTCCAAAGAAGACGTCGCGCAAAACGACATCGTAGCGGTAGGAGAGTCTAGAATAGGCGCTTCTCCCATAAAGATATATCCTAACACAGTCTCTAATGCATCTGGATATCCAGCTGTCGAAGTAACTTTACTTGGTTGCAATAACTTAGCAAACAACTTTACTCCAAGTAGAATGTCAATATTCCCCGGCATTCCCCAAGTATCATCAGCGAATAGATGCGAATCGATATTATTGAGATCAGCGACATCTATCGGACACAATGGAAGCTGTCCTGTTATCTCGTCGAGAACCAGTGCCTCGATCGAGTACTTGGGTTGAGCGCGAAGGCGTGAGCTAAATGTGAAGTCGACTGAACCGCGGACCGATTGAGACGTACCACCGATACCTTTAACCATGACTATAGAATCGTCACGTATTGATAGTCCAAGCATACGACAACATCGGGTGGTAATATAGTTCTTCTGAGAACCCGGGTCCAATAGACAGCGAACAACAAAATCCTTCCCTTTTCTACCTACCACTAACACTTTCGCAGTAGCTAAAACCTCCGTAGTGCGAGTACTATTATGAGCCGAAGCCGAATGAGTGCACAAAGAAACGCGATCCCGATCCGGGGTCTGGACTACGGCGCTGGCAGACGGCGCAGCGCCGACTGCTGGAGCGGGTGTCGGTTGTGGAGGCGGCGATTGATCAAAATGTAACAGGGAATGATGTTTACCGTTGCATTTCTTGCACGAGAGTGTTGATTGACATTTAGATACGGTGTGTTGACTACTAAGGCAGTTACCGCAAAAGCGATTTTCTTTTATATATTTAAATTTGTCATTCGCATTTAATTTTAAAAAAGCACTACACTTATATAAGTTTGTGTGCACCGACTGACAAAGCGAACATTTAGGTGACGTAGCTACATACACCTGCGATACCTTACTAGAGGGTGCGGGGGGGGGTCTACCGCTGGCGCCAGCAGTCGAACGCTCAGGCTTCTGCGGCGCGGTGCGATAAAGAATTTTTACCTGTTCTCGTACGAACTTCACGAAATAATTGTAGTCTACGCTATCAAGATCCTTTAACGTGCGAAGCGACATTTCATAATGTTTAGCGATGTCGGAGTCTACTAACTTAAGACCCACGTACATAAAAATAAAATCCGACATGTTGTCGATTTTTAATTGTTGGAGTCCAGCCACAATAGCGGTGTACCTATCAAAAACCTTTTCTACATTAGCGGGCGACGAACCAGCTGCCTTTAAAGAAAACAGCTGATTTAAATAATTAACGGCTAATGCGCGCTTGTCCTGATATTTAGCGATAAGCGCGTCCCAGATAACACGATAATTTTCTGCAGCAGGAACAATACCGGCTGCCACGCCTTTGGCTTTGCCTTTGAGATGACCTAACAAATAGTGAATGCGATCAGAATCCGAGAGATCGGGATTTGTATGAATCACCCGTTTAAATGTCTCATAGAAGAACGGAAAGTTCTGAATGTCACCATCAAAGGTAGGTAGTTCTATTCGAGGTATTTTGATATGCGAAGATCCTGCCTCATTCGAGTTATGAGACTCTTTTGTTGTGGTTAGGGAACTCAAAACGTTTTTGATTTCGCACACCAGATCGTCAAATGAAGACAATGTACTATAATTGACCTCATATTTTGGATCAAGTTTCAATGAAATAATGTTTATATTATCAATAACAGTTATTATTTCAGTACGAATTAGATCAATTGATTTAGCTTGCGCAATAAAGGTGTCCCGCGATTTTTCGGTTTTAAGGTTTATTATAGAATCAAATAACTTTTGTGCGCGAGCAAAGTATGCGGCGCGTTTGCCCTCATACATTTTTAATTTATTTTGTAAATCTTCCATTTTAACTTACAATAGAATAGAACTCAATAATATCAATAAAACAAAAACAAAAATATCAATTCGGAATTTTCGGAACCAATTTGGAACCCACTTAACTCTCAAAACACGGAACCCTAACAAGCTAGTACGAAAACTGTGAATCAAAACAAAAGAAACAAATGCTTGATCAGGTAAAAACAATAAAATAGGTAGGAACCTCTTTTCCTGACCTGCAGAACCCTAGTACCAAAATGGCCACAAGGTGCGGTAAACAACTGACTTTAAAAATAATAAATCAGCTATTTAAATAATCGTGTACGGAACCAACTTTCGCCTTAGCACGCGGAACCCTAATGGAACGCGTAAGCAAAAGTCCAACAAAATAACACAATTAAACAAATAGGTACGGAATCACTACTCCGACCGTGCGAATAACCTATCACAATAACTTAGTGAGGTCTACAATAACAACCTTTTACAAATACTATAATCCTTTTCGGTAAGTACGATATAATTATGTCCCGTACGAAACCTTCCGATAGGCAACCACTTACAACAAGGATCAAGTATACGGTAAACAGATAATAAATGCGATGCGAGAATATACCTAGGTATCTCGATAAATATTTATCTAATGTACCTATGTAACTCAAAACGGAATGAACACAAGAGTATGTACCAAAACCGTCTGAACCTAAATAACTTATAGGTGCGATGGGAATTACCAAACCAAAGTTCAAAAAACAACTTTAGTTTTACTAAGTATGGAAATAATATCCAACCATGCGAAAACTTACTTTACGTACGTGTAATACAGAAATAACTTATCCGTGATCTCACAACTGTAACGTTAGGTAAGTGCGGTGTAGATAAACAGTAAAATTGTTGTAATCTAAAAATATGTAATAATGTGACTAAATTGCAATAATTTAATCAAATGCGAAGTGGACTGTATTGCGATTAAATACTCGTACAATACGAGGCGATATACCAGGATAACATTTACCTACAAGACTTCAGTTAAATAATACTAAATCAATCATAACAAAGGTACAATGACCGTTCAATCATGAATGTGGTTCCCGGACTCAAGGTCAATCTTGGTACGAAAGTAGGTCACTCAACACAACCTTTGTGAGAACCCCAAACACGCTGTCTGTCGAGCACACGGAATACTACCCACGAATCTACCCGCCAATATACCAAATGTTGGCTTGTGACGCGCAGTTCTTGGAAAATACCCTATTTCACGACACAATTCACTGTAATAGTTATAGAATTTAAGACTTGATATGATTTAGTAATATTAATGTGTAAGTACCTACACCACTAAAAATATGCAATGTAGCTGAACTTCGATAAAGAATGCGGATGATATTAGACCTTACATTTAATGCAATAAGGACGAGTTTCCTAAAACGATATGCAATTTTATTTAAATAATTTCTAGATTTTTCTAGCTTATAGGACAAATCTATCCGGCTGAAGGAACAAATGGTTCGTATAGTTCGACGTTCGATTTTTAATAATATTTGAAATTACTGGTCAAAAACTATACGTTGCGGTAGCCTCAAAATGGAGGGGCGCTGGTTCAAAATATATTCTAGAAAAATGCAACAGCCTGACGTTGAACAGTTAGAAAACCTATAGGCACTAAGGAAGGCTTACCTTGCTGTCCACGTCTGCGATCAGCTCCAGAGGGACTGCTTCAACTGCACTCAAAGTTCACTTCACACACCGAAGTTCATAGTTCAAAATGTTAGTCCAAAATGCGATGGGCCAATGGACCCGCGGGTATTATTTATGGCGAAAATATGGACAATCTCAGCACTAACTTAGCTGGAAATGCGATGACGCGGCGCACAGACGATCAGAGATAGATCTTTTCCGAAAAAATTGTTAACGGACCGCACGCTAGGCGAATATTCAACGGAGTCGCCATCTTGGTCTTATTTTTTTCTCCTTCCTTTTTTCATCACATGAACATAGTCACGAGATGCGCAACGACCAGTGGAACTTCATACTGGTTGAGTTTCCTTAGCCGCGGCAGGAGCACAGTCCAAGAAGCGATTGCTGGACATTTTCAACACGGCAAAGCCAACCCGGCGTACCCAGTCAGTTCAAATGTCCAACGTCAAGCATTATATTTATTTATTACACGCAAACACAGTGTTGGCGTAACCATGAACTAAAACGAAGATCATGTTTTTGTAAAAAAAAAGTGTACCTAGGGGTATCTTCTGGGACTTTAAGTTTTTCAATCTTTAAGTCTATTGGTTTTTAGGTACGCCTGATTAAAAAAAAGTCGAGAAATAACACAAACGCCTGATAATTATTTTAATCTTAATTATATTTCGACGCCTGGGCGTCCTATTGCTACATTAGTTCATTCTTTCATTAAGTTTATTTTATACTTTCTTTATCTAAGGAATTGATTTTTATTCGTACATATTTATTTAATTTTGATTATTCTGTAAAGACATTTAAGTTCGTATACATAATGTTATTAAGATCGTATAAGTCAATCTTACCACTACTTTTTTTTTTGCGTGGTAAAATCATCAAATGAGTCCTCCCGCCCAGGGTGGGGTGGGAGGGACTGTCAGACTTGTACTGACTAAAATCCACGGTGATCCTTCAATAGCCCTTTACGTACCAGGGTCACGGTTACCAGGTGAGACAGTTCCGCGACCCCGGCAGGCTTTGGCCCTCTTAGGCCCCCGTCGACCCGGGCATTGTCCATGACCGGGCGGCAAGTCACCCATAACTCACCGCCCGCATGCCCATCTTACCAGTACTTTAAATGCGAAAGTTTTGGAACATAGAATATATATGTATGGAATATACAAAGAACCTACTGAAAACGGATGTTTGTTACTCTTTCAAGCAAAAACCACTTTGGCGTGCAGATAATTTATAACCGGGATTTACACTAAGGATTTTTTTTTAGTCATTTCCAGTAATCGAACTTCGACCAGGCGAAGCTGAGGTTTGAGCTAGAATCTTTAAATTGATTTGATTCATACATATTGTTCCAGGCGCATTAAAACAACTGAGTTACGTGCGTGCATTAGGATCGGATGCTATCATACTGTCGCCTCTAGTGCCCAGGAGTGCTGACTGTACCAAACCTGGAACCACAAGCTTTACTGACATAGACCAGCGATACGGAACCCTGGATGATTTCACTAATGTCGTGGAGAAGGCTAAGAAATTGGGTAAGGTCTTTTTGTAAAGGAAGGAAAAATTCGACTGCAAACAGGGCTTGAACCTGTCATAAATACCCGCAGTCGAATTTTCCACGTAGATGGCGCATGAGTACTTTTTGTCGCGTTAATTATATCCGCTACATCATTACTGAAGGCTGGCTAACTTAATAATGTAATATACGTAACCTAACCTATAATTTTTTCATCAACATACTTAAATTAATGTTAGCCAGAGACTTGATAAGTAAGTATAGACGTGATATAATACAACGAATTTGAACCTTATTACTTTCAGGCCTGAAAGTCGTGATCTCTCTGCCGTTACAAACAATGAGCACAGGATCCGAATGGTTCACCTCGAGTGCTGACCGGGTCCCGGGGTATGTGTACAGGATCGTGTGGAAGGATGGCACAGCTGATGATGTACCACCGGTATGTGCTTCCGAAGAGTTTTTTAACTATTAGGTAAACTGCAGACTTATTAGATACGACGCCAGAAGGTGTTCTGGCGTCCCGATTTTTATTTTGCCACACATGACTGTATTAAAATTATCTTTACACAAAAAAATTGTGTGCCAAATAGTTTTAATAAATAAATAAGCTTAAACTTATGAAAGTATTCTGGTAATCTCTTATGAATTCAGAATTCTCTCGTCTAAAACGACCACTTTAAGCAATATTCCTAATGATTTACTTTGTGCATTTCCAGCAACGTCATTGGCTATTTATTCACGAAGTGAATCATTTGGAATATTGCTAAGTGGCCATTTTAGGCCTGCTGTTATTCAAATTAAAAGAATGAATCAGAATAATTTAATATTCCAGCCTGAAAACGGCATCACATGGGTCTGGCACGAGACCCGCTCAGCTTACTACGGAACCTCCAACAACGAGGCAGTCATGAACCACTGCTGCAAGGATGTGGCAGCAGAGTTGGCAGTAGCCCAGTGTGCCTGGCTCAAGAGAGGGGTCGCGGGAGTACTCCTCAATCCTGACTTTCCAAGAGACCTGGCTTGCGGGGACAAGTTGCTGAAGAGACTGGCTGCAGATGCTATGAGTTGTGCGCGAAGCAGTGGTTTGGATACACCGTAAGTTGAAGACGCCTTGTAAGGTCAGTTTACACCGAGACGTGACGCAACGATACTGAAAATGTGTATTTTTCGTGTAGTAAATAAAGTTAGATTTTGAGTAAGCAGCGCGACTCAGTGTGAGTTGATCGTATGTTCATCGGAACATAGGATCAACTCACTCCGAGCTACCTCTTAGCTTAATTCCTGGCTCAAACATTATGGCCAAAAGTAGAGTTGCGTTAATTAGCTTTTATGTCTGCTCTGTAATCTTTTTCCTAACAACATAAAACAGAAAGGATCAGGTTCTTATGCAACTATTTTATGCGTAGATATTGTTATCTAACCATTACTGAGAAAAATGGCTCAATTAGCTCAAGATGTGCTAGGAAAATGCGTGTTTGTAATTAGTAGGTAGCTAGATAATAAGGCAGGCTTAAAGCTTTATTAAATTGCGAAATATATGAACTTCATCGAAATCTTGTGATCTGCATATTTGCGAGTTATTCTGTGGTAGCGAGTGATGTTTGTGATAAGTCTGTAGCCTATTTTCGGATGAATAACCTTTCACTATTCATTATCATCTGCCTAGCCTTTTCCCAACCATATTAGGGTCGGCTTGCAGTCGAACCAGATGCAACAAAATATCAGTATTTTACATGGAGCGACTGCCTATCGGACCTGCACAACACAGTTACTAATAGGATACCCCATGGCAAGAGTGGTTGTCAGATTTTAGAACTTCTGACTAATAGTAACGACTGACAACAAAGATCTATAAACGATAGCCGGGACCAACGGCTTTACTATTCAATTTTAGATTATTACACTTTTTTTTAAGAATCAACATTTTATTTCTGCCGTTTGTTTAGTATTACTTGATAGTTCAGAAGCATGATGGACGCACAGAACGGAGAATTTTGGCAGATAAAAGGGAGGCCTATACACGGCAATGGGTGATAAAACGGGTGATGACTTTAGGTTAGGGTGATGTCATGGGTTTCTTGTATGCTCCCGGAGTAATTATTATGTTGTAACTCGATTTCTCAGGGTTATCCTCGTGGACTCATCTCTAAGACCAGAGCAATCAGCAATGTACTACGGAGACGGTGGTGTCGGCGCCAACAGCGTCCTCAGCAGAGCCCTGACGCTTCCCTCTAGATCTACCATAGACATGGTGCTGGGTTTCCAAGCCTCCATACTGGCTTCGCCTACTGAAGCATCTACATGGGTCGTGAGTTCTAATAACCCCTTTTTCTTCTTTATTAATTAGATGAGTTCTCATACCTTGGATGACTAAAATCCACTTATATAGATAATGGTCCAATTCGTTTTTTTTTTTTTTTGTAATATAAAACAGTTACTTATTTTTACTGTCTGACCGATTAGATTTTCTATGTGCACAATGCCATTTTTATGTCATGTCCATCATAATTAAAAGTTTTTTATTTAGTGCGGATTTGACATAAACCATGTCGGTTTTACTTTTTTCTTCTTCTTCTTCCTGCCCTTATCCCATTCTACTTGGGGTCGGCGCAACACGTTTTCTTCTTCCATTCTCCCCTATCAGACGTCACAGTATCATTTACTCCTTTTTCTTTCATATCATTCCTTAGACAATCCATCCATCTTTTCTTTGGCCTTCCTCTTCCTCTCCATCCATCAACATTCATACTCATCACTTTCTTAGTCACATGGGTGTCATCCCTCCTCATCACATGTCCATATCGGGTACACTACGATAATACGAAAAACTTTATTCCGAAATTCATAAATACGAATTTCAAAATACCGATTTTCATAATTCCGAATGGTTCAAAATTCCTAATATAACAACTCCGATTGATCATTATTCCTATTTTCATAATTCCGAAATTTCAATATTCCTAACATTTATAATTACTATTTTCAAAATACCGAGTTTCAATAGACCGAATATCAAAAATTCCGAATTAATAATTTTCCGAAACATCAAAAACACGAATTCCGATGGTTAAAATTCCGATTATTAAAATTCCGAATAATATGAATTCCGAAAATTTAATATCTTATCAGAGAAAAGTATGCTTTTGAAACGCCTTGTCAAAATGCCTCTTAACTTTTCAATAAAAGAATTTCTTTTGAATAAGAATGTTTTCTTTTCAATGATAATAATTTCTTTATTATTTTTTTTTGAGTATTTAAAATAATTTATTTTTGAGTTACGTATTTTCATTCCTAATATTACAAAAAATCCCTGTGAGAAAAACGAAAGCTGTCAGACTCGGGGTGCCCCAAGACACAATTTGCTCGCTATCGCATCCTGAATTCCTGAGTTATATTACCACTAAGGTGGTTCAACGGAGCCCCGTTTTGCGGGGCTCCTATTTCCGTTAGCTTAGCCTAACTCGAATCTAACCTGTCCGAGTCGGGGTGTCCCAATCCCGAGCTCGCTTCGCTCGCTCTTACGTCCTTGATCAATTTGAGTTGATTACCACCAAGGTAGATCGACGGAGCCCCGCTTTGCGGGGCTCCTATTTCTGTGAGCAAGGTTTAAAGTAACCTAACACGAAGGGGATGGCGGGGTCTTTCAGACCCCGCCATCCCCTTCGAACCTAACCTGTCCGAGTCGGGGTGCCTCCAGTCCCGAGCTCGCTTCGCTCGCTCTTGCATCCTTGGTCAATTTGTTGACTACCACCTACCAAGGTAGATCGACGGAGCCCCGCTTCGCGGGGCTCCTATTTCTGTGAGCAAGGTTCAAAGTAACCTAACACGAAGGGGATGGCGGGGTCTTTCAGACCCCGCCATCCCCTTCGAACCTAACCTGTCCGAGTCGGGGTGCCCCCAGTCCCGAGCTCGCTCTTGCATCCTTGGTCAATTTGTTGACTACCACCTACCAAGGTAGATCGACGGAGCCCCGCTTCGCGGGGCTCCTATTTCTGTGAGCAAGGTTCAAAGTAACCTAACACGAAGGGGATGGCGGGGTCTTTCAGACCCCGCCATCCCCTTCGAACCTAACCTGTCCGAGTCGGGGTGCCCCCAGTCCCGAGCTCGCTTCGCTCGCTCTTGCATCCTTGGTCAATTTGTTGATTACCACCTACCAAGGTAGATCGACGGAGCCCCGCTTCGCGGGGCTCCTATTTATGTGAGCAAGGTTCAAAGTAACCTAACACGAAGGGGATGGCGGGGTCTTTCAGACCCCGCCATCCCCTTCTAACCTAACCTGTCCGAGTCGGAGTGCCCCCAGTCCCGAGCTCGCTTCGCTCGCTCTTGCATCCTTGGTCAATTTGTTGACTACCACCTACCAAGGTAGATCGTCGGAGCCCCGCTTCGCGGGGCTCCTATTTCTGTGAGCAAGGTTTAAAGTAACCTAACCTGTCCGAGTCGGGGTGCCCCAAGTCCCGAGCTCGCTTCGCTCGCTCATGGATCCTAAGTTCTCCTAATAACAATAACAATCCTGAAGGCAAACAGTCAAAGTCCAGAGGATACGCCTCACCACTCCGCGCCTACACAGGCTTAAATAACTCTCTAAGAGTACGGTAGACAAAACTACGTGGAGCCGGTTTTGCAGCAATTCGTTTCTGGCACTGACTTTGTAGAATGAGAAACGAAATTCCGATTTTCATTATTCCGAAAAAATCAGTTTATTCGGAATATTGAAAATCGGAATTTCGTTTTTCGGAATGAGAACTCATCGAGTATTACATTTTTCGAATATGTGAAAATCGGAAAACTAAGAAATCGGATATACGACTTTCGGTTAAATAAATTTCGTGATTCTTAATAATAGATATTGTAATATTTAGGTATTATGATATTCGGAGTTTTGAAAATCGGAATACCGAAATTCGGAATAAAATATTTCGGAGTATTTGGGTGTTCCCGTCCATATCAAGATAGACGATTCCCTTTCATTTTTTCTGTAACAGGCGCCACTTTCAAACTTCCCCTTATAAACTCATTCCTTACTTTATCCATTCTTGTTACTCCACAGTCCACACATCCATCTCAACATCCTTCGGTTTTACTTTTTTATTAACCTAAATAATACTCGTATTTGGAAAAAGATATCTTGATAAATTATTAAGTCCTGTAAATCTTGTGAAGCAGGTGGTGGCCGCTATCGCTAGTTCATTTAAATTGGGTAATTTATTGTAATCTACAGAATTCAGATGTATTTCAGAATTCAGATGTATTTCACAATTAAAAGTACTCCAAAATGAATGAAAACTAATAAAAAAAGGTACCTATGTATTTTTCTTCGTAGCTCAATTGAAATAAATTGAAATTTTAAATTAAAATAGAGTTGTTTGCTGTAACACTCTAACTTAAGTAATTTATCTGTGCATTCACTTGCAAAAGCGTTTAAAGAAATAAATGGGCAATTATATGGTCATGTAATGAAGGGTCCAAAGAAATCTATCCTTCAGGCGAACTGTCTAGGGACCCTGAGACCTAAGTCGCTTAATGTCTACTTCGGCCGTGGTTTTGTGATAAACTTTATTTATTACCCACGGGGCAGCGCGTATATTAGCCTCCCTTAAGAATTTACTTGGAAATAGCAAGTTAATAGAATTTCAGGAGTATTTTAGCTTGGAATTACTAAGCTTTATTGACCACTAGCTGTTTAAACGGTTTCAACTGCGTGTGACTGGAAAATTATACCACAGAAACATAATACTGAGATAAAAAGTATCTTATGTGTTCTCAGGTTATAAACTATTTGTTATTCATCAAATTTCGCTTAGTATTTTTTGACTAAAAACATTCACCCATTATTGGTAATTTTATTATTTGTTAGAAAAAATCGGTAAAACTTACGGTGCATCCACACCGCCGGTAACATTTGTAGCTCAACGTTTCCAAATGTTACCAATACCAATGCCACATAAGGGGTAGAGGCCTACCCCCTTATGTGGCATATTTCTTTACGTACAATCAGTAGTTTTCCGTTTTTAGAAATACCTACTTGATGGCACCTAAATTAATGGATGTGCGCATGTGCTAAAAGCTTAACTCATTCATCAAAACTTTTTTAAAGATAATTATGTCATTATACCTATATCTTAGAGATAATAATGGTTTGCAAAGCTGATAAAACTAGTTTCTACCCCTTTCAGACGAGCAGCGCCACTGAGAGTCGCACAGCATCTCGCTACGGCAGCGACATGGTGGACACTGTCAACCTGCTGGCTCTAAACCTGCCAGGGTCCGCAGTCATCCAGCAAGGTGACGAGTTGGCTGCAGCAGATACCTTGCAAGAGTGGCTAGCTGGGACCAGCTGCTGGCCCCAACAACCTCAACCGTGGGCTGCCCCCTTCCCTTGGGATGACTCCCCAACCGCTGGGTTCACGACTGGGGAACCCTGGTTGCCGTTGGCCCCGAACTACAGATATGCGAATGCTAAGACGGAGTTTGCGAATGATTTTAGTCATGCTGGGGTTTTGAGACTCGCTGCGGCGCTGAGGAAGTCACCGGCTTTTGGACCTCATGTGGAGGTTGGTATTCATCATCATCATCAGCCTCCAATGTTCCCACTGTTGGGACACAGGCCTCCTCTCTGTGAGAGGGAGTGGGCCATAAACCACCACGCGGGCCCAGTGCGGGTTGGTAGATGTCACATGTCTTCGAATTTGATGGTTCTAGGACATGCCGGTTTCGTCACGATGTTTTCCTTCACCGTTTTGAGAGCAGTGGTGATGAAATAAATAACACTAAGTAATGCGCCTGGCTGGGTTCACACCCACGACCTACCTCTCGTAAGTCGGGGCCGATACCACTGAGCCACCACTTCTCTCGAAAAATTTTACTTCATTATTATCGCTAGTTTTAATTTTTTATAGTGGGTAGAGTTTACAAACATTAAAACTAACATACACAAACAGCCAGACCCATAAGTACCAAAAATTCGAAGACATGTGACATCTACCAATCCGCACTGGGCCCGCGTGGTAGATTACGGTCCACTCCCTCTCACAGAGAGGAGGCCTGTGTCCCAGCAGTGGGAACATTTATAAGCTGATGATGATGATGATGAAAATTTTACGCAAGGGCGCATTTCTAGCTTTGTTTGATTGAGCCTTTTTCAAAGAATCTAACATTTTAAATACGTATATATATTCTTTATTTTATCCGATCGAAAAGAGAATCAACGTTAAATGGTATCTTTAAATACATACCTAAGTATAGAAAACAAAAACACATAAAAATAAAAGACTATCGCATCAATTCAATAACAACCTTATATCGACGAAATAAAAGTCATGGAACGCGTGTGAAATGACACAACTATCACTTTGATTTCGAGGCAAACGCCTGCGCAATTCAATAAGCTATCATCCCAATTAGCGGGCGGGTGATAAGCAGCTAATATGGCGTAAATTTCTCCATTGCGCCGATGATATTCCTTTTCATGGAGGGTGGTAGAAAAGTATGGAGTGTAAACAATCGTAATGTATTAAGAATATCCGTACCATATTGGAGATGTGATTCCATTACTTTATCCTACTAATATTATAAATGTGAAAGTTTGTTTGGATGGATGTATGTTTGTTCCTCTTTCACGCAAAAACTACTGAATGGATTTGGTTGAAATTCGGTACATAGATAGTTTATAACCTGGATTAACACATAGGATAGTTTTTATCCCTATTTTATGTTCCTACGGGATTATTTTTGAGTTGTAGCGGGTGAAACCGCTGGCAACAGCTAGTTAACCTAATAATTGGTGAAGGCTTTTTTCAGTTTCTCGTAATATTTCCAAAAGGGTTTTTTTTCATACATGTAACCCAACTTACAGATTTTGGAAAAGTATGACGGCGCGGTCGGCACCATACGTTGCGTGTTGTGGGTTCGATTCCTGTACGGAACAAATATTTAAATGATCTAGAAATAGTCGTTCCGGGTCCGGCTAAACGCACTCTAGGTTTTTTTTCTACGTCATACTGGTCAAATTCCTAGTGTGAGACAAAATTAAAAAATCTAAAATATACTTCCAATGTCTGTTTCAAAACCCTTACAAAGTTTAACTAAAACAAATTACTTCAGCTAAGCTAGTGTTAATGATTTTATTGGCCATAAAAACATCGCCACTCCATAACTTGAGCACTAAAATGTTTAACACTAATGACTTATTCTAATACATTTAGTTAAAAAAAAAGTCAGCACAAATAAATTGTCTACGGACAAAAGGTAATAAAACCTTTGCGGCTTTTAACCCTTGTCTCTTTAAAGAGTACACGCAAAGACTTAAAAAATGCCAATCAAAGTAATGAATTCTCGACCCTCGGTATTCTTTTTGCAGATAAAGCGACAAAATGGGGCCGTTGTGGTTTTGAGGTGGGGTTCGACTGGATCCTTACTCCTCCTCGCTAATCTAGCGAACGAGCCAACTGAAGTAGACCCTTCAAGGGTACCAGGTATACCGCATGAGATGACCGTCGCTACCAGTTCTACGGGCTCGAACTTCGCTCCTGCTACTCATTTTCCGATGGATAAGAGTATAAAGCTGGCTCCAGGAATGACGGTGCTCCTCGCCGGGGGTCCCAGACATTGTGGGGGTCCAGGTCCGGTGGACAAGATAGCCACTAAACTGTCAGAGGGATGGCAGAAGATTAACAAGTATTTTAGTTCATAGTTTTTATGGAATACGTGATATTATATAGTAGTATAAGTTCAGAATGTCCAAGAGTAGTCTAATTCAGCGTTATAATGTACAATCGGTAAAGTAAAACAAGTTTTTCTAAACTCGCTTATTTGTATTAAGCCTCCTGCAGACACACGCGATTAATCGCGCGGGGCGACATGTCGCGGTCCATTCACAGTATTTTTAGAGTGGAAATTAGCTTGGCTTGTTGTCGCAGCGCGATTAATCGCGTGTGTCTGCAGGAGGCTTTATAGTAAATTGTATCAAATGCGTCTTATACTCGCTAAGTTTTTGCGCCAGTTTTGCAATTAGGACCTTCCAATGTTAAACGGGTTATTGCAATGTTTGTTTCTGTTGTGTATACTATAATGTTAATCTGTTTTTAATAAAACTATTTGCGCAACAAGTGGGTTTTCATCAAGTTTGAATTGTAAAAGTAATTTGTTTAAAAAGTAAAGTGTTTTAAATAATTAAGGTATAGGATATCGAAGGCAAATTTGAAAGAAGGTTTAATAGCACTTACAAACAGATAGGGGACCACCTATCTACAAATGGAAAAAACGTGTAACAGGTAGGTACCTATATGTATATGTATGTACAACCAACAGCCCCTACATTTTACAACAAACCGAAGAGCCACATTCAAATTAAAATCAATAGAGCCGCCATCACAACACAAAACCTCAACACGAACAATATCAAACAGATTACACATTTATGAAGTATCATTTAGACGTAACGACACGTCGCCGTAACGACCTAATATCGTACGATATAAAGAAAGTCGTACGCCCAAACTAGAGGTAATGAATCGTCTGGTATATTAGATACGCACACTGCGACGGGACGACGCGCGCCGCTTATACATTTCAGGGGCTATTGTCTTGGTGACCTATTTCCGGACAATATAAGAGAAAACGTAATTTTACATAACTAACCTGAACGTTATTTGGGCAAGAAAGGCTTAACTCCAATTTATTATGTAAGGATATTAGAGTTTTAGAAGTTGCGAGCCTCCCCTGAAGAGTTGTCGACGTCGTCGGGCAAGTTGCCGCCAAAGTTCTACTCAAATATCCGTGTGCTTATAGAAGCTGTATAAAAACATTCATCAAACGTAAATTAAGCTCCGTCTCAAATGGGGAACACGCTGAAACTTAAGACCTGACACAAGAAATATAAACCGGCGCCAATCGCCCGCTGTCCTGAGAAAACACGAAAAAATAACAGATTTTTTAATTTACACTATTCTAGTTGAAAATTATGGTTAAAAGACTCACAGAATTTGCTCTTCTCGGCATGGCTGTAGGTAGCGTAAACCACGAGGAGGAAAAGTAGCGCGCGCGCCCTCATGGCGGGGCGGCGCGGGCTTTCTGGGGCCCGGCGCGGCGCGGACTGAGCGCGGAGCCCTATCGACCCAGGGCCCGCACCGCGCATGCGCCACCCCGCCAACCCCGCGCCCCGCACACCCGCACCCGGCTGCCCCGCCCCGTACGCGCTCACTATACACACAGGGTTGCTTGTCGCGAAAATTTCGGAAAATATGGAAAAGTTTCAGGCTGAAAGAGAAAATTTGTGGTAAGACGATGGTTGTGGGTGAGTCTGGCTGTATGGCAGGTTTTATTAAATTACTTTAGCACAATTTACTACATACCTCAGTTATCTGAAACATTGAAGTAGTTATATCTTCAATCTACAACGGGAACTTACAAAATTACCATTAGGGACAACAATACCGTCAGTAATATTATCACGAAGCTTCAGAGAAATATAAAGATGGTTCACAAAACTAGTCTCATGGGCAATTACAAACTGAAAGATGTAATATTGGCTATCGATCCTATTACTTACCTATAAAATTAATTCGAGATTTCCGAAAAAAGAAAATCTTCCAAACAGACTCATTTCTTTCATACCAAGGATCGCAGTTCCAACCAATGAAAACTTTCACACCTTCGCCAATAATACTTGAGAAGAAGAAGCAAAACTATCTTCTCTTACACCATTTACAAAAATGTTGTCTCTCCGTGGAGAAGTGCTAGAGTGGAGACCGCGGACTAGCAAGCGCAGCGTAGGACGTCCACCAACGAGGTGGACAGACGACCTTATAAAGGTTGCCGGAAGATGCTGGATGCAGGTCGCTTCCAACCGGTATATGTGGAGATTTAAAGGGGAGGCCTATTTTCAGCAGTGGGCGTCCTATGGCTGAGATGATGATGATGATGGTGATGTCTCTCCGTCCTAGTATTGTAGTGTTTAAGTCTTCTGTAATAGAGCCGAACTTATCCATACCCATTAAACAGCCACAGTTCTACACATCGCCGACTACTGAAAAACTACAGACATAAAAACACTCCATTTTGAACCCCAAAGAAACTATAGAACCACCTGGTACGATCCTGACATACATTCACCTGATCCACATTCATTCTCCTGGTCATACAAGCCCCGGGATTCTACGGGACTTCGTCGAGCTTTTGTCTCGGCGCTTGCGCTTAGATTTGTCCAAAAAGCACATCAATAGTTTTATGCAAACCCAATAGAAGAAAGCCCGACTTGGAAATCTTACCCAGACCCTCATGCACAGCAGTAGCGCCTTACAACCACTACACCTGCAGTCTTTTCTGCACAAATTATCAAATATCGTATAACTCCCAAATCTGGCTACCTGAAGGCCAGGTGCTGACAACCCTGTGGTGTTAGGCCTCGTACGGCGTCCCGCGGGCTCGCGCGCCCTATGACTCACAGAGTGAATGAACGACACAGCACTGCCGAGCGGACGCCGCCAATCAATGCTGCATTACTACTCTATTTACTAACACACGGCCTAAGGGATTAAGAACGTGCAGAATCCAGAGATAACGAAATAAGTCGTAAGAGAACCTCATGTAAGGTTTCCCAGGGTGGATTTGGCATCACACACTTGGCAGCCAATCTCATCAGACGCTATAGGTAGTCTTCTCCGCAGCATATATTGTAGTGGAATTTTCCGCGCTTCCTGTCCTCAGTCTCATGGGACGGACAGCTGAAAATATCAGGCGTAGGACCTGACTTTGACAGGGAAGAAGCAGGACAAATGTTTGTGTGATAAGCACGATCATTTGTTCTGTGCCTGGGTGTAATTTATCTATAATATGTATGTATTTAGAAATATGTATATAAGTATGTTTATCAGTTGTCTAGTACCCATAACACAAGCTCTGCTTAGCTTGGGACTAGATGGCGTTGTGTGATAGTTGTGGAATATAAAAAAAAAAAAAAAAAAAGTACTGCTTTGGACGGGATGATATATAGCATGGAAGTTCCACGACACTGACCCTCTGTAACGTTCCCATTGCTGAAGCCAAATGATTCCTCCTTATGAAAACGAGGGGACGATAATCACCAACCGGTTCATTGAATATTTTTTATTTTATTTTGAGGGCCGTGGCGGTAAGGTGGTAAACAATTACATTGTTTCAACCACGCAAAAAGACCTGACAAATATTTTTGTTTCAAATATGTCAAGGCCACACACTTATGTAAGGTAGTTATGGAATTATTGAATGTCTATTAGGAATCGATGCATTGAACTTAAGTCTCCTCCGTCTCCTCTAGTTGAGTGACCAAGTCTACCATGTGCCAATCAGCTGTGTCCTGCACACAATGACCGTTGAAGGGAAGATTGCAATCACTGCGATTGTCTGACTGATTGGATCAATTGGTAATGGCTCAGTTCCTATGCTGAAGAGCAGACTAACTTTTGGACCATTATCCTCGAGTGTCTAATCACGCCAACTATTGTACTGATATCAAGGGGTGTCTTAAGATGGCATGAATGGCTCGCCGCCTGATCATGGACCATGACCGGGACGACGGCGCGTCGTGTACCACGAGCTGACAGCAATCTGACGGCGACCCCATAGAAGGTCAAACGCTTGCTGGGGTCACAGAACGAGAGGGCAGTTGAAGGGACACGGTGGAATTCCAACAGTTACTTCCGCTCAACCCAGGGCGAGAGGATAGAAAAGGGGTGCCATAAGCTGGATCCATTCGACACTCATTATATTGTAGAGGTCGTGTACTCGACTGTGTTCCACTTGCTAATGTCCGAAGATCCTAATAGTCTAGGTGTTCCTAAACTGGAAAGTTTGAAGAGTGCAAGCGCTATCAATGCGTCAGTAATTAATGTAGGGGGTTAATTGATTTGATAAGATGTTTAATACAAAAGAAAAAGGAGTCTCTTAACACTCAGTATTTAAGGTCTTTCTGCACTAGGATCCTTCTAGAGTAGAACTATGATGCACTACCCTCCTTCAGGCATTGACAAATTGACGTTAAAGTGGTAACGATAATGGATCAGTCAGAAATGTATACGGTCGATAAACAACCGAAAATCCATTTTGCCCACGCAATATTTAAAGTCGCAGAAAAACAAACATTTTGAAAGTTCTGAGAGATTTTAAAAGAACCTGGACACAAATGTCCTACCAACAGCATAAAACACAAACTGCAGTCAAAAGTGTAATAGAAAAAAAAACTAATGAAAAAAAATTGACCGGACAACATATCATGATTGGCATTCATTTATACCTTGTATAAATGAATGCCAATCATGATAGTTTCAAATAGCAAATATGTTAAACTCATTTTATTATTTCGTTCTATGTTTTTGGTGTACAAACTGCCTTTTTTTTTTTTTTTTTTGGCAAGTTGGGGTGGTTTTCTTTATAAAGGAAACCTA
This sequence comes from Agrotis exclamationis, assembly GCA_950005045.1. Lineage (NCBI taxonomy): Eukaryota > Metazoa > Arthropoda > Insecta > Lepidoptera > Noctuidae > Agrotis > Agrotis exclamationis. The sequence continues at coordinate 1,099,940 of OX465421.1, read as the reverse complement.
ATTTTGAAAATTGTTTATTCTTTAGTTGGAATTTTTAGTGTAATTTTGTTTTAGTTATTTTTTTTTTATTTTTTTTTATTTTATATATTATAAAATCTATGAATGATCTAGCTGACCTTAATGACAGCTTTTTCTCGTGCTCTTCCTCTAGTAGTTTTGTTAGTGCGGATAGTGAATCTTCCTTACCACTTACACTGCATGATAAAATTTCTTCTCTTTTCTCTAATGATCCTAAGAATTTGCATATTGCACACATTAATGCTCAGAGTGTTCCTGGCCACTATTCTGATCTTCTGGCATCCTTTAGCAGTGCTCACCTAGATGCCCTGTTGATTTCGGAGTCCTTTTTGAAGCCTTCTCTCCTTTCTACTCAGTATTCTCTGCCTGGCTTCATCTTGATCCGAAATGACAGGACTGGCAAGGGTGGAGGAGGTGTTGCAATGTATTTGCGTGCTGATTTACCTTACAGGGTAGTTAGCTCATCTCCTTCATTATATTCTGGGTCGGCTGAATACTTGTTTGTGGAGATTTCTGTCTGTCATACTAAGGTTTTGTTAGCAGTTCTCTACAGTCCTAATCTGCATATAGACTATTTTGACTCTCTTGAATCCGCTCTTACTGACCTTTGCCCTTTGTATGACCATGTTGTTTTAATGGGCGATTTTAATACCTGCTTAATTAAAAATGACTCTCGCTCCCTCAAACTTCTTTCTGTCCTATCTTCTTTTAATCTACACGTTTTGCCTCTATCTGCTACTCATTATTTTCCCAATTGTTCACCCTCTCTTCTTGATCTCATGATTGTTTCTTCTCCTAATAATGTTTCATGTCACGGTCAACTTACCGCTACTTTTTCCTATCATGACCTTATTTATTTATCGTATCGTGTCCGTGTTCCCAAGCGTAAGCCTCAAATATTACATCTTCGTAATTACAAGAGCATAGATCTGGAGGCATTGCAGTGTGATGCCGCCAATCTCGACTGGTCGCCTTTACTTGTGAAGGACAGTATTGACGAGATGGTGACATATTTTAATACTAAAGTTCTAGACTTGTTTGATCGGCATGCACCTTTACGACGTGTCAAAGTCAGACACAACCCTGCACCTTGGATTACGACTCAAATTAAAGAGCTTATGGCACGCAGGGATAAGGCTAAGAGCAGATTTAAGCGCAGACCTTCCGATCTCAATCTTTCCTATTATAAGTCCTTACGTAATCGCTGCAGTCATCTGTGTCAAGATGCTAAGAGACGCTACTTCCACGATCAACTCGACAATCGCAACTCTTCCGACGTTTGGAGATTTCTCAAGTCTGTAGGCATTGGTAAATCGCCTACCAATCAGTGCAAGGATGTCAATCTTAACGACCTTAATAAACACTTCTCTGCCCTTCCCTTTTGTATTGATTCGTGTGTTAAATCTGCGACCCTGGAGAGCCTTTCCAGGTTGCCGTTGCCTTCATGTTCACCTTTTACCCTAAATGATGTTTCCGAGGATGACGTCAAGAAATCTGTGCTTGCAATTTCATCTTCCGCAGTCGGTAATGATAAATTATGCTCAAGAATGGTTTCTCTCATCCTTCCCTTCTTACTTCCTGCTCTCACTTACATTTTTAATTTTTCTTTTTCTTGTGGCTCTTTTCCTTCTGCTTGGAAGCAGGCT